>JAMXBB010000006.1:109286686-110003677 GCA_024138015.1 Lumnitzera littorea | reverse complement strand
GCTTGTGTAATGGAGACCTTGCTCCTCCCGCGACTACCTTCGAACCACTGTCTTCATCCCCGCCGCGACCTCCTCTCCTGTCACTTAGTTCGACTGAGGATGAAGAAGGGACCATTTTGCAATCCTGCGCTATCCCTTCCGAAGGGGTCGGTATTTGGCCGGAGAGTCCTAAATCCCCTAACGGGTTGCCATGCATGTTCGATTATGATTACTGGTCGTACATTTGATTAAGTCCAATTTAGAGCGATCAATCATTACATACAATATGTGCTAAAGCAGCAAACAGAATCATAGCATCACCCATAATCAAGCACATGCACGCATTCAACTATCTAACAAGCACAACCAAACATAATCTTAAGCCTCCAAAATACAACATCGTATTAATCCCAACTTACCTCGACTCCTTGCTCGCTCACTCACTCGAGGTCCGATCTGCTCAGGCCATCGCCAATTATCCCTATAACACGAACGTGGTTTCAGCTTTTCATATAATTGTTATAGGATCGTTTTATCCTATAATGCTTATTGTTAGGTTTTGTTTACGGTTTAATATGCCTAATTATCTAGGTATTAAGTCTTTTATAATTATTCTAGGTTTAGGTTTAGGTTTGGGTTCGGGTTCGGTCTCGGTTTCCGCATCAATTTCCAAATTAGGTTTTTGGTTCGATTTTTAAATCCTAAACATGCTCGAATCCTAATGTGAAATTAATTACATTAAGCTCGAGTTTCCAAATATCCTATTGAGTCTTAATTTAGTATTCTAAGCTATTTGGTACACGCTAGTCCTAATTAGGGTATCGAATTTATCCCCGATGTGAGAAAATCTTACTTTTTTATATAATTACCTAAAATTCAATCTTAATTCAGATTTAATATTATTCTGATTTTTACTCTAATATTATCTAAATAACCCTAATTTTTTTCATATTTATTAATTTACAATTTCTTATATTACTTACCTAATTTCCTTAATTAACTATACTTAGTACCTAAATGCTAGGATTAGGGTTCCACTGCAGAGATTAACTTCCTTAAACCTCTAATTAAGATCCAAATCAGTAATTAACATCCTAATCACCTAATTAACTCCAAATTACCCAATTTTTCCATCATTTTAGGGCTAAAAATTAACTTAAAAATTTCGAAAATTAATTTTAAAAAAATTGCTTCATAGCACTGTTCTATGTCACATGAGCATCCTACAGAAAAATTTTGAGCCCCAAACTACATCCCTAAGCCTATTTAATTTCCGGTTTAATCATGCTCGGTTTTGAATAATTTGTTAAGGACCCTATATTTCCAGATATAATTAAACTAAATCAACATTTTTTCCTAAATCTACATACAATAAAACCTCATAATAACAAGTTTCATAATTTTCTGGGTAAAATAACTAATTTTACAAAATTATACAAGAATCGGGCTGGAATTTGGACTCACCGGTTCAGGTGGCTCTGGCCACCGCGGGCCGCCGTGGCCTTGTCGGCCGGCCTGGGCGCTGCCACCACCGTGTGGTGGTGATGGCCGTCCACTCCCAGCTCCTCGTTTGGTGTGGGTTCCCTTTAAAACCCTTAACTGCACAGTTTTTCTTATTTTTTTTATTTTCTGGATTTTCTCTCGAATTTTCGACTCTCCCTAATTTTCTCTGATTTCTAACTGTCCAAATGAGTTCCTGGATTTTTCCTGCTATTTATAGGGTTTTAGGGGATTTATTGTGCATTAATTTGGACAAGACAAGTACTTTATCCCTAAATTTTTTGCTTTTATGTTGTCCTAATTTAATTGGTTGAATTTTATTTTTCAGATTCTGACTTGCCACGACCAACCTTGCATCATTCCACACCCTTCTGTTTTTTTCTGATTTTTCCACAATTATTTTATAATTTTCTTTAATTATTTGCTTAGTTTTCGGCCAATTTTAGTAATTACGCGTATTTTTATCTACACGTAAATACATGTAGGGTACACGTGAACATTCCTAAATATTATTTTGGTCATTCTAAAATTTTTAGTATACATATAATCTATCTCTACTAATTTATTAGTTATTATATTACACTTTTTGCCTTTTTGGTAATTAGCAGTTATTATGCTTAAAATTTGAAAATTTTACAGTCTCCTATTTTACTACTTATTTTCTTAAATTTAAGTTTACAAGGTCATTTTTATTGGTATCTTGTTAAATAATTTATAATTTGGATTTGATCGGATCTTTTAACCGATCGCCCTAAACCTTGGGTTCTAAGTTCAATCCTACGGTTACTTGGTTGAACTTTGGGGCTTACACAGTCTACTAAAGTAATATAATTCAATTGCTTAAGGAACACTCTATACTTTGATCTTAGCTTTTGGTCACTTGCAAAAAGGAGCTATTAAGGGGCAAGCATACCACAACTCAGTGAATTTGTCTTTCGCTACTACCGTTTTAGCAAGTTATCAAGTGTTATTAATAAACATGTAGTTTAGTTACATACGAAATGAATGCATATGCGGTAAATCGAAGCAACACATCCATGGGGGCTTTGGAACCATGGAAGGTGTAGATTTATATCGTCCATATGTCAACTATCCCCCGTACTTAACTACACAGGGTACTTGACCTTTCTTGCATGAGGTTATCTGTAGGTATCATCCCAACAGATGGAAGTCGACTATTACTCTACTCAATAATACCACAATAATAAATTCGGTGGACCCCATCTAGGGCTATCCACTATCCACTATCAACAATCAATACAATGCTCTATGGCACACTATCAATAAATCTATATACAGGCAAAACCATGAGTAACCTAACTTAGGCTACTCGTTTTCAATCAACTGAAGATGGTCCACAAGCTACCTTGACAAGTAAAATGTCATAGTAGATTGTTATAAGTACTGACTAAATTGATAAATCTATCTTTAAATTGTAAAGCATTTCAAAAATGTATTTTAGAAAATTTTTTAGAAAGCTTGGCAAAGCTATAGACCTCACAGTCCATAATTAATGGATTAATGACATAAGACAGGTATATCCAGTTATTTTGGCTAAATAATTAAACTTACCAATTTTAATAAGAAAATCACACGAATGTAGGCATGTAGAACAACCAATCACTCAACAAACAACCAAGGGCAAGTAATAAAACATTAAGCAATTATCAAACACGAGCAAATAGCAGTTTATCGAAACTCCCTCACTTAGTTTCCTTGCCTACTTGTCTTGAACTTTAGGGTTCTTGAATTAGAAATTAACCCATCTAAAACATAATAATAATATATATGTAAGTAATTGGAAGTGGTATTCTTTAAGAATCTAAAAGTCTATCTAATCACTAAAGCTTGTCCTCATCTCCGAGTACGATTAAAACTTGTTTTTGCACTAACTTTTTTATCTTAAGTTCATTTTTCGTGTTCTTATAGTGGATTTCATCGTTTTTCAGTGTTCTTTAATTTGGTGAGGTACTTTTTGGGTGTTTGGACTAATTTGCTTTAGGTCAAACAAGTCCGTTAGTCAATGGGTTGATTTGACTACTTTAAGATTTGAGCCTAATTTTTGGTTTAAGGCTTAATTTTGGGTATTGGGCCTTATACTAGACCTTTTAGGCCTTTATTTAGGTATTTTGAATTTAATATTTTGATCAAATTCCATAACTTTTAGTTTGGGCCTTAATGTTACTCTTATGAGCCTAAATGACCCCTTTTTACTAATTTAAGGCAAAGGCTTTAGCTTACTAAGGAGCTTATAGGGAATGACTTTAATAGGCTTTTGAACTTAATAGACCTTTTATATTTTATTTTATGAGCCTTTTAATTTAAGATTAGATTTGGTCACTAAGTTATTGAGCTCTATTTTTTGTTTTTTTATGGGCTTTTAGGCTTATCTTGCATTTTAAGGCCTTAAGCCTAACTCCACTTATTATTTTGGGCTTAAGTTGACGAAAGACATTAAGATAAGTCTATTTCCTATTAGGATTCAAATTTGGTTCTTTTCATTTATTGGGCTCTTAATCATATTTCTAAGGCTTTAATAACTAATTAGTTGGTTTAGGCCTAATTTACATTCTAGGGCTTTAAACTTGATTATAACTTATTCTAATAAGCCAAATATCTCAATGGGTTCACTAAATAACCCATTTTACTAAGTGTTCCAAATCTTGTTTATTTCATTAATGGGTTTTCTAATACTATTCCTAAGGTCTTAATCACCAACTTAACCAGTTTAGGCCATTAACTTATTATTGCCCTACTCATCTTGATTAATTACATCCTAAATCATACTTAATACTAAACAATCATATCATTACACTAATTAATCAAAATTTACAACTCATTAAGTCCATTAATAGTGGTATTCAAGTAGGAGTTTTCTAGGATTTCTTCAATTTCATCCATTCAATACTTATTCTAATGCATTTTGCTTATTATTAATCACATTTTTACTTGTTTTAAGCTAATAATATCACCTAACTTGATGAAAACAAGATGGATACATATCATGAAGGGGGGGCAACATGGATGGCATTTAGGGATTCATGGAGTTTTATCAACATTTTTTCAAGTTATCTACATAAAATTATCTCCTATACTTCTAGAATATAAGTAACAAACTAGTCAAGTACATGAATGAAGGTATGATTATATGACTCTAAAATGGCCTGTACATGATTATAACATGTTTATCTAGTATTTCTAATCCTAAATTCTCAAGATATCATAGATAAAACTAGTGCAAATGGAAAACTTAAGTTAGGTAAGTTTTATTTTAAACTAATTTGTACGAGTTTCAATTTTTCCATAAAAAAACGAAGTTGAAACTTACTCTTTTGAGAGCAAATGTCTATTGGCAAGAAACTAGGGTATGCATGTGATCTTTGGTGGTGGTGGCTTATCATTTGGTGGCATGTGGTGGTGGTAAGGCCAAAAGGCATTGAGCTACGTAGAGGGGTTTGATAGCTCCTTTTGTTTTCTTCCCTCTTTTCTTTGGGATTTTTTATTTTATTTTTTTTGTTTCTTGAAAGTATTTCCTAGGGTTTTCCATACGTGAATAATGGTGTTAAATGAGAGCTTTGGTGGGGTGAAACTGCATATATTAAAGGTAGATTAAGGGGAACAAAAGGTGGCTATCTTAGAATAAGAGTATATGGTCCCCTCTTTGTGTTGTTTGCTTTTTGCTAAATGAGGGAAGATTTTGTCTCCTTAAGGACAAATGTCCTTTGATTTTCAATTAATCCTTTGTCTTTTGTTCTTAATTGAGTTTGACTTGCTAATAATCAAGATGTAATGAGAGTTGGTAGATGGGTTAAAGGGTATTTAAGCTAAGTAATCATGATTGTACTTAATTAAGCAATTTAGGCCTAATTAGGATGTAACTAGGGTATTGCCATATTTTATCATTTTAATTAAGTTAATTGACTTATATTACTTCGTTTATTATAGTCCTTTATTATTCAGAATCGATTATGGTTTTCAAACCGCGTACGAGGCTGGCAATTTAGGGTTTCTTAGTAATTGTAGAAATAATTTGCGATTATTGAATAGTTTAGGAACATACTTAAGGTTTATTAGTTGAATTAGAGTCTTGGAATTCCAATTAAGGTTATACTCAGTCTATTGGTATTTTCCAGTCGTTTTAAGGCTTCCCCGTATTAGGGTTTTACACATATGATTAGGGTTTTGGGCTTTTACTCTCTTTAGAGTTTTCCAACTTATTATTTAGGGTTTGCAACTTATTATTTAAGATTAAATTGTTTTATTTATGGGTTTTATTATTATATTATATCTTGAGCGGTTATAGAGATTGCCTATCAACTCTTATATCTAACTCGGAGTTCGGATCCAAAAGTTTACGGGGTTTATATTATCTTCTTAAGTATAATGTCGGCATTCCTAAGGAGATGTTTTCATATTATTACTTTGGTTTTATATGATTAATCGTTCTTAATTTGTAGTCAATTATGATATAAAATTTAATTAGCAAATTAAGGTGTAATTAAGTTTCTTAATCTTAATTACTAGTACACTTAGCACAAATTAGGCGCATTTTAGGGCCTAATGTGTCAAATTAAGTTGTTTAAGCCTATTGGGTAATCTTATCTAATTAGTTTAAGGAATTGTGATAATTATTACTGTTCGAGTACATTTTAGAGGGTAAAATAGTGTTTTAGGGCAATTAAGAAATTAGTCTTCAATTAATAAATAGTTTTAATTATATTACAATAGTTGGATTACGGTTTTTAACTGTAGATTAAGGTTTTACAATTTAAAGGCTCGCATGTATTAGTGTTCCAATTAGGATTTTAGTGTTCGAAGGTTTATTTGAAGACTATAGTATTCATTTTAAGGTTTTGAATTTATTGTTAGGGTTATCAATATCAATAGTCATTTTTGACTTAGTTTACCCTTTATCAGTCTCTTTCCTATTAGGGTTTAGGGTTAGTTTCGTTACATTTGGTTGCTATTGAAAGTCAACATTAGTTATTGGTATTTATTTATAGGATTTTAGGGCTTTTGAGTTTAAGGGTCAAACTAGGGCTTCGACTACCATTTAGGGTTTTAAGAGTTTGATTTAGGATTTTGAGTATGTCTTTTAGGTTCAAGGTTAGTTATCTGGCTAATGCTAAGGGTATCTTTGGAGAAATCTTATTAACTCCTAACCTCTTATCTAGAAAATTTATAAGGTTTACATTAATCATATTGGAGTTGGCCAGTTAGATAAGAAGCTTAGCTGGTTAAACTTAGCTCTTGTATAGTCGAATAGGCTAGGTCAGTTGGGCTTGGTTTTGCCCTTTTTCACCATTTCTCTCCATTTTTCACCTATGACTCCTAATTTTGTGTCTAAGGTTTATATTAGGATCTTAGAATGTTTTTAATGGATTTTGAAGAAACTATTAGTCCTAGTTTAAGGTATAGATTCTTATCATCCAATTCTAGATATTCCAATTTAATTTCCATTTTGGCCCAATTTATTGAAAATGAGTACTATCATGATTATCTTATGATTTTATTTTGGTTCTCATTTTGTTCTTCAAGTATTAGTTATTACTCTAATACTAAGGTTTGTGATTTAAAACAATGGTTTTCTTAAGAGAAAATATATTCATTTGAAATTTTGTTTGATTTTTTTTTTTTGTTGAAATTACATTTGTAAGTACATTTATATCTCTATTAGGGCTAGCAATTCGTGTTATTGTACCATGTCTCATTGCCATATCTAAACGAGTTTATATATAAAAAACCTTAATCGATAACACAACTCGTTTACTAATCATGTATGAAAACCTAAACCCGTAACCTGATCCATTTAATAAGTATGTCTCATATCTAAGTTAAACCCATGTATCGCTTAGAAATTTATATTTACCTTTTCAACCTTCATGTATTTCATCATAACTTTATATTATACTTATATGTATATTTCTACAATTTTGATAGAAAAAATGTATTGATTCCAAGGACATATTGAAAATTTTTATGGAGTGCACATAATTTTTGAAAAAAACATATAATCGTACTCATTATCTTCACACAAGACAAGGCATTATTTCATTTTAACCACTAACATTATGAAAAAACCTAGAAACTCTAAAACAACCTCAAACTCAATAAAATATATCGGTTTAAAACTATTTTAAACAACCTTAATATACATTAAAAAATTGTTTACTTGCGCAAACTCTTGTAAAAAAAAAACAACTTCTATAATATGATTCACCAAAAGGTGACTCCTTTTCTTTTTTTGTTTTTAAACTCACATTATTAATCTAAGTAAAACCTAGAAAGCTATGACCCGTACAAGATGTTAACATTGGTATGATCTCATGAAGATGATGCTTGCTACATGGTACATTCATCTGGGTTTACATGACAAACGATAAAGAATCAAACTTTAGTTTGGAAATGGACAAAGATACTAAAAAGTCAAACTTTAGTAGAGGAAATCAACTTGCTGTCGAATAAATAAACACTTACGGTTGATTTTTGAGACAAAGATAGCGGTAACTGGTGAGCGGCTGGAAGTGGGAAACTTGGAAAGGATGAAACTGAAATACAAGCCCTAAGTTGAAAGAAAAAAAAAAGATTGGTTTTGATTTTTTATTTTGATTTTGGTATTTGACTATTTGTAGACTCTTGCCTCTCAGTAAAACAAAATTAAAAGTTAAATGTAATGGGATTGTGGGTCAAATTAGCATCTATGTATGTTACTTGTTTATTTAAACGAGTCCACAAACAAATATGATGTTTAGACACTAACCTTGACATAAATTTCACAGTGTCTAAAAGGGTCTAACTTATTTGTATTTCCTGTTAAGTTTTTCCATACACTTAACTATTTAAATCATATCGTGTCATGTCATGTCTGAATCCCAAATTATTGATCTTAATCTTTGCTTACATGGTTTTGTGAACATAGATAATCATTGTTTTAGAAAACTATTTAGGAGAGTTTTTCTAAGGATTTTTAAATAAATTGAGTATAATCTTGCCATTGTGTTTGGCTTAGGTCATCTATATTTTGTAAAAGAAATAATAAGTTCGAGTTCTTTAATACATACTAGGCTAGCATGTGACCTAAGAGAGTCTTCCTCCCTTCATATAAAGCAAGTTCCTTTTCCTTATGTGAATTGTGAGAGAGAACTTAATACCTTCCTATAGAGTTTTTAGTTGGTGTTCTTTTTTCTCCTTTCCCCTCTTTTAGAAATGTTATTTAATGATATTTAATTATCTCTTTTGTTTGAGTTTCTTTTTTCTATCATTAATCAAACTTGACTTTCACTTATATTTTAGATTAAATTTTTGATATTATTTCCATGTCAATGGTTAAGTTGTTTGACATTAGCTTCTCATTACTAATTATACAATAAGCACTCAATTTATGATTTGCTATTCAATCAATTTTCAAGCTTTGGTGCAAATATAAATAAAAAAAAAAAATTCTTTCAAAAAATTATTAGATTGTTTTCCAAGATTTGCACATGTAAAATAATCAATGGTAATCCATTATCAAAACTCAGCTTACTAACTTGCAAATAACTTAATTCTGATAGAGATCCTATAGTCATGCATAAAATAATTAATTAATTAATATCTTAATTATACTAAGAAATCATTTTCCTAACTTAAAATCTCAAACAAAGGGAAAAAAATAAGAAAGAAATCCAATCCAATTGGCTATAGATAAAATTATGTCGACCAGATCTATATGTGAGCCAACGTGGGTAACCACTTTGCAAGTCTAATTGACTGTTTTAATCTGTAACTTCGTTTGACTAAATTTACCAATTTCGTCAATGAAACATGCTATGTACTCGACGTTATGTTAATTTGGTCAACCATTTGTCCTGTTGCATCCACTTTTCCAGCTCCTCGCGTTAAATTAAAGACTCAACCTAGGGCATCTTAGGTCGAATTTCGAATCTTAAAAAATTGTGTTCTAGCATTTGATAACATTACCTCTGTAGTTTTCCCGATAACATATTTGTTTAAAATTAGATGTCAGTAGCTATGTTCATGAAGCTATAGCCACTGCTTGTATATTTAAGTTTTGCTCCCACTTTGAATAGAATATTTCTTTAATGCAGCTATTGATTTGATAAAGAACAAACACGTCCTAGCAATCATTGGACCCCAATTTTCCATGCAAGCAAACTTCGTCAATGACCTTGGAAACGAAGCTCACGTCCCTGTAATCTCATTCTCTGCAACAAGTCCTTCCCTTAGTCCAAGCCGAAATCCTTTTTTCATTCGAGCGTCTCAAAATGACTCCTCCCAAGTAAAAGCCATTGGTGCTATTGTGCAAGCTTTCGGATGGAAAGAAGCGGTGCTACTATACGCAGACAACGAGTTTGGAGAGAGTGTTATACCCTCTCTTGTTGACGCTCTACGAGATGTCAATGCTGTAGTCCCATATAGAAGTGCCATTTCTCCATCAGCTACTGATGATCGAATCCTGCGAGAGCTCTACAAGTTGATGACGATGCAAACAAGAGTTTTCATCGTGCATATGTTGCCTACTTTAGGATCTCGTATATTTTCCAAAGCGAAGGAAGTAGGGATGATGAGTGATGGCTATGTTTGGATTATGACAAATGGAATCACTGATCTCTTGAGCTTAGTGAACGATTCGACTATAGCTACTTCAGTGCAAGGTGTCCTTGGAGTGAAAACTTATGTTCCGGAAACAGAGAAGAAGCAGAGTTTTACAACTCGATGGAAGATAAATTTCCAACAAGAGAATCCAAGCATCATAAATCCCACGATGAATATTTTTGGCTTACTTGCCTATGATGCTACTCAGGCAATGGCCTTGGCAGTTGAAGAAATGGATGTCGCAAACTTTAGCTACCAGAAGACGCCATCCTCTTCAAATTCAACCGATCTTGATGAGCTTGGTACGTCTCAAAATGGCGAAAAGCTTCTCGAAGCATTGGAGAGAACAGCATTTAACGGTATTGCTGGAGATTTTTCTCTTATTGACAGGCAACTAGGGTCATCTACATTCCAAATAGTGAACATAAATGAAAATGCAGCTAGAGGAGTTGGGTATTGGACACCAAAATATGGGCTGTCGAAAGATGTTAGTTTGGCAAATAGAAGCGCATACCCTACTTCAAGGACTAATCTTGGAGCAATTATATGGCCAGGAGATTCCACCTCTCCTCCGAAAGGTTGGGATATCCCTACAAATGGTAGCAAGTTGACAATTGGGGTTCCTGTGAAAGAAGGTTTTCGTGAATTTGTAACAGTGACTCGAGATCCCAGAACCAATGAAACCCAAGTATATGGCTATTGCATAGACGTTTTTCATGAGGTGATAGGGTCATTGCCATTTGCAATTGTTCCACATTACATCCCATTTGACAAGGGTGATGGCGTTAGTGCGGGTACCTACAATGATTTAATTGAACAAGTATATCGTCAGGTTTGTTATTTCATGATTTCCTACGATTTCTTACTTCTAGTTTCCTCCAATATTACTTGATTGACTCTAAATATTCGTGCAGAAATTTGATGCAGTTGTTGGCGATACAACAATCAGAGCAAACAGATCCTCATATGTAGATTTCACTATGCCCTATAGTGAGTCTGGAGTGTCTATGGTGGTACCTTATAAAGACAACAAGAGCAAGAATGCCTGGGTGTTTTTAAAACCTTTAACATGGGATCTCTGGTTAACAAGTGGTTGTTTTTTCATTTTTATTGCTGGCGTTATATGGATTTTGGAACATCAGATTAATGAAGATTTCAGGGGACCTCCTGCATATCAAGTTGGCACATGCTTTTGGTTTTCCTTCTCAACGTTGGTTTTCGCACAACGTAAGTTCCTTACGTGGTTTCTAAATTTGTTATCAATATATTAATGATAATGTGTGGCGTACCGTCTATATTCGTTAAGAAATCTCTAGTAATATATACCATGGGATTAGAAAGATAAATTATATGCAAGTCTTCTCAATAATCAACTTTCGAATTTGCATTACAGGTGAGAAAATATACAGCAATTTGTCAAGATTTGTGGTTATCGTATGGATTTTCGTTGTGCTTATCCTCAGTCAGAGCTACACAGCAAGTTTGACATCTCTTTTAACCGTCCAACAACTTCAGCCATCTTTCACCAATATAAATGATCTCATCAAGAAAGGAGAGACTGTGGGATATCAAAATGGTTCTTTTGTTTATGGGATTCTCACAGAAATTGGTTTCCAGGACAAGAAGCTAAAAACATATTCGTCTCTAGAAGAACTTCATGAGCTCTTACAGAATGGTAGTGTCAATGGCGGCATTGCTGCGGCGTTTGATGAAACGCCATATGTAAAGCTGCTTCTTGGAAATTATTGTAACAAATACACCATAATTTCAACAAATGTACCAGAATTTAGGACTGCTGGATTTGGCTTTGTAAGTTCTATAGCTAGGTGTCTTTTCATGTATTCAATCCAACAAAAAGGAACCATGAAATAATGGTGTATCTCATTGCAATATGTAGTTTAATTAATATTCCTTTATTTGTGATGCAGGTTTTTCCCCAAGGGTCTCCTCTTTTGCCGTATCTCTCAAGGGCCATCCTAAAAGTGATCGAAGGACCTCAAATGGCACTGATCGAGAAGAAATGGATTTCGCAAGCACCCACATGTCCAGATTATGATCCCTCTGTGTCCTCTAACAGGTTGAGCCTTGAAAGCTTTTGGGGTTTGTTCCTCATTGCTGGATGTGCTGCGATTTCAGCTCTATTTCTCTTCATCATCGGCTTCCTCCAAAAGCATCGGCATGTTATTGCCGACTCCACCAGCTCAATGTGGCAGAAACTTGTGGCTCTAGGAATGCACTTTAATCAAAGAGACCTTAGTTCCCATACTTTCCGACATAATGAATTTGGGGAGAAAAACTTAATCGACAGCGTTCATGAAATTGGACCAGTTGATCCAATAACAGCTAGCACTGTTCCACCAAGTCCATCCACTGTTTCAACTCACCCCGACAATTCAATTTCTTCCCCTGAGCGAGGAGGTGGAGGGTATTCCTCAACGGATGAGGGCAACCTAAATCCTAGTGCTGAAGCATGTCCACAGGCAGTAGTAAACATCGAAATGAGCAATGCAAACCAAGGGCATCCTTGAACTATTCAGCAAAATTTTATGCTTCCTTGAATTGTATAAAATTAGCATATAGTCCATGTCGATGTATGGTGTAGATCTTAAGTGGTTCAGATGCTTGCTGCAATGGGGCATGTTGAATGACCTGCTGGAAGTGAAAACTCTTACAGAAATTAGAGATCAGCCACATCCTAAGAGAAGAAATCGCATTGTAAACTTACTAATCGGATTACAAACGTTTCATTTGGATGAAGAATCGCCAACTCTTGCAAAGACTCAAGCTTAATTTGGCATTCATCTTCTTTGTAGTCAATAGTGATGTTGCATGTATTTCTATTCCCTACATTCCATCAATTTCTTCGTAAAGATGATTTCGTAAAATGAAGGTGTTCTCTCCCTTTGAAGGGTGATTTGGGCACTTTCATTATCTTTTATATATATATATATATATATATATATACAATAATATAGATGCCATACGATATGTAGCTAAAGCGGTAAAGCAATATCTAGTCCTGCAATAATCCTAACATCTCTACTTAATTTTTATAAATTTGTTTTAGGAAATTAAACATAGATAAGTAGATGTAATGATTGCTAATCTAACAATGTATTTTTGCTAATAAAAAGGTAATAATATAGTAGAGGCAAAATGTGAGAATAATAAGAATACCAAAAGATTAGCTTTTGATCGATAGTATAGTTATTAGTGTGTGCTAACTTTGAAGGCTTATTATATTGTATTTATAATGATAAAATTATAAAAATATGATCTTTGTCTTTATATTTTTATTGAGTGTTAATGTTTTTTGCCAATCTAGAATAATTGACTAAATAAAATTATAAATTATATAAATTTAAATAATAATGTATTGAAAATTTAAAATTATAGAAAATAAAAGAAACAAAAAGAAGACCATTTAATTTGCTGCTCTATGTCTTTCTCTACTCAAAATCTTGATGGCTTATGTAATCATAATCTAAGTATGTAAAATTATCTATCATGATATTATCCAATTCTTTCTTCTCTTTACTTCTCTGATAATTATCCTTTTATTTCCAAGTTTGAGACTTTCCCGGTTGAATTTGCTAATCTCAGTCTTACTCATTTGAAGTCATGATACTTCTTCCTTTTGTTTCACAATGTTAGGGATAAGATTCGTGTTATGGCCTAGGTATAGTATGGATGTTAATAGAGGCTTACGATTTAATAGAGAGCAATACTATGTAATCGAATCCAAACTTGTGGAGAAGTTTATTGAATTCGAGTAAGTTTCAAGGCATGAAAGTTTTATGTAGCAAACAAGCGGGATGTAGCTATTACTCCATTTGAACATGCTAGTGAGGCACCTAAATGAAGTAGCCTTTTTAAAGCTACTAGCTAAGTTTGCTCGAATGGATCTATATTGACATTCAAATGAGGACATTTCACTTGTATAACTTACTAAGTAATTCGAAAGAAGTACTTTTCTTGTAAAATCAAGTTCATTTTACAATTTGATTTAGTTACATAATTGCCCTTTGAGATTAGCCTAATAAGGGTCTATCATTGTATTTTGACCTCAATTTAAAAAGTTGCTCATAATCATTGTAGGAGAGGTTATAAGGGGAAGTATGATTACTGAACTAGTAAGTCAAATTCGGAAACCAAAGCCCTTTAATTTCAATGCCAAAAGTGATAAAACCATTTATTTTAATTTCAAGATCGACAATAGAAAAACGAGAGTGATGGTGGAGATGGATGGAATAGAGCAATGGAAACTTAGGTGTAGTAGTTATGTGAGTACATAAGAGATTGAAGTTAAGAAAAACATATTAAAAGAGAATTGTGATATATTACAAAAATCAATCCTTCCTTATAGTCTAAAAGAAATTATAAGAGTAGGTGACTTGTTACAGTTAATATCAATTGATGAGAATTGAAGAACAATAGGAGAAATCTACATCTCTAAAACCCATAATCATAAAAAATGTTTATTGAAGTCTTCATATATATTATATTATAAGTATAAAAAAAAAGTTTATCCAAGTCTTCATATCAATTATATTATAAGTGATGCCTATTAGTAAGTTAAAATAAAACCCTAACTAGCTATGCAATCAATGTATGAAATAAATCAAAATAAATAAAACAAATTCATAATAAAAAAACTTTTGCATGGCAAGGTCACCATGTGAAATGAAAATTAAGCCATTAGTCACATGGCTTTCAAAACTAATTTGGCACTTGAATGGCAAGTAGAACCACTTGAATAACATTACATAACAAGGTTATCGTATGAATGACATTTGGGGCACATCAAATGTCAAGGGGGTTATTCAGCTAGTTTAAATCTGTAGTTAATGGGCTTATTTTAGCTACTCTTCTCCTTACTCTAGGCTCCTCCAATAATATCTTGACATAAGATCCCTATCACAATCCATCTTTGTAAAATTATCTTAGAATCTTAAAATTAAATCAAACTGTTGGATATCTTTGCCCAAATTAAAAATCATCCTACAAAAACCAAGCTCATGTTATAACTACAACATAACCAAACTCCTAACTTCATCAATAAATCAAATTCTATCCATATATGATGTACCTAGGCAGTCAAAATCATTGGAATTAGATGATTTCCTTGCAATTATACTGGCATAAGTATAATGTGCCCTATTCATTACATGTGCAGGTGGTTCTTCTGTTGTTGAATGGGGAAAAATTTAGTCTTCCTAACAACAACAAATTAAGCCTTAATCAAAGATTGGCTTCAATAATTTCAATAGTGGGGTTTTCTTAGACTTCCTTATTTGTAGCCTTTTGATCAAACGTCAATTTTGCAATTAACCTCAACCTTAGCCTCAACATGATGGGAATTGGAAATAAAATCATAAGTAAGAAAAAGGGATTAGAAGATCAAAGATACATAGGGTTCGTAAGGAAAGAATCAAGGCCAAATTCATGGATAAAAACTTACCAAGGCCTTTAATATTAAGAATATAGGTTGGAAGCAAGTTGGAAGGACCTTTTGGAATAATATTGGGATGTCTCAAAACCATACAGAGAGATGCATAATCAAAAGGAGATAGGTTTCTATGGAAGAGAATGACATCAAAAGTAGACTTCACTTAGCTTCAAAATTGCAAGATCCAAAATTACGGTGGTTTTTGATTTTAGTAATAAGTGAGGAGGAACTTTCGAATCAAAGTTTGATTTGGTAAATAAGTATTTAGAAATTTTATTTTTTAAAGTAAATCTTTACTAGATAGTCAAGTAACATTCAATATCTTTTACATATAGTAAGGGCCATTCTAAATCCAAATAATTAGGAAATAGTTTAGAATAGTTACATTATTTCTTTCTTTCATTTTTTTTATTTCCTCTTTCATGTAACTCCCTAGAGGAGAAAGCAGTGTTAGAAATCTTTTGAAATGAAATCATTATTGAACACACTCTTAGTTAGCTTGTTCTTATCGATCTTTTGCAATTTTAGTGAGCTCCTATACTAATCAATTTATTTTATAGATTATAGTGTGTCTTTATTTCTATGATTTGTGTGTCATATCAAATACAATAGCAAACTTGCTAATGGATAATTCGTGAGTCATATCAGATTATTTCCTAACATATAGATTGCACTATCAAATATAAGTCATATCAATTGCTAGTCTTATTAACACTAGTTTGTTTTTCTATTCAACAGAGTAATAATTCATTCATGTCCTTTTATTTTCATTCCTTATATACAAAAACCCATAAAAACATGTTTTACGCACATTAATCTTATAATTACCAATATATATATATATATGTATGTATATTTCCATTATTGCTTGGTTGTTGTGCATTTAATCGTATCCTAAGTCTTTTTGGAATTTTAGATACATCACAACCCCAAATTTAACACTAGTAGCCCGCTTTAGAGTTTCAACAACATTTCTAATATTCAATTTCAACTTTTGCATAAATACTTTCAATTTCTCAATCAACCTTCTTTACTTTGATCATATTAGGTTTTGATATGAAAGGCTTGGGTTTCTCAATCAGGTTTATATTAAGTTGTTTTATTATATCTCACATCATCACATCATTATATTCATTTCCTACAAATCCTTCTCCATATTGTCAGACCATTTAATCATTCTTTTCCTTTTTATCTCGACATCTCTTTTTGATTTAGTTTCAACACAACAAGAAATCAAATTCAAATTCATTATCCCTAACACACTACTTACTACACTGCAATTTATAAACCTAAATTTCAACAAAATCAAGAAAATAAATCAATACTTACCTTTGTTTGATACTTACCACAGCAAAGGAACATCTCACTAACAGCTCTAATACTAAATATGATGCATTTCTTATTGTTTTAAAACTAATATATGTTTTGCTATTTGAATTTGGGATTCAAGAAGAAGATGCATTCTTATGGTGTTTTTAGTACTTCTAAGAATGGAAAATAAAAGGTACATAGACAAAGCAAGACTAAACATTATGCTGAAATTTCAAAAGGAACAAAGGTTGATTAAAACACAAACTATTATGATGTACAATCTGTGAGATAATCACATTAATAGGTAATCTAGATGTAACACATGGATCTCAAGCAACAATTAGTCACCACAATCTTAAAGAGTTTAACATTAGTCGATATCAACTGATAAAAACTAAAGGATTATAAGAGATTTTCATCTCTCTTAAATCCATAATCGTTAAAAAGAAAAAGAATATAGAAGTTTTCATATCTACTATTATTATATGTGGATCTCATATTTGGGCTTCCAACCACTTACACAACCTAAGAGGCCTAAGTCCAAACTATCTACCATCTTAATCCACTTTTTAGCCAAACTTGCTCCCCATGAAAGAAGACCCTTAGAAAAGATGGGTCAAATCAGCATACGTTAGTAACTTGGCACCAATCTAAGGTGGTGTCTCCATAATTTAAATCCTATACCACCTATCTCAATCTGGATAGTCTTTATGTCGCTTAAGGGATCCATACCTATCATGAGAAATCTGCATTTGGCATATTAAGGGGATTCACTACCTAACTATTTCCATCCAAAAGAGAATATGCTTAAAGCAAATCACAATTAACATAGATGAATCCTAGGGGCCCTTTTCGACAAATAGAACACCTAAGATGCCCAATGGATAGATAAACTCTTTTTAGGTTATCTAATTTTAATTTGGACTTTTGATCAAAGTTTAGATAAAATCTCTTCACTCTAAACTCTCTTTAAGTGTTGATATTGAAGATTCTCTACCCTTTTTAGGTTATATATTGACTTAAGCATCAAAATATACACATGAAGCCACCTAGTGCCCTCTAACTTATGTTTTCTCTTTCATAGGCTTCACTTTAAGTCTAAAGCTAAAACAAGCCTAAGAGAAGTTTCAACCATCAACACTTTAGTGTCCATCATGCTCTTATCCAATAAACAATAGAAACACAAAATACTTCACTAAAGAACCTTAAAAAAAAAAAAAAAAAAACAAATAGCAACCCAAACATAGAACTCGAAACTTCTAACCATGTACCTATAGATAAGACAAGGCGATAGGTGTCCCAAAAAGACCTTATCATAGAGCTACAACAAAAAATGGCTCAAATAATGGTTGAAGAACAAATGATTCACCAAAAGCTTACAACTTTGAAGGAACTTTATCTAAGTGTTAGAAATATAGCTTAGGGACACTCACTCTAAAACAACAAGCAAGTGGTACACATCAACAATAACATGTCTTGGCCAAACATACAACCTTCACAATAGTGGCAAGCACTTGTTGTGTCCCATTATATGCCATTATAGAATAAGCCAAAAGCTTCCAACTACATAATCAAAGGTACAATCTAAGAAATCTCCTATAAACTTTGACATAGACGAAATCAATGACATGATTAAAAAATTGACAAATGTCGAGGAGTTGAAACAACAAAGCAACGCTTGTACTATCTTTTGTATTAAATGTTCCCCTTTCATTTAGGTGATATGAGAAGAAGTTCATCCTCTTGATGTCAAGATCTCATAAATGGAGATGTACAACAGCACCACAAAGTCATGCTCTATATGACCTACTACCCCTATAAGATAGACCTACATAGTGCCTCTAATGCCATTACTTATAAAATCTTCACAAACATGCTTAAGAATGCTGTTAGCACATGGTGCCTAGCCTTAAGCTAAACTCCATTAACATTTTAGAAGACCTTAACAAGTCCTTCCTTTGACATTTCATGACAAATAAGTAGTAAGAAAGGGATGTATCTTACTTAATGACTATTCATCAATGCTTTGACAATTCTCTATAAGATTATCTATCGTGCTTCAATGTCACCATTCTCAAGATTCCACATCTCAATATGAACTTAGAGCTCAATGCAACTATTTAAGAAATAAAAGAACACTACCAGTTCTTTAGTCCCTCACAAAGAAGCTTAACACCTTTAGTAAGTTCCAGCAAAAGGTTGCTACGTATATTACCCTAAAAAATAATTTCAATGCCAAACAACATCTAGAGCAATAGTTAGTACAAGAGGATACTTAGGACTGACACTCCGAAAATAGATAGGCTTGAGCTGCTTAAAGAATAACAACTTTAATTTACAAAGCCCCACCGAATTCTTGACCTAAAGGCCATATTATACCTCCCTTCACTAAGCATCATCCTCATGTAGCCAAAGCACATCTACAACAACCCCATGTGCTAGCACCCTAGTAGAAATTGCAAGTTCCAATGTTGACAAAGGACAATCATTGCAAGAATGCACACAACTTAATACACTATCAAAGATACCATACAATGAGGCTACCTCAAAGAATACATTACCAACAAGGTCAATAATGCTTTAAGACCTCCCAAAAGAGGTTGATGCAAAGAACAGGTGGTGGCAGGACCATCCAACACCAATAATACTACCAATTGACCCACCCTTGGCACTATTTACACCATTGTTAGTAAACCAACAGTAGAAGGATAATTTAACTTCGAAGGGAAGTCCTATGCTCGATGAAAACATTTTCAATAAGTTCTCAACATATAAAGCAAATGGCAAAAGATCAACACTTCCATCACCTTCATGGTTACCGATATTGGGGGGAAGGGGGATCATCAAATCAACACCCTCCTCTAACCACCACTACAACAACTATGTGCTTATGATCTAAGCTAAGAATAGCAAACTTTGATGTTCATAATAACTTTTCCATAATGTTACCTCCATTGACATTATCTTCATGAAAGTGTTGGTCTAGATGAAAAGCAAGAACACAACTCTACTTAAGGTATATTACAGCTAGTACAATTTTAACCATCAACTTATCAAAGTTACTGGCATCATCACTCCCACTAACATTCGATGATATCGAGCATCCCATAGAGCCAAGTCAATTTCCTAGTTACAGATACTTGGTCAACACAAAACGTTATTGATGGGATCCCAAAGATGCAAACCCTAGATAACGATCTAAGACCTAACAATCTATGATAGGAACAAACCCTAGAATCATATTGAATCACGTAAATAAAGGATAGAACTTAACCCCAATTGAAACCTAAGTTATCTAATTTTGATTTCCCTAAATTTAACCAGAAGAAATTGGATTAGTTCTATTTGCAAGAACTAAAAGATAGTTTTCTCAAAAATAAGAAAAACTCTCAAAAGAGGGGTTTTGAATTCTTTCATTCATGTAATAATAATGATGTCCTTTGTTTCGGCAAAAAAAAAAAAAACATATATATAGTCGTTTCTAATACAACAATGCAAGGGAATAATAAATAATAATAAAAAGAAAATAAAGGTAACACACATACGCCAGCAAAGGAGCTAAAACAAATAAAAACACACGTGATAAAAAATAAAAAACAAACAACAACAACTTCGTCAATTTTAGGCTGGCATCTTTTGACTTAAATTTGGCAACTTTGGTTCCTTTAATTGACAGCTCGCATGCACTTGATCTCCACTCCAATTTCATCTCCACTTTGATGTAAAATGTTGATTAATTTATGAGATGTAGCGAACTCTTGTTGGATAGCTTCTTTCTCTTAAGTCTCTGTGATTAATACATTCAAAGCTTCTTTCATTTGCTTAGCTCATGCCTTCATCATTAGACCCCCAATTCCTTGTAGTGGATCATTAGATGTGGTTGGTTCTTTGAAGCTCGATGTCACTTGATCTCCATCAGCTATCCTTGGCTAACCAATGTAAAACTCTAGTAGCATGATTACTTCTACTAAGCATCTAAAAGTCATGTTCCTCACCCTAACAAGAGTTACCATCTATAAAGGTGACCAGCAAATATCCTATTCATACTATATGCAAGGACTTACCAACAAACAAATTCTTGAAGTAGAATCTAACCTATTCACCCAATGAGAAAATGGAAAGGAACCATCTAAACCTACTTAGATAAAACAGACTAGTAATCAGTCTGAGAAAACAACATAGATTAGTACATCTATTTTTGTACACCTTTACCAATAGCTCATTGAGTTCCTTCAAGCTAACGGTGACGTTTTTGTCTTGTCACCATTTGACATGATTAGCATCCCAACGTACTTCATCATGCACTACCTTAACATCATTAAGCAAACAAAAGTTGCTAAATACAAGAAATGACTCCCTGCACTAGAATGCGAAGCAACAACAAAAGACAAAGTATGGAAACTCCTCTAAAAAGGCTTCATCTAAGATGAGCTACAGCTCATGTGCATTAACTTTACAGATCTTAACAATGCTTATCCATAATATTGCTTTCCACTTCTCCAGATGAACTAACTAGTGGATTTAACATCCGACCATGCTTTACTTAGTTTCATGGATGCCCTCTCAAGCAACAACTAGATCAAAATAGAGGAATCAAACTAGGTACTCACCTCTTTCATGCTACAAATAGAATGTCAAGGCTACTTAACAAAGGCTAATGACTTAGATGTTCAAGCATCAAATTGACCGTAGTGTTGAGGTTTACATTAATGACATGATAGTCAAAAGTAAACTTCTTGATGAGCAACCTTGATGACCTAAGTGAAACTTTCTTAACATTCAGACGCTACATTATGAAGTTTAACATTGGAAATGTGTAATTAGATCATCCACAGGAAAGTTACTTGGCTACATAGTCACTACATGCAACGTAAAAGCAAATTTAGAAAAGATCCAAGCCACATTGGACATACAATGCCTGGAACAAATTAAAGATGTTCAATGGCTAACTAGATGAATCATTGCACTCATCTGCATTATTTCACACTTCATAGACAAATGCCTGAAGTTCTTCAAAATACTTAAAAGTCTAAGCAATTTCTAATGAACTAACCCATTTCAACATATTTTGAAGCACACAAAGTAATCATCCTTACTAAGTAACCACTATGATTGATTTTGCACAAGTAAGATGCCTCAAGTCAGATGATCAAATACATCATAGAGCTTAATGCCTTTAGCGTCTAGCATCAACCTTGCAAGGCCATTACAGTTGAAGTTCTCATTGACTTCACTGTTAAGCTTACATACCAAAAAGAGGCTCTTCACTTACTCGACCAACATTTATACTCTCTATGTAGATATATCCTCCATTAGGTGGAGGGAAGGCATGGGACTAAGTAGGTGCTGAATGGACCACATTGAGAAAAGATCATATATGCTCTAAAATTTGGATTCCTACAAGAAATAAAGAAGTTGAGTATGAAGCCCTTATAGTAAGCATCAAGCTCGTGATAACAATTAGGATAGAAAGACTCCAGATTTTTTCCAACTCCTAGTTTATCGTCCAACAAGACAATGAAAAGTATGTAGTCAAAGATGAGGTAATGGTTAAACATCTTCAAGTAGTAAGGATTTTATACTCAAACATTATGTCATGGATGATAACCAAGATCCCTTAAACAAAAAACTTGATGGTAGACAACTTCTCTAAACTAACCTCAACTTGCCTCTCTGATTTGAACAAGAAAATGTCCATTTAATACCTCCTGACAATAATACGGTTAGAACTCACCAAGGGTGCCTTACAACGACATGCTTAGGGCATTGAATGCACCATATTGGATGGATCTGATTGCCTCTTACCTCAAGGATGAAACCCTACCTTAAGACTATGAGGTAGTCCAAATGTTGATGCACTAGTCTACCTTATATACGATCGTCAATGCCACTCTATAGAAGATGCTGTAACCTACCTTACCTAAAATGCCTATATTGATAGGAAATCGAAGTGCACACCAATGAATGTTGCACACCTTAATAAGATGACTCCAAAGCAATAACCTCATGCCTCTCATTGGCCCTTGGCCAATTGCCTTATGGGGATTTCATATCCTTTATCCCTTCCCTAAACTAACTAATTAGTGGTAACACATCATGTTTGTTGTTGATTACTTTTCCAAATGGGTTAAGGTAGAAGTAGTTGCTAAGCTCATAGAGAAAAGTGTTAGAGACTTCATTTGGAAATCTATTATCTACCGATTCAAGGTCCCCTACACCCTTATAGTGGAGAGGAAAACCCAATTCAAAAATGATAAGTTCAAGAAATTTTGCGACAATCTTGGAACTCAACTCAACTATACTACAATCGCCCATCCATGATCTAACGAGTAGGTCGAAGCTATAACAAGGTCATCCATGACAACTTAAAGAAGAAGCTCAATAATGCTAAGGATCTATAAGCCAATGAACTCCCAAACATACTCCAAGGATATCACGTTACCTTGAGAATGGCTATCGATGAAGCACCTTCAACCCAGACTTTGGTATAGAAGTAGCACTCTCAATCAAAATCCCTAATACACTAACTTAGGGCCACAACTCACAAGTCAACAAAATCGACCTTCGAGCTAACCTTGACCTATTAGAAGAACTTTAAGATTAAGTCCATCTCTAAGTTGTTGCCTAGCAATGAAGAGTAGCTTAATACTATAACATGAAAGTCTAATACAAAGCCATTTGATTAGGCAATCTTATCCCTCATTAGTTAGAAGCAACCATCTCCAAAAAAGATCGTGGAAAACTTACTATCAACTAGGAAGATATTATCTAGATTGTTGAAGTGGTAGGACGTAGTATGTACCAACTTGAAAAAATGGATGGTTAGCCTATTCCCAAGATATGGAATGCCAACAACCTTATGTGTGGTTCACCATCACAAGTTGGAAACTTACGATACCTAAGCCTAATTTCCCTTCTCCAAACTTGTAAGCTTCCATTCAATCCTTGCTTTTCCATAGTTAAACGAGGTTAACCTAACCTATTAATAGTTTTTTTTACATCTAACCTTCACTTTTCCATTGGTAAAAGAGGCTAACTCGACCTACTAATAGGCTACTCACATCCAGCATCTACCCTTCCATGATTGAACAAAGGTAGCTCAGCCTATTAATAGGTTACATTTACCCTTCACCTAAGACAAGAACAAGATTTCCTCTATCTAATGATAGGTGAACAAGGTTACCCCATCCTAGATGGGTAAGCTTAGAAACCCCCATCTTTTGGTAGATGAACTAAGAAGGAGCCCTTTTAACCAAACCTAAAACCCAAGAAGCACTCATCAACTAGGCTTATATCCCATCATAACAAAGTGTGAAGTTTGATCACCAATCGATGTCCAATAATGGATGATACTAAGTAGGCAATGTTACCCCTTACTAATTGGCAACAAATACTAAGATGAAACCCTTTGTGATGTCATGCCTATGTGTCCTTTGCATATCTTATTGGGCCATCCTTAGTTATTCAATTAAAGAGCCATCCGTAATGGGTATAAGAATACATATACGTTTACAAAGGGAAAAAGTAAGATTGCGCTACAACCTATGACTCCTATATAGGTTAGCTAACCTATGCTAAGAAGAAGAAGTCTCTAGTTTTGGCCTAAAGTGAACTAGCATAGACCTTGAGGTCAGTCAAACATTTATTCCTGATAATCAAATGACTATTAGAAGTGAAGAACTTGGATTCCCTATGTAAGGAGGTGTAAAGGTTGATTTAGGAGTTTAAGCATCTATTTCCTAAGGAGTTACCTAGGCGGTTACCACCTTTTAAAGGCTTTAGGCACCATATTTACTTGTAACTAAGTGTTACTCTACTGAACAAGTCAATATACTACATGAAGCTTAAGCAAGTAGTTAAGCTCCATAGATAGGTAAATGAGCTAATAAAGCACGGATATGTAAGATAGAGTCTCAACCTTTGCGTTATACCACTTTACTCTTACTAAAGAAGGATGAATCGCAATATATGCTTGTTGATAGCTAAGCTATCAACAAAATCACCATCAAGTATATATATCCCTTTCTAAGACTTAATGACATTTTAGATAGGCTTCATGATGCACGAATATTTTCAAAGATTGATTTGAATAGTAGATACCATTAAATATGAATAAGATCGTGAGATAAGTGAAAGATTACTTTCAAGATAAGGCATGATCTCTATAAGTGGATGGTCATGCTCTTTGTCCTATCTAATGTAACCAGTACATTTATGCATCTAATAAACCATGTATTATAAGAATTAGTTGGCAAGTGTATCATTATATACTTTGATGATATCCACATATATAGTCCTGATCTAAAGGGCCATTATGAGAACATAAGATTTCTTTTTGCATACTATAAGCCAAACAATTGTTTGGTAGATTGAAGAAGTGTAATTTCTACCAAGATAAGATGGTTTACTTAGTTTTTGTATTATGTAGAGGAGGAGTGAGTAAAATAGGAGAAGGTTTCAGTTATTATTGAATGGTCAACATTGATTAAAGTAGTTGGAGTTAAGAGATTCCATAGGTTAGCCTCATTTTACGAGCCATTCATCAGGAACAGAGGCATTATGGTGGAACCTCTGACTGATCTAACAAAAAAGAATGTAGAGCTCAAATGAGTAGAAAGTACTCAAAGAAGTTTTGTTGAAGTAAAGGAGAAGACGCCTATGGCTCCTCTATTAGCCCTACTGGACTTTGAGACGATTTTCAAGTTCAATGTGATGAATCAAGTGCAGGCACTAGTGCAATATTAATGCAAGAAGGTTGACTTGTTGCCTACTATAGTGATGATCTTAAAGAAGTTGTACTAAACTAATCAATGTATGACAAAGGTTTTAGTCCCTCATTTGATCTCCAATTGTATCACAATATTATTTATTGCTTAGAGAATTTGTCATTTACACTAATCATGAATCCCTATAGTATTCATAAAGTCAACTAAAGTTGTCTAAGAGATAAGCTAAGTGAATTGATACTAAGTGGATTAAATTCATGGAAAGGTTCTCATATGTAATTAAGTACAAGAAAGGAAAGGCTAATGTCATCACCAATGCATGTCATGTTGGCATAAACTCTTAATCGACCAATAGACTCAATTATTAGGATCTTCTGCAATTATTAAATAGTATGCTCAAGATCGACATTTTGATCTCATTATGGCCAACTGCAAAAGAGGAATCATTGTTAATGGATGGATGGATGGATGGCTTGCTGTTCCAAGATGGAAAACTCTATATTTTGAGTTGTTACTATGAGAAGCTTATAATGGAGGCTTGTCTAGACATTTTGGTGACAAGTGAACATACAAGCTAATTAAAGTATGCTTTTATTGGCCTAAAATGATGAGAGATACCCACAAAGTGTGGAAAGATGTACAATTTGTAGGAAATATAAGAGCCTAACTGAGTAGGGAAGTAATGCCGTTACCCGTTTTGACCAAATCTTGGGCCAACCTAAGCATGAACTTTATCCTTAACCTACCTAAGGCTGCTAGAGAATAGGATTGCCTCCTAGTAGTGGTTAATTGATTTAGCAAGATAACACATACCATCTTGTGCCATAAGATTGATGATGCCTTGTACATTGCTAATTTTTTCTTACAGGAGGTCATGAACCTGTATGGAGTTCCATAAAGCATTGCTCATGTTCAGCATTCCATGTCATCTACATAACAACAAATAAACAGAGATCGTTAACTAAACATTAAGTCTATGCTTTGAGTAACCTTGGAAAGAATCTTACGAACTAAGATTTGTACCTGCCCATAATAGAGTTCGCTTGTAACAAATTGACAAATAGTACCACAAGCAAGTCTCCATTTGAGGTCATATAAGTATAGCCCAAATATTCCACTTGTCCAACTACTTGTGCTGAACTTAAATGAAGAAAGTCAAGACAATGTGACAAGGGCCAATAACTCTACAAGCTCCATCATAAGGAAATTGAGCACCTTAGAAAGGTTTTTGTCAAGCTGTATAGTTTCAACCCAATGATCTTTTATAGGTATACCTATGGAACGAGAGGTTCCTGAATCAGATGATGAGCAAGCTTGCTTTAGGGCAAATGAACCATTCAGAGTACTCTAGAAAATTAATGACAACACATACGAGCTTGAGTTACCTAAGGAATATAAAGTCTCTACAACATTTAATATCTCCAATTCGATTCCTTATATTGCTAATGAGGAAGATCTACATGAAAGCCATCGAGATTTGAAGCCAAATCCTTTGCAACCCTAAGGAGATTATAGGAATCAACCAACCAAACCTATCACCTATTCTTAAGCTCATGACCTTATGAACCTTATATGAAGGATCCTGATTAACCTGCTTATAAAAGTAGAAGCCACCTTATTAGATACTTTCGAGTTACACCATTCTTTGAGCTATCATATGCCATTGACGATTTCTCAGGTGTAAGCATCCAACCTACTGGACAACCTCAATAGCTTAGTATATGTTGCCATTAGTTTACCTAAGCTATAGTTACCATTGAGCTATTTAACCATTTCTAATGAAATTCAAATTGGCATGATCCCATATAGCTTTATCATGTTTGCTAGAAAAGCACCTACTATTGCTTGCTACATGTTCATCAATGCTACTTTTATGAACACATGTCAAAAGATATTCCTTTTTATTATTTTCTCTATTTTACCCTTTTTGCACAACTTTAAGAATCATGTTTTTACTCTTTTGGAGTTAACCCCTTTATGTTATTTATTCTTTAATTTTATCATATAGTGACTTAGTATGAGTAGCCCTCTTCTGTAATGGTTAAAAATCAATTATTGCAATATATTCCAAAATATTCATTTTTGGTTCTTGTAAGTTTACTCCTAAGTTCTCTTACTCTTATTAATTCCATTTAGGGAGGAATTGTAACAAGTAACCCTAATATTCCATTAAAGCATAATATCTAGTTGAAACTTTGGTCGTATAGTGTTTGGGTTGTAGGCAATTCCATTCAAGGAGTTTATGGTTTAGCTAAACCCTCACTTAAACTTATTTCGTTTTTTCTCTTGTAGTTAGAAGACCCTCTCAATTTTGTTGATTGGATTAGTATCCTCATGCCCATTTTATCAAGGCATATCAAAAACCAGGAAAGAAATTTGCTCTATGTTTTTTATCTAGGAGGTCATGTCCAAGCATTCTAGAATACCCTCCAAGAGTAGAACAAAGAGATAACTGAAGGCAATTCTATATAACTATAAGGTTGAGACAATTGATCTTCCACTCCATGAGTGATTTCGATTAAGATAGGTCAACCATATATGTAATAGGGTCAACACGATCGACCCAAACCAAAAGGCTCAAACCATTTATTATTATTATTCCTAAAACCCGAACTTTATTTAATTTCCTAAAGTTTTTTTTTTTGTATTTTTCAATCTTTTTGTGCTTTTTTTCTAAAATTTTTATATTTTTTCAATTTTTTTTATTTTTCTAAATTCTTTTTTTTTTTCAATTTTTAATTTTTCTGTTAAAAAAAATAACTTGAAGCAAAATTTGAGTGTTTACAACGGGCTCAAATAGCTCAACTCATGTCCTAAACGGTTCAATATGGACCTAGGGAGACCATATTCAAAATAACCTATCAACAAAAAGAGCTTTTGAAACTATACATATTATTTATATAATATATACCATGTTATTTCTTTCTTTTATGTATTCATTGTATTTTCTTCATTTGACTTTGCAAGTGTTGAATAGATAATTCTCTCAATAATTTTTATCCAATGGTAGGGTTTGAGATCTAGTTGTTAATGATCAGGTACAAAGATGTGAAAACAAAGCAAGTTATGCAAATCAATCCGTTTAGTCTATAAAAAATATGGGTAGGGTTTAAAAATTTTGAGCTGCTTAAATGTAGACTTTTTAGCCTACCATGTTTAACACTTGGGTTAAAGCATTAGTAAGAATTAAAAAAGAAAAAAAAAATTGGTAGAAAAGAAAAGAAAATTAAAAAAAGGGAAGAAAAGAAATGAAAATTTAAATCAAATACTTTAGTAAATAAAAATAACATTAGTCTATGGACTATCATCATTTGTCTAATGACTCAACTCAAATCTAATGGTCAGATAAGTAAAATGTAGGAACAGAAAAAGGAAACCCTAAACCCTATTTCATTCTCTTAACTCTCTACTCTCTTCTCTCTTTCTTTCATTCCAGTATTCGCCACTCTGCATCTGTGGCTCTATCTCTCTCTTTAAATCATTGCATTTGGTCAAAAGCAAACAAAGTTATGTGCTCACTTTCACATTATTTAAAGAGGTTTAGGCTATAACCTTTTTGTCTTACATTGTCAAATTTCATGGATAATTATTGTAGGATCAGACTTTTTCAATGAAATCCTATAAAATTAAGGTTTCATTGTTAATATAGTCATTTTGTTCTATTTAGTTAATGTAATTGTCCTGTAGAGTTTAGTATGCCATTAGGGCACTTACCAAAAAAATAGCATGAAAATAGGTCCCAGGTGAAAGATATTATGGATTTGGGGTAGTGAAGTCGCATGTAGGTCAAAATTTGCACTAAAGTTGCATAGGGGGGCATGCAACTTTAGTGTAATATTGCTATCTAAGCTCACATTGTAGGTATATGACTCTAGTACAAAATTGAATGAACACAAATTTTCCAAATACAATGAATCTGTGGCTAAGTTTTCCTTCAAATATAAATATCAAACTCATGAACTTTAGATCAGTCATGTATTCATCTATCAATACCACAGATACATACAATCAGAATGTAATAAAAAAAATAAAATTTAGTCACGATATGGGTATATTAGTTGTTATTACAATCAAAATGTAATAAAAATAAAATAAAATAAAATCTAATGTTGACCCTTATGCCAACCTAAGAATAAGCCATATCTAAATAAAAGAGACGGTCATCTCTCTGAAGGACCTATAGAAGGCTAAACCGATGAGTCCGATAAGTTTCTAAGTGGGACAAAGCTAACATATGGAGGTAGCTAATACTAGTTGACCCCTTTACCCATGGTAGAACTTTAAGAGTGTACAATACACCTTTTTCGAAGCACTACTGGCGTACCATAGACCTCCAAAGGTTGATGAGAGGGCAGTATGACATGAGAAGCTATAGAGCTAGATCTAATCTCACCTAAGTTAATGGAATGTTGCCCAATGGATGGAAGTTCTGGATCCCCTCGGGGCCCGTTCCTCGTCTCACTCCAATCTTACCTCCCCTAGTACGAACTCTGGCACATTGTGGCTGAGGTGTAGGTGGCTCAGGTTAGGCGTCTTCATCTGGTAATAAATCATGTAGAAGGGGATAGTGCAAGACAATAGCACCATAATCCTCTAGGAACTATAGGCCTCTTATAACAATCTCATGAGCTATCCCTATGTCATTGGTCAACTAAACTGACCATAGTGTATCGACCTATGTGAAAGAAAAACCATTAGCAATCATACAATATGATAAATGAGGTTAGATACAAATGGGTATGTTGGTTATGCATACCAGATGAGCCATCAATGTACCTGAATGCGTGATATATTGGCGAGTGTGCTGCCTATACCACTACAAGTACTCAGGGTCTATAACAAAAACCGACTAAGGATGAACAACCCACAAGTGTCAATTTACCTACTATCAGATGTACCCATCATGCATTACTCTCTAATCGATTTTTGTGCGACTTCTGAAATCATACCGGTACAACTGCTTACTAGTCTATACTGGCTAGGGCTCTATTTGGAAGCCCCCAAACTGTCGAATGACACACAGAATGATGTAGAAGCAGATGAAGGGAACTCTGGCTATCCATACATCTCAACTAATCATACATATAAGAGGTAGGAGCTGAAGTAAGTCATTAGAGTAAGGTTGCCATACAACTTGCAATAAAATATACATGAGTTAGAAGAGAAAATATTAGCACATCTGACATTAAAGGGCAAAGTGTATACCTGATGACTCGTCTGTAAGTTAGACACCTCATGATTCAACTAGACTACTTAAGTTTATCCCTACATAATGTTCCTCTCTATCTGCCATCAATAAGTTAGAGGGATACCATCCATGATGATGAAGCCAAACCTACTAAGGGGGGCAATGTGTGGGAAATGGTCCTATACCCAAACCTAAAGTAGAATCATCAGGCCCCCGATCTTAGATATACCGATCCGTGCAATGTTACACAGCTGTTGATACAACCACACAAGATAGGTCGATCCACAACTATAAGTCCTTACCATCTAAAACTCCTTAAGTAGGGGAAGGTACATCAAATGGATGTAGCTAGAAGATTTATCTATGAATAAGAATCCCCTAATCAACTAGAGGAGATATGCAAAGTGTGACACTTTACCATCTTCTCGTCCGCGTTTCTCAGTATAATCCTAAACCTACTAACCAGCCACAATAGTCGTACACATCTACCCTTAGCATCTACGAAAGTTGGAATGTTACCTAGCAAGTTTCTCACTACGTCCGCCTAAGTCATGTTGGTGCTATTGGTGACAACGCCACCATCCATCCTAAGTCCTAATTGGATCTCAATATCCTACAGCGTAACAGTCATCTCAACGTGCGTCATGTGGAAAGTATGAGTCTCTAGCCTCCACCTCTCCATTAAGGCAGTGATTAGATGTCGGTTCATCTGGATGAATGGAATTCAACTGACAACCATGAATCCAGCCTCCCTAAGTATGGCATCATGTATGGATATTGTGGGATGAGCTGTTCCTCCTCCTTCATGGCCAGCTCACACCGCCTAACCGTAAGAGCACCTAATGCTTACATTAAGTCATATGGACACAAATATTAGCAAAGCTGCACTTAAACAACATATTGAATAAATGGTAGAAGTCATAAAATATGTACCTATCCCTCTCATACGTCCTAAGAGCAATGGGATGCCTGCTTACCTAAAACTGAGGTGTTGAAGGATCCTTGATCCATTTAATATGTAAAAGTGTTTGACAGTAGTTAATGACACTGCAAGTAATATGAAATGGCTAGATAATGTAAACGAACACTAAATTTATGTCTATGTGTATGCAAATTATAATAATATGATTTACCAGCCCTACTTAGATCCGAACATCTATGCTTGTTATGTCCTTCCCTTTGATAATGACTACATCTATTCTTATCAGGTGCTTCGCATACATCCATCTCCATGTGGTAACATTTTGTCCTAGGCTTACCTTTCTCTCTCTTAAGCTTGGACCATAGTTTGAACTTTGGATAGTCTACTTCTAGCTAGTTAATCTCATCACCTAGTGGGTAAAAATATCTTAGTATACATCAAGTTGGTGAGTTCACTTATACCAGAGACTAATAAGGTTTAAGGCATTCATCCTAAACTCCGCTATAGCTGCAAATGCGTAGGAGCAAAGAATTCCATAAATTTCCCATTTCTAGCACGTGCACTATTGATTGTCCATGTCCATAGTGTAAACCCTACCACCACCCTTTATCACTTCATTTGGCTCCCTTCAGCTACTAGTCTTCACCTCAAATAATCCATTGTGCCTATTGTAACTAGTAACCTTATGTGCACTTGCCTACCCTTGTCATTTCTCCATCAATCATTATGCGTACCACCCCCCCCCCCCCCTTCTCATCACCATATATCTAAACTCATTCTAAATATTCTATGCCAAGTCTGCAATAGTAATATCAGGGTTCATACTGACATTTATAATGAAACACCTAGCCATTAAATTACTATCAATCTAAGGATGATCTTGTCTTATTACTAGGTTAACACATGTGTGTCGTCCCTCCAAAATCATTATGACAAACATGTCATATACCTTCTTCTTACACGCTCTTAAGCTCCACTTGCATCTAGTAGCCCTTTTTGTACAATGAATATGCTACAACATTTGGTTCAATTTATGTACCCAAAATTCATAATGTCGCTTTATGTTATAATTCTTTACCACATCCTACAGCTCCTTTTTAGTGCCAAATCTCATGCCAACGCTTAACTCATCGCTATCAGCTATGTTGCTGCATAACACGTGTTGTTCACTTCAAATGTAACATAACCACTGTCACCACCCATATTTAGGAACAGAATTAGATCTCTTACAACAAGCTAATTATGCTATGTTATAGGAGATTCAATGGGCACTAATGTGGGCGCAAATGGATTAGTCATGAACACATGGCTTCTTAAGACATCAAAAGTCATCATGTCTTTACCACCATCATCTTCCTCATCGTCGTCGTCTCCAACTTCCTCTTCACCCCCATCGCCATCCTCTTTACTTTCATCCTCATCATGTTCATCGTCAATTCCCTCAAAACCCATAGTAATCCTCTTTGTATAAGGATTGTAAGTCGGATCTTCTTCCCAAATTTCCCCATACTCTACATCAAGTGCTTATTTACTCACATTAATGTTGATAACATCATCTTACACTATATCTTGCGCAATAGTATGAAGATGACTCTCATTGGCTATGGGAAAATTAGTTCCAAAAGAATGCACTTGCTATGATGCAATGTTCAAGGGGTTATCACCAAGGGCCACACTACTCTACCCGCTCGTTCGAACATAAATTTGCTATATACTTCATTCACTGAACGCTTTTGCCAACTCAATAAAGTTTTCCACGTTTTCGTTGTCCTTGATGGGCATCAACTCATAGCACACACCACATTCTTAATATGTTAGATGCCTATGAACAATTTCTACCCCAGTAGTGTTAATCCCAATGCTATTGCAAATTTTGTGAAAAAAAAAAAAAAACAGCATAATTTGACCCTTAACTCATTTTCAGCTTCTTCACTAGCTCCCTATTATATTCCACTCTCACACTACCCCTCACAATATTTCCATGTGCATAGATGATGATTTTCATGTAATTAACCATTTTCCCCTAATTATTAAGTAAGTTACCACCAAATTAGCAAAAACTCCGTACAATAATCACATTCCATTCTTTAAAATAGTCACTTTTGACTAACATAACATAATTATATGACACCTATCTTCAAAAGTATCTTAACCGACTACGTCACTCATATTATTTAACCAATATTTCTCCTACGATTGTCAATAACTGACTACAATCTCTCTAATTGACTACATCAACTTAGACAACACTAAAGCAATTTATACAAAGTAAGTGTAAATTTTTCCACGTAACATAAATAACTATATGTATTAAAATTTCACCAAAAAAATAATTTCTCAATAACAAAAGAAAGTTTAGTTCAAAGGATGGGTGAAATGACACTAACCAAATCATGCAAAAACAAAAATATCTAAGCATCAATATGTGAGTAAGATAGAGAATTTTGCGCCTAAAAATATATTAAAGATAAAATTTGCAAGTGAGAAAATGAGGACTATGGCTAAGTTTAGGTATATATATAGGGATACTAAAGTCACTTAGATGGCATACAACTTTAGTTATAACTAAAATTGCATGCTCTTATGCAAATTCAATGTAAAATTACTTGCATTGAAGTTGTATGTCCCCATTCAACTTCAATGTAATTTTCAACCCAAAGTGAAGTTACATGTAGAGTACTATCTTTCACCTTGGACCTATTTTCATGCTAATTTTTCGTAACTGTCCTAATGACATACTAAACTCCATGATTGCCCAGAAAACTTTCATGGAGAACAAGCTCAATAGATTCCCTATCAGCCTTGCAAAAAATGAGGTAGTCGTTTGTGAAGGAGAGGTGGGTAATTTTCTCAGGTTCACAACGCCAATGGAAGGCAAAGAGAGGATTAGAAGAGTTTCCTTAAGATCCTAGAAATGACTTCCATCCAAGCACAAATAAGTAGGTGGATATGGGGTCCTCTTGCTTGAATCCCCTCTTACGTTGAAAAAAAAAAAAACACACTAGCTCTCAATTGCTCAATAGGGATGCATTGCTCAATTAGCTTTGTGAAATGGGAAGAGAATACACAACAAGAAATCATATCATAAGCCTTTTTGAATGTCGACCTCTGGAGCTCATCGAGGTGGACCTCTATTGGTATGACACCTTGTTATGAGTTCTTGAACAATGAAGATGTTATGAGATATCCTGTGACCAGAACAAAAGCAGCTTCTTCCTTCTTTACTAGAGTTGGGATGACTTTTTCCAACCTAGCAACCAAAATCTTGGAGATGGCCTTGTATAGAACGTTACATAAAGCAATAAGCCAAAATTCATACATGTTGGAAGGATTATCAAACATTGGCAACACGAAAAGTAATTCATGAGAATTCGATACGAAAAAATGAGTTTTGTAAAATTTAAACCAATGAAGGGTTAAGGTGAAAACTTTAATCATGTATCTGCATTTCACATAGTATGATTTGTAACTTTTGAAAATATAAATATAGTATGTTTTTTCTTATTTTTTTAAATAAATATGATAATTAATTCTTTCAGCGTGTCAGCACAGGGGCCTTCTCAGCCCTCTTCTAAACTTGTCTCTAGATGTTGCATTTAAGTGCTATTTAAGCTACTCTTAATTGTCCTAATTTTTCACTTTGTACTACAAAAATATTTATTTCTATATCTATGTCCAAACACCTTTTGATATATAATTTTTATATTGTTCTTGATAATCTTATTAACAACTTTTTCTACCATTCGTTTAGAGACTAAAGAAGCACCATGATATTAAATATTGATTATAGAGTTTGATGAAATATATAAGGGTAGATCAAATAATCAAAAAAATATATGGGCCCTACACCTATTTTACGGGTGCAAATTCTTAATTTCAAAAAACAGGGTTGTCCATACAATTATAAAGATTTCTAAGAGTCTTCGGTGTAATTCATCCCATATATTAAGCTATAACAACAACAATTTTTTATTTAGAACTGTTTTCAACAATTTCTAGTATGAATATGCTTTTTCTATCTAATGATTGGCCGAAATTGCATGCTGAAATGTCAAGTATATGTTTGGTGTGCTTAATGTGTCGGGTTCTCCAGTGATCGCCCGCCACAGCAAACCCTTTTTTTTCCCCCTTCAATTTGTCATTTTCTTTACTGTTCTTCTTCTTTTTTTTTGTTATTTTTTTATCAATTTATTTAATTAATGTATGTATTTATAATATATATATATATATATATATCTGTATGTGCGTGTATGTGTGTAAAAGTAAGTCCTACCTTTCAAAAAAGTTCAACATCTTTTCCTTCTTTAAATATTTTTCCGAGTTTGGCCAATAAAACATTTTTTTCCAAAATTCATTTTATATTTTTGGTTATTTAAGTTAATTAATATATATTTTGGTTATAATATTTAGATATAATTATTGATAATACTAATGCAGCGATGATATTGCATCGACACACTAGCTGTATTGCCACATCAATATCCACATAATCAAAACCATGGATATAAGTGTTAGATTTTACAATAATAGAGTATTAGTGTAATTTGTAAAGTTTATAGGGGTGTTCGATGGAATTCATCCTTAATTTTTTCAGCTGTGCAAAGAGGAGGGTTAAGGATGCAACTAAGGTGAGTTTAGAATGAGTTTAATAATCTCAATACCCATTGCATTACCTATAGGATGTCTTAAAACCCTATAAGGTTTTGAGGATGTTAACCGATACTAGCTCAATAAGCTCATTGAAAAACTCAATTCCTAAACCCGAAAGCCGTTTTCCTCTCTTTCTTTTTTTTTTTCCCTCTCTAATGGTAAGTTATGTAAATTTAATTGCACAAATTAAATAGGTAATGTAAAAATTAAGGAAATTAAAGCACAAAAAATCTATAAATGCAAAGCAGTACTACGAATCAACAATGAAATGTTGAATTAAGAATTGCCTAGAATTTATTTCAATAAATAGTAAGCTTCTCATTCTTGTTATAACAAAGAAAACCTCTAAAACAGTTACTTGATCAAACCCCCTTACTTTTAAAAACAAAAAAAAAAAAAAGAAGCTTTTATACTATGTAAACAAAAGAATGATGTATATTATAATATGAATATCTTTACAATTATTAGTGACATTGTTTCACCCTACAACAAAGGGGAAAAGTGTTTTCTTGTTGACAAAAAAAAAATAAAGAAACAAATAAATAAGCCATAAATAAAAGAGTCAGCTCTATAGACAAAGCAAATTTATTACTTATACGTCAAAATATAGCAGCATCTTCATAAGTGTGTACCCAAAAGGATTAATATTTTGCTTTATTATATTAGATTTATTGTAATTAAACATAATAACATCATGTCTATACTCAGTCAAAAGTATCAAATCCAAAATTTTACTAGCTTTCTAACAGATAGTCTAAATTTTTTATAATATATAATACTTGAATTACTTTTTATCAAATAGTTGGTTTTTCAACGGGTTTTTTAAAAAACCCAAAGCTTGTCCTAAAAGCCTATTAGGAAATTCCCTATAGGGTTTTTATCGGGTTAGGTAGGTAAAAAATCCTGTTACAACCCACCCAATTACATTCTTAATGAGGGCCCTTCTTAAATCCTATTATGATATCGCTGTTTTGTACATATTTGTTATAGTTTGTAATACATAGGAGTATTATACTTAAATTACTTCTTATTAGTTTTTTTTTTTTAAACTTAAAACCCATTCTAAAATCTTACTAAGAAATACCTTATAGGGTTTTTATTGAGTTGAGTAAATCGAGAACCTTGTTACAATCTACCTAATTACATCCATAATAAAGGACCTTCTTAAATCCTATTATACTATTGCTGTTTTGTACATGTTTGTTATGATTTGTAATACATAGGTGTATTGTTGTCTTATCAGTTTTACTAAAGTTAAGTACATACACAATTTGTATAAATATAAATTATATCATGTGTTCTATTTAGACATGATACAAACATCATCTTTATTATTATGAATGTACAAATCCCTCTTAAACACGTCTCCAAATGTTGCACTTTAAATGCTAAAAAAAAAAAAAAATTACTAGAGTTACATATTATCTATTTAAACTACTTTTAATTACGTTTATTTTTCACTTTATACTACAAAAACGTTTATTTCTATATCTACATTAGATTCTAAATTCCTTTTGATATATAATTTTTGCGCAAAAACATTTCTTACTCTCTTTCTTAGTCCAATAATGCTATTCCAATTCCACGAAAAGTATCCAAGTTGCAAGATTTTCGTTATCAACATCAAAGTCAGAGTATTAAATATTTGCCACATATTTTTGGACCAAAAAGTTCCATCGGTGTCTCTCTCTACCAAACCAGTAAAGTGAGCTCCCCCAGTGAATTAAAACTTCAAAGAAACCAAAAATTGATATTACGCTCCAAACTATCTCTTCTTCTTCTTCTTCTTCTTCTCTTCCATCACCGTCCTTATTCCATTCCAAATGCAACTTCACTAGTACAGTGGCTTCTTGAGACAGTTTAAGAAAGCTAGAGCTAGTGTTAGGATTGCACAAGGAAGGATTGGTACTTCACCTATAAATGCTGCTGCTTCTCAGGGGAATGGCTTTACAACAAATGTTACTGAAAGATGGCTACTTAAGCCTGTTGGTCAGTGATTTATCTTTCTTTTACTGCGGTCACCATTTTGCCAAAAGGGTCATTAGAAGTGACATCAGATTTCACTTTTTATATAAGGGTGCCATTGTTTTGCGAAAAATGTTTTTTCAGGTAATTTTCTGATATTTGTGTCAAAGTTGCTATAATATAGTGATATAAATACTAAACTCTCAATAGAATGAATCAAATTTAAATCATTTCACCAAGTTGTAATGTTGATAGCATAAAGAAAAAAAAAATTGAAGAGCTTGTGACTATTAGTAGCTTTTAGTGACGTGTTATAATTGAAATAAGGTTCAATCCCCTTGATCAAGTATGGTTATAGTAATCCAAGTTGCTTTTTCATCATTTGTAGTGTTCCAATTGTCCAATCCTTATATAGTGCTTGTGAGAAATGTGAAGATTCTCATATAAAATTAATAAAAATAACATGAATAAAGCGAATAAGGTATGTTAATAATTACATTTAAAAGAGAAGGATAGGGTGGTGGTTTTACCTACTACTATTAGGGTAACCAGAAAAGCTTTCTTATTAAAAAAAAAAACAAATTCTCATCCTTTTTTTAATTTTTGAACTTTTAGATTTTTCTTTATTTAATATTGTTTTTATTTTTTTATTATATATATATATGTATTTAATTATCAATTCAGCCACCCTCAACAACTCAGATGGTTTCAACTGTTGGTTTATAAGGATATGTGTATATATATATATTAACTGAACTACAAAGTATTGTAAGATAAACTTGGAGAAACAAGCTTATAATTGTAAATTCCAAGTTTTTGCAATGTTAAATGCTTAATAATATGTTTAGTTGTTTACTTTAATACAGGTTAGACGTAGACGTCTTGTATAAACTAGGTTAATGATAACGGGTCAGTTTCTATCTTAAAATGGTATACATGAATTGAGTGTTACAATTTTATTGCTTGGAGACATGGTAAGTGCCTTAAAAATAATTGCTTTCCAAATAAACTAATTAATTGCACCTTACATCTATTTTCTTCTCTTTTTCCAAGCAAAACTTTTGCTTATAATATTAACATAAATTATGTGCATATTAGCTATGTCATATGTCATGTAAATTAGTTCAAAAGGAATTAGGAACCCATATCAATATCTATATTGTTTAGTAATAATTATTTGTTGTGTCATTAACATTTTTTACATATATAATTATCTATGTGTTCAATAATGATTTACGTTATATTTTAAATTTAATTGTACCACTTAATTAAATTTTTGTACACACATCTTAGATCTTGCATCTGCAGGTTATTATTTAAAAGGAGAGGGGGTAACTTGCTTAGTAAGTTAAAGAGCTAACATTACAATAATGTTATATTGGGGACGTTATTATTAGAAAATACCAAGTTGTGTGAGGACTAAAAAAGAGCAGGGAGGAATTTATAACATTTTTAAAAAGTAAAGTGTGGACACCTTTTAAAAAGTTTACTGAGGTGATTGATGTAATCTACCTTTCTGAATTTCTCTTTTATTATTAAGCCGACTTCCTGACATCCTGAGAAAACAAGGTATAATCGAAATTGTGAATCCATTCATTTTCCTGCATCACTTAAAATTCCGTGGTCCGGTCATGCTTCTGCCATATGCGAGTGATCAGGAATCTTTCATCACTAATTTATCATAAATAACTTCATTGCACCTGAATTCAATTACATACAATAATTTATCCAGTTCCACAATAAACATGAAGTAAGCAAAACAAAATCAGAAGGCGACTGGGCCAAGTCAGTCTCTTCGTTCGTACAATGCGGCTACAGGTTGAAGATAGGTGTAAGTGTAACCAAAACCAAGCAACTACCTCTTCAAAATAATAGAAGAAATTAGCGAGCCATGTACAGAGAAAGCGCCCGCATCGGTACGACACTCTGGGGATTTCATCTGCATATTCCTTGGTTAGCCACGGGTTCGAAGTGAAGCTGTTTAATTCCTCTATATGACAATCACCACAATCAGGGAATAGAGAAAGTAAACATGGCGGATCCCGACCAACTATTTCCAGTTTCACAATACAATCGTTTCTTGCCAGGAGTTCCACAATGATTTGAATTGAGAAGAACACACACAAAAGAGGACCGGGCTCAGGAGGATCCATCGAATGTAATACTATGCTGTGGAAGATTGAAAATAGGACTATGTCTACCCAAAACCCAAGCAACTGGAGGCCCGACCTCTACACGCCAGTAGAGCATATGACACAAGCAAGCGAGCCAAGTACGAAGAAAGCGCCAATTTCGGTACGACACTGTTAGGTTTTCATCTACGTATTCCATCTGAAATGTTCTCATGAAGCCATCGGAGTCTTCTTTGGTTGGCCACTAGATCGAAGTGAAGGTGTTTTCCTCTACATCACCATTGTCTGGATCCATATTCGAGGAAATACTGTGTGATTTCACACGTTTTGGCATGTCTGGCATTTTCACTAGAGACTTGCAGTTGAGGATACACAAATCCTCCAAGGAATCGGATAATTTGCCTTGTATCTCCACCAAATCTTGGCAGTTGTTTATTTGTAATAACTTCAGTTTCTTCAGATCAGACACGTCTGGTAGACCACGTATGCCACAACCATCAAGCACCAGATTTCTCAAATTCTCCAACATTTCAAGCCCCTCAACTTTCTGTATGGGAGTGCGCTCGATATGCAACTTGCGAAGCTTTTTCAGATGGGAAAGATCTGGTAGTGATACCAGCAACCCGCAGTCATTAACCCGTAGAATCATTAAGCTTGAGGGAAGCTCTTGAATGATTTGCAGCCCGCGACATTTCTCGAGAACCAATTCTTTTAGGTGAGAAAGTTTACCCAAGTCTCCGTGCACGACATGGATGTGTGGAAAGCTCACTTTCAAGTCAACAAGTTTGCCCGACGTGCCTATATTCCAAACGATTTCCAAATCTGGTGGATCGCAAGGCACATCGATGAAATATGCAACCAAATGCTTCAAAGCTGGTCAAGTTTAAGAAATCTGGAATTTTCTTCATTCTCCTTGCTTCGGATCCAATGGTTAAACTAATCAAACTGTGAGGTAGGTTAGGAATACTCCCTAAATGGACACACCCATTGGCACTAATCACTTCAAGCCTTTCCAACTTTCCAAGAGCTGTCGGCAATTCTCTTATATTGCAACCGTCCATATTCAATTTCCTCAGACTACTCATGTTACCAATGGAATCAGGGAGCCCTTCTATTCCAGAATACGTCAAATCTAGTTCAGTAAGTGACACTAAACCTCCGATTGATTCTGGAGGTGCCTGAACCGAACTGCAATCTCTTAAAGACAGCAGCGTGAGGTGTATGATATCTCCAATGAATTCAGGAAGCCGTCTATAGTATAGGTTATAATGTTCACCGTAACTGAATGCACTAAAAACCTCTTCTATATCAGGAACTTGTGATAACGAGGTTCCATCAAGGATAAGCTCAACTAAAGATTCCATGTAACCAAGTTCTTCTGGCAGCACGCGCAGGCTACTACAATATCTCAGGTTCATGATGACCAGGTGCTCTAGCACAGCGATTGACCTATCGATTTCGATCAAGGATGAGCACCTTTCTAGAATTAACTGCTCCAAGAGAAGGTGCGTTGAAAAGTTTGGTGTTTTTGTCAAATCCTCACATCCAGACAGATTTAGCACCTTTAACTTTTCTGCAATCTGGAGATAGAACCGAACCTTACAGACAAATTCACATATGCAAACAAAAATAGGAATCTTTAGAGCAAGATGAATATCTTTATACCTTGATTTGGCTCCAACAATCCCAGCCATTGCTTATGCGACTCTCTGATAGATCCAGGAAAACTAAATTTCGAAAAGAAAAGCTGTTTAGTTTATACATTGGAGGAATATGATGCCAATAAAGCCATCTCAACTCAGAAAGAGCAAGTGGACTACTTTGAAGTAGGCTACACAATCTTGCCATCATTCCCAAACCATTGTCAAAAGAGATATCTTGAGAGAAAGGCTGACCTTCTACTTGAAGGAACTTGAGATTGGGTACCCTAGCAAAGTTTTCAGCAGAAAAAAGCAATTGAGATTGCCTATTGAACTTAAGAAAAAGGCCTTGAACTCTCTCTGCCGCCTGCTAAAATGCAGTCCAACCGTAAGTCAAAGGTTAAAGATGTAACGGATAAAAGGAAATTTTCTTCTCCCACGCTTGCTATAGTGCAGCAAAAAAATATTGTGTCCCAAAAGGAGATATCAACATATTAAGGCAGAAACTGAGAGAAGCTTGGAAATCATGCTCTAAGAAACGGAGTGCAAGCAAAAACAAGACTAGTATAGATTATAGAGACATTACCTTCTCTCTCAAAAATATTCTTGTCGTTTCCTCTTGATTCCACAATATACGCTGTTTTTGGGGTTCCCCGATGTGTCCTTTGCCAATGTAATCCCTACCAAAATCTCTCATTTGGTCATGCATCCATAATGAGTTATCTGCCCCTATCTTTATAAGAGACACCTGTTGGAGAACCTCGATTGCATCTTCAGGATAGAGCTGTAAGCCATCCCAAAAGTGAATTGCCATTCTGTAATCAACACCAACGAAAAAACAAGCTATGTCGAGAAATATCTGCTTTTGTCGATCATCTAATGCCTGAAAACTAATTTCCAGCTTTCCACAAACATCTTCAGGAGGAACCTTTTTGAATTTCTTCAACATGTGCTCCCATATTTTCTTACTCTTACCACATAATAAAGAACCAATAATCTCAAGGGAAAGAGGAAGCCCTCCACTTATCACCACTACTTTCTCAGTAAGTTCTGCATAATCCACTGAAGGTCTGTCGTTTCTAAATGCATGTTTACTGAAAAGTTAGAGAGCATGATGGGGATGCATACCACAAAGTTCATTAGGCCAGTCAGCTGGAATCGCATCAAGGATTCCCTTGTTCCTAGTGGTTATGATGATCAGACTTCCCGAAGCAAAGGAATTGCGGTTCCCCATGAGCCCTTTTATTTGGGAACTGTTATCAACATCATCAAGTAAAATGACAACCTTTCTGTCTGAAAACCTTTGGTTGATAGTGAGAAATCCTTCATCACAATCAATATTATCTGCCGATTCTTTACTTAGAATATCAGAGATCAACTTTTTCTGTAAAAATTGGATGCCCTTAGACTGAAAAGTTTCTCTAATGTTCGGAAGAAAGCTATAACTTTGAAACCCGGGCAAGAGATGATTATAAATAACTTTTGCAAGGGTTGTTTTCCCAATACCGCCCATTCCATGAACGCCAAGGATCTCGACACCGCTTCTTTCAGCATCCATCATCTTCTTCCACGTCGTCCTCCAATCCAACTGTATATTCAGCAACGAACAGGTAAGCTTTCTTTAGCTCACGCAATATCGTACGGGTGATTTCTTTCACCAGCTTTCCCTCTTCTCTAAAAAACTCAAAAGAAAAGAAAACACGAAAATTAGATTATAGCGAACTTGACATTGAGCTTTAATACCAAGAAGCAGAAAAATCAGTGACCAATCCAGTTTGATATCATTTCTACTTTCTATGGATATTACACATCTGTAGAGTTTGGAGTGTTAATTTGCTTCCTTAAAAGAAAAAATCTCCTCTCTTTTCAGTTTACACCCAAAATTTATGGAGAAGTTACCTGTTAGTGTCACTTTGCACATCCCAGCCCTTCAATTTTCTGACTTCTCTCAAAGCTCTTGTCCTGTCCGTAATCGTCTTGTTATCGTAACAATTCTCATGCAAGTTGAACGCCTCTTGGTAACTTCCAGTTTGATTGCGAATTTCAGATGGTGAAACGTAATAAAATATGGGAATCACTTTCAAACTCCCATGCCTGTTGCACTTCATAATTTGTACCAACTCGTTGAGGCACCATTTGCTTGTAGCAAAACCTTTTGATAATATGAGTATAGCAATCTTGGACTGCTTGATGCCCTTGAGAAGCTCTGGTCCTATCTCTTCTCCCGCAGGTAGTCCTTCGTTGCCTATATAGGTCCTGATCCCAGCATCAAGGAGATTTACATAAAGGTAATTAGTAAAATTGTATCGAGTATCTGGTCCTCTAAAACTCAAGAACACTTCATATTCTAATGCCTCTGAAGTAGCATCTGATATTCCGCCATCCCATCTAAGACCTGTTGAAGTCATCTTCAACAATACGCAGAAACAAAAAATCGGCTAAATGATCAGGTCAGAGATCAAATAAGAGCAATTAGCTGGAGATAAAAATTCTACTTTAAATGTCAACGACCAAGCTGCATAGCCTGTTATTTGCAAATTGGCTGATCTATTATTAAATATAAACAAATCACCATCCTCGCAAAAAGATTATCATAATGAAAATGCATAAACTAAGCAAACATGCTAAGTCTATCGTTTACATGCAAATTGGTACCATTGACATTGTCCACTTAGGCTGAGTCTTTGCGATCTCTTACATTATGTTTGGCAAGTTGAGACCTGTACAACGCTATTGGAAATGGAAAGAAATTGGTAGAGATACGTGTATGGATAGTTAAAAGGAGGGATGGAAATGGAGAGGAATATTATTGGAAACATTTTTCACTCTCAGACTAATTATTAACCTTTCTTCATTTTGGGGGAGAAAAGAAGCGGAAATAGGGGGTAGATTCTACGTGCAGTCTTAAAAGGACCATACAATACGGTCATTTTTTATTTACGGCGAATAACTTGGATTATAGTAATTAAGACCAATCGATAGCAAAATTAAATTGTCAAACGGTCTCATGTAAACTGTTGATCCTCTCCATAAAAAATTTCCATGAAGTTATTGACATTTTTTTTTAACTATTAGTTCACCTTAATTATTATAATTCGAAGTGATTTACTGTAACTTAAAAGTAATCATATATATGGTCACTTTTGAATAATTATACTACAGAGTCTCTTAGAAGAAATTTTTTAAATTTGAAAGATAAATAAGAAATATTTCAATCTAATATATATTCCATTTCCTTTAATTTCCTTCTATTTACTTTTATTATATAGATCAAACATCATGAAAAGAAACATTACACCATATTTCCTTGCATTTCTTTTGTAAAGATTAGGCCAAAAGTAATAAATAATCAAACCAACAAACACTAGTACATCAATCTTAATTACTTAATCTAAATATTTCAAGTTTATGATGATAAGGTATTTACCATTATAGCCTTATTAACCAATATTAAATCCCTCTCACAATCCATATGTGATTTTATTTAATCATAGAGTATCACAATCTCCTTTCTTAAACATACAACATTCTCATCATAAAACCTTACAATTGAGCTCAATTCTTCCCCCCTTTTCATAGTATAATTCAGGTCACTTTTTACTTATAGGTTATCATAAAAACATGTTAGGAGTCACTGTCCTAATAACACTCTTTGGCCTCCTCAAATCTCTTCTCTAAATTAGGATAAATCTAAATCGTTTACCTATTAGTAAGGAGTCATCTCCAATACTATTTGTGATAATCCAGATTTTCAAGTAAAATTAATTATAAATAAAGGGAATACAGAATATTAGTTATTACATTTAAAAGAAAAGGGCAAGGTCATTTTGCCTAACTAAAGACACATGCTTACAATTTTTGAACTTGGTTCCTTTTATTGCCACCCTTCCTCTCCAACAATCTGTTCAGTTCACCATGTATAGTAAACGTATAATGGAATCATCATTCATTGGGAATGTAATAAACCTGTAATAACTTATTCCATTGTTTACTTAAGAAAGGAAACTACACAAGAATTAACATGTAATTGATTTAAATTACCAAAATGTCCTCATCTTTATCAGCAACACCTTTAGTACCCAATACTCACCATTTCCAACACCACTTACCCAATACATACTGCCTCCAATACATAGATCAGAGAGAAAGAGAGAGAGAGAGCAGATTGATAGAAAGAGAGAATAGATCTACTCTCTCTTTCTCTTTTTCTCTCTCTTTAATCTATGTATTTGTGTTTGGATCTACTCTTATATGCGCGATGCAAGAGTAATGATTGCTACTTCTATGACATCAAGGAATACCTTAACTCCTACATTTTCATTTCTCTTTTTCATGAATCAAAAAGAGAAAGAGAGAGAAAGAGAGAGAGAGAGAGAGAGTAGATTGACAAAAAGAGAGAATAGATCTATTCTCTTTCTCTTTTTCTCTCTCTTTGATCTATGTATTTGTGTTTGGATCTATTCTTACATGCGCGATGCAAGAGCAATGATTGCTACTCCTACCGACATCAAGGAATACTTTAACTCCTACATTTTCATTTCACTTTTTCATGAATCAAAGAGAGAGAGCACAACAATAGTAGTGCTGTAGTAGTTGACAGATAGGTGTGGTAATAGGTGGTTAATAGTAACAGGTTTGGTGGTAGAGCAATGTTGAGAAGAGGAAGGGTAGGATAGTTACTTTTTACTAAATCCCAATTCTTTAGTCTAATGATGCAATCCTAATTCAATATTTTCAAGTAATTAGGATTCCTAGGTAATTACCATTCTTTAAAGTGAACAAAGTAATTTAAGAAAAATAAGCAATAAGAAACATGCTATAAATATACCTTTCCATGAAACAAAAACAATAGTTTTTGTCTCATATGCGCAAGAAGAACTAGAAGAGAAAGGTAAGAACAATGTTTCTTCAAGAATCTTTAAGCCTTTATAGTTTTGGAAGATGTCAACGTTAAGTTCTTAGTCAAACATAAAAGAAGTTGACGTTTTAGGAGAGGAACTATAATGAACTAAGTTCTTAGAAGAGATATTTGTGGGTAAGTGAGATTCTTGAGTGATCAAGGAAGGAAAATGTTATGATAGGAAGAAGTTTAGGGTTTGCTTATAAAGAAAAGGAAGAGTTAATTGAAGACAAGATAAGAAGAATGAGTTTAACAGCTAAGACTTTGAAGATCTTTGCCTAAAAAAAAGGACCATGATGTGTTTAGACTAGGTCAAAAGCCTACTAAGCCCATAATTTACAATTAGCTAAACCTAACTAAATAATAAGCCTATAATGATAGTGCCAGTTGCACCGGTGGAATTTATATTTACGATATATTGTTGAATTTAGATTTTCTACATTACATGCACATGCTACTAGTAACTAAATTGGTAAGGTGTCATGTGGGCACAATTACCATAATATTATATCCATAGGGAGGATTATAGCTACATATATTACAATCCCATGTATAAAAAAAATCTATGAAAATATAAAAAATATCCAACTCCTAATTTCTCTTTCTTGTGTAAATGTTCTATGTGTTGTCTGTGAATTTTGTATGAGTTTTTATTGTGAATTGACGTAGTGAATTTAAGCTCCTACCACAACTAGTATCAAAGTAGGTTGGTGGAGCCATGATAAACATTGAACACAATTTGGATGAGAAGCTAAATTGACGTAATGAATTTAAGCTCCTACCACAACTAGTATCAAAGTAGGTTGGTGGAGCCATGACAAACATTGAACACAATTTGGATGAGAAGCTAAAGTTAGCCATTGCTAAAAGCTTGAAGCCCATTACTAAGAACATGCAAAGGTTAAAGGATAGTTTCAACAAGATGAACATGTCTATTACAGAGCTTCAAGCTCAATAAATAGCTAATTTGGTTCACTTTGCATCCATAATGCCCAATGTAAGCAAAACACCTACGACGAAAAAAGAATTAAGGTTAGCTAACGTATTACAAACTCCCTTACAATTACCTTTACAAACCTGCATACTAAGGGATAAGTTTCTACATATTGATGGTGAGGGAGTTAAGGATTGGCTATATAAGGTCGAACAATACTTTGAACTTGATGAGACTTTAGAAGATTGGAAGGTTCAGATGGCTTCTATGTACTTAGATTGGATTGCACTTAAGTGGTACTACCACTATACATAGAACAATACCCAAAAGCTTGGGTAGGAAGAACTATCTACACTTATGTTAGAGAGATTTAAAGGAAAGGCTTATGAGGACCCGGCTACTAAGTTGAAGGAATTGGGACAAACCAACACACTTCAAGAGTATATGGAGGAATTTGAATTTACTACATAGGTCTAACCCCATAAACCTACACTTATTAGCTTTTCCTAAGCAGACTTGAACCTACTATCCAATTCCCTATCTAAATATTCAAACCTACCAACCTACAATCGGGCTAAGTTACAAGAAGCCAACCTTCTACTATCTAACTAGCTCTTGAAGCCCACCAAAAATATGCAACCTAACCCCATTTATAAGCCCCTATACCATCCTGTTCTAAGACAAAAACCTAACCCTAACAATGTTCGATGAAACTGCCTTATACGAACCAATACTTCCACAAACAATTAACCCATCTGATTTAAATATATAAATAAATAAATAAAATACTGAATATATACATATGTATATAAGGGAAATACCTAGTATATCTATTTATGCTCTATGCGTATACATACATATACTATATACTAAAATACTAAATATAAATAAATATATATATATATACACATACATATGTATATAAATCAATGTATATGAAAATACATACTATAGGTATTATTATTTGTACATACATATATATACATATAATTAAATAAATAAATAAACCCTTAATATATAATATACATGTGTACAAAGAAATTAAATATATACTTACCTAACTTTTTAATTAATTGGAACAATATTTCCCTCTTCTTCTCCTTCTTCTTCTTATTTTTGTTTTCGGTTTGGTTTGTGTATGTATGTAATTTGCTTTTGTTGTTTGTGTTTTTGGCTTCTTTTTTTTTTTTTTTTTTTGTTTGAAAGTTCCAAACGTAAAGAGCAGGAGAAAAAAAAGTAAAAATAAAGAACAAAGCAATTTATAAAGCAAATGGCCAAATCCTTATATTAATTATGATAGGACATATAATCTTAGCTTTTGATTTTATATTACAATTTCTCAACACTTGGATGGATCAAAATTAATCACGTGGGCTACTATTCTAGTAAAAATTTCACATGGAGAAGAAAAGCAAATAAGAAGAAGGAAAGAGAAAAGAAAAAGGAAAGAAAAATAAAAATAATTATATGTAGTTTTTCCAAACGTAAAAATAATAAAAATAAAATTTATAAATTAATTTTAGAATTTTATGAAAATTTATTAATTTAACCGTTACACGCTATAGTTATAATTTTTACAAATTATTTTAATGTCTTCGTTAAAAGTTTTACGTAATTACGCAATTTAATCAATAATTGTGATCAACTATGATTATATCACTATTAGGTAATATTTATTCATTTTATAAGCTTAAAGTTATAGTTTTAAAGTTTCAATCAAGTTCGGATTCAATTTCTAGTATTTTTGCATACATTGAGTTTAAGGTTTTTGTATACGATTTAAGTTTAGATAGATTTTTCTAGGGTTTTTATTACTTATAATATATTCAAATTTATAATTTATTAAATTTTTATTTTACTCAGCTTTAATGACTCATAAAATCATCTATAGTATTAAGGTTCAATTTTACTCTTAAATAGTTAAATTTGTAAGGTTTACACAAGATTAATCCGGATTATCAGGGGATCAACCAAGTTTATACACGCAAGATAATATATATATTTAAGCAGAAAGCAACAATCGAGGTTTAACTCCCAATTCATTAATCAACATCTCAAGCACACACATAACATATGCATATACAAACTAATTATAACCACAAATAAGCATTCTTGCTCCTCTAAGTTTCCTGATATGATACTTCAATATGCTACTAAACATATATCCTAACTTACCTATGCTCATAGGTATCCTACTCTTGACCATTGCCTCCTTGATCTTCAATTGTCCCTTAAAAATGCACAAGAGATTAGTTTTCAAGCTTTAATTAATTAGTCATTAGTTTGTTTTATATGTTTTTGTTTGTTTAGTCATAAATTTTATAAGTTATTTTTCCTTAAAAATCATGATTTCTTAACCAATTAATGATTTTCACTAGTTGCCCTAATCAGCCAAATCCTCTGACTTATCATCTAAGTGGATTTATTGTGGTTTTCTTTAATCAAAATCCTCTGAGCTAGGTTCTAAGTAGTTTTATAGTAGTTTTCTTTAGTCCAGAATCCTCTTAGTTTGGTTCTAAGTGTATTTATAGTAATTCCCTTTAGTCTAAAAATCCTCTAAGCTTCCCTCTAAGTTATTTAGGAGTTGTTTATTATACTAATTTTATCCTCTAAGATAACCTTTGAACTCTTATAAGGTAAGCGCTTGCTACGATATCCTTTGAGCTACCCTTTGACCCTTTTGTCCACACAAGTTTGAATAGCATCATCATCTGACTAATCCTCTACTTTCCCTATTTTCATATTTACTTAATAATTTTTGCCTCTGACCTACTCTCTAGGTATCAATTTAGTGCATTATGCATTTCCAAAATACTCTAAATCATCCTTTGCCTTTTATCAATGTCCTATAATTAGTTTATTTACTAACTTTCTTCTAATTTACAATTATGAAATCAGTTTTTAAACAACAAGTAACACTTGAACAAACCTTTATTAGCTTCATTTCTTCCCAATTTCTCATATATCCCATCACAATTCATCAATTGTTTCAAATTCCCTCAATTGATCAAATACCAACTGTATTATTTAAAGCTAACTTCCCATTTCTCATCACTTCTTACTTCAACAACCAATCTAACCGCTCTAGAATAGTGTACACACTTAAAATATGATTCAAACTTAGTAGCTAAGTGAGATGATTAAAAAAGACATTATTTCCACTAAATATACTATTTTAGGCATCATTTTACGCTCAAAATCAAATAAAAATATGAAAACTAGTAGCACGAAAACCTTTGACATAGAAAATTAGTATTAACTTAGGACAGTTTGTAAAAAAATTTTGAGATAGAAACTACATCATTTACCCAATTTATTTCAACTTCGAAAATTATTTGATTTCTTAAGGATGTATATCTCAGCTACTAAATTTATACAAATTAATATTTTTCCTAGATTCTATACACAAAAACATGGAAGAATAAATTTTTTCATATTTTTCTAGACATTCCTAATATTTTTGCAAAATTTTACAAAATCAAGTATAATTTCAACCTCACCAGAAAATCAAACTCTAGCCACCCACAACTAGCCCCTCCTTATCAACAGCTCTAGACGATGGGTGTACCTCTTAATGGTGGTAGTGATTAAGCTCCAGCAACCCTCCAACCATCCATAGCTTGTAATGATCAAATTGCACCTATTTTGTGTTTAATTTTCCATAATTTATTCCTTTAATCTTCAAATTCCCCACTAAATTTTCTTAATCACTACTTTGTGTGTAAAATTTAGTAAAACGGGTTTCTAGTTTTTTAGAGTTGTTTAGCTATTGTAAAATGATTTTCTTTCTCTCTCCTCCCTTTTCTAAGCTTAAATATGGATTTCTTTTACATGCAAACCTTGCTCCAACCTTCAACAGCTATACATCTAATTCTACGTGCCTAAACTAAGGAACTCCTAGCTGCCCATGATTTTTCATCATTTTTTTAATAATTTTTATTAATTTCCTTGGATTATTTTAGCCTAGATTGCATATATTAGGATATTTTTAATAAATACAGATATATGTACATACTTAAAAATTACCTACAAAGCATACATATATATTACATATGTTATTTAATATTCCATAATAATTTTATTACATATATAACTTATCTTTAAAAGTTTACAAACTAATGAAACTTATTTTATGCAATTACGGTAAATAATATACAATATAATTAAATTGTACTATTTTAGTTATATTATTATCATTTTATTATATTTTTAATATCCGAGTCTGTAAAGTCTCTTTGACTAATGTCTCAAGCCTATATATAAATTTTTAGATTAATCGAATTAGTCTCACTGATACCCAAAATTTACCTGCTCAATCCTTATTTGCCAAGTACGGGGCTCACACTTGCCTTATGTACTATGAAAGAAGACACTGAAAAAGATAGTGGTTACATGAAAGTCTCGAGTTATTTCCAAAAAAGGAGACTCAACATACTCATTGACATAGGGAGTTCTTTGAATTTTATAGATGATAGATTAGCAAAGGGATTGGAGTATAAATTTGATCGAATTGCACTAGTCAAAGTAACACTAGCAAATGGTTCACAAATTTATAGCAACTTTAAAATCAACACATCTGCTTAGAATATGCAAGGCATTGAGTTTGTCACTAAAGTTTACTTGCTAAAGTTATCCGAGTGTGACCTCATATTAGGTTTACCATGGCTCTAACACCTTAGAACCTTCCATTAGATTTTCCAACATATGACTATAGATTTCATACTTGGCGAGCAATCCTATTGTTTAGAGGCGAAACCAGAAACCCTATGAGAAATTGAAGGTAAGGCATTATCCAAGTTATTAGTTACGTAATATGATGTTGAAATACAATGTTGGATTATATGTAGGGAGGAAATTAGCAAGGAAAAAAATCAATAAGAGTGTTTGTACCTTGGCTTGATAGATAGTAGATTTGCTAAAGAAGTATTATGAATTGTTTGAGGAACTTAAGGGGTTGCCTCCAAGGAGAGAGTTTAACCATGGAATATACTTGCAAGAAGGTACCAAAACGATTAATGTTAGGCCTTATAGGCATTTGACAATTCAAAAGGATGTATTGGAAGGTATGGTGAAGGAAATGCTTGAAAATGGTATAATCAAGTCGATTCACAGCCCCTTTGCATTCCCAATAGTGTTAGTCAAGAAGAAAGACCACACCTAGAGGATGTGCATTGACTATAGGGAGCTTAATCATCATACTATCAAAGACAGATTCCCTATACCAATTATTAAAGATTTCTTTGATGAATTAGGTGGTACTAGCTAGTTCTCAAAACTTGATTTGCATTCCAGATTCCTTCGAATCCAAATATGTCCAAATGATATCTATAAAATAGCCTTCAAAACTCATGAAGGGAATTACAAGTATGTTGTTATGCCTTTGGGGCTAACTAATGCCCTCTTAACTTTTCAAGGCTTGATGAACAATATTTTTAAGAAGCAATGGAGAAAATATGTTTTGGTCTTGTTCAATGATATACTCATTTATAGCAAATCTATTGAAGAACACCTTTAACATCTGAAGGAAGTGTTTAAAATTCTCAAGAAGGCACTTAAAGGTAGATTTGTTATGAATTAGCTAATTCTAAAAACGTTCAAGGAACCAAGAGGGGTTTTGGGCCTTACTAGGTATTATAGGCATTTCATTAAGGGGTTTTAGTGCAATTCACACAGCTCTTGAAGAAGGGAAACTTCGATTAGAATTATGAGGTCGAGCTAGCCTTTAACAATTTGAAGGATACTTTAACAAGTGTATTGAACTAATAGGTTCTTATATGTGATTTTGATAAGAACAAAACCATGCAAGTTATGTTAAATTAATCATTGATTATAAACCTCTTTGCAAATCTTATAAGAATATGGTTAATTTGATAAAGGACTTGAATTATCTTAACAATACTATGCTTTGTATGATATCTGTGTAATATAACTTGATTAGATTAAGTTTGAATTTCTTGAAAGAAGTAAAGGGAAGAAAACTGCTTGTTGTCTCTTAGTATGTGTTGTTCAGCTATAAACCATCTAGTTGGTAGTCCTTGGACCATCCGACTGGATGCTGCAAGTCAGTAAGGTGTATTAGACTGTACAACTAGTTGCCTAAAGATTGTTCAACTCGTGACCCCATTTGAATTAATCATCTAACCGGTCCATATAAAAAAGAGTCATTACAAAGCATTAAATACAGAGAGAAGTAAACCAACAGTTGGATTTTCTTGAGAGATTATAAATACAAGTTGTTGGGTAGTTAAAGTATAAGAAATTAAGTTAAAAGTCTACAATTATTCCTTTTATTCACTTGTCCTTTGTCTTATATCCATAATTTGCTAAATTACTTGTAAAACCTAGTATAGTGCAAAGTGATTTATACTTGCAGGCACTTTAAGAGAGTATACTATACTTAAGATTAAGTTTGTGTTGTAAGTTGATATTATGATTCGTATTGTGAGTTATTATGATCGAGAATCTTGTAAAATCAAGATTAGGTGAGTCGTAAGTATAAAATTTGTGTAATCAAGTTTTTGTATGTGTAGCTCTTGCAGCTTGGATTGAGAAATCAATAAAATGGTGTGAAGTCTTCGGTTGGAGGAATTAGGTGATCATGGAGAGTAAGGGATGGTATGAACTCTATGTTAAATCCAGACTTGATTTTCTCTATTCATATCTCTTTTATTTTCTACACTTATTATTGTTTTATCATCATCTTGATTATACTCATTAGTACTTTATTGTCTTGATATTTCATGTATTTAGTTGCTTAAATTAAGAAATTAGTATTAAAGTAAAATTTAGGCATTAAACTCAATTCACAACCCTACCCCACCCCCCCCCCCCCCCCCCCCTCTTTGAGTTCCTAGTGTAGTTTTTCATTTAGTATTAATTTTTTTCATAGATTGTGGTTGAATGATTGATTTGGCTTATTTTTGTTTTTATGTGAATTTGACTCCCTTCAACCCAAATTAAGTTCTTATTATTGTTTGAGAAGTCACATAATCGTTTTGCTCATTTGCATGCAATATGTCTTAACCATGCTATCTTTGTGCCTATAGACATTATTGAAACTTCTCAAAGTACCAACTTGTCATGAACTTAGCTTAGTGTGCATGCTTGTCATTAAGCTCAATTCGTGATCAAAATAGTTGATTTTGATGATCTCAAGTAGTAATTTTTGGATAAAATATCTTTCCCTTCAAATCAAATGGCTTATAACATAATATTACGTCTTAAGAACATGCTCACATAGGCTTCTTACATAAATTTCATCACTTGATATGTTTTGTGTACAATTAAATTCATACTTATTTTTTGAAGTTCTCTTATCCACATCCTTCTCATTCGATGATTTCCAAGTTGAGTAAAGGCTCTTATGTGCTTATTTTAACTTATAAGTGGTGTTTAAATGGTTAGATTTACTTCATTATGAATTGATTGTTTTTTACTCCCTTAAACCTCCAAAAACTAAGTGAAAGCTAGACATTTAGAACATCTTATTTTAATCTAGCCTAAAATACAAATTTATGAATATCAAAACATTCTTCTTTTGAGCTTATATAATTTGTTGGTATAAGATTTGTTCAAATGTTGTGAAGAGTCCATGAGCTAAGTGGAAATTTCAAGTAGCTAGTGTAATCTGTATGCAACCATGCGGGCAGGTCAATCATACCATTCAGATGGTTGCTAAAGAATTGGCATTGCCAATATGTTTTCTATTTGTATATGGACCTAGACTCTAGCCATCCTTTGTTCTATTTTATAACTTGTATATGTTGTCTATTGGTCCTTAGGACCATCTCTAGTCATCTTTCTTTGATTATGTACTAACTCTAGATTTTGGCTTACCAACCTTCTATTAGTATATTTATTTGTGTTTATGTTATCTTTTATGAACTTTGGTTGCTCTGATATATAAAATATCTTGTTACAATGAGAAATTGGCTACTATCTTAAGAATGATTGTGCATTGTATTGCTAGCTTATATTGGCTATTGAATTATGTTCTTTTTTAGGTGGCATATCGTAAGGCTTAAGTCAGGACTATGCTAAAATTTTGACTTGCTTTTCTCTTCCTCTTCACCACTTGGAATCTCATCTTTCTTATGAGACCAAAGGGGGAGAAGAATTCAAGTCACCTAACTATTTTTATTTAACTTTTAGTGAATGTGATATTGTAAAATTGAAGAGATTGGTTGGTTAATAAGTGTTAAATTGAAACATAAAGTTAAATTGGCTATCCTCTAAAATGAAGATTAAACACTTTCAACTTAATCCTATATTGACTCTCCCATAAGCATTCTCAAAGAAAATCTTTTATAACTAGTGCTACATTAAGGGAGAGTATCATATTTAGGGGGAGTTTGTTTTGCAAAGTTTTGTCCTCATAAAAAAGGGGAAGATTATTGAACCAATAGGTTTTTGTGTATGATTTTGATTAGAACAAAAATATGCAAGTTATGTTAAATTAATCATTGATTATTAACCTCTTTGCAAATCTTATAAAAACATGGTTAATTTGATAAAGGACTTAAATTATCTTGATAATACTATGTTTTGCATGACATCTTTGTAATATAACCTGAATGGATTGAGTTTGAATTTCTTAAAAGAAGTAAAAGGGAATGAAACTGCTTGCTGCATTTTGTAAATATATATGTTCCTTTTTTTTCGTATAAGTGTTAATATTAACCTGCTTTTGGGAACTAACTTTTAGGGTTAATTAGGTAAGTTTTATTTAATGTATCATGAATGCATAGTAGACGCGGTCAAACCCAAGCCGTATTAGGACCCTAAGGTAAGGGGTCATTGTATGTATTGTAGGTGTTGTAGTGTAACCATTACTTAAAATTGATTAGGCCAGCCCACCTAAGTTGCAATGTGACCAAGGGATTGTTTCTTTGAAAATACGTGAGGTCACAAAGCTTAAAAATCACCCTTTTTATGTACATGACACATAGAATAGGCAACAAATCGAACAAGATGGTGTAAAAAAGAAAAAAAAATGATGGCAACCCTAAAGTTTCCTTTCTTTTTTCCCTCTAATTTTGTTATATTTTTATGAACAAGATGTAAATATAAATCCAATGTAAATTTTCTCTTTGTTTTGTAATTAGAGATGGTTAACTCTTTTAGCTTTATACATTTCGAAGAGAACTACGTTGCCAAGACTGTTGATCATAAACTCGATCTGAATTAATGGTTATAGTGCTTCAACCCAAGGGAGCAAGAATTCATCACCAACCGAATTAGGCCAACTTTGTCATTACTCCAAGTCAATATTGAGATAAATTTAGTTAGGGCTCTTATTCACTTTTGAGAACCCGAAGAAGTAGCCTTTAGATTTAGGCCACACCTAATTAACCCAACACTTAAAAAATACACTTAGTTACTCTAAACCCCTTCCATGGAAAGCATATACATCCTAAACCTGGAGTTTAACCCAATGAATTTTTTTTTAGATTCATAAGGGTTCGAAAGGCTGAAGTAGACATGGCCCTAAAAGACTGCAATAGGAATTGCATCAAATTGTTAGATTTGATAACTTGGTTCACAAGCGACCCTGATTCTAGCAAACAAACTATCCTTAGTAGTAATCCTAAAACTTAGAGGGAGAACAGAATTAAGGCCTTTCTATTGGCAGCATTCGAGACCATCTTATTTCTGAACAAGGCCTTCCATATCCATTTCAGGGTTACAGAATTGGTAAACCAGTTTCTCGAAGGAAAGTCTTACATTCTAGCCCTACTTACTGAACAAATTAGAAGCCTGAACATCTTAAGGAGAAAAAATGACAATGAACTCAAAATAAGTATGGCCCTACAAATAGTTTGGTTTATAAGTCACATGAAGTGTTTTGGGCTTGATATGATTCGAAGTGTATTTTTCCAGAAGATTAACCTAATTAATTAGTTTGTGCATAAGATCCATTTGCTAAAGAATAGCTCTACTTATAGTTGGGTAGAAGTCTTACAAAAATTCAAGGTTATTGATATTTTATCGACTGCTACGTAGAGCAACTTTAAGATAGTGATATTGGTCTGTAAGAATTATCAAGTGGTCCTCCTAATTAGATTGAAGTGTTGCATAGGCTATTAGCCGAACAATATGGTTAAGCAATTTAGAGGAGTTTAAGATATAGTCCATAGACCCTCGTTAAACATCACCACTCTTAATTATGAAGATCTACGTCTCTCAACACCAAAAAGGATATCCAGACTCCAAGTGATCTAAGAACTATGGGGAACTAGAACAATCGGTCGTAACATCAATCTAGGAGAATGGATGGGCGAAGTGGATAAGTATAGGGTCACTAAGGAATACCTGTATAACCAGCTTTACAAGGTAAGGGCAATCCAGTACTAAGCACTAGAGGTCCTATAACCCGTACTTACAAATTTGACTCTTGAGATGAAAATCTACATAGATTAAGTACAAGCCCATATAGAAGTTATTTAGCATGAATGTGACATGTGGCAAAACATGTTTCAAGAATCTAAATGGTGGTCTCAAGCCTTAGAACACCGATTGAAAATGACCCATAGGAAACTTAGAGAATTTGAAGAAGTAAATAAGCTTAACCAGAAGAAGAAAAAAGAAGAAGCAATAAGACCTAGCAATTAGCAGAAGAAGACACCAACCAAACACCAAAAGAAGAGTAGGAAGACATAGGCTTATGATAGAATGAGTAGATCTCCCCTATTTCTTTATATATATATCTCTCTCTTTTTTGGAATAAGATAATGGATTTTTTTAAGGTTTCTAAATAATAAAATATTTTCCATCTTACTAATTAATTGTTGATTGCCTCTTTTTACATTCATATGCCATATATCCTTACATTTCTTAATTTCTGTCTCCTTCTTTCTCTCAAATAATAAAAAAAAAAAGAGGGAAAGTATGTTTATACTAACCTTTTGTGAAGTATTTATTAGGTTTTGAAATAGCTCCCAACGTCAAGTCTTTCAAAGAAGTCGAATCAAAACTCTCTCAAACCAGAATGGTTACTCAAGGAAATGACAACAACAACAACGGCTTAAAAATCATTGATCTCACTAAGTTGAGGTTTCACTCTCTAGAGCAAACCATGGGTAAGATTATAGAACAAATGAGTTTCCTTACTAATGTTATTGCCCTATTCCAAGCCACGACACCATCCAATAAAGAGAGCTCTACGTTCCGTTATGGGAAGAATGTTGAAGCTCTACTCCCTAAAGCAGAGGATAAGATAATTTAGAAAGAAATCACAAAAAATAAGAAATTTAGAAAATAAAAATATTGAAAAAATTTAGAAAATTGAAAAATCACAAAAAAATTGAAAAAAAAAATTAGGGAATAACAATTTAATAGTATAGATATTTAAATTTTAAAATAAGTTTAGAAGTTAGGTCGTTAAGCCTAGGCTTAAATTTGAATCTAACCTAAGTTGACCTAATCCATAAGTGCAATTTAATTACACATATAGACAAAGCACAGGCTAACAACCTAATGGATAAGCATATAGACTTGGCATTTGGTTTGGGCATGAGGTCAGGGGTTTGAATCTTGGTGAAGGCATGTATAAGCCTTTTTATTTTTTCATCACATAAGACTTATGGCCTACCCACATTTCTACCCCTTTTAAAACCCTCCTTTTGATTAAAGGAAATAACTTATCCTTAGTAAAAATTACATTTGAAACTGGGGAAAACACAATTTTAGTTTTACCTTTAAGGTTTTTGACTTGTAAACCTAGGTTGAAGAATGATTCCATCATAGAAAGCCATGTCATTGATATTCGTTTTTGAAACTTATGACTGAAAGCCTTTGTTATATTATAGTCTGAAAAAGACCTGACAGATTGATTAAAGTGTATCACTTGCAAGATGAGCCACAATTTAAGGAATCATAATTAAAAATTTAAGCCAAGAGCGCTAGGAAGTCCTCTTAAACTAAACCTATCTTCAATGAGATCCTAGAGGGAAATTTGCTCCAAATTATGTAAATCCTTACATTGTAAATAAAGTTTGCCTAAAGGGGCTTTGATGGATGGTTCGAACTTAAGGGACCCTATAAATACTAATACATTGAAGCCATATTACCTTTAAAAAAAACAATGGGATCACAAAATGCTAGCAATATTGATATTACTATGGTTTTATTAGACATTGGATAACACCCCAAAAGGTCTCATCTCATTCAAACAAACCCCTATACCCTGTAAACACAAGAGAAGATGAGCACATGCTTTGGAACAATGATAACTCTTCAAATGGTTTACCTTTCCCAATAGTGGGAGATTTGTTTTCTATTCTTCAGGATGAAGCTACACTCATAAGAAGCAAACACCTAAAGAACCTGGGTTTAGCTGGGGAAAGATAAGAGGTAATTCAGTTGTGGTTTTGAAGATATATGGGGTTAAAAACCTAAGAGAAAACCTTTCCACAACATTTTAAGTGCCAAGCTACTTTCCTTAAATTGTTAGACTTCGTATGCTTCAATTTAAGTTTAGAATGAATTTCAGAAGGTTAAACCATCAATTTTGGTCAAACTTCTTAACGAAAGACTTGGCCTTTAAGCACTATCAACTAAGCTAGGTAAGTACTTCCATACTCGTTAGCACAAAGATAAGATAATTTTTTAAAACATTGCATTTACATTAAACATCCTACCTAATGTGTTAGCCAACCCGTAAGACGCATAACCTTCATCCCTTCTTAAGTCTTATCTAACCTATGGTTGACCTTAGCCTTGGCCTTAATCACCCTATATGATACAAACTATTACCAAGAACAGATGAGGCCGGTCACTAGATAGGTTCGAGCTTACAGAAAGCTCGAAAGAAAGTGATGGGGTATGTGAAAAAGGATAAATGCAAATAAAAAGAGTAAGCAAAACTCATGAACAGTTCCAAAGGGTATGATGTACGAATGAAACTTCTGAGAACTCACATCACAATCTAATATGACACACAAATCGGAACGGTGATGTTACTCGCCACCTAACCTTACTCAAGGGTTAAGATAAGAGTGATGTAAAGAATAAACGAAGTGTTTATCCAAGGAAGAAAACATAAAAGTATATTAATGGTAATCTGAATTCTAATAGCTACAAGTACAAGGATATTTATACCCATAAGTTAGGATAACTTGCCTAAAAGGGAAAAGACAAAAAGGGTATTTCCTAAGGAAGTAATGTATAAGATACAAAAGGGTAAAAATGAATATATAAGGAAAATAATCATTAATGTAATGGATTTTACATATGATACTATACACATGGCGAGACTACATTGACAAGGCTGTTAGAAGATGCGGACAAAAAGTACAGACAGCTTGCTTATCCGAGTAAGGGTAGCTTAGTCAATCCAAAGTCTCTCTATCTCAGCTTCTCCATAAGGACGATGCCAAGTCATTGGTCGACTCGGGCGCAAGTGAGTAATCATCAATTCGATACACTACAAAGAGATGGGTAGTCATTCAGCATGGCATGAAGCGTAACCCGGTAAGGAAGTGCTCAACCTTAATAAGGGTTGGCTAAAATAGGAGGATTTGTCTTGCCAGTCCCTCTAGTCTTCAGGCTCGACTGCAGGTTAGTGGTCCAGTAGCCTGATTCCCATCATTCCCTCTGAGTTGTTTTGGATATGGGATCAAATCATAATGGTCTTCATTCAAGTCTTCGTCAGGGTGATACAGATTAAGGTCGGCAATGTTAAAGGCATTAGAAACCCCATTGTCCTTGGGCAATTCCAATCTATAAGCATTATCATTAATCCTCGTAAGGATTCTAAAAAGTCCCTTAACTCTTGCAGATAATTTGTTTCTCCTCTTGTTAGGGAACCGTTCCTTGCTGAAGTGCAACCATACGAAGTCTCTTAGCTAGAATCATTTAGCTATCCTTCCCTTGGCCTTCTCTCGCATCCTTCTAGTAGCTTAGTCGAACTCTTGTATCAGGGTCCTCTTACACAAGTACAAGTATAGGGGTGTGATCGAATGGCAACTCAGGATCGAAACCATAGACCACTTCAAAGGGAGTGTGCTTAGTGGTGTCATGCACTGTCCAATTGTAAGCGAACTCGACCAATTGTAAGTAAACGTCCCAATCAGCCAAGTTCTTTCCCACTCAAAGCAGTGATCTTAAAGTGCAATCAACTACCTCCATTTGGCCATCAGTTTGGGGGTGACATGAAGTACTGAATAGTAGTTTAGTTCCTATCCGACACCATAAGGTCCTCTAGAAGTGGCTCAAGAACTTTAGATCCCTATCAGAGATTACACTTCTCGGTATACCATGTAACCGTATAATCTCCTACAGGAAAAGAAAAGCAATAGCTAAAGCATCATTAGTCTTTGAGCAAGGCATGAAGTATGCCATTTTGCTGAATTGATCTACAACAACCATTATAGAATATTTGCCTCGAGTAGTTCATGATAATTCGAGAACAAAGTCCATGCTTAATTCATTCTATAGCTTCATCGGAACAAGCAAAGGCATTGTTTTCCCTAACTGGGCTCAACACTTAGCCCCCTTGCACATAGCACAGCTTTCAACAACTCAGTGCACATCTCTCCTCATTCTCGACCAGAAGAAGCGACCATTCAATCGTTCACAAGTCCTTCTTTCTCCAAAATTTCAGGAGAGTCCTCCATCATGGGCTTTCCTGATCAATAGTTCCCACAGTGAATAGGTCAGCACACACAAATTTTCCACTTCAAAACAAGTAACCATCCTTTACATGATACTCATTCATTGTCCTTCCATCAACGCATTGCATGATTATGGGTCCAAAGTATGGATCCTCAAGATATTGCTCTTTAATACTTGCAAACCCAAATAACTTAGTCTACAATTAGGTTAAAAGCACATGTCTCCTTGAAAGATCATCTACAACTATGTTACTCTTTCCTTGCTTGTATTTAATCACAAAATTGAATCCTTCAAGGAATTCAACCCATCTCGCCTGCCATTTCGATAACTTGGTTTGACTTTAGAAGTACCTTAGCGACTTATGGTCAGTATATATGACAAACTCTCTCAACAGTAAATAGTGCTACCATACATATAGTGCTCTAATTAATGCCAAGAGCTCCTTGTCATACATAGAGTAACTCGACTATAGTCCTCTAAGCTTCTCACTGTAGAAGCCAATTGGTTAGCCCTTCTGCATTAGGACAGTACATATTCTAACACCTAAAGCGTCACATTCTAGCTTAAATATTTTCTCGAAGTCAAGTAAGACTAACACCAGGGCGAAAGTTAATTTTTCTTTTATCTCAACAAAACTCCTCTCTTCCCTTTCTCCCCATCGAAATTCAATGTTTTTCTTCATTAGTTTAGTAAGTGGCGCGGCGAGGCAAAGGTGCTGAAATTCTTCATGAACCATCTATAGAATGAAGCCAATCCATGGAAACTTCTTACGTTGGCAAAAGTAGTAAGAGTCAGCCACTCTACAATTGCTCAGATTTTCTCGTCATCTACACGTAAGCCTCCTCTACTAATTACATAGCGTAAGAATACTACTTCCTCCTAGCAAAAGCAACACTTCTTCAAATTGCCAAATAATCTCTTGGCACGAAGGATGTTTAATAAGGTACGTAGATGTTCACAATGACTTGGCATATTAGTACTGTACACAAGGATGTCATCAAAATAAACTACGACACACTTCCCAATCAAATGTCTTAACACGTAGTTCATTAGGCACATGAAAGTGCTTGGGGCATTCAATAAGCCAAATGATATTGCCATCCACTCATAGAGTCCATGTCAAGTTTTAAATGTAGTCTTCCATTCGTCTCCTAGCCTCATTCGGATTTGATGGTAGCCAGACTTCAGGTTAATCTTACTGAACACCTTAGCTCTACTCTGTTCATCCAACATGTCCTCTATTCTAGGAATAGGATATCTATATTTGATTGTAATTTTGTTCACAACTCGGCTATCCATATATATCCGCCAAGTCCCATCCTTTTTTGGCACAAGAAGTACCGGTACAGCATAAGAGTTGAGACTTTCTTGGGCATAACCTCTCTCCAACAACTCATTGACTTGATGTTAGAGCTCAGAAGCTTACTTAGGATTCATCCGATAAGCTGGCTTATTCGGCAATATAGTGTTAGGTATTAAGTCAATGCAGTGCTCTATGCCTCAAGTTAGGGGCAACTCTTCAGGTAATTTTTTCGAGAATAGGTCAGCATATTCATCTAACAACTCCTTAATTTCCTGGGGTAGTTTACCCCGCTCTTTCATCTCTAATAGGCGTCTAACCAACATAAGGGTCGGTTCATCAACGTTGACAGCCTCTTGGAGCTCGACTCTGCTCATCACTAAAGCCTTCTTTGATCCACAAGTAAGTTTTGTCTACAATTTATTAACTTCTCTCAACAGCATCAAGTTCAAGGTGATCTTCCGGTCATCCTTCTCGAACATATACGTGTTCTTATAGCCGTCATGGATAACTCTCCTATTAAACAACCACAGTTTACTTAGCAACACGTAGGAGGCATACATGGGCAGTACGTCACAGAGAATCCGGTCTAAGTAATTCCTTATAATGATCAGCAGTATTATTTGCTGAGTGACATGTAATACTCCTTTCTTGCTCAACCAGTGCAACTTATATGGCCTCGGATGTGCAACAATCAACAACTTCAGTTTTGAAACAAAATCAACTAACGCCACATTGGTGCAATTTCCACTATCCATGATGAGGGCGCACACTTGATCATTCACCTTACAAGTGGTATAGAATAAATTCTCTCTCTATTCCTCCTCTTGTGAGGGTTCCATGTTCATAATGCGTCGAACAACCATGAGTAATTTGTCCAAATCCTCAACAAACATGTCCTCTTCAATCAACTCTTTCTCGACATTTTCTTTCTTGGCAGTGCCTTCCTCTTCTTTAGGTTCCTCATCTATACTCTCTACTTTTAGCCTTAGGACATCTCCTTTGATGACCATTGTTTTGCGATTTAGGCACTAAGCAACCATATGTCCGAACCCTTGGCACTTAAAGCACTTGATCTAGCTTGTCTTCTTACCAGACCCTTACCCCTTTTCATAAGTTCAAGCCAACACTTTACCATCAGGTCAACCTTTCTGCTTGGCTCTGACATCTATATTTCAACTTAGCTCAGTATTCGATTAAGCTTGGTGACTTACCTATCCAGGTCAGATAGTCAACATCCTGGTCAGTACTTGATTCATCCTTTGCCTTTTTACTCACTGAGCAATCTTAATAACTTCATCTATTATGTCAAATCGTTGGAGCTCCACTGTAAGGCCCATAACTAACTACTCAGAGTTCAATTTGTAGAATTTAGGGCGATTGAGCAAAATTATCCGATCCAACTCATATTTTATGATGAAGTTAGGATTATTATTAAAAGTAATCTCGTAAGTTTAAATTTAGGAAAATAAGTAATAAAATGAATAATTAATATAATATTGAATTTTATGAAAAATATCTGTTATTTATTAGAAACGCTTAGAATGAAATTCAATAAGTAACGAATCGATAGAAATAAATTATATATACACTAAAAATCATAAAATAACTTAAATAATATTTAGGAATATTTATTTGTACCATATATAAATTTACATGTAGTTAGAAATACACGAAATTACTTAAAATAAGTGAAATATGCCAAAATAATGTTAATTAATTAAAGAAAATGCATGAATAATTAAATAAAAATCAAGAAAATTATGGGAAAATGTGGAATTGTCTAGAAAGGGGTCATGGCAACTTGAGAAAGAAAGAAAAAAACTATCCAATCAAATTAACACAATAAAAAAGGCAATTAAGAAGAAGATAAGGCTAATGTCACCTCAAAATTAATGCAAAAAAAATATCTAAGCACCTTATAAATTCAGAAAACTCACTCTCACTCCTCATTTAGTCAATTTAGGACCCCCAAAAAAAATATGGAGAGGAGAGAAAAGAAGAAAGGGTATTTTTACAAAAAATTACAAAATTCGTGTGTAAATAGGAGCTTTAAGGAGATCCCCAACCTGACAACAACCTAGGATTGGATGGCCACCACTACTATACGGTGGTGGTAGCGCCCAAGCTGGTTGATAAGGCCTTAGCGGCCGGAGTCACTTATTCTAATGAGTCCAATCTTTCTTCTGATTTTTTCTATTTTGTTAAAAATACTTAGAAAATTATAAAATTCAGCATTCTAGAATATTTTTGTATGCAGTTTTTAGGAAAAATATTATTTTGATAAAAATATGTCCCGTGATATATAGTGCTTAAGAAATCATACAAAACCGAGCATGTTTCAGTTTAGAAATGAATAGCCTTAGGAATGTAGTTTTGGACTCAAAATTTTTTTATAAACTACTTAGGTGATATAGAACAATGGCATAAAGCCCTTTTTCAAAAATTAATTTTCAAAATTTTTAGATAATTTTTAGGCCTTAAAATGATGCATAAATGGGTAATTTATGATTAATTAAGTAATTAAACTATTAATTATTGATTTAGTACATAATTATACGTTTTAGGATATTGAAATCTAATGGCATATGCTACCTATAGCATTTAGGATATTAGATGTAATTATTAGGGTATTATATAGTAAATATGTAATAAGTAAAAATTATAAATTTTAAGTTAATTTTGTAATTTAGAATAATTATGTGTAAAATATGATTTATGATGAATTTAGATATTTTGAGATGTCAATTAATATTGGGAGATGATATTTGAAGTGATAGGACGATTAGATATGTATATTAAGTACATATTAGGAGATAATATATAATATGTAAGTATAAAAAATTGATGAGTAGGAAAATATTAGGTTAAAATTAATATTCTAATAATAATAAAAATATGTAATAAATCTAGTAGAAAACTTAAATTAGGGTAATTATATGAAAAATATAATATTTTCTCATAATGGGAGTAAATTCGGTAGTTAAATTAAGATTAGAATGTACCGTATGGACTAGAACATTAGTTGGAGTCCAAAAACGATATTTAGGATATCCAAAAATAATGTGATTAATTTCACATTATGGGTTGAAATGATTTCCTAAGGTGTATGTATAAAATCCCAAATCGAAAACTGAGTTAAAAACCTAATTTAAAAATCAATGCGAAAACTGAACCAGAACTTAGCTTAAATCAAGAATAGATGTAAAAGACTTAAAAACCTGGATAATTAGGTATATTAAATCTTAAACAAAAAATAACAATAAATGTTATGGGATAAAACCAACCTATAGTAGTTATATGGAAAACTGAAACAATATTTATATTATGAAGATTTTATGCAATGGCTAGTATAAGACGTGCCTCGAGTGAGCAAGTGAAGAGTCTAGGTAAGTTGGGATTAATACGTTATTGTATTTCGAAGTATTAATTTGTAATACTTGAAGATTTGAAATTGTGCTTGATTGTGCTTATTAGATAGTTGACTATGTCAATGTGCTTGTTTCTAAGTTGATGATGTGAAATTTGGATTTTTGCTTTAGCTTATATTTGTGTAAATTGTTTAAAATGATTAAACGCCTTAAACCAAATCTAATTACATATATGACTTGAAAATCTAAATTGGACATATATAGCAACCCATTAGGGGAACATTAGGATTCTCTAGCCAAATACCGACCCCTTCGAAAGGGATAGCACTGGATGACATAATTGATCACTTCTTCATCCTTAGTCGAACTAAATGACAGGTGAAGAGGTCACGACAAGGGTGAAGTTAATGGTTCGAAGGTAGTCATAGGAGAAGCAGTGTCTCCATTACACAAGCTTGGGTTTGGTCATAGGTTGTTGCATTAACGAAAACTCCTCAATCCGAATTAGAGCAAGTATAATTTTTCTAATCTCATAGCAGGTCAAACAACGTTGTATGATGGCATTTGATTGTACATGCATTGCATTTAAGTGATTTGATTGATAACCATGTTTGTATTTATTGTATAGTTTCAAGTCTTTATCCCGACTTACTAACCTGTGGTTGCTCATATCCTTATAGACGTTATTGTAGGTGTTAGCTAAGAAGCAGCTTATATCAACCCTAAAGCTAGCAACTGCTGGATCTTGGGGAAGTAAGGATATAAAACCGAAGATATGATACTCTCACAAGTTGAGTTTTATCATTTAATTTTTATGTATTTCTCAACTAAATTATGTTAGGTTGCTAAATCCTATAAAATATTTAGATTATTTTAATGCAAGTATATATTTTTCTTAAGTTCATAAGTAAATAACTTATTTAATTTATGAACTATTTACTTCAAAGCAGTTTAGTCGTGGACGTCTTGTGTAAATCAAGTCTAAAATGGTAGCTGTATGGTTAGCTTCTATCTTAGAATGGTTTGCACGGCGGGACTGTTATAACTTTGTCACTTTGAGGCATAACATCCACAATGTCTCAAATGTCTCCTCACAACCCAGTAATGAATCTTGAGACTGTTTGAGCTAGTAGTTCCTCCACTTCGCAATAGATCATAAGCATTCAAAATTCTTGAACATATTCATCAATAGTTCAGCCTCCTTGTCTCAACTCCTGAAGCTGAGTGAAATTATCTTGAAAATAAGTTTCAGGCACAAATCTATTTCTAAGCACTCTTTTCATCTCGGGCCAAGTATTAATCTCTTGATAGCCCTATCATCTCCTCATTGCTTGGAAATTCTTCCACCACATGGCGGCATATCTGGAGAACTCAATAGCTGTAGTTCTTACTTTCTCGTAATCTTCATAATAATAATAATCAAAAATACGCTCCACCTTCTCTTCCCACTCCAAATATTCATCGGCATTCCTAGATCCATTGAAGTTTGGAATCTGAAACTTTACATGGTCAGATGCTATGGGGACTCGTACGCGCTCTTCTTCGAAATATTCTTCCTCATCCCCTTCATTAAGCTCTCTCAAGCTTATCTTTCGCCTTACTCATCTACCTACTCTTCCACCTTAAGCTGGTTGAGCTCATTGAAGCTTGGAATCCAAAGCTTCGTATGGTTAGATGCTATGGGGACACGTATACACCCTTCTTCGAAATATTCTTCCTCGTCCTCTTCATCAAGCTCTTTTAGGTCTATCCTTCACCTTACACGTCCACCTACTCCTCCACCTTAAGCCGATGAAGCTGGGTTCTGACCTCTAATATATTGAGCAGCTTATGGGGTATTTTACACAACTTCAGTGGTTCGACAAGCTAACGCATGAACAGCTCAGGTCAAATCTACTAAGAGATTAGCCACCTCATCAAGTCTTTCATCAGTACTTCTTGATGTCCCCTATGACTGTCATCCATGGTAAACAACTCCACTATTGTCGTCTCCAGCACCAACAATTACACTTAGATCCATCATTTTCTTCGCCGATTTAAAATTTAAATAAACACTCTCACTAACTAGAAAATCAACAACTAGCAAACTTAGCAATTAAGATGAACACAATAACTTACTCCGTTTCATACACGCAAAACAGAGTATAAACAAAACTTTATAAAAACTAACGATTCAAACAAAACCTCCACTCTAATACCAAGATGATGTGAACCATAACCAAGAACAAACAAGGCCGATCATTGGATTGATCTGAGCTTGCAGAAAGCTCGAAAGAAAGCGATGAGGTATGTGTAAAAGGACAAATGCGAATAAAAAGAGTAAACAAAACTCACAAATAGCTCCAAAGAATATGACGCACTAATGGAACTTCCAAAGACTCAAGGTACAATTTGATATGACGTACAAATCGAACCAATGAGGTTACTTGCCCCCTAACCTTGCTCAAAGGTTGGGATAAGAGTGATGCTAAGTGTAAACAGAGTGTTTATACAAGGAAGAAAACACAAAATTATATTAATGGTAATCTGAATTTTAATAGCTACAAGTACAAGGGTATTTATACCCATTAGTTAAAGCAACTTACCCAAAAGGGAAAAGACAAAAAGAGCATTTCTTAAGAAACAAAATACAAAATGGTAAAAATGAATATACAAGGAAAACAATCATTGATACAATGGATTTTATACATGATACTGTACACATGGCGATGCTACATTGGTGAGGCTGTTAGAAGATGTAGACAAAAAATACAAACAACTTGCTTATCCGAGCAGGGGTGGCTTAGTCAATCGAAGTCTCTCTATCTCAACTTTTCGGCAAAGAAAGATATTGAGTCATTGGTCGACTTGGGCATAAGTGAGTAATCTTCAATTCGGCATACTATAGAGAGATGGGTAGTCATTCGGCTCAACACGAAGGGTGACTCTGCAAGGAAGTACTAGGCCTCGGTAAGGGTCAACTAAAACTAGAGGATTCGTCTTGCCAGTCCCTCTAGTACTCGAGCTCGACTGCAGGTTAGTGGCTTGATGGCCTGATAGCCTGATTCCCATCATTATAGGAGCACTTTTAGAAGTTTCAAATCCATTCTTTTCTAAGGTTGTTAGTCCCTTAAAGTTGCTCCCGCCTAGATTAGTTAGGTTAGAAGAGTACGATCAGGTTCCAAATGGATCTTCCATTTAGGGTTGCTAGTCTCTTAGAGATACACCCGCCTAGGTTAGTCAACTTAGAAGAGCATGACTAAGTTCTAAATTGATCTTCCATTTAGGGTTGCTAATCCCTTAGACACACTCTCGCCTAGGTTAATCGGCTTAGAAGAGCACAACTAAGATCCAAATCAATCTTCTATTTAGGGTCACTAGTCCCTTAGAGACACTCTTACCTAAGTTAGTCAGTTTAGAGAAGCACAACTAGGTTCCAAATCGATTAGCCATTTAGGATCACTAGTCCCTTAAAGATGCTCCTACATAAGTTAGTCAGCTTAGAGGAATACGACCAAGTTCCAAACAAATCTTCCATTCAGGGTTGCTAGCCCCTTAAAGACTCTCCTATGTAGGTTAGTCAACTCAGAGGAGCATGATGAGATTCCAAATGGATCTTCCATTCAATGTTGTTAGTCTTTTAGGGACACTCCCACTTAAGTTAGTCATCTTAGAGGAGGATGGCCAGGTTCCAAATCAATCTTTCATCTAGGATTGCTAGTCTCTTAAAGACGCTCTCACCTAAGTTAGTAAGCTTAATGGAGTACAACTAGGTTCCAAATCAATCTTCCATCTAGGGTTACTAATCCCTTAGATACGCTCCCACCAAGGTTAATCAGCTCAAAAGAGTATGACCAGATTCCAAATTGATCTTTCATTTAGGGTTGCTAGTTCCTTAAAGACATTCTCATTTAGGTTAGCCAGCTCACAGAGCGTTACCAATTTTAGGGTTTCTATTAGCCTACATGGGCTTTACTTACCATCTTAATATCACTTTAGGATCCTTACCAACTCTCAAAGCGCTATTTTCCTTCACCAAATCCTTAATATATCAAACCTAAGATAGCTAGCTAGCCATAACACTTCTTATGATAAATCCATCCTTGGGGGAAAATTGCATCTCTTTTAACTTTGTGGTAAAGTTTTACACAAACTCTACCACAAAGAGTGGTAGTTATAAACATCCCATTTTTGCCCCTCACAATTTTAGCATCATTAGAGCACACCTAAAGAGGCTTTTCTTTTATTGAATTATTTTTATTTTTAATTTTAGGTTTATTTTCAAAAAATTATTTTTAGCATGTACATAATTCGTACAACTCAGGTTAAGCCTAGGTGTGGTGTTATTTTTATCCTTTTATTTTGTTTTATTTTATTTCATAAATTATTTTTAAAAAAGGTATTAAGGGTGTTATATGTATTTTTATGAATATACCTATTATATATAATAAGTATACCTGTAAATTAATATAAAAACCTAAATATATATGAAATAAGTGATAAGTTCACAAAATTAAATAGAAAATATATCTTAGAAATAGAAAAACATAAATGAAACATAATTATAAAAGTATAATTACACATTACATGTACTAAGTACATAGGATATACTTTATTCTTAAATTCTTTCAGCAAAGTTTCTTAATATTTTTTCTTTAAATTTTTGTAGGTCCTATTATTACATCTTTATTAATAAAAAGTTAAAAAAGAAAAAGAAAAATTAAACTCTAATGTTACTTGTCAGAGTAACCCAACACCTCCAAGCAATTCCATGTCATCTCCCTCCATCGGTTAAGAAGCTCCATTTTGGTTATTTAGGCTATTCTCAATACTAAAGATCCCATTTAAAGTCTCTAAATACCACATAACTATTTTAAGAAACACTTTTTATCAAAAGAACTTCCTCTTTTATTCCGAAATACTTCATAAAAATTTCTTAACAGATATTTTAAGTTTCTTATGGTCCCATGTACTATATTTTTTAAACTTCAAAGTTATTATCTGACATAGACAAAAATTAAGGGAAAAATAAAATAAAATAATACACTTTACGCACTTTCCAAGGAACCCTGTTCAACGGGGAAGGGAAGTATCTCAAAGCACTCTCCTTTGCATGTATGAACGCGTCAAGAAACACGGTTGAGTTGAGGATGGCCTTGGCCATTTTACCGGAATCAGACATGTGCATTTCTTTTTATGTCTATCATCCAAGATCCTTTTTACGCAAGGGAAAATGCTGTTAAAGAGTTTTTCTTGTTTTTATCTCAGTAGATGATTTTAATATTAGGAGAGCAAATGCTTGATAACAATCTTTCTTCAACTACTCCATGTTCAATTTTGGCCTTATTATTTGAACTCGAAAACGCTTCCTTTTCATCCTCCTCAGCACAAAGTTCATCCGTCTTTTGTTGAGCAAAGAATGCAAAAACTTATTTATTATCTCGTACTAATATATATGTATGTGTGTATGTGTGTGTCTTACATGCTTTTAAGAAATTAATCACTTATTAAATCACTGAAATCTCCTCTAGGCTCCAGTTTTCACTTTTTCACTACCTAAGGCAATTACAACTTTTGCACTTATATTTCCCTAAACGTGGCCTATTAAGATGAAGTGAGAACATTTGATCCAGTAATTACCTATCCTCTTTTAAACCATTTATGCTTGCATGTTTTTTTCTTAAATTATCTATCATTTATATCATTTGATTCAATAATTATTTTATAATTTGAATTTGATTAAACTTTTATATTTTATTTTCGTACATATATTACAAGTGGGAGTAAACAAGTACAGTGTGGATAGATATAAGATCCTATCCTAGCTTATCTTATCTTATAAGATACATTTTGAAATCAAAATATAACATATAGTATTTTGAAACCACCGTATAGCTTGTAAAATTTATAGAGTATATAAAATCCTATAAAACCTATAAATTTATTTTTCTTCCTATAAATTCGTGACAATATTAAGGGTTTATCTATATTTACATGGTAATGGTAATTTAATTTCTGTCAATCCCTCAAGTCCATGTTATAATTTATATTAAGGCTAACCAGTCATCTTTGATGACTCAAAGACTCATGTGCAATGGTTAGGATCAAAGAGCAAAGGCTTAACTTATCTTTATAAGGTGGTTTTTAAAATTCATTAATATCATTTGTTGAGCTTGTAATATAATATTTAAGATTAAAGAAAAAGAAAAAGTAAAAAGATAAAATTTTAGACCTAAAAATGTTGAAAGGGACCTCGAGAAGGGGATCTTAACATGGAAAATGATACCAAGGACCTTATTTAATACGAAATGTTAGATGTTCTCTCACTGACTTAAAAAAAATTCTTGAAAAGCGACAAAAGGAAAACATATTCTATGTATAGGGTAATGAAGAAGCATTTCGGAAAGATTCCTTCATTTTTTTATTTTTTAAAAAGAAAGTGTCTTCTTCGTTTTTGCATTTCAAAATGACACTTTGTAAAATAAAAATAAATATAAAGAATGTGCTGTCCAAAAAGGAACGTTCCTTATATTTATAAAAGTGAATGTGCCTTTCGTTTGCACCAAAAATATAGGATCCACCTCCATGATCATAACCCACTCGCAAATTAAAAAAAAAAAAAAAAATAGATCCTATATTTTTTTTCCCTCGCATAACTCGATTTCCTCCCATCCAACATACTATAGCGATTTTTTTTTTTTTTTTTTGCGAAATCATTAAGAGAAATCAAAAGTAAATGCTTTTTTTACTCTTATTTCATCATTTTTTTTTCATGAATTTTCACAAATTTGAGCAAATTATACAAAACTTAGCATAGTTGTGCATGTGTTTGTATTGATGTGATTTGCTCATACGAACGTGTATTTCGTGTGTGAATGTCATTGTTAGTACACGTAGTTAGACGATTTTTAAGTAACATGTAGTTTAGCACATTCCATGATGGTAGAAGAATTGTAATTTGAGCGCGTTATACTGTACACTTTGAGTATTTGATAAAATGCCTTAGAAGCAATTGATTGGTTAAGATGATGAGTAATAGCACGTGGTTGAAATGCACAAAACACAGTGCATGATGTGCTAGCCAACATATTACTTGTAATGTGGATAAGTTGAAAATGATGGATACAGTTAAATTCATGGTATATACTCATGGGAATATCGCAAGAAGAAGTTCGGGGGCTAAGTATGACGAGACCTAATCAAGATATTGAAAATGAGAATGAAAGTGAACTTCTTTGAACTACTCCAAAAAGTTTGCTAGAGCATTGGAATTGATCCCGGTGTTAGAGGTGTTGAGATTTTATACAAATATCCTAAAGCCGATTCAAGAGTTGTATCTTATTCTCTAATTTTCATCAAAGATGATGATGATGTAAAGAACTTATGTGAAATGGTGAAAGCATTTGGGCAAACCCACATTCACCACTTGTATATGAGGATCGGAAAAGTAGAAAGAGCTTACCTTGTCTGTGTAACACATGTGCCACCCATTGAGTTTAACCAACCCGCGGTAGATCAGTTTGAGCTATTGCCATGTTTACACTTACATAGGATGATGACAATGTTGTTGACAAGGTAGTTGGAGCAATCCTACAGAAGGAGGTATCACATAACTGTATGCTTCAATGCATGGGAGTCTTAAATGATGATGATTATAAGTTCGAGAGACATAAGGGAGACAATGACTATGAGAGGAAACATGGAAATGAGGACACTGAACATGAGATGCCTCCTTTTTAGTCAAGCGTAGGTACCAATAGTGGTACAAGGGTATTATGCATTGGTATATTGACCATGATGGAACTTTGCTTAGCGGTTTAGTAAGTTCATTTTTTAGACCTAGTTTTTAGTTAAGTTACTATGCAAACACTTATGTTAGTCTCCTTCTACTTACAAGTTGAGGAGTTTAGCATATCAAAATATCCATGGAACATGCTAACTACCCTACTGTACAAGCTCATGTTGATTGAGGTATGCAACTGTTGTAAGACCACACCTTAATTACATTATACCTTCTATATTTGACTGGGGCTTAGATACATGGGGATAATGAGTCAAATCAACCAAATTATAACCCTCTAAATCCACCTAGGTTAAATCTACCTAAGTGCAGTGGATGCACTAGGATGAAGGAACTTTAACGACAACAATGATAAGTTTAGCCTGGTGACAATAGTGTAAGGCCATCCCATGTCCTAATATCTTTCAACTATCCAAATGTAGGGAGTATATTGGGCCCTCCATTGAGCTTCTTCCAGACTCCACCTATTGAGATACAACATGATCCTCCCTTTATACACCAACTTCGCATAAGAAGAGGAGGGGAAGGGGGGAGGTTTGTAGTTCCCAAGGTGAGAGTCCATCTCAAGTACCTCCAGTCTATCCTCCTTAATTCTTGGAGCTACTCCAAGAGCAAATACCAATACAGGAGTCATAGGCTCCAACTATTAGTAAGGAGAGGAGGTTTGGCATCAAAAGTGGCTTTGGTGTTTACTAGGACTAAGTGAACAAAAGATTAATTGTAATCACTTATATGTTTTGTATAAACAACTAAAGTGACTGTTTATACCGATTTACATTTTAATAAGTAAACTACCTAATATTTGATTGTGCATCTTAGTTATTTTCATGCTTAATTGTTTGGTCCACATTAGTGATAGCTACGATTGGAATTAGGGATATGATTTGAAATTTATTTGTTTCAAGTGGAGATATGGTAGACTTTGAAGCTGGCTGTGTTGGTTGGAGGTCTGTTTTGTTTTTTGCACTCTATTAATGTTCATTTTGAAAGATACTAAGCTAATACTCAAGAAGGGGGCGAATTAAGTATTTATTGATAATTTTTTTATCTCTTTAAACTTTAGTGATAAGTGAGACAATTATGCGCAAAATAACTAATAAAACAATAACAATAATTGTGGAAATAATAAAAGAGATAGAATAGAAGAAGATCAAGACATGATATAATGTGAAGTTCAAACCACCCTTTGCTCTACATGAATACCAATGCCTCCAATAGAGGACTTTACACAATTTTATTATTCTCAATAGCATAATGCTCGATCAAGAGCCTACAGCACTTCTCAAACACACAATAATCATTCAAATACACTTTAAGCATAATCTCAATCTTTTTAGTATAGTGTTTTTGTATGATAGTTTTATAAGTAGAGAAACCCTAACACTACACTTTTTTTTTCTCTATTAAACAAATAACAAGATAAAGCACAATTAAATGAGTGCAAGAATGTAAGAGAATGTTTGGAATTTGTGGTTGAATATCATAATACTTGTCTTTAATCTTGAGTTTGAGGTATAAATAGCCTTCTTCATTTTCTCCCCATTACTACATTAAATGTGCCTAACAGTTAGTTTCAAAGAGCTACTGATCAGTCGCTACACAAGCTACTAATTGATAATATAAATTACCTAGCCCTTACCCTTCTACTGATCGGTCGCTTGAACGTGTAGCCAATCTTTAAGATAACTAGTGAATGTTTCGATTCTAAGTTTAGGCTACCAATCAATCACCAGGCAAGGTACTAAATAGCATAAAAAACTCAATAGTTTCTCTTTAGCGATTGGTTGCTAGATCAAACACCATTCTTTACTTGAACATGGAATGTTATAAGATTGAAATGGGGCTACCAATCGATCACCAATATACCTACCAATCGATGCCTTGTTTCTACAAATTTTCTCCTACTATCTTCCTACAACACAAAAACAACAAAACAAACCAAGATAAGAACAACACACAACAACTAATATTCAAGAGTTTGTCCTCAATGCATTTTATAAACGTTAATTATTTAACCAATTCGTTGCCTTACAAGATTATTGCTATAATATTGATTTTAATCTCAATTAAGTTTTGTTTCATCAAAACCATATATGCACCAACATGTTCATCACATTTCACTCTAAAGTTGTATTGTTTGGACAATATCTATTTTGGAGTGTTTGTTGCACTTATTGGTTCTAATGTTACAGGTTCCTTCAAAGAAGGCACTTTTTTGAAATGCTTCTTTGTATTTTAGTATAAAGAAGAGGCCACCTTTTTAAAATGTACCTTCTTCTTTACTTAAAAATATATAGAAGATGCCTTTCAAAAAGATATCTTCTTATTTGTACTAAAATAAGAAGAAAGTGCTTATTTAAAAGGTGCCTTCTTCTCAAAAACATAATAAAGAGAAAAGTGCTTTTGATTACTCTATATACATAATGTGTTTTGCTTTTGCCCCTTTTTAAGAATTTTTTTTTTTTTTTTTTTTACTCTTGATGTTCTCTCTTTAGTAATTTATATTATAATAAATCATAGCAAAGGTGGATGTAAAATATATATATATTTTTTTCATTCCCCNAGAATTTTTTTTTTTTTTTTTTTTACTCTTGATGTTCTCTCTTTAGTAATTTATATTATAATAAATCATAGCAAAGGTGGATGTAAAATATATATATATATATTAAAATAATATAATAATAAATAACTTGGCATTATACGATGTTTTTCCTTATGGAAATTTTGGTTAAGGTAAAAACTGCCAACTGAGTTTGTGACCTTCTACGTTCTACAGATCATCTCCCTTCTAATCTATGTGCATTTCATCTGCAAGACCTCAGAATAGTGGTGATCTATTCTCTTGGTCAAAAAAAAAAAAAAAAACAACTTCAAATTCCTATTTTGAGGAAGTTGGTTTGAGTTATGGGTCAACCATGCTTTGTGGGACTTGGTTTCCTGAAAGTGAGGCTCTATTTAAGCCCTCTATTATTTTGGACCTTCTTAGCTCCTACGAGTTGTGAAGATTTCACTCTCATTATAGAAAAAGTGTGGCAGAATGAGTTTGCTGGCTCCTTTATGTTCAAAGTGGTGTCTAGATTAAAAATGTTTAAAGTGGAGCTGATGAAATTAAATGCTTTGAGATACTGTAACACAGCTGTTAGGGTTTCCCAAGCTAAGGACTCTCATGATGATCAGAATTGCATTTTTCTTGGAGAGACCAGCTTGTCGTGTTAGGAGAAGAAGGTGTGTACGGAGTATTATCTGCTAAAAGGGGTCGAAGAGCAGTTCTTTGACATTAGTGGCTAAAGAGTGGAGACAAGAATGCAGTCTACTTCCATAAATCTTTGAAGAGGAGATGCAACTGAAATGCAATCCACTTTCTGATCTGTGAAGGCAATTCGTTTGCAAAAGGAAACGAGGAAGTCAAAGCTAGAAGCTGTTTCTTACTATCAGCAAAGGAAGGACAAATTTCTTGTTTGCATCGTTCCTTGTATGTTTCAAACAAGTCTCACAACAACAGAATCATGAATTCTCTGAAATTCTGGTCCAACTTGGTTTTTGTGCAATTAAAGAGTGCTGACTCTTTTTCGGCAGGTATTGATGCATGTAGTTTCTTAATGGTTCTCGTTATGTTGACGATGTCTTTATTATAGGAACATCAAAGGATCATTTTCTTTTGTTTAAATGAGGATTTACTTATGCATTTACCATAAAAGGCATAAGTTATGCAATTTATTCCTTAGAAATTGACATTTCAAGGTCCAAATAAGGTAATCTGTCGCATGAAAGATAGAAGGTTGAGACGGGTTGACTCAATTGCTTTTAGAAAGAGCGGTGCCTAGAAAGCAGCTAAGCAAGAACTAGAAGAAAATCATACGTTTATTCTTTGACTATATGAGATCCACACTTTGACACCTAAGAATTGTAATGACTAGATACTTCCCCAACATGTAACAGCAGACACAAGGCCAAAGAACAGGCGAATGGGATCTGCACACGAGTAGGGCTTGGAAAGATAGGGTTTGCCTTGATATGTGCTTGATCTTTTGAAGAATTGGGTTTTAACAGGTGTAAAGCATGCTAACTTTCCTGTACAGCAGGGTCTTTCCTTAGTTAATGAATCAGCCATGCTTCGTTTTGATCCTTTGTAAATGCCCAATTGCACGTCTATTGTACTTGAGCCGTAGTTGACCGGATATTTCTTATATGGTGCAAAACTTGAGCTAATTCTTCTCAATTTCAAGAGCCACATTTACGTGCAATCATGCATGTTTCGCGGTGTCTAAAGTGTAACATCATTGCAGGATTGTTTTACTTTGCTCTTCCCCTTTAACGTTGTTGCGATGATGTGGATTGGGTTCTTGCTCAATTAGTCAATGCTCTTTAAATGGCTTTTGTATTCGTGTTGGTACTTGCTTGATCTCTTAGAAAACTAAGAGCGAAATGCTGTTTTCATTACGGAATCCTGGGCTTGGGAGATCTAGTAATGGGGCATGATTTGGCTATGGTGAATTCACGATTCATAAACTTAGGGTTTTTGAGGGCTTGTTAAGAAAAACTTTCTTATCCCATAAACTACTCCTGATCACTTGTAAGCCACTATGACTTTCCTATCTCATAAACTACAGATCTAGTCATGGGGCATGATTTGGCCATGGTGAATTGAGGATTCTTAGAATTAGGGTTTTTGAGGGCTTGTTAAGAGATAACTTTCTTATCTCATAAGCTACTCCAGATCACTTGTAAGCTACTATGACTTGTTCTTACTGCTTGGGTTTGGGATTTGGTGACGCGAGTTTAGCTACAGAAAATTTAAGACTTATGAAATAAAGTTTTTAGGCTCATTAAGAAAGAACCCACCTTAGGCTACTATGACTAGTTTTCTGTATAATGCTGGCTTACACTTATTATTCAATAGACAAACGCAATTTTATTCCAATTTAGTAAATGAAAGGTTAGCTCATACTATAAAAAACAACATAAATACACCCAATCCGTTCATATTCCCAACCCATAAATATTTCTGGAGGAATGAGTCTGAAACATTAGTCCATTTAGAAAATGAGCTTGTTCACAAGCCATGTAATTGCTTGACCTAAAAGAAACCCCCCATACTTGGAAAAGGATGGTGGCTGTTCATGGAAGTAATAATTGAGATTTTTTTGGATTAGCCAGAAAATCAAACTTGGTATAATGGGAACAAAAGGCTTTTCGAATCTTTCATCATGACGAAGCTTTGATTGTGATTCGTGCCAAAGATGACTGCATGGCTCATGGGTCGTGGTGGTTATTCATCATTTTATAAGTGCATGATGGCTCTGCTTGTGTTGGGTGGGTTGGGATGACCTGATTCAAAGAGGTTCTTTGGTCTGAATGCATTTGGTTGGTCCTCAATCTTTTGGGGCTACACAAGCATTCTGGACCTTGCAATGGTAATTGTGAAATTTTTATGAGTATAAATTCATGAAATTACATTTGAAGATTTTATGTGGACGACCTATATGTCAAATGCCAGTCATACCTGCTTAATAGGATGTGTTCATGGGATAATCTTTGATTTCTGAAGCTATGCTGGTTACAGTGACTTCTAGTTTTGCTTGACGATAAGGTTTTACTTTGTCTTTACTTTTTGCTCGATTCTAAACACCAACTTGTGACTTCACAACATAAAGTCCTGATGATATTTCTCATCATCTATCTTGCAGTCCTTTCATTGCTGGAAGGTATCATAGCCTTGTGATTGAAAAGGAAAGTTTCCCGAGCTAATCATTGGAGGTCACTGCATGGACTGAGGATGGATTAATTATGGCTGCTCGCCATAAAAAATACAAGCATATACAGGTATTGGTATTACTGATTGCTCTGTGTACTTTCTGAAGTCAGCTTATTAAATAAAGAGATAATTTACTTAATAAAGTTTGTTTTAGAACTTGAGAGGACAACAATTGCATCCATGTGTATTATGGTGAATATTTATTGTGGGATAAAATAACCCAATGCTAACGCTGTATTGTTGTTATTATTATTTTTTTTCAAAACTTGTCTTCTTTCATTGCAAAAGTAGAGGAGTGAAAAAGGGAGAGATATGCTCCCATATTTTGCATATTTTTTGGCTTGTAGTATACGAATAACTTACCTAGCATATCTAGTAGACTTCCCTCTTTGTCAATGGAAATATCATTGAGTCCTGCTAAAGAGGACTTGCATGCTAAAAACGAAAGAGCAAGGCCCCGGTTTTTCTGAATCAGTAACTCCTCTTCTAAGATGTATTTGTTGTTGAAAAGTGTTTTTACAATATCTTAGTATATTAGGATCTTCCATGATAATTTCTGCTGTTGCAAGCGGGAAATTTTCTGCAAAAATGTGTAATGAATTCAGTTTACAGCCTGAGTCACGTTTTGCTATTGCATGATTAGATGGCAGGATTTTGTGATCCTCAAGTGGTATCCAAAAGGACCAAAATTAATGACATTGGTGATAGACATAGGAAAAAATAAGGGACAGTAGAAGGGAAGGGAATAAATCGGATCAAATAAATTGCAAATATAAAATACATAAATTTTAGAGAATCTGCTGTTATTAACACGAATTAATTTTCATTGGGAAACTGCAGGGTGTGCAATTTCATCCGGAGAGAGAGTATCTTAACGGAAGAAGGCAAGAAGATAGTCCAGAACTTCATCAATCTAGTTGAGGAAAAAGAGGGTGAATCTCCACGGTGAGGGTGTACATTCTTGGTGTCCATTATGTTCTTGTACCAAATTATATGTCTATAGTGTAAAAAGCCTTGGATTAACAAGTTATCTAAGCGATGCGTGGTGGATTTTTCTATTTGATTGATTTTCAGTGTAATTTGTAGTGAAATTTCTGGTGTAATTAGCAATTTGTAGTGAAGTGAGCTGGTGCTTGTAATTGTGCAGTGGAAATTGTTCAATCACAAACAGGAAACGCCGGAATGGTTCAAACAGAGTAAATAGCAGGAGGCTTGATGAAATAGATAATGTATTGGATAAATGTTTACTGTCCCTAACTTCCTATCTCGAATGTGTACCCACCAATTTCACTCTCTCTCTCTCTCTCTCTCTCTCTCACACACACACACACACACACATATATCTCGAATGTGCATATGATTGGTTAGGACATGTTTGATACAGCAAGGTGGAGATAGTAAATAAATATTTTATTCGGATGGTATCCAATCCACCCAAAGCCGACTCCAACCAGTCTTAGACAAACTCCAAATGTGTTCGACTTGAGCAGCTTTCTTCCATATATCTAGTTTTGGAATTCCTAAGCCATCCTCCTCTGGAGGACCACGCACTAAATCCCATTTGACCTTGGCGTTGGTGAGAGCCATTTTGATTGCTACCCCAAAGAAAGTTCCCCCCTAGTCTTTGTTCAATTTGATTCACCACAGATTTTGGCAAAAGGAATACGGTTGCCCAAAAAACTTTCATGGAGAACAAGCTCAATAGATTCCCTATCAGCCTTGCCTGAGTCCCCTCTTACATGGAAAAAAAAAAAAAAGGAAAAACTCCATTAGCTCTCCATTAATATTAACCGGGAAACTGGAAATAGAGATGCATTGCTCAATTAGCCTTGTGGAATGCCCGGGGGGAGAATACAAAATAAGAAATCATATCATAAGCCTTTTGAATGTCGATCTCTAGAGCACATCGGGGTGGACCTCTATTGGTATGACATCTTGTTATGAGTTCTTCTGCAATGAAGATGTTATGAGATATCCTGTGAACAGAACAAAAGCATCTAAAGGATTTATGGCTTTATATCTATTTAAGCTTCTCCTAGTTATACTTATTTTTCACTTTATACTACAAAAATATTTATTTCTATATCTAACTCCATATACCTTTTGATATATAATTTTTAATAATCTTACTAACGAGTTTTTCCATCATTGTTTAGAGACCAAAGAAGCACCACGATGTAAAATATTGATTATGAAGTCTGGTGAAATATATAAGGGTAGATCAAAGGAATAAAATAACATTACAAAATTTGCTAAAATTAAATATTATATATAAAAATTATATATGCTTGAAATTATTAGATATATAAACAAATTGTTTTAATTTTGAATATGATATGTTAATTAACAAAAATCAAAAATTGCTTTCAAATAAAGTAAAAAGTGAACAAACATTAAAATATATCAAAATTAAAATACAGATACCAAAATGCAATAATAACTAAAGTATAGATACTAAAATATAAAAAACTGTAACCACAGTTAACTTTATCATTAACAAAGACACTAAATTAAAAAAAAAAAGCACTAAATTGCAAAAAATAAATGTTTAGACAATAAATTATCAAAAATTAAAAATATAAGCACTTTAGTTGCCTTTACCCCTGAATCAAATAATAAGAAAAATATATAGGCTCCATACCTATTTTAGGGGTGTAAATGCTGAATTTCAAAAAAAGCAAGTTATGTATATTATAAAGATTTTTAGAGATGTTCTATATAATTTATCCTATATATTAAGCTATGCCAATAATAATTTTTAATTTAAAACTGTTTTGAACAGTCTCCAGTATGAAAGAGCTTTAAACTCCTGCAACAGAAGAGCTTTTACGTAAATAAGGAAATTAGCTCTCTAACATGTTTGGTGTGCTTAATGTGTCGAGTTCACAAGCGGTCGCCAGCAGGAAAACATTTTTTGCCCCCTTTCAATTTATCGTTCCATTTACTTTTTTTTTTTTTGTTATTTTTATCGGTTTAATTAATTTATCTGTGCTTGCGTGTATGTGTGCAAAAGTAAGTCCTACCTCTAAAAAAAGTTCAACATCTTTTCATTTAAATATTTTTCCGAAATTCATTTTATATTTTTTATTATTTAAGTTAATTAATATATATTCTAGTTATAATATTTAGATATAGTTATTAGTAATACTAACGTGGCAATAATATGGCATTAATACGTCAATTAATTATGCAGCTAGTCAGTATCTCAGTAATCAAAACCAAGGATGTAAATATTAAATTTAAAAAAAAAAAAAAGAAAGAATAGAACAATGGAGCGCTGATGTAATTTATAAAGTTTATAAATATAAAATGTACAAATCCCTCTTAAACACGTCTCCAAATATTGCACTTTAAATGCTCAAAAAAAAAAAATCTACTAATAGTTACAATATTATCTATTTATACTACTTTTAATTACGTTTATTTTTCACTTTATACTACAAAAACGTTTATTTCTATATCTACGTTGGAATCTAAATACCTTTTGATACATGATTTTTGGGCAAAAACATAAACATTTCTTAGTTTCTTTAATCAGTATATTAGTGATATTCCAATCCTAGGAAAAGTATCCAAGTTGCAAGATTTTTGTTATCCACATCAAAGTCAGAGCATTAAATATTTGCCACATATTTTTTAACTCCAGATGTAGATTCCATCAATATCTCTCTCTACCAAACCAGTAAAGTAAGCTCCCTCAATGAATTAAAACTTCAAATGAAACCAAAAATGGATATCACGCTCCAAACTCTCTCTTTTTCTTCTACTTCTTCTTCCTCTTCTCTTCTCTCACCTTCCTTATTCCAATCTAAATGCAACCTAGCTCCAACTTCACTAGTACATGTGCAGTGCAAGGGTGGCTTCTTTAGACAGGTTAAGAGAGCTAGTGCTAGTGTTAGGATTGCACAAGAAAGGATTGGTATTTCACCAATAAATAATGCTGCTGCTTCTCAAGGGAATGGCTCAACAACTAATGTTGCTGAAAGATGGCTACTTGAGCCTGTTGGTCAGTGATTTATCTTTTCTTTTAGTATAGTCACCATTTTGCCAAAAAGGTCTTCAGAAGTGCCATCAGTTTTCACTTTTTACATAAAGGTGTGCTTGTTTTGTGGAAATTGTTACAAGACCGTTGTAGCTTAATGTTAGGAATACCAGTTTCCAATAAAATGGGTCAGATAGGAATTCCCTCCCAAAGTTGTAATGCTGATGGCAAGTATTAGTAGCTTTTAGTGATGTGATATCATTGAAATAAGGTCCAATCCCCTTGATCAAGCATGGTTATAATGATCCACGTTGCTTTTTCATCATTTGGGGTGTTCCAATTGTTGAGAAATGTGAAGATTTTCATAAATTAGTTGTTTTTATCAGATTTATAGCAAAGCATGTTTACTTATTTTCTCATCATGCCATCGACTACCGTTCGTTGGATAAGTTTGATGTAGTATAGTAACATTTACACTCTTCTCCACTGTAGGTGATGGAGATTTCAGGCATATTGGATATAAAGTCGAGATGCCAAGTGCTTTCGAAATTCCTTCAGTAAGTACTTTCCAATATCTTCGCGTTGGTTGAATTTAGCTTGTCCATCGCAATCTGCTCTTGCAATTTAATTTGGTATTCATGGAACGATTTCTAGGATGTGGTTACTGTTGGCCGTGTTCCTGATAGAGCAGACATTGTCATTCCAGTTGCAACAGGTAAATCAGAATCCCCCCATGGATTTGCACAAAGTATACATTGCATTCGGCAAGATTTGGACGTTTTTGATTCATCAAATCTGCATTTGGGCTTCTCCCTGCAAAATTAATCCGGAGGAGCTTCTTCTTTTGTCTATACCAGGTCACTTATTAGATTTCATCTGCCTTTTTCCCAAATTGAGCAGTTTCTGGTCTCCATGCACAAATCCAGAGAAATGAGGATACTCTTTTAGTCACGGATTTGGATAGCACTAATGGGACATTTATCAATGAGAAGCGATTAACACCTGGAGTTACTGCTAGTGCATCACCCGGAAGTCTCCTTACATTTGGTATGAATCCTTTGGCTCTTGTTTTACATATTTATTCACACCTTGATTCAACTAGTATAAGGATTATATATCAAATTTGGATATTCCTGATAGGTTTCCAAGTGTCATTGTTGATAGTTTGTTCCATGTCATATCAGTTAATTCTCTCTCCCTTCATGTGATTATGCAAAGATGAGTTGAATTCTGTGATTTCATAACCTACAAACAAAAACTTCACAAAGGTTATCTGAAATCAGTTTGTGCCTTTTGGAGATGCTGAGTGCCGCATATCCAAATAAATAACAAGTAAAATTTTGAAGAAGTTTGTACTTACATTTGCATGCATCATTTGCCTGTCTGGTTGTGTCAAGAAGCAGAAAAAATGAGAAATGCATTGGCAAATCCCAAATTACCAAAGAAATGTGCTATTTGTTTTATAAAATCTATTGTTACGAACCAAGTATTTAATTTATGATGCTACACTTTGCATTTTATCCCAAAATTTAAAGGAAAACTATCTCCCATTCAGCTTCTGTTAGATGTTTCCAGTCTCTGACCTATCTCATTACTCCTTAAATCTCAATTTTTTAGCTTAGTTGTGGCTGTTAATGAAGCGTTTGCATTTCGGGTTGCTCAATTTTTGGCAATAGACATACTGATGATCCAGTAATTGCTAATTAAGGATGCTTTTATTGTAGGGGATACACATCTAGCAATTTTTAGGGTCTCCAAGCTTGAATATGTTGAACCAGCAACCAGTGATGAGGAATCCAAAGAGAAGCCAGAGACAGAGAGCAGTGAGACTAAAAGTTGGAATATCTGATATTTTTGTACTCTTTAAAGATTAAAAGATGAGACTGCTCGCTAATATTTTCTACTGTTGATTATTTTTTCTTTTTTCCTTTTCCCATTTTTTTTGGGAAATATTAAGAATAAATGCATGTATCTTCCAACTTCGGGCTTCACTTTCTGTTCAATTGAGAGTGCAATGATGAAGTTCTTATGCAATATTCAATCTAAAGAATATTTGCAATTGAAACCTTTAAATTTCCAGGCATGCGAAGTGCAGAATCATTCTCATCGACATTAGAAAACAGTTATTCAATCATTTTACCCGGAACTTCTCATCAAATTAACATATTCCGATTCTCACAATTTTTCTAACCAGGAAAGAAAAAGGTATATGCTTTCCCAGTTATATTACTTATATATCTCTGCCTTCATACTATCACCGTATATGTACACTGTATTTTGTTTATTATAGAGGGTAGGATAGTCTTTTTCTATATCTAAGGGTTACAAGCCCTAACCTATGTATTTCTTATCGTGTACGTGTACACATACATTTTTACTTTGTGTTAATGAAATACACCTTATATTTGTACATGGTATTAAAGCCATCAAAAGGGGAAAAAAATAAAATAAAACAAAAATAAAGACTATCCCGCCCACAAATACACGGTAGATATATACAGTAATACCAACTTCAGGGAACAAATTTTACGAGTAATATGCAGATTGACTTGCTACTCTTTCTGAATTAAGGCCCATCTCCATGTTTTCATGCAAGATGCTCTACATGGTGACATTCTATTAGCATGAGAAAGAAAAGAAAACTACATATGCCCACCAGTCAACAATTAAAATGATTTCATCCATAAAAATCAGGTCTATGCAGGAACACTTTGTTTACAAGTCTTTAAACTTTGCAATGTTGCTGAAAAAGCAGTGTTTTTCTTGAGAAAATTTCAGGCAAATTAATCCCATATTCTTAGGGCTGCTCCAGATCCAACTTATATCTGTTCTCAAGTTTCCTTTACTTGGCCGAGAGAAAGAGCTAAGCCAGATAGCCACGCGTATACCATTCTGCCTCATTGAATTTGAATTCTTATTTTGCAAAAGTTCTCTTGCCTAGATGAAGTATTCTATAGGAACAAGCTACAAGTTCCTGAACATCGTCTTGACGTTGCTGTGAGTGACGAATTCTGTTGGGTTCTTCAAAATCAATCTCTGAGAGAAACTGTTGTTTTTATGTTCAATTTCCCTTTAACATTCAGATTTCCGTCAATTATTTTATTCCTTCCATATCCACATTATCATTTTCCTGGAAAAGAAAATGTAATATTTCAAGGTAGAAGATCTGTTGATCAAAACTGAAGTTATCACTAAGATTACACGGTGAAAAGCAGTATGATTCTTACATGTTTCAAAAGATGGCATCATCAGAAGCAGCTAATCCATTATTTCTGCTAAGACAGGGAAATAGAAGGTGAGATCAACTCCTGGACTGTAATAGGGCGGCAAATGCCTCCCAGATATTCTCCTGACCAGGCTGATTGAGCAAGCAAGAAGTTCACTGTCTGTGTTGGATTGTAGAGATCCCACCAAACATGAGCTGATTCTTTTCTACAAGATATCTGCATGGACAGGCAACCTACAACGGCACCATTCCATCCAAGCCCACAACATGCACTTTTCACAACCTCAATTCCTGCAGCAATAACAGAAGCTGCATTAAATGAATGCTTCACTTGGGTTTAGCATATTATTGCATGTGCAGAAGAAAACCAGCATATAAATTACTTGTATACATCAATAGCTCCATTTCTCTGTAGAGTGTTAAGCGGAAATAGATGCATCACCGAAATGTCAGAATTAAACAATCTATCAAAAGCTAAACCACAGGTTCTAATGCTGTAACAGCCACCCCTTGTCAACAAATTCCCGTCGCACGTCCTATTAATTTACATTCTCACATTAGATTAAATGCTTAAAATTTTGCTTCAGTCAGTGACTTCAGTAATTGGTTGCTATACAGCATCATTTAGCAATTGAAATAAACCTTAAAAACTCTCCAAGCTCAGAAGCAATCAAGAGAGATGTCTCAATTGACAGGCCCTTTAGCAAGGAAACTGAAATTTGGATTGATGTCACCCAAGAAATCGTTTTACATGAAAACTCCACCTCTCCTGAAGATAAGGTCTATTGGAAATGGGATCTGAACAACCAGATATGATAATTAAGTCTTGACATCCTGTGGAATCAATTCCCTTGTCACCTAGTAATGAACTTTGCCAGTAGAATTAAGACCTCCTTACCAAAGCGTCCCGGGTTACTAATGATTTGCATAAGCCCTTGGTAGAGGTCACAGAAGATGATGTGCGCATCTGGCAGTTCCATGTTGAGTTTAATGATTTGCTCCTCCAGCAACCAATTATACTCCAAAACGAGCTCATTGACTTCTTCCACACAAATTCTTTCATTGCCATCACTGTAAGTCCAATTATGCCATTCCCAAACAATACGAGGTGTGCATCCCAGAGGAAGTACTCCCATGCATATGATCTTTCTAGCATTTGCATTGTAGAGATTTATCATTGCAGCAGTCATTTGGCTGACTAGAATTTCGGCAAATTCTTGGCCAGTTAACTTGCTCATCAAACCGGAAGAATTGTGAAGAAAAAGGTCTATATAATCATCTTTTCCAAAAGAAAGGTAGGTTACAGAGGATTCCATGTAGCTGCGAGCACTGCCTGGAGTCAAGTGCAGCTGTAGAAATTGAAAGGTCTCTAATGCTTGGCGTAGTTGTTGACTGAGAGTCTGGAAGCTCCCACCATGAAAATGTAAGATTGTTCCCAATGCAGACCCAAAATTCAGACCCCTTAGAAGTCCATCAAGAGATCCATTGTGCCCATAGAATGGTGGAGTGACAGCCAAGCCCATTCTTTTGGCTGCATAAACCAAAGGAACAATTTGTCTCAATAAACATTTTCCAAATACAAGTAAAATAACCAATTCAATTCAATCCAAATTAACCTTCATGTACCTCCTAAGAAACATGGAAATTATTAGGCATTCTCATAATATTGCTCTATAACGTGAGATCCACTAAGATAACAACAATATGCAACAAACGTATACCTCAGTGAAGACTGAAGTACAAAGTACTACTGAACAACAATAACAAGCAATTCATATACTGCTGCTAGCATTTCAAGGACTTAATATTGATCAAAATATGAACAAAAAACAAACAAACGTCAGGTATGCCCACCTACTTGAATTCACATAACACATTACTTGTGGAGTATTCTATCAGTTGGCCATGGTAGAAAACCTTTCTTAGTATGTAGCTCCTCTCAACTTAAACTGATGTGAAGACAAAATAGATCCCCACGATTCAGCAGTCAAACTATACTTGCTAAAACTACCTCTTTAGACACTGTTTACATTTTAAGTTTCATAGCCTTTTCTATATATCTCAAAACCATCACCTGAAATTACATTGATTATGAAAGTTTAAATGAAAAAGACATAAGTTCTTGACTTGTAAGGCTATTAACGGTAGCCTTAAAATACCCGCTAACAGAACCCTTTATTTTTGCTTGTTTGCACCACAACACAGTCAATAGAAGCACTCAACAGAATATCAAATTTCTAGTAACATCTGTAAGATCTCCCATCCTAACGTGCCAACAACATTATGAGCACACAAACACAACTAACAAAATGCAAAAAATAGAAGCATGAGATAAAACTAAATCGAAGTTGATCAAATTGAAGCTCATTAAAGCAATAGTAAATTGTTAATGAGAAAACCACAAAATAAATACTTACTTGTTTCGCCAATTGCACTATATAATTTCAACAACAAGCACGAGTTCAGCACTAATTATGCTATCCAAGAACGTGCATTAATAACGGTGAATTTGTTAAAATTAAATTATAGAATTTTCAGGAATGAACAAGACAAAGCAAACAATACCCAAGAAATGCGGAATTAAGCCTTGATCGGTCCCGTTACACGGATGCAACGACAAATTGTGATGAAGGAAAGGGTAGAACAGAGTATTTTCTCCGCAATCGACAGAAGAATCTCCCAAGACATAAAACGCAGACACGTACTGTGATCGGTTGTACGATAAAGTGTCTTGAAGAGATTGAGCTCGAACTACACTCGTCGAAGCCATCAAAAGTGATGAGAGACAGACCAAGAGTGTTAGCACTAACACTCCTGTGAGCTTTTCTCGTGTTAATAATAGGGTTTGGTTTGACATTTTTTAGGTTTTCTTAGAAGGATTGGGATTTGGAGTTCTTGAAGGTTTAGGGTTTAAAGTGGGAGGTGGTTAGAGAAAGTTCGTTAGTGGCAGTCGGGGAATGAAGTCGTTGAAGAGAGAGAGAGAGAGAAAGAGAGAGACAAGAAGAAAGCGCGCGAAATGGGATGCATAAACGGTTATAAGCTTCGAAGTGCTAAAACCGGCCCGGTCTTAAAATGATTAGGAATTAATAACCGGAAGGGCGCGATTTGCGGTCTCCATCTATATATCCATGCATGTTCACGGATTGGTTCTAAATGTTGGGATAACCGCGCCACGGAACTCTTTAGATATTTGTCTTAGACAATCAACCCCCAACTAAATAAAATTAGTTAGAGCAAAGTATGGCATGGGTCAGCCTAATGGATTCAATTATAGTTCAATCAACTTTGAATTTGAGTAGCTTATCAAGGTAATTTGAATCATGAGTTTATGAGCTTAATCAAACTTGAATTTGAATTAAATATACATTGAGTTTCATTGAATTGAATTGGTTTCGAGTTCTATTACAAATTTAATTAGAATAAATATAAACTTTTAAATTATCAAGCATAAAAGAGTTTAGCTAAGACAAGTTTAAACTCATTAAGTAGCTTTTTAAGGCAGGTTAAATCTAAAAATTTAAACTCACACTTTCAATGTTAGAATCAAAAGGACTTAAAGCTCAATATTATAGGAAGCAATTTGTTGCACTTCAAATAGTAACTTAGCAAGCATTAGGCTAATGAGTTTAATCTCTCGTTAGCATTGTTTATCAATTGAACTAAACAAAGAATCAAATAACATATGTGGTTCTTTTATATTTTGATATGGTTTGCAATTTCATTCAGAAACAATACAGGTGATTCAAGGTTTTATTCACTTAAAAATAAAAACTATAGGACTTTTCTTTTTCTTTAGACCTATTAATATTTTGATCTTATCCTATCTTTTTTTTTTTTCCTTATTTTTAAATCTCTCATCTTACTCTGAGCCTCCATAGTAGTCATTATCTCTTGTCTCTTAAATAGATCCGTTATATAATATTATGCAACTTTAATTCTTATATAATGTTCTTTAATTTAAGCATCATATTTGGTTGAAAACTTCTATGACTATTAGTATTATCATTTAAAATAAAACGATATTAGAAGCTTATCAAATCAAACAAAACTGCATTTAAAATAGCTTAGTTTATAACTTAAACCATTAAAAGTGATTCCTTTCACTAACAATTTACTATGAATTATTTCAAATATGGTTTAGTTAAATTTGGCCCTTTAATCAATTTTAACTAAATCATAAACATCCCTACCTCTCATACACGTTAACATCACATACTCACCGACGTGCAACTATTATTATTATTATTATTATTATTTAATCTTAATTTAAATTTCCTTTAAGATGTACATCATTGTATGCTCTATAGAAAACATTTTCAGGATTTCTTACTATGATCAAAGTTCTACTAATATTGAATATTGTAGAATTCTCGAGAGTTATAGATTTTGGTAGATTTTAATAGTAAGTGTTTAAGGGGCGGTGGAAGATAACAATAGCGATCAAACTCGGTAATAGTGACCAACTTTCACATATAACACTAAAAGAAAGAAAAAGGAAAATTGATTTCCTCATCTCAAAAATTATAAAGATTACTAAATTTTCCAACAAAAAAGCCGCGAATTGACTGCCTCTTTTCAATTTACCATCATTGATCGCTAAAATCAACCGATGGTTACGGTTCAAGATCAAACTCCCTTTAGCTTTCTTCAAGTCTTGTCAAATTTGCATTTGAATTTACTTTAGTAATGCAATTTATTGCTTTATTCTTATTTTATGAAACTTGGTTGAGCACTTGGAAAGTAATAATATTTTAGCACAAGCATATTAAATAAATCAATTCTAAGGGTGTCGATCCAAAGCCCAATCCATGTAGTATAGCTTAGATTCAAGGGTCCCTAAACCCATTGGGCCCAAAGCTGACCCCAAGCCCCTTTCTAGGACCTATTAGGCTGATTTTGTGTGGAAAGTGAGAAAATCCTAATCATGTTTTACTTTGCTCTAATAGCAATTTTATATCTTTTTTATTCTTTACGGAATAGCTATTGTGATGTTCAATTACATTTTAAGTCTCCAATAACAATTTTATTAAAAATTCTTATTACAAAAGATATTAAATAATTATTTATTATTTAGACCGTTTGAATAGCTATTAAATGGTAAAATTGATTTTTTTCTCAAAAATACCCTCAATAAAATTAACAAATCACCAACCTAATTTCAATTAATAACTTCCTAAAGCCTTATCCTATTCCTTACTATATTACAATTTTATTCCATCTATTGAAATAGATATTAGTATAGCTCATTCAAAGCCATTTATTGTACAGCGAGTCATATGTCCAATCCGGATCTTTTCCCCTTCTCATGTAATGGCTTTTCACGTGGCACGCAATATCTTCTTTATTAATGGAATCAATTATCATATTTATTAATGGATAAATTTAAATAAAAAAATTCAATTTACGTTAATTTTTTATTTAAGATTGTTATCACCTAAAGTTGATCCTTTTGTTGTAATCCTACTTTTATCAATCAATCATGTGACAAGTATGTAATTTTTCCATAGTATAATCGTACGGTCTCAAAATATACCAAGTCCCCTGGGTGCATATTGGAAACGTCGACGATATAATTTGGCAATTCATAATCGACATCAGAATTCGAATTCTGTATCATTGTGTCATAAAATTAAATAGAAATCGCAGACAATCATATTCATTATCATAATCATATCTTTTATGAAATTTCATAAGAGAAAATACGTCAAAAAGAGGTACTGGAGACGGGAATCCACACCCCAAAACCACTAGTTATTTCGATTCCAAACCAACCAAACGAGTGATCCAACACTGATTCCACAAAGTAATTGTGCTGAAACCAAAGTATTCAATGAAATCTCAAATGCAAAGATGCCATCAACTTCTGTAAACAATGTAAAACCACGTTTTATCATTCAGTAGTTACAGTAAAAGTAACCCGAGGGTCCCAAAAAGCCCACAGGGCAATTTATAGGACTCCAGGAACTATGTTTGTTAAATCTGTCAAAGGAGTGACTCTGACTCCTCATGGAAACAAAGCTGCCAATGTGTTCAAGCCTTCAGCTTACCACTCATCCCCCGTTTGCTATGCCAGACGCCATTCCGATCACCATTCACTGAGCTTTTAGCCGCCACTGAGCATTGTTCACTTCTACCGCCTTTGTTATTCATCTCTATTTGCAGCCTACGCCTCCTCATCCTATTCTCCAGCCTTATACCTCTGAGTGCACGGGCTCTCCTCTCGACTTCAAGAGCTTCTGAGAAGTTCCAAATTCTAACTACTCCTTGCTCACCCCCACAAACAATGCGATCAGCACCGATATCAACGGAGAACAGATCGTTCCCGAATCCGTGCAGCATCCTCTGAGGTGGCTCCACTTTATTGCAGTCCAGTTCACTCCTTTTTGAATGCCTTTTTGCTGAAGACCGCGTGCTAGATCTCAATAGCTTTCTCACGTCAATTAAAGCAAGCTTCCCATCACCAGAGGCAGAAACAAGCCAGGGAAACTCAAAAGCAAGAGAGTGGACAGGACCAGTATGAGGAATCCATGTCGCTACATGAAATAACTCAGACCCAGCACGATGGCTAAATTCATACATGTGAATTGCCCCGTCTTCACCTCCAGTGAAAAGGAAGTCACCTGTATGGCTTCTTGCCAATGAGTAACTGTTGCCAACGTGAGCATTATTGATACCAGTAATGAGAGCACCGCTAACCGTATCCCAAAGGTAAACGTCTGAACCAGATGTACTAGCAATGGTAGTGTCATGAGGAACAAGTCCCCAAACCCAGTCGCTATGCCTTAACACTTTCAGGCATTTCAACGATGATCGATCCCATAGCCTCACGGTCATATCCCATGAACCACTGTAAATTCTGTTAAGATCCAGTGCTAAACAAGTTATGGCTCCAACATGTTCCCAAAGACGGAATTCACTGTCTCTATTCTGAGAAACCCTCAAGTCAAACAAATGCGGAACTCCATCCACAGCCTTCCAGCAATGAATAAACCCATCAGTACTCCCGGCCACTAAGAGTTTTGTATCTGCAGCAACCGCTCGGATGGTACAGCCAAGAGGCCTTGATGATGCAATGGATAACCCATCCTCCATTCCCCACATTCTAACAGTTGTATCATAGCCAGCAGTGAACACAAGCTTAGCAGAAGCCAAAAGAAAAACCGTCCTAACAGCTTCCGTATGACCGTATAACACATCGATACTGTAACGTCCCATGAATGTCTTACTCCTAAACTCTCTCTCCACATATAAATCCTTCCATGACTTCTCATCAGCAAACCTGGCTCCCAAGGATGCTGGAACACTAGCGAGTCCCCACCTTTCACGATAAAACTCCTTCCAAGCATGATGCTCAGAAGCAAGCCTATGAAGAACAGCAGAAACACATGAAACTATCCCTAGGTCCTTCGGGTCAAGACAATTAAGAATTTCAGACACTATCACTGGTGGAAGATCGGTGATACACCGAGCAGAGTTCGACACCAAACCATTGTCCTTCAACGGAACCTGCTTCGTACCATACAAAGCAGTATTTCCTTTCTTAGAGTAATTTTCCAATACAGCTTTCGAGATTGATATATTTTCTACCACAAACTCCGAACCTGAACCATTGGACTCCACATGATCCTTACGATCATAACTAACCGACCCGGCTAACTGATCTTTCAAATCAGTCCCTTCCTCCAATGGATTATCAACAACGTAATCGACGACACTCCTCAAATTCTTACTAGTCTCTTGGCATTCAAATGCCATAAAAAGAATATGCTAATCCCTAAAGTTAAACCTAAAGGAGAATAATAAATCTATAAAATCCCCAAATTTCAAACACTAACAACAATCAAAACCCTAATTCTCTTTTTTTATTTTCTTAATATGTTCCTCCACAAATGTCCTAACTACAAAGCTAATAAGAAAAACCTAGAAAAAGAAAAAAAAAAAAAAAAAAGAACAGAACAGAACCCCAAATCGCAAAACCTAATTTCTCAACAGTCGCACCCTGATTTAATCGAAAATTGAATGATCGGAATAAAGCTTCAAAGTTTGAAGGATAGAGGAAGAGGGGTTTATACCTTTTTTCGAATCGAATGTGCGATGTGTGGATCGAAATTAGGGTTAGAGGATTTGGGGCTCAGGAATACTGGCAGAGAGAGAATTTACAATACAAGAAGACCATAATACGTTGAAAGAAGAGAAAGGGGCAATTTGCTTAAATAAGAGAGGATTTAATCGCGGTTGACCGTTGGTGTCGGCCGGTTGATCTGACGGTTCAAAAAGGGAAATAAGCGGACTCTGATGGGACTTGCCCCACTTGCATAGGGTTGGATCATACGAAAAGGCAAATGGGCGTAGGAGGATGGGTATGCTTCGGAACCTTTGGTTGGGGGTGTACCGCAGGTGAAGCAAGGGAACCTTTGGTTGGGGGTGTAACGCAGGCGAAGCAAGGGTTATTGTGCACGCATGTGTTTGGAATCACACGTGGATTCTCTAGTGGCCTTCCCTCAGCCCGTTGCCAGCAGTCGGAGTCTCCATAATAGAGGAGTTTATAGTTCGATTGAATTCAATTTGATTAAGCTTAACTTTGTTTCATATTTAAAATAGTTCGAACGTGCCTTTAATAAATCAAACATTTTCAATGTAATTTAATTTGGTTTAAATCATTTTTAAAACACATTGTTTTAAAAGAGTAATGTTATACTTTATACTTCAATTTTATTATTTTTTATAATTATATAACTGAAATTTTTACTTGTCTAATTTTACATTTAATTAAAGATTTAATTATTACTATATATACCTCAATTAATCCTAATTTATACAATTAACTCAATTAATATAATTAGTCAATGAGATAACTGCCCACAATCTTAAAGGAGTTATGTGACCCTCTTAAAGTTGTAGGCAGCCACCTACAATAGTATATATCTCAATTGGCTCTAATTTTTACTATTAATCCAATCAATATAATTAGCCAATGAGATAATTACCCACAACCTTAAAGAAGTCATGCGACTATTCTAAAGTTATGAGCAACCACCTATAACCAATAATAAGTCTCATAACCTACATTTTTAAAGTAAGCCATAACATATTGTTTTGCAAGGAAGGTGACTATTGGCAACCTATTAGGGGTTACACAACCCCCTAAGGCGATGGGGAGTTACCAATTAGCTAATCATGCTGAATTGATTAATGATATGAATTGAAGTTAACTAAAGTATAAACGATAATAATTAAATTATTTACCTAGATGTATAATTAGACAAGTCGAAACTTCATATATATAATTGTAAAAGTGCTAAAATTGAGGTGTATATTGACCTTTGTTTTAAATTATAGTACTAACAATCACTAGAGTTTTCAACTAAATATTGACATTCAAATTTAGAACCGTTATGGAAGAATTAAAGCTGGTGATTGCATTTTAGGTGATAGTTAGATAGGAAGTTAAGAGTAAAATAAGAGATAATGGAAATAAAAAGTAAATACAGCCAAACCAAAATATTGAAAGAGTTTAAAACTAAAAAGAACATCGCTCATTGTTTATTTCTAAATAAGAAGTGGTTCAATTTATGTTCAAGCAATTTCATTTTGTTCCATTCCTCATATAGATCTACGAACTATTCAGACCCTATTTAAATCAAACTACAAAATAAACTGATATATAAAAGAACCACATTTTAAGGTTCCATTTGATTTGATTCAATTTGATAAACTACACTACTTAACAGTTCTATGATGGATCATTGACAAGATTATAAGAGCTAATGAGATAAAGATTTTAACAAATATATTATAAACCAAAAGAAATCACAAAATAACCTAATATCTCGAGAGATACAGGATATATCTGGAGACGAGCCTAAGGGGAGCCCATAGGGGCCATGGCCCACCTAGCCCAAGAAAGTTACCTTTGGAAGCTACATGGTTTGTATTTCTTTAAAAGCCGTGTTAATTGCAGTAAAGCATAAGCAACAAGCCCACGAACCACAAACCATAAACAATACCTAATGCTCTACAGTGTCTTAGTTTATGCCATATTAACCCTATCACGTATTTAAGTTAATTGATGTTGCATATATACTAGCATTAAATTCAAAATATGGCCATACGAAACTAGAATTAGAAGATGCAGGTTTAGCAAGTTATTGTATTCATATTAACTAAAATCTTTTTTTCTTTTACGATAATGCTAATAAAATATCGTTACCGTAACATTGACCAATTTAAATCATTAATTTATGAAAATTTAATTTACACCATCCATCCTATTAAAATAACATTACAGTAGAAAAATCCTAATTTTTTAAGTTTATAATAGCTATGATGTCTTCCTCTTTTTATCCATCTTATAATACATTGATTTAACAACATTTAAGAACATAAATCCTTTCTTAAGATTTGAAAATATAAAATATCTTAGTTTTTAGTATGTAAATTTAAAGTTTATCAACAAAAATAAATAACTCTTTTATATTTGAATTTATTCAAATCTTTAAGATTGTAACTTAATATATTTATATCTTATTTTAAAGATATCAATTATTTGTCTAATCTTTTGGCAAAAAAAAAATTATTGTTGATTCTCTCTCTCTATATATATTTATGAATATATATAATGTTATAAATACTATATAACATTTATAAATTAATATATTGAATCACAAAAGCATCCTTTTCAAGAGCTTGTTTCACATTGAAATACCATTATTTTACTATATTCGCATCATAGAACCCATACATTAATATCACTCTTCTCATTAATAATGATTTTCTTTTTGCCCATAATTTGCCATAAGGTTTGAAATCTTTATTATATATACAATATTATGTCCTTTCTTGCTTATAATTCTCTTTTCATCATATAACTATATTTTGTTTTTATAATATTGATATAAAGGTCATTATATTATGTTGTCTTTTTCTTTTGTCTTTCATTTATCTTAGTTTCTTTATGATGGCTTTCTTTAGTAAACTTTTTGTGATTGTATTCACGTAATATAACACATGGACACACCGATTATTGGAAACACTAAATGATAAATTTGTAATTTATATAAAAAATATCATCTTTGTAAAATACCATATAACTATCAATTATATGATATATAATTTTATCTATATAGTAAGTTATATTATAAATTATAGATAAAGCTCTACATATATATCGCATATAAAATTTGTAACATATGACACCTAGACCACGTAATTAATAACATGTTATTCACAACAAGTATTGTGTATTCTATTATCAATAACATAATATGTGCCATGCATTGGATTATATATCACAACTAATGCACTTAATAAATAAAAATGTTGTATAATTTTAATATATTTGTCTAATTAAATGTATATTGTGACTTGATAATTTTTTTTTATATTTCAACAATTTAAGGTTATATATTTCCCCCACCCCCACCACCCCCCCAACAATACACACACACACCATAAACCAAATTCTAATTCTATGTTCCTCCCTAGATTAATCTTAGATATAATTATCTTTTTTCACAAAACGAGTTCCTACACCTTCACTCTTCCATAATAATAGTTATTTTCTCTTTACTAAGGATAGTAGTTTTTCTCTCAAGTTATAGTTTTTTTCCTTGTGCTAATAATATCATTATAAAAATATAATTTAAATTGATGATGATGATGATAATAAATCATTTGTAAAAATTAATAATAAATGTTCAATAATAGTATTAATAATAACTAATCATTATTCGATGTTAATTAATCAATTAATCAATATTATTAAATAATGAGTAATAATAAAGTAATTAATAATAATTAAATAAATAATGATAATAGCAATGTAATTGAGTATACAATAAGTAACTATAATAATTAATTTTGCAAGAATATAACTACATGATTAATTTTTAATAATTTATAAAAAGAAACCTCTATATTATATTGATGCATCAATCAATTGATATTAATTACATTTATTGTAATGGTGCTAATTAATTATAGATAACCAATTTACTCTTAGAGATAACATAAGCTTTTCAATCTTTTTACCAATTACTTAATTATTAACAATAAGTAATAATACTACCCACTCAAATTTTTTAATATTTAGAAAATAATTAATTGACTATTCTACTTCATCAATTAGTTATTTAATTGATAATCATGTTATAAATCATCTTATTATAACTATGATGTTCCTATGAATCAAAGATAAAAATATTACTCTCTAATAGTAGCTAGTCATATCAATTGGAGATAACCTTGTTGTATAGGATATTATTAACACCTAAGCCAAAAGTAATAAATAATCAATAAACACTAAGTGTTTATTTTCAACCACTCAACTAAAAAATGTATAATTAATGTTGATAAGATATTTACCACTATATCCTTATAAAACAATACATATTTTTTCTCATAATACATATGAGACTTCACTTAATATAAGATATCACAATCTTCCTACTTAAACACGTAACTAGAGTTATATAAGTGAGGCAAGCGCAACCCGCAAAAAAATAATGCAAATCAAGCTAATAAATTTTGATATGCTTACATATAGGCGTTTTTTAGCCTAATCCACTTAACGCATGGGTCAAACCAACCAAACCATTGTTAAAGAAAGGATTCAATAAATATTATACGCCACATAATGCTATGTAAAATATATATGTGGTGTGTAAATACCACGAAGACGTGTAGTGTGTAAATACCAATAAGGTATTACCATATATGATGGGTATAAATCATAAGTAATAATTAATTTAGAAACTACCTATCCAATTATTATATGTATCAATATTTTATTAGTATTTACACGTCACATACGCATAATACGTAGCAAGTAATATCCATTGATTTTTTTCTCCATTATTAGGGGGTTAGCCCACTAACCAACAAAAAAAGAAAAAACAAAAAACAAAACTAAATATGTATATAATATATATGTATATTATGTATATATTACTTTGAAATTTTATAGATACGACTCCTCGTGTTATTGTGTTACAAGTCCATCATGAGTAACTCAAAATTTTTGCTTATGATTTTTATATAACCATTATTATATTAATAGGAATTCTATTGTTGTGATGATTATAAAAATCTCGTAGTTTATTTTGTTATAAATATTGTACATTTATACTGATAACTATAAGATCTTTTTTCCTTTTCTATGTCGATACAAATGATATATGCATATTATATACATTTTCGTGGAAAGGTTGAAACTTTATTTTTCTAAAACAAAAGAAAAACTAAATTTTGTTGTAAACAAAAGCTAAATATATACATTAGAACGTGTAAGATTATGAATTGTGATTTGTGAATATTTTACATAATATATTTAGAAGAAATGAATGATAATACAATTCATGGGTTAGCCCACTTAACCTTGTTAACCCGTAATGGAATGAGTTACGCTAAAAATTCTAGCGCGCATTTGTAAGTGGGTTACGGTTGGCCAACCTGCTTAATATGCAAGCTAATGTGAGACAAGGCAGGTTAGAGTAGCTCATTTGGTCCACTTGCACAACCTTACCAAGATGTCCTTGTCTGCCAAATCTTACAATTTGGCTTAATTCTTTCCTCTTTTTTAGTATACAATTTGGTTCGTTCCTACTACCTTCAACTAATAAATCATTTTAAAAGCATCTAAGGGGTCACACGTTAGAGAAACTCTATAAGCACTAAACAATTCCTCTTCATTTGGAATATTTTCTAAAGATTAGGGAATCATTAATCTAGTGTATAATATCTATTCTTAAAGATCAAACAAGCAATTCATGCATATATCAATATCACTCTATAAGGTTAACATCCAAATTTCTCTTAACTCTTTTATCCATCACTTATACATTTGAAGTATTCAAACCATTTATTCCTCCCTACGATACTCTTCTAGTCATCTTTTTATGTGTCATCCTTACATAATTTCTTTAAGGTCACATGCAATGTGAGACTCATGTGACACCCATACAATTGCTCTAATTGAAACCCTACATCTATAAATTTCATATTCTTTGTTACTTAATGTGTAAATTAACTACAAAATCACATGCTATTTAGCAAAGCTAACCCCTTATGGCTACTTAGCACAATCTCTATTGCTTATTCTAGTTGTATTTGACGATTAAAAAACTTAAATAATACCAAAAAGCACTTTTCGAAAATAATTGCTTAAATATATGATTATTGGATCAATACAACTTAATTGTGGTTTTAAATTATTAACAATTGAAAGAATGGATTGTTAAAACTTAGTCAAGTTAGTCTAATAATAAATAAACCTGCATTACAGTGCATAAAAAAGATAAATTAACAATTACATGGTAACTAACCTCCTACCTTTTTATAAAAACGCAACTTCTCTTCTACACTTCTTCACAATTATAATTTCTATAATAACTATAATTTCTACTTAAATTGTAATACGTCTTTACAAGAAATTGTTCACCTCCACCACCACCTCCGCACCACTACCCCCCTTTATAGCTACAAGATATGAATGGAGTTATTTTAGTAAATAAATCAAGTCAATTCAATTTGATTAGACTTGTTTGAGCTCAATTTATTTAAAAAATATTTTTTATTTTGATTACAATAATATGTTGAAACTCGGCTAATATTAATATTCAACTTAAATTCAATTAGGCTCGTAAGTTAGTCGAATTGAACACTATGAGACTCGAGTTCAACTCAATTAACTACTCGAGTAACTCAACTCAATTATTCTCGAGTCGAATTCAAGTAAATATCAAACTAAACTTAAGTAGCTTAACTCATTTATACCCCTAATTGACTCAATAAAAGAAATAAATGTGGAAGTTACATATAAAATAAGGTATTAAATGAATAGAAAACACTAAATGCCTTCAGATTTTAATATTATTAATATATGTATACATATATATCTATATTATGTAAACCCTAAGGGTTTCAATAACTATCAATTGGTGTCTTAGAAATTTTAATCTTATTAAAAGTTTGTTGGCAAAAAGAAAAAATATATATCTTATTAAAAGTTTAAAATATTATATCAACCAATATTAACTCTTCTCCAAATTTAGAGGCTTATCCACATCCAAACATTATATATCCATTTAAAAGTCCAAAACCATCACTACTTTCCACATTCAAAGATTAGCACGAGCAGTTCATCGCTTTTAAATCATTAAAAGAAAAATTATTGTAACAATTTTTTTCTTAAATAATTATCATACTTTAAGATTACACAAAGTGATCTTATAGATCTTTCATGGATCTTTTTTTTTTCTCTCTCTTTTTTTATATATAAATGAATTAATTCAACAATTATATTATATATTAAATATTAAGATTTTTCTACAATCCCATTCATATTTTTTAGGAGACCAATTTAGTCATTTATCTCACTTTTGATTTAATGTCTATTAGATCTTAATCATTTAACTAATTATGTTTTTAATAATTTAAATCTAATGAATACTAAATTAAGGGGGTGATGGAGGATTTGACCGGTCCCTTAGAAAACATAAATGAGATCGTAAATATTATTGTGTTCTTGTATTTACATTTTGTACATGTATTATGGGTGCATAACTACTACTATATTTACATACGGACTAATACGGGAGTAACCATAACTAACGAAACGTTGAAACATAATAATAAAATTTGTCCATACATCCAGGTCAAAGAAAATACTTGCATAAATCTTGTCTTTATAAGTTTGGATCAAGAATTATATGATATGTCGAAAATGACACACACCAAATGATTAATATAGATGAAACACCAATCACAAGTATTTTGAAAGTAACAAATAGGTTATCATTAAATCTTCATGCATCCTGTTCAGCGTAGGAATTTTTCTCGTTTCATTGATACAATTCTAGCTTGAGTTTATTCACCATAAAAAACAAAAAAAAAAAATAGTTTGGGTTTTGTAAATCATGGGCACGGTGCTTGTTTGTGGCCGAGCCTCTTGGATCTCAATATTTCGTGCTCTACACTGGTCGACTTTTGCAAGCCCAAGGATGTGACTCTAATCATTGCATTCGTAAGTTAAACGAGAGAGAGAGAGAGAGTTTCCAAAGGATGTGCCTGTAGAGGTGTAAAAGGAGGACAAATTAAAGTATAATTAGGTATCAAATTTAATAACTTAAATTTCAAGTATAAAATTTAATAAATAAAAGTTTGATTAGATAATGATATATATTATTTTCATATCTTGTGTGTGAAAATAAAGAAACACATCAAGGTACAGGAAGTTATCTTTATATAGCCCTTTATATCTAAATGGAGCTCTCTCTTTTTTTTTTTTTAAACTATATTATAAATTAATAGAAGAGGATTCAAACATAATCCATTTGTTTGAAATACTAGTATTTATACTATTATACCGTAATAATCTTAACATATTTAAATGGACATAAAAAGTTTTTTTTCTTTTTTTTCTTTTTTTGCAATATGTCTAGATTGACGGGAATAATTGGAAGACAAAGAATTTAAAGGGAAGCTTTTATTATTTTCCATTTTCCAAAAGAAAGATAAGAGGAATCGAGGAATGGATTTAGGGCCAAGAAAATTTCTTAGGGCCCACAAAAGGTATTTACTCCATATCTCTCCGAGGAAAGAGTTCGTATAAAAATATTATTTCTTCCCAAAAAAATAAACTTTTTAATTATATAGATTTTATAGTATTTTGAACTACATTATAAATTAAACTTTAGTTTTAGTCCTTAGGGCCCATAAAATGTATTTACTCCATATCTCAGTGGGTTTAGGAAAGAATTCATATAAAAAAAACCATTTCTTCCCAAAAAAAAAAAAAAAAACCTTTTAATTATAGAGATTTAATAGTATTTTGAAAAAATAAAACTATATTATAAACTATAATCTACTTTTAAGTCCTTTGAATTCTTTCCTTATCTAAAAAAAAAGAATTCAAAATATTTTTCATATGTTCTTCTCTCTCCAATTATTTCTGCTCCCTATTAATTCTTTTTCTATTCCCAAATACAGTGTTAGGAACTTGTTCATGGCTCAAAAAAGGAAATACTAATGCATTTCAATACGAATTTGGATCGTTTCCACTTATTTAATTTAAATCAATTTCCAAAGTAAGGGCTTGAAATTGCATGGAGTTTTGAACTATGTTGTAACATCATCAAGACATCATATTTTTGTTAGGTCTCAAGCATGGATAATAATAAGTGACATCATTTAAAGTAAAGACACTGATGGAGATTAAGGAAATGGGAGTGAAGAGGATCCATTTGCATTCCAATACTAATTATATTTTAGGTAAATGACATCTTTATTATCATACTTTTCCATTTTAGATATCCGTGATATCAATTTTTTTACACTTAAAAGTACCCGTGTTTTGAAAAATAATAGAAAATTTGACGCCATTATAATTAGTTCTAAGAGAAAGAAACCAAAGTTAAACCGGTCAAATGAGAAAAAGAATAATTTATTCCAAATCTTTTTTTTGCCCAAATTTTTATTCCAAACCTAAAACACTAAGTCTCAAACCCATTTTCCCAAACGTAGAAGCTAAATCACAAGGAAAGATTCCACATCATCTCTCCTGTACTGTCAGTTTGCACTACCTTGAGTTGGGAAAAACCTGAGAAACATCAATATTCTTAAGGCGACGATGAAGAACAGTTATATTTTAATAAATATCGCGGGATGTTCATTAGCATTTTTCTATTTAAATTATTCATTATTTCATCAATTTTCTGGTCGATGAAGAAAAAGTTTACTGTATCATGTGCCATGCCAAGGATCCAAATTCACCTTCTATCTAAGAACATGTTAGATGATATCCATGCTGGTGAAATCAAACATTGTCCTATCACTCCTACAAACTATAAGGTAGATATAGTTAGCAAAAACAAAAGGTAAGAGAAAGCTAAAAATCATAGTGAACCTAACTATATAGGAACATAATTTTTATATTCCTATATATTAACCTCTATTACATTTCTATCCAATCGCATATTACCATGTCTAAAAGATAAAAGAAAAAAGATATTTAATAATTTTAACAAATGGCACTATATGACTAGCAATATATAATACATATCATATATTTAATCTTAATCCTCTAAAAAACAAAAAAAAATTCATTGCACGTAATCAATTACTATTTGAAGGAGAAAATTTAAGATGCAATCACTCAAAAGGGATTATATATTTTAATCGCTTTTGAATTATAATTAATTATAGTAAACAAGACTCATTAACTATCACTCTATGGAAGCAATCAATATCCTTCATTTAATATTATCGATAGTTTCATTTTTATAGTTGATAGTTTCACTTTTATTATTAATAGAATCTTATATATTATAATTCGGAATTATTACAATAAATTAAAAATAATTGCACTATATAATCACTTTTGAATTATATTGTTACTCTTGAGTAATTACACTATACAGTCATTTTTGAGTAATTGAACCACAGAGTCCTTATCATATCATTTGAAGTAGGATATGGCCCATCGAAGACGATGACAATCAGATAATGTGACACGTGGATATTATTTAGGAAAACTACAAAGTGATAAATCGAAGCCATAATGCCCTCTACCAACAATCAATTTTTTTATAATAAATCTCAACCTTATCTTATATTTTTTTGCCGACCTTGTGGCAGTGATAGGAATCATGAAACAATTCTAATGATAAGAGCCAAACAAGATGATTTAGGTCGAGTTTAGAGGCAAATTCAAGCATTCAGAAGATCAAGGGTTGATCCAAGCAAGATCAACTAAGGAAAGACCAACTATGATACTGATAGAAGATGGAACCAAGGGAGGTCGATCAAGCGATCCACTGACCACAGTTGATGATGGTACGACAAGATTGAACCAGGCCGGTTTCATAAGACACACGGGCTTAGTCCGTCCTTTTACCGATGTTTTGATATTAGTTTTTTATTTAATTTAATTTAATCAGCTTCTTTTTAGTTATTTATTTTAATGTTATTTTATTCCAACGGTTTCCTTTTATATTAGGTTATGATTAGGTTTATTTCCTAAGCCTAAAAATATGCTTTTCATGCAATAACTTAGCAAGTTATCCTTGATTATTAAAAGTTTCATCGACATTATTGTAATTGATACATTTGAATCTGGTTATCAAATATTGATAATATGTTATTCTTTATTCCTTTTGAGTTCTTATCCATTTTTTTTAGATTATGTTGAACATTGTTAATTAAATACGTGAATTACATCGATTTCCTTTAGCACCCATGGAGTATTTCATAATTTGTTTGTAATGCCCAGTATTAAAAGTGGTGAATTTGGCCCAAAACTTAAAATTATATATTATCATAACTTTATAAATTAGTATTACAATTTCCATCGATTCACGTGGATGTCATATAATTTATCCATAATATCTCTTTGTCATTTGATCATTTATGAATTCATTTTCAATCAATGAATCCGCACACCACAAATAAGACATGCGTCTGTATTTTTCCTTTGCAAATGAGTTTACAAAAGAGTTAAACGATGTAACGCATTTTGTCGGTAAGGTTATATGAGGACTAACTGTTGAAATGAATTTGTAACGAAGATTATTTTTTATTTCTTCTTCAGATTCTCCCGCTCTCTTAAAGTAATTTTTTTTTTTTAAATCGAGAAGTTTCCATTGGAAAAACAAAGCTCTACAGTGTTTCACTAGTAGCATATATTATATTTTACATAATTAATAAGTTAAGATGCATTTATTTTAGGAAAAAAGATTTAATAGATATTACACGTCACGTATTATGTACACGTGACTTATAAATATTAATAAAATATTGATACGAATGATATTAAAAGAAATGATTTTCAAATCAATTATCATATGCAATTTATATATAGCATATATACTAACATCTTATTAATATTTATACACTATATATATATATATATAATATATGACATATATTACCTATTAAATCGTTTTTACTATTTAAAAGTATACCCTACATTTCAAGATTTTGGGAGCACATGTTTAAGAATAGGATTGCATATGAGTCATGTTTTCCTACACCTTAAAATGTCAATAAAAGATGTAGCTATTTATGCATATAAATCGATATATCTTTTTTTTTTTTTCCATTTTCCTAATACAATTAGACCTTAATTGTATAGCAACTATTAGGATTATTAACGAATTGAATCAAGATGACAAACACTATTGAACATAAACTTGATCAATTTGAAATTTTTAAATTTGAGATCAACTTAAATTTAAATCAAGTTTGAAATCGACTTGACATGGTACTTAATGAGCTCAAGTTTAACTTGATAAAGCTTGTCAAGATTTGATTTATCTAAAACATATACAATTTCTTCAAATTAAAATAATATTTATTTGAATCTTACTTAAACTCAAAGTAACTTTAAGCTTGATTCAAGTTCAATCAAGATCGCAAATTAGTCAAATTAAACATTATGAAACTTAAGCTAGATTTAATAAATTACTTGACTAATTCATACTTGATCTTGATTTGGTTATTGTCTGGTCTCTTGGAGAAGATATCAAGTACAACTCAAGGAACTTGTAAATAGATTTTACTTATTTGTATTTTTAGCAAGCTACCAATTAATAATAATACTATGAATTTTGTCCCGACCCATATATGCACAATCTTTACGTGAAATATTTAAGTTCTACTCTTCATGAAAATGCATAACAGTTTATGTGATATATGTATGTGTGTGTATACATTATAAATGGGACAGTACATAGTTTCAAATCTTAATGGGATAGCTTGTAGAATATATTTTAATAACTTTTTGAAACAAATAAATAAGGGATATTTATATTTTTATAGCTAAACTAACCTTAAAGAACTCAAGTAACTTTTAAGCTAGCTCGATTCATTTTATACCTAGATATACAAGTACTTTATTTGCTATCAAATTAAAACTTAATTTATAAGGTTTTACATGTGCTCTAAAAGCAGGATAATTGAGGGAAAATATTAGCAGAAAGTTTCTACTTGCAAGATATATAATGAAGACAAATCCTCTAAATTGTCCTTTTCCTAATTCTTTTCGGTTTACAAATTAATAATTTGAAATTATGTATAAAATTATGTAGATTCTTGATATATTGTCATACCATTACAATGTAGTCATCAAGCATAATTTCAACTATTAATCATATGTATTAGTGTCTTAAAGAGGGAAATTATAAATAAATTGATAAAAATCGAGAAAAGATAAATGGTGACAAGTAAACCATGTTTGCTTAAAATAGTAAGGATATCCACATTTACACATATTAAATATTAAAAAAAAAAAAAGAAGAAGAAGAAGGAATATATAATGTATAATTAATTTCATACAAAAAAACCATTGAAACAGATACGTCAATTAATTAAATTATAATAACATTTGGCACTGACATTTCAGTATGATCAACCTCATCCTTTGATTCCAAACTCATCTCCCCCAATCTTAGTAGATTCCTTGTAGCCAAAATAGCCTTAGCATCAATATCATGCAAAGCCCTTGCATGCAAACACCTACAAGCCACACTTGCCTTCTCATGCAACTTATTCTCGTCGTCATCGTCGTTGTTGTTGTTATTATTATTATTATTATTCCATCCTTGCTGCCCTAACGCTCCTAACCCTAACAAACAATGCCCTAGTACTCTCAGAACTGGCTGCAAAATCTCCCATGCAAACATCACTTTCCCTCCAATAATAACGCCACCACCGCTGTCACCGTCTTCTCTCCCTTTTCTCTCTCTTCTAGGACCCGATTCGATCTTCTTTATTTTCTCGTTGTTTGTATTATTATTCGTGTCGCTGCCGTCGTCGTCACGGCGCTTGTCTCCGTTCATTCCCGCCCAACGGATGCAGAACTCGCAAAACTGGAGTTTCGACTCCAAGGGCATGAGCGTGATCTTGCTGTAGTAAAGCTCCAGCGCGACTCCGATAATTCGGGCTCTTCGGGAAGACCGGATGGTTCCGTAGGGTTCGAGACCGGGCGATACAATAGCGCGGTTCAGCTCGGACGAGGTGATTACCGTGGAGGTTGGTTCTTTTTTCTCGTGGTATATGCTGGGGCGGTTTAGATCAGGTACGGTGACGACCACCGCGTTGCCGGATCGCGCTGTGGTTTCATGTGCGTAGAGGGCGAGGAGGATCGCTTCGAAGCCGGCGAGGGGGTGGAGGCCGCGGAGGGGGACGCGGGAGATGTAGAGGCTACAGATGAGGGGGATATGGCGGAGGACGAGGAGGTGGAGTTCGGGGTCGGAGGAGTGGAAGGAGTCATAGAGCCAACGGCAGAGGGGGTTGTCTCCGGCGCCGGAGTTGGACTGGCGAAGGAGGGAGGAGATCTCGGAGAAGACGGTGGGGTCCCGGAGGAGTTGAGAGGAGGTGGAGAGGGAAAGAGGGATGTAAGGGAGGATGGTGCTGAGGGATTCAATGTGGGATTGTTTGGAGGTGCTAGGTTTAGGGTATGATGATGAAAGGGTGTCGTCGGGCTCGGGATCCATTTGGGGTTCAAGTTAGGTTAGTTTTTGAGACAGGGAGGGAGAGAAAGAGAGGGGGGTAAACATTGGAGGTTTGTTGAAGGAGATGATGAATTAGTAAAATGGAGAGGAGGAGGGAGAGAGAGAGAGAGAGAGAGAGAGAGAGAGAGAGAGAGAGATTTGTGGAGAAAAAATTGGATCTTTTACTATTTAATGGGTTTTATTATTTGCGGTGTAAACAAATAATGAGTGTGGAATTGAAGTAATAATTGTTGCAATTTTTATCTATTTATGCATAGTAATTTTTCTATATTTATATGCAGCCTTTTGTATAATAAAAAAATATTCACACTAAATAGTCTAAAAACTTGTGACACGGTGATATCAAAACTACTAATGTATATTTTAGTTTTACAAAATAAAATTTACAATTGTTAAATGCTATACCCTATTGAATTTAAGACATCGAATTTAATACTTGAAATTTATCATATTTACTTCAATTTTTACTTATTAAATTTAGTTACTATTGTAGATGAGATAGTAGTACACTCATTAATCAAACTATATAAGTTAGCAATAAGATAGTAAATTTGACAAGCAAAATGATTTTAATTGTACACAATATTCAATAACTTTAAACTTCACTGATAAGATTGAAAAATTAATATTCAAAATTTTTTGGTAATTGTATTATATATTAAAACTTAAGAAATGAGAATTCAAACTCAATATATCCCATCATAAGACCAATGTTCAATATGCCACTAGGTTACGATAGTGCTCGATTTAAATATATTCATTAAAATAATCTACTTTAATTATTATTATTGGTTTTCAATTAATTAACTGTATTAAAAGCACATTTATCTGCTATAAGAGACTTATGGTAGTTTGATTGCACCTCTTGAAATTGTAATTAACCTTATATTTTAAGAATTAAATAATATAATAGCTGATTTTTCTAAGTGTTTTATTCATTAATTTTCCTTAATTTACAAATTAATGATTAAAACTATTTAAAAGTTTGAACAATCTTATAACACATCAACTTCATTGTAATTTTAATTATTAATTAAATACATAATAGCGATTTTCAAGAGGTTAAATTATCTACATGTTTAGTTTGTGAAATCAAGTATAATAGTAATAAAATTTTAAATTTTAAAAAATGCAATAATAAAATAATAGTTATTTTTTATAGTTTATTAGAGGTCTTATAAATGAATATAAGAATATGTTTGCTAAGATCAAATTATAGTTAATTTTTCGATTCTATAAAGGAACTATAGTAACAAGAGCGATTCTACTAATCAAATACAAGAATATATTTATATGGGAGAAAAAAACCATTATATTCCATTGATATGAACTTAATTAAAGATACCATAAGAAAATTTGTAGATAATATAAATGAAGAAATCCGCTCAAAACAATATTATGTCTAATGGCAAAAGCAAGATGTTGTTAACACGTGATATTAGTTTGTACTTGTTTTAGTGATAAAAGAATATTTGGCTTACAGATAATTATGGATAGATAAAAACAATATTGGACACCTTATGTGACTAAAACTAAATGATATTCATATTGTTAATTATCATTGAGCCAAAGATATTTAAAGGCTTTTATGCACTAACATCTACTCTTTTGTTATTTGCTAAGCATAATTAACATGCCTTATAAGACAATGATGATGGCATTATAAATAACTTATTATTGGGGTGAAGAAAATATTATAATCTCATATGAAAAAGTAATATGGATTAAATATAACACTAAAATCAAAAGAATTCTCATACCTATCATGCCAATTATTTAAGTTAAACTTTTTTCTTAAACTTAAGTTATAACATTCAGTGCTCTTATTCCATTTTTTCAGTGCCATTGCCATGAATTGATGTAGCACTAAGTTTGAAGAACTCTACCACCTAGACCTATTTACCAGGTCGAACTGGCTTGAAACCGCTGGCTCAAGTCTGAACCATAACCAACCCAACTAGTTACTAGCCCTTAAACTAAATCCCCATTTTTTTTAAATTTTATTAATTATATTAATAATTTCTAATTTTTTACTTATTTTTAAATTCTGTATTCTTGGAAATATTTATCAATCCTCTCTCGCACTTGTATTTCTTTATGAAGATTATCGTAAAATATAATACGTACATTTGCATGATGTACGACATAATGCTGTGTATATAATTAATTGATATTTTTTATTGAAATTTTATCTCGTTCCAAAATAATAGTTTTAGCTTGTGTAATGTTAGTATTAATGCAACATTAAAATAATGAATTATATTAAGCAAAGCGAGAAAAGTTGCAAAAGATAAATAATTCTCATTGCTAGCGAAATGACGAACTATAGGAAAGAAATAAAATACAATATCACTATTAATTGTAAATTATAGCGGTAAGTTATAAAAAATTTTCTCCTTGATCAAAGTATAGTAGCTAAGCAGAAATATAAAATAAAGTACCATCCAATTTTATTAGTGCTAGTTGGTATAAAAAAATTTTTGTAAAAGTTTGGTCCTAGAGAATTTAAGAGTAAAGGGGAAAGATTTTTTTAGTTGTTTTTACTATTGTCTCAAAGTTTCTTACGTATTTGCTAATCGAAATCAAACTGTCATAATTTGATTTAAACTTAAAAAAAAAAAATTAATGTGTTGATCAATTTTAAATTAGGGAGAAAAAAAAGCCAAGGATACATGATTATTCAGTTTAATTTTTTGGAAGAAAAATAATTTTACTCAATAATAATTTAAAAAATCCTAAAGTTGTATCGCTACTTTTGAAAAAATCATACTATTTAGTTTTTCAAGAGTAACTATGAAAACAATTTTTTTAGGTAACAAAACTTTTTTCGAATGAACAAAAATAGAAATAAAGGGAAGATTTTTTAATACTTACTAGGTGTCTTCCTCTGTTAGCAATTCATGCTCAAGAGTAGATCCTACAACTGAGCTTAGGCTTCCATCAAATCTATTCCAATCATTAAAGTACTCATCTTTTGCGCTTGATGTCTCATATGGTTTTTGCTGTTTGCAACACTTTGTAGCAGTCTTCCATGCAAGCACTTGCCTAAATATTGACAACAAAAAGGGAAGCTCACCGATCATCAAGGATGAGGCTTGCAGTACTAAATGCTCGCTCAACAGCGACCATCAACTCGAAAGCAATGAGTATTTCACATGCAATACTTGATAGGAGTGGATAGTCCCTCATATGCCTCTACCACGACTTCGAGATATCGAATCCTTAATGGAGATATTTTCAAAGAACTTGAAATTCATGTTCGTATAGTGTTGCAACTCAAACAATGGCCTACCAAACCATTGCCTTTCCAATTTCTATACCAACAATTGTTTACCCATAAATGAATAGTGACGTTCCTTAGTAAGTGACAAAAGAGAGACTAGTGACTAACCATTATACTAACTTTTGTAGCACATGAGTATCTCCTCTATGTCGGCTATCGCTACAGATATATTTTATTGTGCTTCTCAACTGTACATACCTTAGGAATCCATTATATCATCAATATAACCATAATAAGTTTTTAAATACATCAATAATACTTCAACTTTACAATGGGGATTTAGAATAATTGCAACAAGATAAATATAGGAAATGTCTTTATAATAAGATAATCACTTCAATGCCATATCATAAACACAATTGTACAGATTCAGGTCCTTGTAAGCCTAGAGTAACACGCCAAATATGTTAACCGCTGACATAACAAACGAGTGAACACTTAACCTGTAAACTTGAGAGAAAGTTTTAGTCGCATCATGAAAAACTTTTAAAACCTTCAGCAACTAGATCCATATATCCTAGTTATTAAGGTAAATGTCAACCTCACGCATATTATACATAGTGAAGTCACACAACAGTTCGTTGTAAGAAACGGTGCACTGCAACAACTCATATGTAGAGTTCCAGCGGTGCTACACATTTATCTCAAATTTTCGAGGCCTCTTCCTGTACGCCGTATAAAAGTTTCTCAACTTCTTATGGAGGGATGACCTCTTCATTATTATCTTCACCACATTCTTAATTGGGACTATACTGTCCTGCAAAGCAGTAATTCCATTCTTAACACACAAGTTAAGAATATGATATGCACAAAGTATATGGAAACCCCCCTAATGCTAATTGATAAAAATTTTGCAAATCTGTTATTGAGACTATATTGTCACTTATATTGTCAAAACAAATAGAAGAAATTTTCTTAACCAAGTCATACTCATATAAGATTTCTCTAATAATTTTATAAATATTTTGCATCATGTGATGCTTATTAAATAACCTTAAGGCCAACAGTCTTTTATTAAGTTGCTAATTATCCTCTATCTAGTGAATAGTTACACCAATGTAAGAATTATTATGAAAATGATCAATCTAATGTCTGTACATATGGATACTAATATATCAAGTGAAGTGAACTTACCTGTAAGCTCCCGCTTACCTTTGTGGTAGAGCTCCTACGTGGCTTAGCTCAGCATGGTACGGCTTAACTATTGTGAGTTGTATTTATCTTCCATTCGTATCAACTTTGCCATTCTAACGCATCCGCATTAAATGATGGATGCATATTGGCCAAATACTACGCAAGGTTGTACTTATGCTTCTCTTAATCATACCTCATTAGCACTTGTCCAAACAAACTGCTGAATCGAGCAATCTATTATTGTGTCTTATTTATCCCCACCTCCCCAGAATGTTTTGATCTCAGATGTCTATCAAGGATACCATACCCTTCTTCTATTTTTCAAGCATAACTCGCGTTACAATAGTTGCAGAACACTCGCAAATTCCTCTTCTCATTTGTACCTTTACAGTAATAAGTTGTGAAAATATTAGATTTATTAAGTTTATGGGGCTTATCTAAGTCCTAAGGCCTTAAATTGCCAAATACATGTTGACCCATATGTTGCTCTTTGGTTTCAAAAATTATTTCTATCTCGTCCTCCTCATCTTCAAACATGGTTACGGGACAACTCATCTATAGAGGTTTAAATCCAACAAGTTGTGTAGGGATACTCATACATGGAGGTTTCGGTCTAAGAGGTCGTATAGGAACACTCATGCATAAAGCTTTAAATCTAGGAAGTGGTGTACCTTGATAACTCGTGCATTGAGGTTCAATTTCAAAGCTAAGCAATGGTATACCTCAACTTTCAATGTTTTCTATCACCTCGTATGCTCTCTACTCATTGAGGTCCTACTTGTATTCTAGGTACGATTGAACGTTGTCAAACCGCTATAGCTTAGATGACATACCCATTCTTATTGCCTTTCCCCTTACTTTTCCCACCTGATGAGGAATTGTGCTTCTTCCCGGAGAGAGTACGATGTAAGAATCATTCCATGGAGATTTTTTTTTTTTACTAGAAGAAATATTTATAATTGAAGAACAGAAAAAATTTCAAGATGGCACAAAATGGAAATTATTTGTCGAAAAGCGGAATCATACAATCACAGTTGAAATATATGCAAATGTTTTAGTAAATGAAATGGTTTGGTAAAGTAGAATAAAGCTTTATAATCAAAGCCTCGTAGTTACTAAATGAAATATTTATCTAGGGATATAAATGAGGCAAGTATGAAACAAGTCATAAGAACCTAGAACTCATTCCCTTACCTTAATGAGGTTTCCAAATCCATCTTAAAACCCTATAGGGTTTTTAACCCTGTATTCAAAACCTATCCCATCACCCTAATGGAGTACCCATTTCCCAACCCATGAGATCCATTTTTTTTTAAATAACTATTTTTCACTACATTATTCATTACAAGGGAAATTAATTTACATTATTTATATTTATAAAACATGTGCCACATAATGAGGACATATTAAAAGAGAAACCATAAAACATTTCATGCTTCATTCACAATATATTTGTAGAACACCAAAAGACAAAACACCATGTAAACATACTCGTCACATTGTTAATAAAGTCAAAAAACAATCCAACATGCTAAAGAACATAAATTGTTAAAGAAAACTAGTAATAACAACATGCATGACAAATAACAATTGAAAATTTATTGAATAGAATAAAGTCTTCCATCACATGATTCTCCTAACTCTCCTTAACGCTCATATTTTCAGATTTCACGTCTCATCTTCTACCTCAAATTCAGTTATCTCCATACTTATAATTAAGGAAAGTTCCATAAAATACATTAGGAAATAGGTAATAGAAATTATTTCCATGAATAAAGAAAGTTAATATTATTTTATTACGTCTTTGATCATTTGATAACCCACTTTGAGTACACATTAATTCCTCAACTATATCTAGATTTAGTCAACTTCTGTGTGAGCTAATTACTTGTCCACTCATACTAAATGCAAACTTAAAAGCAACTATTGATACAAAAACAACTAACAAATCCCTAGCTATTTCTTGCAATGTAGGATATTTAATTCCATTAAATTTCCACCAACTAAGGATATCAAAATTATCATCCCAAGGCAACACAGATTCTTCTAAGTAATGATTCAACTCTCACTTTACCTAGCCACCCTTATTGTATTTGGCACTCAAGTGTTGCAACAACCTTGCTTTCACCAAATCATCAAAAGTATTAACACTACTTATCAAAGGAGACAAAGAAGAACTACTTTGTATACTTTTACTAAGGCGAGATTTATGTTTACATTGGTACTCTCGAAGCAAGTCATAACAAGTGATCTTAACACACTATATCTCTTTATAAACACTCCCTCCATACATATTAGGAAACACAAAGTTCATAGCCTCCATCTTAAAACATGGATCCAAAATGGCACAAACAGCCATAATAATATGTACATCGCCCCAATACTTTTTAAACTTCTCAAACATCTTATTAGCCATTATACTAATATTAACATCAAAAGAATTCTTCCACGCAATTAATATTTCCCTAATTTCAAACACCTTCACAAAATAATAATTTGTAGTTGCATATTTAGTACCTGAGAAAAGATTAGTTACCTTATAAAAGATGACCAATTTCTTGCAAATCTCTTCTGCCAACTCCCAATCATCATCTGTTGGAAGACATTTGTAGTGTCTATCCATATACTAAACTCTATAAAACACTTCTTTCTATCCAATTGTTGTCATGAGCATGTTATAAGTGGAATTCTATCAAGTTTTGTAGTCCAAACATAACTTTCTTCCATATGAAAAATCCAACTACCAATATGCCTCTTCAAACTTCTCTACTAAGGATGGTATCGCTAACCAAAATGCAATGCTATCACTTATCTTGTCTCTTGCTTTTTCTATGATAACTAAATCTTTCTTGACAATCAAGTTCAAAATATGTACACAACATAACATATAAAGTACCGTCCCACAATGAATGAGCTCATCCCTTCATAGCTTGGACATTAAGGTTGTCATCATGGCATCATAGTTGAACAATTATCTACTATCACCATTGATAATTTTCTATCCAAATTCCAAGATAACAAAGAATTGAACAACCAATCAACAAAGACCTCATTTGTGTGCACAGTCGGAACATATAAGAAACTACATAACAATATAAGTATAGTTTAACAAAAATGTCAGTTCCACAAATAAAATTACAAGAAGTAAAGAAACTTACTTTAAAGTCGACTTTGAAGCTTCCAATTGTTGTCAATAAAATGCGCTATCATAGTCATGTATCCTTTTTTTTTTTTAATTAGATTTCTACGTATTTGTTGTTATTATAACCCGAGAATTAATTCCTTTCAACAATACAATCAACTTTTTTTTCTTTCCATGGTAGATGCTCATAATCTCTTTTCTCAAGGTATTGTGACTCACATGATTGAAAAGATGTTGAACACAACAAAGAAAATCCCTAAAATACTCATGCTCAACTATGGAAACAAGATACTCATAGACAATTATTACCTTCACAAGTTTTTTCTTCGTGATTTCCTGATTGAAGCACCGGTTTCCTATTAATATAACACTCGGTCCACTCCCACCCTCACTTTGTTTTTTCTCAATTGACAAAAAACATTGCTTCATGTCTCATTGTTTTTGGTACTACAAGCACCTTTTCAAATGGTTATGCGAATGATTTGTTCCATTTGCACTAACTGCTTTCAATTTTTTATTTCAATGATTATATACGACGACTTCCACCCCATCAATTACTTTTTTCACCATGTCATTCCATACAACAAAACTCAACTTACGCTTGCTCGTATGTTTGCTTTGCCTAGCATTGCTTGCTACTTAAGAATTTGATGTACTGGTCAATTTTCTTGATGGCACTTCCTTTTCAAACTCAAATATTGAAATTAGACCTTCCTTATTATCATAGGCATTTATATCCATGTTCATCTCAATCTCAATTTCATTATCCATATTTATTTTCCTTTCATTACATAAAAGAGAGTAGTAAGAAAATAATAATAATAATAACATAGTACCTGTCACTATAATAATTTCTCATAGGAACTAAATTAAAAGGGAAACAAATATAGTACCATACAAAATATCTAGTTTCAAATAATAATGCAAGTAATACATAGCCATAATTAACTAAAAAGTTAAAAGAAAAATTTTACACATGTCATGAATTCCTTTCCTCTAGATAATCAAATTTAAGAGTTTAGAATTAATAATACTTGTGTTAAAAGGAAAAATTAGACAAAGTATTTGTCATACCATTACAATAAATCCATTGCAAAAGAACAATATACGAAAATATACCAACTACAACAAATAAATATGCTTTCTCAAAAACTAAAATGATCTCCAAACATTAACATATCTATTTCAACTCAAAAGAAGTGGAGCAAGTCAATGTTGGAAGTGAAAAATCATCTTCTTTTCTATTATAAATGCAATTGAGACTATCCAACTAAGCATCCATCAAATTACAACACCTAAGCAAAAGCCAAAACCAATGCCCATCTATAAGCATGAAACTAAACTTAGCAAATTTATGTGAAAAGAGATGCTTTTCCATAATCCATTTACATGCATATTTATTTGCTTTTGTGTAAGCATCTTTCTTACATGTTGAATACCCTCAATAAAAGTTGCTAGAGGGGAAAAAAAAATCTTAATAGGATAACCGAAAATGAAAATTACCGATTTGACAAGTCTTTACTCTTCTAAGAAGTAATGAAGTTGTAGTAGAATCAAAAACAAGAATCATATGTATTACAATGTTAAATTTTCTGATCTTGACATCCTATTTTTCGCACCCCATAAATTTGACATTCTTTAGTAGTTTTATGCTAATCTTGATATCCTATTTTGCATATTTATCAGCCTCTATGCCTTCGTCTTCTCAAAGACCCGACTTTGTAACATAATCTTAAATCATCAAGTTATACCATATAATGATCCTAAAACCTTCTTGCGAAACCCTTGTTATGGATTATGTCATAGTCAATCAAAACTAAGTTGCATCGCATCTATGGTTAAGCTAGAACAAGATCCACCAAGACACTTCTATAACTTATAAAATGGAACTATAGTTCCTCTTTCTATAATGTAAATAAATTTCTAGAAAACAGTAGTAATAATAAATAAAAAAAAACTTTTCAATGTAGATGGTATATTACATATTGACCTTTTATATAGCAAAGAACACTCACAATATAATTTCCCTACATCTCAAGGATGATCCATGTTATTTAACCCTTGTTGTCTCTTGCTCTTGATCTTATGACATCTGCTAATAACCAGTTAGATCATATCACAAGCTATACAAGATCGTTGAAATGCTCAACGCTTCCCTTGCCTCTCGAACTAATTTATTTTTATTTTATGTTAGTTGTACATTCAATTACTACGAAAGCAATTCAATCAATTTCTCTACTAATTTCAAACAATGCTCGACCAATATTGTTCAACGATACTAAACTAGAAACAGAAAAAGAAAGATAATAAGGATCTATTATAATGTTTGTTAATTTAGAACAAACGAAAAGTAGAAACACATGTAAATCTCTTACAACCAAACCCATGAAATGTAAAAACAAGTGCAAATCTAAACAAACTTGAAATTAACAATTCTTCAACACCATCAATCCAACTATAATCCAAATAAAAGTCGAATCGACGTAGTCCATAATCTACAAAATTGAATCTTTTTCTTTTAAAAAAAGTAAACACAGGAATAAGATCAAAAGAAAGAAAGAAAGAAAAAACCTAAAAGTGAGACTATGAGGGGATACCAAATTTAATTCTAGATCCTTAATGAGAAGAGGCGGATGGCTCGAATGAGAATTGGACATTAGAGAAGATAGAAGAACTAAGGTCAGCGTTAAGAATACGAATGCCGAATGTATGAGAGAATTTTACTAATTAGTAACTACTTTTCATTTACTTTTTTATTTAATTAATATTATATTATTAATTTATTATTTTTATTGGGTAATGGGTTTTTTTTTTTAAATCCTAAAACCTAATAAAACCCGTCCCATAACCTTATTGGGTTTTTTACTATATCCTAAAACTTGTCCAAAAACCCTATAAGGTCCCAAAACTCTATCGAGTAGTACATTATAAGGTTTTTAATGGGTTGAGTAGGTTGGGTACCTTATTATAACTCATCCATTTACATCCCTATATTTATCTAAGAGAGTTTTAGAATTATAAAATGTAAAGGCAAAATAATTGAAGCATTTCAATATTTTGGTAAAAGAGTGTTCACTCCTCCACCTTCCAATTTGTATGCAAGTAAATTGGTTTGCACATCTCATTTAAAATTTGAAGTTTTGAAAGTATGCTATTCTAAAGCCACAACTTCTAAATTCTACAAATTTTCATACGTTCCACCTGTACTGACATTTGAAAATTTTCCTAAATGCAAAACGCACTAAACCATTCAAAATTTCCTATGCATTCATGCAAAAATAATAAGTTAATCTACCATATGAAATTTTGAATTCTGAGAGTCAAAAAGTGGCATCTACTTCAATTATTCACTCATGTATGCAAGTGAATGAAGATATGGACAATGCATATGAAAAGCTATAGGCAGAAAGTAAAGTAAAGGATATGGGTTGAGAATAATTGAGGGTGGTAATAATTGAGGATGTAGAATGAGATAAGGGAAAGGTTAAGGAAGGGAAGAAGAAAAGGTTGAGGGATTATTGGTAAGGTAGGAGATTAGAGTGCATTGGTAGAGTGCCATTTTGATTTGTTTTTAATTTTTTTTTTTTTTTTTAAGAAAAAGAAGGTAAGTCGAACCACCAAGTTGAACCAACAATCCTAACCAAACCACTTGGGCCTATATGGTCCGCTAGTTAGGCTAGAGGTTCTAGCTCATGCCCTCCCATGATTATGGTTTAGAACTGGCCCTTGCATGGCTCTATTCCAACCTATCAAGTTAGTATTTTGAGTTGGGTTCTCCCCTTAAACTTAGGTTATAACATTTGGTATTTTCGTTCATTTCTTCATTGTTATTTCCATGAACTCAAGGCCTAACAAAATATTTTGTACCTACATCAATATCGTCAGATCCAATATGAATGATTGAGTCAACATATGAAAGGGTTAATGGTTAAAAATATGGAATTAGGTTCGATTAACGTAAAGCTAAGATTAAATCGGATTAGTTTTATGATAGATCAAGTCGAATGGGGTTAATAGTAAAAGTCAACTTAGGTCTGACAATACTAATTTGCGTTATTATTTTTCATGTTATCTTTTCTCTCATAATCATCCAAATTGAACATATTTTATTTGCTCTTGGTGACAAATGTAAAGTCTTATTATAGTAATCATTTTTTACCTCTCTCAAATTAGTACATATACATCTCAATTAGTGCAAAATCATAGGATGATAATATATAATGATTTTCTTAAGATTGTTTATAAATTTTCTAGGACTTCAAAAAATATATTTAATTGAATTTATAATTAAAAAAAACATAAAGATTAAAAATGAAAATGAAAAAACAAAAAAAAATATATATATACCATTAACACTGGGTCTTAGGATAGTAAAATTAGCCAAAATTGGTTAATAGATGGTGATTGATCACTATTAATGTGTTTGCAATCCACTCATTGTAGTAAATGGCACCCATCACCTTATGAAGATGAGAGTAGCTCACATGAAATGAAAAAAGAAAAAAAAGAATGAAAGAAAAAGAAAAAGTTGTTAAGCCATTGAGTCTTTTGTTCATTTTCCTTTTTTATTTTTTTTTTGGAGGTTATGGAAAGTCATCCACCACCATATGCTAGAGGAAGAGAAGGGATGAGCACCTACCTCCATAGATAGGTCTAGACTGACCAACTGATTTCTACTGACTTTGATCAACCTATGTAGTCACCTAAGCCACTAATATTATTGGTATATTTAATCTAGCCCCTAAGTACTAGTTTGGCTCATGCTGCAAGAACTCAAGAAGGACTACAATAAGCTTATAATCCTAATACCTATTTAGGCAATGATAACAGCTCAAATACCAAAGGCAACATTCCTTAAAACCTAGCATCCCTTTCTTTCTATATAAGTATTTTAGAAGATACAGAGAACCAAAGTGTCTTCCTCCATATGCCGTACTCTAAGTGTCTACATCTAAACTTGCCCCTTCTTCCATCAATGTCAAGGTGAAATCTATGGTGAAGGATCCAAAACCCAAGCACCTTTGCTACTACTCTATTACATCATTGTGCATTTTACTGACGTGAATATTGAAACAACCCTAACACCTTTTAGCTCTTTTTCTTTAATAGGTCATTTACTCAAAGTATGCATAAGTTTCTCATTAGGCTCAGATCTATTTCTAACGAGACAGTGGCAACAAAAACTGCGTTATTTTTCATCTATCTTTGATCTTTCATAATTTATTATTATTTTTCATAATATTTTTATTAAATATATTTAATAATGTTATTATATTTAATTAATTATTCTAAAGGAATTAGAAGCCGACATGGTCTTCTAACTAGTATTAACAATTAGTGATAAAACAATACTATCTAAAGTGTTAAGAATGAATACATATAAATAAAAAGTAAATTTGGTAAAAGGACAAAGTATCCAATCTATCCAAAATTGAAACAGTGATAAAAAAGAAAGAAAATCACCCTAAACATGAAAGATTTAGTACAATAGTATATATAAATAATTATATTAACCCTTCTATTTTAACATTTGAGTCCTCAGGTATTAGATGCTTCAAGAAAGCATTAAATATTAATAAATAATTCATCTCAATCACATCAATGAATTAGTATAATATTCTCCATGAGAATCCTTCAAGCTACACGTAACAACACATGTCTCAACATATTATATTTATCTATTGAAAAAAAAATTATTATTATTATAACAACAACAACAATTTGATTTTGAAATCAGTACACCATTTGATAGTGTAGAGTTGCTACAATTGCTTTAGGATTCAATGGTGCTCTAATAGTTTGGACTTGGACCTAAAGAGCTTCCATCAACTTTAGATCGGCCAAAGCAATATTATAGTTTGGATACAGTGTTACAAACATTGTTCCAATGTTGAGGGTTGTCTTTATGGTACCAATACATGCTTGTTGATACTCTAAAAACCTTGTATCTAGTAAGGCCATCTTAGCTACCATTGGTAACCCTTTTCTTCCATAATGTGTTAAAGGAAGCTTGATTACTCCATAGTGGATGTGATTATAACCTTGAGATAACCATAACCTGGGTAGCTCAGAGGGTATCTACAAAGTCATAAATTGCTCTTCTTATGAAAGCCCAATAGGACACTGGTCAAATTTAAGGGATTGTATATACTCTTTGACCTACTTCGAACTTAGACTAATGGAGGATTTGAACAAGGACTTTTGTGGTCTAGCAAAAGCTGAATATGGATTAAATAAGGGTAAAGAGGTTCCATCAATCTTCCCTTGGTCATCAAGATAAGATACCTCATAGAGATAATCTATCTTTTTTTTAGTGGCTTTTTCTAAAAGAAGTGTATAAATTAAAAGTGGTTGTAGAAGGAGTAATAGAGGATGAATCTGAAATGGTAGTGGCAGTATTGTTTGGCTTTGATACCAATGTAGGGCTCACTTATACTTAAGATTCAATATTCATATAAATGAGAAGAACAACTTATAGTACCTATCTATCTGAAGCCTCAACAGTGTTCAACTGTGCCTTTGACACTCCTCCTAAGCTTTAATATCAACTTACATAAATGTGTCTTTTGGTTTAAAATAGATCAGAATACTATATATGTTCTTTATATATCCATATGTTTCAATTTTTATATGTAGGATCTTCAGTAGAGGTAAGTATAAAGCATAAACTTTGAATCTCAAGAAATAGACCAAGATGCTAAGCAATTTCTTTTTGTTAGGTTTGGGAGAGATCAAGAGAGTTTAAAAAGCAATAAGAGAGATTATTTGATGGGTTACCAACCTCTGGTCCACTTACTCATGCATGTCTCAAAGGCCTCTAGTCCTTTACCATGAGAATTCTCTCTCATCATTCTACTGAGGATGAGAAATCATACATGGAAGAATGGTAGCTAAACTCCTTGAGAGCTAGGGTGGGTATACCCTACTTTGCGCTACTCCTTGCATCAACGCCGACTACTCTCTTACTGAGGATCCTTTGTCAAGTGAGGAGAACCAAAGCCCTATGATAATTCCTACATGGACCTCTAATTGCCGCAAAATTCTTGCCAAGTGACAAGACATAGGCTTTTGCTGGCCAACCACTTCTCTCTCGGCATCCCTTACTCATCTCAGCAACCCTGAGGCCACCACGTCATGTTTCAGCTCAACTACTGCGCTCATGGATTCCTTTGTACGAATCCATTGACAAGCTACCACATGTCCATTTTACCTGACATTGTACTTTATTCCTTTTTGTCTTTTAACCCTTTTACCCTTTTCATATGTACTAAGAATCTCTTTTTTATGTACACCTTTTTGTAATTTTCCTCATTTGTAATGCTGCCCTAGTTACTCACTATAAATAATCCATTCTCTTTATAGCCAAAATCATCTTACATTCCTTACAGACATATTGAATATACTTGCTCCTTACAAGACATTTCTCTTTATGTCCATTTCTGTACACTTTTATCTAGTCTTGCTGAGTAGCTTAAGATTAGTGGCTGGTAAACCTTAGCATTAACTCGTACATTATATCAAGTGAAGTGCCAAGTTGTGTTATGTTCGTTGGTGAGTCATATCCTCTTAACAACTTCACGTCAGCTACTGCATTCAATTTGCCGACCTTACCATTCAGTTTTCTTCGATACTTCAAATGACCAATTTGGTTCTCTTTTCCTATGGTAAATCCTAATGATAACTTACCTTCTAAGCACATCAAGTCTTATTGTCCTTTGTTACTATAGTAAATAGTACAACCTCTCGGTCACGGGTTTTTAATTGTTTTTCATTTGTAAGCAAAAATGCCTATCTAAGGTTAAGCTTTGTAAGATGAAAGGTAGAATTCATTAAATGAAAAAATAATACTTTTGTAGTAATGATGTACTTAGGAACTCAGTTGTTACTAGGACTTACCATAGGAAAAGAGAACTAAATGGGTTCTTCTAAGTATCGAAGAAAACTGAATGATAAAGTTGGCAAACTAAATGTAGTAGTTGACATGAAACTGCTTAGAGGATATGACTCACCTACGAACACAATACGATTTAGCGCTTCACTTGATATAGCACACAAGTTAATGTCAAGATTTACCCACCACTAATCTTGAGCTACTCGGCAAGATTAGATAAAAGTGTATAAAAATGGACTCAAAGAGAAATGTCTCGCAAAGACTAAGTATATTCAATATGTCTGTAAGGAATGTAAGATGATTCCGGTTACAAGGAGAAAGAACTATTTATAGTAAGTCCTTGAGATAACATTACAAATGAGGAAAATTACAAAAAGGTATACATAAAAAGGAGATTTCTAGTATATACGAAAAGGGTAAAAGGGTCAAAAGCCAAAAAGGAATAAAATATAATGTCAGGTAAAAAGGACAGGTGGTAGCTCGTCAATAGATTCGTACAAAGGAATCCATGAGTGCAATAACTAAGCTGGAATATGACATAGCAGCCTCAAGGTTACCGAAACGAGTAAAGGATGCCAAAAGAGAAGTGGTTGGCCAGTATAAGCCTGTGTCTTGTCATTCGACAAGAAGCTCTCGGTAACTAGAGGTCCGTATAAGAATTGGCATGGGGCTTTGGTTCTTGTCACCTAGCAAAAGATCCTTGGCAAGAGAGTAGTTGATGTCGGTGCAAGGAATAGAGCAAAGCAGGGTATACCCACCCATAGCTTTCAAGGAGTTCAGTCATCATTCTTCTATGTACAATTTCTCATCCTCAACAGGATGACAGGAGAAAATTCTCATAGTAAGGGATTAAAAGCCTTTGAAGTGTACGCGATTAAGTGGGCTAAAGGTCGGTAACTCACCAAGACCCCTAAGGTATGCATATATGTCTAATATCTTATAGACAAGGTTTACTATTCACCACAGTAACAAAGGACAATAATTAAACAAACAAATAAGATTCTTAATAGTATCTTGATAACTTTATAAGCTCCTAAAATTGAGTTTAGGACAACCGAGTATATATTTAGGATATTTAGGAAAAGTTATCCAATTGAGCCTAAATTTTACGACTAAAATAGAAAAGTTAGACAAAGTGATAAAGTAAAATTAGATTTTGGAAATAATGACCTAAAATCCCAATTTTGGCCTTAGAAGTAGAATTATTTAATATAGTACTAAAATACTTGAAACCCATAAAATCAAGCTCGGATTGCAACAAGAATTTAGAAATAAGTTAATTAAGATAAAAAAAATGAGATAATATAGAATAATTGACTATATGAATGTAATCGTATTTTTATGAGTATATCCGATATAAATAATAATTATACCTACAAATTAATCCCAAACCACTTAATTATATATATATTATGTGTTGGATTTATAAAAGTAGATAAGAAAATGTGTCAAAAAAAAAATAAGAAAAACATTAGAACCATGATTATATATGTATATATAATATATAACTACTCATTACGCGTATCATATATATAAGATACATACTCGTTTATAAATAAAAATCGCTAAACATCAATATATTAAACATAAATTAATAAAATAACTAAAATAATTGCCAAACTCATCCGAAATTAGGAGGAAAATTTGGATCAACTTCAGAAACCACCGTGGCACAACATCAGCAGCAGTATTGATGAATCACAAGGATTAAAGCCCTCAATTTGACACCTCCTACTTGTTTTACACTAGTCAATTAATTAAAAACAAATCTCTTAAGGGCTAAGGAAAAAGAAACCAACCCCAACTTTGTATAAATATAAGTTTTGACATTTAATGGAACATTTTTTAAGCTTAGGATTTTCAAAGAAAATCGAAAAAAAAAAATTACTATAGAAAATAGAAAATTTTCAATAAAAATAGAGCAAAAGTCGTGCTGGGATAGTTCCTCATTCCCCTGACATTTTGCTGTGGAACTCCACCGTCCCCAAGCAGTTCACCCATCGCCCATGCCGTTTGAGAATCACCCATCCATCGCCGGCCACTGAAGCATCCAAGAACACTAAGGTCAATTTTTTGCCCTATTTTTCGATAATTTTCAAAAAATAATAAATTCACCTAGAAAATTATGAAAAAAATTTACTTAGGTTATTTCAAACATGCTTTCGTATGATATTTTTATTTTTGAAAAATTCATAATATTTAATATACTTGCTTAATAAAGTTATTATTTACCCGAAGTTTAACTTGCAAAATAAATGTATTAAATGACATTATTTCTAGCTCAAAATTTTTATATAAGATGTGTAAGATATATAGATAATTGCTATGTATCCCAAATTTTGATTTGAATATTTTTAATATTTATTGCATTTTTGGGCTTGAAAATAGCTTGAAATTGTGAAATAAATAGGAAATTATGAAATTTAATGATGAAATGGACATATACTAATTTCTAGTGAATAATAATAATGTTGGGATAAGTCGAAATCAATTTGATGCAAAAAATATCATAATTGGGTAATTTAGGATAATTCAGGAGTAAAATCGTAAATACGAATATATAGGCGATAAATCAAAAACATAAACCAAGTAATAACTGAGTTCCCCATATCTATACGAGTCTATAAAAATTTTTAGGGAATTATTTGATGAACCAAACTATTTATTACAAATTTAGGTAGTAAAATAATTTAAATTACAAATCGAGACATAATTTTAGTAATAATAGGTTAAAATGAAATAAATAGTTGAATAAAAACTATGTATAGGTGTACTGATCAGATTAGATAAAAAGTGTATTTTTAATATATTTAATAATATTTTACTGACGGGATATGTTATATATGTATTAGGGTTAGACAATACTTATATTATAACATTATATTGATAAAATAAGTAAAATATAGTTTAATAACATAAATTACTTATAATACAATAATATTTATACAGATATGTATAACTGTAGTAAAAGCTCAAACTACCTGTTCAAAATCATATCTAGAAATAGAACCCGTAACACATGTCTTTAAGTCTATATGAATTCAACGACACTAATTTTATTAAAATTGGATAATCTTAGGTAATATAACTTATAACTTTATAATTTTCTAGAATGTGTGTATTGCGGTAACTCTACTAGAATTGAAACGTGATTTAATCAATTAGAAGTATATTTTGATACAATTGAAATAATATAAAATACGTAATAATATAAATTACGTATATTATCAATAATTAATAACTTAACTTGATATATATATTTATAATAAAACTATATATTATTGTGATAATATATTTATAAATATAACCGTTTTAGATTAAACCATAATATTTTTATAACTATTATAAAAACAAAATTTGAGTTTTGTGTATATAGGATTTCCCAATAGTCAGACTGTTAACAACCCAAGTCTTCCGTAGTAAGCTTCTGAATAGATAAGTTAGGATTATTGCTTTACTATTTATTAGGACACTATATTAAAGTATCTAGACATTTAGGAGTACTTCTGGTTGTGTTTGTAATTAGCTGTTTGTACACATGTCATATGTATATAATACTCAGTTGTGACAAGAGTTGAACTCCTTGGTGTGTTATTCTACATGTTCGCATCGTTTCTGTATTATATAAACTTATTTGGTCACCCTTGATTGTAACTAATGATTATTCGACTACAACGAAATCAAACATACATAACACCCATTAGAGAAAACGATTAAAAGTGTCGGGCTAAATACTGACTTCCTTCAATAAAAATAGCTAAAATGGTCATTTCCCCATATTTAGTCGAACTAAGTGATAGGCGAAAAGGTCACAACAAGAGTAGAGGTCATGGTTAGAACGTGGTCATAGGAGGAGGGTGTTTTCCATTGCACAATCTCAAGTTTAGTCTGATTTGAGTCGTAGTAAAACTTGTTATAAACCGTGACCAAGAACAAATAAGGCCAGTCGCTGGATGGATCCAAGCTTGTAGAAAACTTGAAAAATGGTTAATGGGGAAAGATACGAAAAGAGTGACAAAGAAGAATGAAACAGTAAGCAAAAACTTACGAATAGCTCCAAACGATATGACGCATCAATGAAATTTCCGAGAACTCACCGTACAATTTAATATGACGCACGAATTGGTCCAGTAAGGTTACTCGCCACCTAACCTTGCTTAAGGGAAAGGATAAGAGTAATGCCGAAAGTAAACAAACAGTGTTTACTCAAGGAAAAAAGTACTCAAGTATATTAAAGGTAATATGCTCTTCTACAGCTACAAGTACAAGGGTACTTATACCCGTAAGTTAAGGCAACTTGCTCAAAAGGGAAAAGACAAAAAAGGACATTTCTTACAAAAGTAATGTAAATGATATAAAAGAGCAAAAATGAATATACAAGGAAAACAATCATTGGTGCTACAAATTCTATATATGATACTATATACGTGGCGATGCTGTATTGGCAAAGTTGTTAGGAAATACGAACAAAAAGTATAGACAGATGAGCTTATTCGAGTAGGGATGGCTTAGTCAGTTTGGTCTTTCTCTCTCAGCTTCTCGGTAAGGAAGATGTCGAGTAATTGATCAGGTCGGCACTAGAAAGTAATCATCAACTTGGCATACTACAGAGCAATGGGCTGTCATAAAGCACGGCATTAAAGGTGACTTGGCAAGAAAGTATTCAGCCTCAACAAGGGTTGGTTGGAACATAAGGATTCATCGTGCCAACCTCTCTAATCCTCGAGCTCAGCTTCGAGTTAGGAGTCCAACAGCTTGATTCCTATCACTTATTATTGGGGTAAAGAAAATGTTATAGTCCAACATAGGAAAATGACATGAACTAAGTATAACATTTAAGTTTAAAGGGCTTTTCCATTTATTAGACTAATCTTTTGGGTTGTACTCTCTCTTTAAACTTGGGTCATAATATTTGGTTTTCTCATTTTGTTTTTTCATTGCCATTGCTATGAACTAGTATAGTGTTAAGTCTAAGAGACTATCCTGCTTATCAAGCTAGTTTTTTTACTTCTCCCTTTAGATTTGGGATATAGCATTTGGTATATTCTCATTTCATTTCTTCATCACCATTGCCATGAACTTAAGGCCTAATAGAATATTTTGTATTTGCATCACTATTTTTAATATCATCTTTTCTCTCTTAATCATCCAAATTGTTAGTTGCTCTTGGTGAAAAATGTACGTTCTTATTATAATAATCATTTGTTACCTCTCTCAAATCAATACGTGTCAATTAGTACAAAACCATGAAAAAAGATTCAATAAATAATATACGACATATGTAAATATACGTGATTTATAACTACCAATTATATTTAAACATATGACAATATAAATAGTGGAGTTTTATGTAACCATCTACTATCGAATCACGTGTTCGAATTAGATTAGTAGTTACGCACTATATATACTTCCACATAGTATGTACTATCTAATATCTACTAACTACTAAATCATTTCTCTAAAACTATAAACTTAAAATCCAAAATTGATATTTATAGGTAACAAGCATCACCTAATAAAATTATAAATCTACTGCTTAATTTAAAGGAAATGAAGCATGTCAAAATATCAAAATAAAATTGTCAATATTATAAATTAAAAATATGGAGTTTCGTTATTAGACTATATATAATAATTTTCTTAAGGTAGTCTATAATGAAAATGAAAGGATAAGAAAAAAAATATTAAAAAAGACAAAACACTAAGGGTTAGGCTTATAGGTAGTTATCTTAAGTCTTAGGATAACAAAACCAACCAAACTTGGTTAATGGGTGGCGATTGACTGCTATTAATATGCTTCCAACCCACTCATCGTAATAAATGGCATCTATTATCTTATGAGATGGAAGTAGCTCATGCGAAAGTTAAAAAGGAAAAAAAAAAGAGAAAACAAATTCCAAAGAAAAAGTTGTTAAGCCAAAGTTGACCCAATAGGTCTTTTGCTCATTTTCCTTTTTTTTTTTTTTTTTTTTGGAGGCGATGGAACCACCACCATATGCTAAGTGAGGTGGGGGGGCAGGCTTTATATTGCCCCTATATGATGTTATGAGGGATGACCACCCATCTTCATGGACACATCAAGACTTACCAATTGATTTTCGCTAACTTCAACCAATATAGGATAGTTGGCTAAGCCACTAGTGTTATCGATATATTTAGTATGGCCCTTAAGTACTAGTTTGGCTCACGTTATTAGAGCTCAAGAAGGACCATAATAAGCTCTTAACTTGAGCCTTAATATTTGTTTAGCTAATGATGAGAGCTCAAATTCCAAAGACAACATTTCTTAACATCAAGTGTCCCTTTCTTTTTGTGCAAGTATTTTAGAAGATACACTAAACCAAAACATCTTCCTCTATATGCCGTGCTCTACATGTCTTCATCTATCCTTCTCTTATAAAAGTCAAGGTGAAATATGTGGTGAAAGTCCAAAACCCTAGCACCCCTATTGCTACCCTTTTACTACTCTCTTACAGCTTTGTGCATTTCACCGACTTAACTATTGAAACAACTCTAACACCTTTTAGCTCTTTTTCTTTAGCAGGACATTTACTTAAAGTACGCACAAATCTCTCTTTAAGCCCAAAACTATTTCTAACGAAAAAGTAACAACAACAACTATGTTATTTTTCATCTTTCTTTGATCTTTTATAATTTATTATTATTTTTCATAATATTTTTATTAAATATATTTGATAATGTTATTTTATTAAATTAATTATCGCAAAAATATTAGAAGCCGACACGGTCTTCTAACTAATATTAACAATCGATGATAAAACAATATTATATAGACAGTTAAAAACAACATATAAATAAAAAGTAAATTTAGTAAGAGGACGTAGTATCCAATCTAACCAAAATTGAAACGATGATAGAAAGGAAGGAAAATCCAATTTTACCCTCAACATGAAAGATTTAGTACGACACGATGGTTTACATACATAGCTAAATTGCATTAACCCTACTAGTGTGACTCCATAAGCATTGGATGCTTCAAGAAAGCATTAAATATTAATAAATAATTCATCTCGATCGCATCAATAAACTAGAATAATATAATCCATCGGAATCCTCCAGCCTGCACGTGACATCACATATCTCAATATATTATATTTATCTACTGACAAATAATAATAATAATAATAACAATAACATAATATTTTAGTCCGGGAATTTTTTAACGTAAACTTTTACCCGATATATTTTCCATCCACCATGCCATGCAAATTGAAAATTTTTGGAGAGATGAAATCAGCGGAAATATAAAGAAATGAGATAAAAAGTTCATTTTGTATTTGAATATATACAAGGAGGAAATGGAGAAAAATTTTTGTGCTTCCGGTCAATGATTGGTTTAGAGCATAGAGATAAAAATTAAAGGAAATATGTTGTATTACATTTGTTTTTATTTAACAAATATTAGGAGTGCTTTGTAATCTTAAACACAATTCATTTTTACTTTTTTTACTCCGGTTTTACACTATGTTCCATCAATAAAAACTAGTAAAAACAAAAAAAAATCTTGGAAAAGGAGGAAATTTTTCTTTCCTTTCCATCATAAATTATTAAACATAAAATCAAAATCACATTTCAATAGTTTCTATCCATTTCTCTTTCATCAAAAATAATCAAATAGAGTAAAAACAAGCCTAAATAGCTTTAAAGATAAAAAAATTTACACCCTCTTCTACCCTTTTTTTTTTTAATTTCCCTTTTATCGTAAATTACTAAATACAATATTTCCACTTTCTTAAAAAGTGTCTTTAATACCCATTAATATATTTTTTTCAATTAAAAGTAGAGAAGCATATTTAATCAAACCATGTGGTTTGATTTGAGTTAAGTTTTATTCAAGAATTCGAAATGTGCTTAACAGTAAATCATTGTTAGATGCTCCTTAATTAAAGTAAGGATTAGTCATGTTTCCACTTACCAGTGTAGGCCATTGCAAAAGTGTCAATCAGCGTTCACTTCATTTAGAGGCTTTATCTTTATCTGCATCACTTGGAAGTAGTGCAATTCCTAAGGGAGCTCTTTTATTCAATTCCTGTTTTGGGAGTATAGTACAAGCTCCTTTGAGGTAAAAATCCTTCCAAAGCTCGTATTTGTAGTTTTGATTATGCAGTTTTGAAGCATATGGAGTGTTTGCTTGTTTTCCTTGCTGAAGGGATTGATCAAAACTAACATTTGTTATAGTTTTGTGCCTGTGAAAGGTTATTGATGCATAATGATGCTATTATTACCATGTAATGTTTCTCGAATGTATCTGTGATGTTTTCATTCCCATCCCGAAATGATACTCATCTTGCTCACAAGGTTGTGGATAGGGCTGTAAACAGTTGAATCCAGACGACTCAGTACTGAACTCAAGCTCGATGTTAGACTCAAAACTTCAAATCTCCAGTTTTAGTCAAGCTTAATCGAGGGTATAATTTCGAGCTTGATTTTGATTATAAGTTGGTTTAAACTCGATATTTTAATTGAAAAATTTATTAAATAATAATGATTTCCACACTCAAGTCGTGAACCGAATTGTTTTAGCTTAATTATAACCTAAGCTGTGGGTAGTTTTCTTGGTAGATTCTTTTCTTAAGCTTGTTTTTGCCACTTAGCAATTAGAAAACTTTTCTAAGAAATATACTTCTCGAGTTTTTACTTCAGAAAGTCGAGCATTTGATCAGGTGTGGAAATAGAACATCGCAAAATTAGCTTATAATGCCCTTAATCATCTTGGCAAGTGTGATGATAGAAAACAGAGATAGTCAATTTACTCAGGAAGTTTACAGTTTGATTCCCATGAAGTCCGAATCTAGGGTTTTTTTTTTTTTTCCGTTTGATTTCCATAAAACTCTGACGTGGAAGGCAAAGGCGGGACCTTTGCAAAGTTTTCATTCATAAATTGGAATCAAATGCATGGATGAAGCTCAATGGAGCTTTCAAAATATAACTGTGACTAAATTCAAAGAATTAAGATAACTGAATGAAAGGACTTGATCTGTCATCTAGCACTTGTTCTTAGCACACTGATGTGAATAGATCAGTCTTCATAGTATGCCTCTTGATTAATTGTTCGGACCAGATTCCCGATCATGTTTGCAGCCTTGTTTCTCCAGCGCTTGTATAATAAGTTGCATCACAACATTCCCTTGCAACAGTGGAAGCAAAGAAGAAGCGCTGCATTTTGTCAAAATGAATGTTTAATTGGTCTGCTACCGGAAATATCCACATCATGACAGTATATTCCAGGAAAATTCTTACATATGTTGATATGCACCTGGAATATGTTCATGTAGGGCCTTGAGGACTTGTTATAGTATACCTGGTACGTGGAATTTCTTTGGGATATTTCATTCCATGTCCTGTGGAATGTGGACTTCCCAAAGAGAATTGATAGGTAAAACAAGATTTTGATAATCATCATAAGAGGCAGAGTCCTAGAATTAAGAAGGGTTGATTCTTCGAGTCAATTGTGTCTTGGAATATATTTTGCTCCAAAATGTTAAGTATAAATACAGAAAGCCCCCACCAATAAAAGTTTAAGCTCTTATGTCATGTTTAATACAAGGGAATAGTTTCGAATGGAATAGAATGCAATTACAATTAGAATGATAAATTCATTCTTGTGTTTCAAAATGTTCATGGAATAGAATGAAATGTGTGTGTAGTGATATTTGTCCAAGACCCATTTAGTTGTTAAATTTCATAATTAGATTGAAAGTTAAATAAGTAATTTTAATCAAATTAAGCTCATATCATTGTAGGCCTAAAATTTATCAAAAGTATCATTGAATGAGATCCCGAATTCAAACTCATGTGAATTTATTTCATCCCTATTCAAGGCTTCTTGAGCTTCGTAAAAAATGTCATTCTCACAAGTGAGAGGGTCATGTCAACTAATAAATGTAAACAATGTTAAATCTAACTGGGTTAAACTTTTAAATGTGTTCATCATGGGATCTAAAATTCATCACATAATGGACAATTGAAGAACATTTTAATGGTCACCATATTAAATTTTTAGCAATAGGACAAAATTAGTGGCTAGTGGGGCCATAGTCATGCAATGGCCAGTAGCATATATAATTATATATGAAGATTTCTCTCCATTGGTAATATCTACATTTCTTGATTCTCAATTTTCATAATTGTCCTTATATGCCTGGAGCTGTATTTAACAGGAGCATTCATTATCTGGTGACAAAGAATTCATTGATTTACTTTTGGAAAGCAGGTTCAGGTTACAAGCAACATCCCAGACGTATACTTCAAGAATCCTTCCAAGCATTGAACAAATGGAAACTAACGGTAACCAAGCAAAGAGGTAAGGTTCAAAATAAGTTCTATGAAAAGACAAATTGCTAAATATCTGTTTTTCAAACCTGCTGTATGGGATTGGTAGGATTGCAGTGGTTACTGGAGCAAACAAGGGCATTGGATTTGAAACTGTAAGGCAACTTGCATCTCAGGGCGTGACAGTTGTGCTAACAGCAAGAGATGTGAAGAGGGGAACTGCTGCAACTACCAAGCTCCATGAGGCTGGTCTGTCAAATGTAGTTTTCCATCAGCTTGATGTTTTGGACCCCTTCAGTGCTGATGGCTTGGCCAAGTTCATCCAAGAGAAGTTTGGATGGCTTGATATCCTGGTAAGGAAATCATTACAGCAAATTCTGTACAAAGATAGTGTTTTCATCTAGAAGTTCTTGATTGATGCTGTGAAACTTTAAACTACGGTCATCTAATGATGTATGTAGACTCTCAAGTTTTTCATTTTCTTGTGCCACTGTCAAGGATAGTGACGTTACAAAATAAAATCAGGAATATTTTGTGAAAAGACATATGGCATGAGATAAATTGAATGATCATACTACCTATGCAGGCTGTCGAGCATAATCAACAAGTTATAAGGCTATTTCTTTGATTTATCAATTGGAATGATGGACACTCGAGTTGATTAGACATATTATAACAGCTTTTTGATGGTACCCTTAAGTGTGAATAGACTGTAGTCACAATCAATATATGTACTAAGATGGCAAGCCTAGAATTTCATCATTGTAGCAGAAGAAAGTAAAATTAGATTTCACTTCCGAGATATAAACTACGGAGTCCCCCATTAGGTGTTACGAGTCCTGAGCCTATCCAGTTGGAGTACCTTACATTGTAATGGTTGGAGCAGGCCTTTGATAAAGTAAATCACTACTATTGCTACATGATACAGAGCTCAGATCTCTCGAGGTCAATAAATTAAGCCATAGAAGGTTTTGAGTACTCTCACTTCATAGGATGTTTGGCATGCTAGAGTATGCTCCTACTTCAACCGTCATTCCTCCCAAAAATGATTGAAACGGGCTCCTTGATGATATATTTTGAATTTAGATTCCTAATTAACTGCTTCAAAGATTAAGCTTGTATTGCAGTGTAGGCTTTTTATGTTATATACATTGACCATACGCTAAAATTGCAGGTAAATAATGCTGGAGCTTCAGGAGTTATAGTGGATGAGGATGCCCTAAAAGCAATGAATATAGATCCTAAAGACTGGGTAAGAAGGAGGATATGATAGAACACGATGTCTCCTATCTGTAAATTTTACCACTGATGACTATTTGCGAGTGCAGCTTTCAGGAAAAGTAGCCAATTTAGTTCAGAGCGTGATAAAAGACACCTATGAGACAGCTGAGCTCTGCGTGAATACAAATTACTATGGTTGCAAGAGAGTCACCGAGGCACTCCTTCCATTGCTGCAGCTCTCTCCAACTGGAGCAAGGATTGTAAATGTCTCTTCTCTCAGAAGCGAACTAAAGGTGAGCTCATGTATGCTTTCATGTGGTACCAGATTGCCTTTTCCTGCAGTGCTGCCAGACATTACAAAGTGTTTTCCGCAAATTTGAATAAATATTTGAAACTTGACGTGTATGATTACAACATTGCGGCATGCAGAGAATACCGAGTGAAAAGATAAGAAATGAACTGGGAGATGTGGACAATCTGACTGAAGGAAAAATAGATGATATATTGAAAAAATTTTTGCATGATTTGAAAGAAGATAATCTTGAAGCCAATGGCTGGACAACGATGCTTCCAGCATACAGCATATCAAAGCAAACCTTGAATGCCTACACTAGACTTCTCGCCAAGAAGTACCCCAAGATGTACATAAACTGTGTCCATCCTGGGTATGTGGATACTGATATCAACTGGCATACGGGACCAATGACTGTAGAAGAGGGTGTAAGAGGTCCAGTCAAGTTGGCTCTTCTACCTGAGGGAAGTCCTACAGGCTGCTATTTTGATCAGACAGAGCTAGCTGAGTTTTAACAAGCTTTTTCTCTGAGGGCGATTCAGGATTCTTAGTTACCCATATGTTGACACTAGAAATGCCCTCTATTGCCACACATTAGGCCAAAGCCATTCAAAAATGAAAAAGAATGCTTTGTGCAATGCGAGGAATAATATTGTGAAATTGTCTGCTACTTGCTAGCATTTCTTTTCTTTCAAGTGAATCTAAATAAAACTGTTCTGCTGAAAGTGGAAGGTTTGAAGTTTGAATGTACACAGGATTGTGAAGGTTAATGTGTTTGATGGGTATCTGATTGCATGTTTTGGAGAGATTTTTTAACTGAGAAAGTTTTCCCTCTGCTATCCATAGATGATATATATATGTGGGTGTGACTGTTTCATGCAAAAACATTTTCCAATCTTCATTTAGTATTTGATATAATCTAATACTTACAATACCCATATCTTGCTATAGTAATTTTAAGAGGTTGCGATTAGTTGTAATTTTTAGCGGCAGCAGTGAAGGAGGCAATGATGGCTGGTAATAGCCAATGGTGATAGTAAACTACAGGCATAAATGTAAATGGAAAACGAGGAAAATAATTTCTCCTTTCAGAAAATGGAATATCTTTTTTTTTTATTTCTTTTTAAACTTTGTATACTAATTTTTTTACCACATCTTGGTGTACTTTCAAGGCGTGCTTTCGCGTTATTCTGTGAGTATTGCCACGCATTTACAGCAGCCTCATCCACGTACATCAAACTCATACACCTCAAATCGGTATTAACATCATGTATTCTGTTTCATTGATTGCATCTGCACATCAGGCGTTGTTGAAGGATTGAAGAGATTTAGGCTGTTTAACCTTAGCCGTTTATTTGAAATGTTTCCTTGTACATAAAACTATATATGGGGCTAGGGGTCTATCCCTATTTTATAGATCACTTTCATCGGAACAGCTCTTTATTTTATCTCTATAAACTTACATGTATTGGGAGCATCGAGTTGACTTAGGACTCTAGATAAACTCGGGAGTGCTTAAATGCCACACAGAAGCATTCATGAGAATTTTTTTTTCCCTCACACTTGCAGGTCTGGATGTTGGCATCGATCTACTCATACATTGATATGTCTATGAAGCAGCATGCCAGACAGACCCAGCGGATACAATTTAGTTATTTGGACCACAGCTTCCATCCTGAAACTTCTTTGAAGCAATTTCCTGACAACATGTGTGTTGCACGAAACACTTTGCACCATGCTAATAAATTTCCTCACAACATTCAGTATGGTCAAGGATCACCTTGAGCTCACCTCAACTCTGTGTAGTGGCATAAAACCTATTTATGTTCAGCTTAATATTTATTTGAATTTGATTCAAATGTGGTTGAGTCGAGCTAAAACTTTATTATGGTATTTTGGTTCAACATCTTCATTATGGTATTTTGGTTCAACAAGCCTACGAGTTTAGTTGAGCTCAAGTTCAACTTTAGTATATTCCATGTTTATATTAAGTTTAAATATCAATATTATTTCAATCACCAGAAATATATTAGTTAAAAAGTAATTAATAAGCAGAAAATGAGCTCGATTAGATTGAACTCGAGCGTAGATTTAATACTGTATTGTCTCAATTCTAACTTGTTTTTAGTGCCATAAAAGCTTCTCTTGCTAGCATCTTCATGTGGAGAATGCCTCCATTTAATGGTCTCCTCTTCTTATTAGCAAACATCAAAGCAAAAAGGTGATGGATGATTACAAATAGGCCCTAAAACTGTAGCTTATATAGAGTTAGGTGAGCACGGTTCAACTTAGTTAGGTTTTCTTTCTAAACCAAATCAAACCATAAAATTATGTTTGGCTTTTTTATAGTTTTGAATCAAATCGTACGGTTTAGATTAGGAATTTTCTCAACCCATAAAATTTTGGTTTTGATTTATTGATTGAATCATATTTTATAGTTTAAGAAAATATATTCATATAATATGTAATCTCATATAAATATTATTGATTTATTTAATAACAATGAGTGGTGATATTATATTAGAGGTTGATTAAATCAATATTCATCCTATTCAGAAATTGCAAATGTCTAATAGCAACTAATTTTATTTATAAAACTAACATATAATATAAATTTTGAATAAACCTTCAATATATATGCATATTAGTAATAAAAGACATTTTTAAGTTCCAAGTAAAACATTACTATATTTTTTACAAAATGGTCTACTTCAATCTTACAGATTGATTTGATTTATCCTTCTAAATCAAACCATAAGTAAATAGTTTGGTTTAGTTTAGTTTAAAAATTTCCTAAACCAAATTGCAATAAATACAATATTTTTTTTATTTAGTTTAGTTTGATTTGCAAATTAGTTTGGTTTAGTCCTTTTTTTTTTTTTTTTTTTTGCCTAAACCCTAAGTAGAGTCTCAAAATATAACTTCCTTACGTTATAAACTTAGCAACAGTTTAGGACATTTATACATCATTTTAAAAGCTATAAGGAGATGAGATCACCTTTTACAATTTCATCCACCTTTTTTTTTTTTTTTTTTTTTGTTGCCCCCTCAAGGAAATAAATCCTAAATTCCTGGAATATTAGCAAGTCCTCCAGCCGCAGTGTACTCATTATCAACTCCTGTACTTCAAATGACCAATAGTTTGCAGTGATGACTATTAGATGTGCGACTTCATGTCCGTTGCTTAATTCCCGCACTCACTTTTGGATGGTAACCTTATGGATGGTGACCTTACTTGAAAACCTAAATCAACCACTTAATTGAATAAAAGCGAAATGAGTATATTGGGGCTTTCAACTCGAAACCTCGTGCTCATGGGTTACGACATAACCATCCAATCTAAAAAGTTCAAAGATTATTGGGTCAAGCATGGATTCATATTACAACACAAGAGATTTTTATAGGCTCTATAGATTGATGTCCTAGTTTCAACACCAACACAAATTTAAGCTGCAGTAACTTCTGCTAAGGTTGGAGTATATCCTGAAATTGGAAATGAATTCTACCTCATGGAATTAACCGAACATGTCCTCAGAAATTCTTTTGCAGCATGCATCCTCAACATTTTTGTGAATACGCTACTCTCAAGTTCATGGAAAAATCATTGTGCCCTCTGATTTTTCCTCTGTAGTTTCTAGTTAACCGTTATAAGATCTCAGTGCCACAGTCATCCATATATAACTCTCCTTTGAAAAAAACCACTACGAGAACCAAACCCTTACAAAACAGGTTTTCTTATCTTTCCGACCTTACAAACCCCCTTATCAACAGTCAGAGGTACTAGATAACCAATAAGTTCAGATTAATTAACCATCTTATCACCTCCGCCGACTGGAACACCTAGAGGAGCCCCCATATATGGCAGAAAAACAGGGCTATGCAAGGGGGCTGGACTGGGTAATACAGTACTTGCTTAAGGGAGGATCTTATTACGTATAGCCTTTCCTTGGATGGTACGAAGAAAGATATACCTTGATGATAGATGAACAGTCTCCTTAAGAATGACAATATAAGAACTAATCCCTTATACATTTGACCACTGATAAAGGGTCTCCTTCAGAATGATTCATTTTAGCAGTTGCATCTTGGAATGAACAATTGCCAAGTATTGTCCGAAAAGAAATATGATGAAAGATCTTGATGTTAGGGGAAATGAACTGGCAAAACCAGGCAGAAAACCAGTGCTTTATCAGAGAAGTAAACAAACACATTTATCTTAAGATGAATTGCAGGGGCATTAACTGCCACCCTCCTAAACACAAAAAAGTTTTAATGCAATTATCTAGACATGGGGCCAAATCTTAATCTTAGCCAAAGGTTATAAAACTTGAAACTTAAGCTTGTCCCTGATTTATAAAATACAAAGGCAAAAATAAAAACTAGGAAAAGCAAAATAGAAAAATAAGCATTCTTAGTTCGACTCAAAGACAAGCTCCAAAAACATTTCAATTGGACCTAATTATATAATTTTGCTAATGACCTATTAACTTTCTAACAACCAACTGATTTAGCTAATGGCTTGATTTGCTTTTCAATAGTTTGCTGAAAATGATTCTACCATGGATAATTCCATTGCAGAAAGGACATAGACAGGCAGGCGCAATGGCAATCAACAACTCAAAGGATGACAGAAGAACTTCCAGTAGAGGTGACTAAATCAAAGTTCTCAAAGACCAGACAAAGACGCCGGCCTTCCTTCTATCATGTTTTGTCCATTCCTGGAAAAGGCATTCGTTCTTCCAAATGAGTACGTGCCAGAACCAGAATACTCCACATGAAATATGTATTTCCATGCTTGGATGACTTACATCTAGAGGACTTAGTTGCAAAATCCAGATTGAATGTTAAGTAATAGGAATCAAGCAGCCATTTCAAAGAATCACTCCTGATAATTGAATATCACCCAAGCAAATGGAAAAGGAAGAATTTACCCAATAAACTATGGAAGCACATTGATAAGAAATGGCATGATCTCTGTCTTTCCTTGACTTTATTACTACAAGCTCTACGATGACACTATGAACAAAACAGTTTAAGGTATAAAACCTTCAAACCAGCATTGATAATGACAGAGAGTACATTATTTGCAGCTTGCATCACTGCCAGACAGACCCTCGGTGTCTCGATCCAGAAGCTTATCCTTCTCAACAGCTAAACTATCTTCCACTTTCCCGGCCTTCCCTTCACCTACACTCTGTGATCCAGTCATTCTAGCTAATATCACAAAAGACATCCCTCCAAGCACATTATTTGCACATCGTAAGCCAACAACCGAAGTCTTAAACGCCAAGGATGGAAGCCATTTTTCCAGCAAAAACTCGACGCCATTCAAAGTCTGGTATCTAAAGTTACTGCTCAAACCCATGTGGATTGCCCAAGTGATTGCATTCAAAACAGTCGGGGGAGGCTTATTGGGTGTCTCGAAATTTGGATCCATCTTCTTCCTTATCGTGATCAATCCATTTGAAATTGCAGTCCCTACAAGCCCAGCAGCAAAGCCAACAGCAGCGAAAACCACTCCTTTATAGATAAAAGTTCCACATCGGTTGAAGAAGCCATAGGGACCTGGTTCAAACATGTGGCTCTTGGGGCAATTAGCAAAAATAGCTGGAAGGGTGGAGGATGAGGCAGACATAGTCGGTGCCAGGAGATACATGAGAGTGAAATTCATAATGCATCCAACAACAAGAGTCGAGAAAACGAAATCTAGCTCATTAAGTCCGAAATTAGGCCTCGAAGCCATGTCTCCGAGAACGCATGCACTCACACCTACTAATTCTTCCATTAGCACCTTAAAAGGAAATTGAGGATCTGCAGCAACCCTTGATCTCCACCCATTTAGAAACATACCCAAAATACCAAGACCCTCGATAGGAGGTGGCAGACTTTTGGATCCACCATCCCCATTCCACCCACCACCACTGCCACCACCGCTTCCTCCACTTCCATGATTAATCCCACCGCCGCCACCACTTCCAACACATAAAGGATCAAACCTTGACTGCGATCTTTTCAGTGGGGGCAGACACAGGGAGTTGTTTTGGATGTTGGATGGCAATGATGGGGAACATGGAAAAGAAACAACATGACATTGACGGTTGATCTGATTTTCCGGTACCGGATAGTGCTTCGCCACCGGAGTGTAACGGAGCTGACCTACGGAAGCCATTCTTCTCCCTCAATGAACAATGAAAATGGCCTACCCACCACCACCAACAACCTCACCTAACAAAAATTCATGATATTTCAATCACATGCAACCAAAACAAACACCAATAAATAAATAAATAACGCAGACCCACAAATTTAGATTGCACTGACCCACAGAGACTTACTATAAAGCTTGAAAAGAAATTTTCCATTCTTAAATCACATTGAAAATTTCTTCCTTTAATTTTTTTTTTTCCTTTTTTCTTAAACATCAGAGCACTGCATATCACCATAAAAAGAATAAAAATGAACCTGAATTTGCAAATTCCTGGAGGGAGAATCTGCAGAGTGTCAAATTCCTTTCAAAACGTTTTGATTTTTTTTTCTTTTCGACAAATTAAAGGATGTTTTTAGGGAGCTGTTTATGGATCAAGATTCAAGGTGTGATATGAGCTTTTGCAATTTGCATAAATGGGATCATAACAAAAGGGAGAGAACGGCCAGGAGAGGGAGGAAAAGGAGGTGCCTGGCAGGTCAAATAACGTTAATACACGAAACCTTTTTATATGTACATGGATCCTACTAAGTTCCTGTGCACTGTACTTGTACTTAAACCCTAGAGAGCACAGGGAAAATTCATTGTATATTCAACTAGTATATAAATATTAATATAAAATTTTTATATGTCTACTTTGTATTAAAGGCAATAAAGCGGGCTTGCATCTTTGAAAAAGTACTATATAACTATATAATATTTGAGATGAAAGTTATAATTTAAAAAAGAAAAAAATATATATTTAAAATGTTATACTGAAAAAGTATAAGGTAAATTATTAAAATCTTATCATACTTTTTAAAATATTTTATGCTTTCAAGCAAACGATCCATTTTTCATCATATAATAATAAAATGAATGATTTTTTTAGCAATTATCATTGATATTTTATACCTACTCAATATATTAAAACTTTATTTTATTGATATTTTATAATAACACACACATACATATATATATATATATATATGCATATAAAATATATAGCGTGTAATGTCAATGAAATTAGACTTTTGAGAGCTAGAGAGGAACCTGCAGTCCACAAGGAAAATTTATTGCATAAAAGTGGGGCCCACATATAAAAGATTAAAGAATCCAGCATTTTGTTTTTGGAGCTCGCCTAACCCTTTTTATTGTCCTGCGGACATTTGTCTCGATCACGTGCGATGCTTACTTGTTTGGTACGAGGGAAGAATACGGTAAAGTGGCAGAAAAAAAAGCCAATCACACGTCCAATCGTAATTCAAACCGAATCAAAAACTCATCTTTTTTTTTTTTTTTACAACTGAATTCAATTATATATAAATAATTCATATTTCAATTCGAAAAAAAAAAATCAAACTGAAGAAGTCTATATTTAACCCCTTCAAACCAACATTGGCGTAATGAAGAACACTTTTCATCCGAAATTACCTTCAAGCCACAGTTCTTAATTTTGCCATAACCTTCTCTCCTATCATTTAATTTAACTAAAAGTGAGAAAAGTATTATTTTAACTATTCTCATTGAAAGAGTCTGTATTTAACTCGAAAATCCTAATTGTTACCTCTAATAAGTTACAATACATGACGGGTTAGAAGTTAGGTCAAGTATAAGTTAATTCAATTTTTTAGGTGATCAAACAAAACAAAGTATATAGAACAATCATAATCACAATACGAAGCTCAACTCCCACATCAACAAAGCAATATTCAAGCACATGCTTAGCACATGCATAAATAACTATATTACAATTACAAGCCAAAAATATACTTAAGCCTCCAAGTATTTGAAAGTATTACGAAGCATTAATCACAGTTATCTGAATATTGATGCTCGTTCTCCTTGTACATCACTCTCGTCTTCCTTTATTACCATTAGTATTTTAGCTTAGATCGCCACCCAACAAGTTTCTAACCCAAGTTTTTACTCTAATAAATTCTTAAAGGTTGTAAGCAAGCGACTTTTTAATCTAACCTCTAGCTCCAAATGATCCGATATTCAACCCTAACCATTTTCGAACATCTAGTCACTCCTAGATTTAGCATATTACATCAAAATACATTTTAATTGAGTTTCTGACTTAAGTTATGACCTAGCATTATGGTATAAGTTATTATTTGAGAGACTTCTGGCTTATGTTCTAACTTAGATAAAAATATATAATTCATATACAAATCACCTGCTAACCTGCCATTGGATCCTTAGTGTAATCAAAGATATTCAATATTAGACTATATTTTGACATAGTTTCCGATGGAGTTTCTAACCTACTGTCCTAAATAGATTTTTGTTTAGGAAGTTTCTAACTTACAATTTATTTCTAGAAATACTATGGCATCTAAAGCTAAGCTACTTTCTAATCCAAATCCAATTTTTAGTATATTCAATATTTTCAACACCAAGTTACATTCTAACTTATATACTAATATAATTTCTGACCCTACTACTATTCTTACATCTTACTATTTAACATATACTTGAACTTATCCTACATTTCTAGAATTTCAAACCCTATATAAACAATAGATATCAACTAATACTTCAATCATCTATAACCTTTTTCCATTATGTCATCATCTAAATCAAAATTATATTAAAACTTAACAAATTGTCCTTAAACCACCAAATACCCAATTCTATTTAAAAATCATCATTCCCATACTTATAATGAACCACTTCCAGCTACCGCATGTAGATAAATATAGGTTATACCTTAATTTTATCAAGTGTTAATCAAACTCCTTAGCAAAATAACATGTCCAGCACATTGTTTACGCAAAATTAAGATTTTAGCTAAAATTCGATAATTCAATTTTAACAAACCAACCACATTATATCAAAATTCAACATCTTAGGTATATACAATAAAATTTCATATTGAAACTATATGAATTGGTTTTTTAAAAAGCTGATAAATAGTTGGTGTATAAGACATTTTTCTTAAGAACCTTATATTTACACTCAAAAATTTGAAAATCTAATTAAAAATTTGAATTCCTCAAGAAAAAATACATAAGGAAACCAAATTTGAAAATTTTTGGTAAAAGTTTGGCATTTTTCCAAAAAATCTAGATAAAATCGAGAATTACAGCGACTCATCGGAAATCCAATCTCTAACCACCGTCTCCAACCACCCTTTTGTCGACACAACCATGCACTACCACCACTATTGGGTAGTGGTAATGGTAATGGTGGCTTGCATTTAAATCCTCTTTAGACCTGTATTCCTCGAATCAGCTTGGTTTACATAATATTGGTTCTTTTTCTTTTTCCAAAATTTTCCTTCTATGCTTTTCCCTTTTCCAAATTTTTCCCAACTTTGTTAAGGACTCTTTGATGATCTAAAGAGAATCAGTGATAATTTCAATATTTGTAGGGTATGAAATGAATCTCTCTTCCTTGTTTTTAGCTTAAATATCCTTAATCTCCAACTTGATAAGTGTCTTAATGCTAAGTTCTTAAGTCCACAACTGTCTATGGAGTTGTCCATGCCTTGTGTAAAGTAAATCCAATAGTTTAGTGGTTTTTTTTTAATCATTTTCATATAAATCTGTAGTTAATTATATGTATTCTCAAGTAATTTAGGTTATTTCGATTGTATATTTATATGCAATAATTATACACAATATGTATAAACTACTTATAGATATTATTTGATATCATTCTAAAATTTTATTGTTTAAATATTTTATCTTTAAGGTTTAGTAAATTTTTATTATATAAATCGCGCGTTTATAATGAGTAAATTATAGTATACTATAATTTAGTGAAATTAAGAATTTTTAACTATAATACTATTATTTTATTATATTTCTATAATCCAAATATAATCCAAACACATTGAGTGTCCTTGTATATCTCTTATAACTTACATATAAAATACCAATTGAATTAGGTTACTCTCATATATGTCTTAAATTATCTGCTCAAACGATTATGTGAAATTATAAGGCTCACATATAATATTTTATAGGATAATAAATGATATATATAATTTAATCTTTATTCACTATTTATTAATTTATTTTTTCATTTTATATATTTACACTCGAGAGTGAGATCAAAATTAACTTGCTTCAAGCTCGAGCTTAAACTCAACTTAACTTAAACTCAATTAGTAAGCTGAAGATAAAATTATCTTGAACTCAAGATAAAATTTGTTTATCTAAGCAAGCTAAGCTTGAGTCTCAATTATAGGCTCGCTAAAAAGCCTAATGTGAGCTAGAAGTCAAGCTCGATAATTTTTAACTAAGCAGTGCCTAAGCAAATGGTAGCTCTCGACTCAACTTAACTCAACTCAACTTGTTTACAATCCTAATTTTAAGAAGGAAGATTATGAGAGGAAAGAATTATGAGGGTTTTTTCCTCTTCTTATTGTGTTGGATAATGGAGGGGGGTGGTTGGAAAGTAGAGTAAATCTTAATTATTATTAAATACAAAATAGAGTATAAAATGAAATTACTAACATACTCTTAAAATATAATAAAAGATAGGATAAAGACAAGTAGAATTGGAATTCAAATAATTTTTGCAACTTTCTCTCCCTTTTCTCTTCAATTAAGAGGAAAACAAAAATTGGTGGTGCCATGGAAAAATTTTCTTTCTAAATCAATCATTCTATTTTTCCTTCTTTTTTCCGAACAAGAGAAAATGTATAAAAAATCCCACTTTCCTCCTACATAAATAAATATATATGTATATATATGACTTTTCAACTTTTTTACTTTACAGGTCATTTATTATTATATTAATTATCTACTTTTATAATTTTAAGCTTTTGTGATTGTTTACGTTTCATAGTTGTTTGATAGTTTTAACTTTTACTTGAAAAGAGAAGATTAAAGCCAGATATTTATGTATAGTGGAGTCTAATGATACCTAAACTTATTGAAAAAGATTAAAATATCAAGGATAATTTTAAAGAACTTTATTCCGAGTCCACCAATTCAAATATCTCTAAATCATCCCAAAATTAGGTATAATTATTTGGATACAATCCATAATCTAGATAATTAGCCTAAACACAATTTTGTTGATTTTGCATTTGGCCCATGAAATTCGAATTATACTGTATAAATTTCCTCATCTAGACATAATTAAAAAATAACATGGATCGTGAAAATGAAAAACGCAAAAACAGATTATGTAACTGAAAGACATAAAATGAGACGATATGAAAATTTATATCTTTTTATTTATTTTATTTTTGTAAATGACCCTATTTTATTTTAATACTCAATATTTGTAAACGTTACAAACAAGCCCTCTTAACACCGTTAATTTTTCAGTTAGAAAAAGCATGTGGTGAAATTCCATTAGTTTATAAGTTAATTAAATAACATAATAATATATTAAAAACAAATAAAAATTTTCAAAAATCCAAAAAATAATTTAAAAACAAATTCAAAAGATAGTTCGACCATCTAAGGGCAAAAACAGTCAATAGATTCAGGCCCACTCAGAAAAAAATTGGTCACTCAACCTACTAGCAACCATATGTGGCCACTCATCATCATTGGAAGGTAGCATGAACCCGAGATTGTTGTTGGTTGTTAGCTCAATGCTTTGCTGTTTTTGTCTGTTTCTCCTCTAGCATTCTATTTACACATGACAATAAATGATCAGGAGGATGCAAACAGACCACCATTCGAGGACATGAAAACTCGTCTCTCGTGTTTGCATCAGCATACCAATACTTCACCTTCTTCCCTCAGGTTGAGTTCCACTCCTGCCTAGCGCACACGTAAATACGTGCATAAACTATCCACTGAAACATCAATATGCGCATCAATCCACGTGCAAGGAGTAGTAGAAGAAGCAAGAAATCCAGTAAAAAATCGATTCTCTGCCTAAAAGAATGTCCTCCTTGCTGTTTGATCAAACAAAAGAAACTGAATTTCAAAGAACCATGTTTTCCAGAGTTCAATCATTACAAGACCTGGTGCAATCCTCGGGGTAACTGTGTGATGCAAGATATTATCAGGAGTTGAGAGAATGAACTTTATAGAGCTTACAAAGCTTCTGACAGTATTTAGTGCTTAGAAGTTCATTACACTGACAGTATGGCTTTCAATATATGGTTCCCTATCAGCTTTCTCATCCATGATCACAATTTCAAATTTCAATTCCTAGGAGTAGTAGTAGAAGGGATTATTGCATAACCAGCATATGAAATAAGAGGAGTAACAACTTCACCTGAGAAAATAGAGAATGAAACCAGCTATTCAAAATTCAGACAAACTTGAATTTTTTCTGGTGTCAGCATCGATTAGCTCATATTCCAGACAATGCTCATAAATTCAGAAACCGGAAGCTATATGAGAGGCCCAGAAGGGAAAAATTTAGCGATTTGAACTATAATTTCCATCGCACGATCTTTGAAGCTGCTCCAAGATAACATGTGTGTTTCGTCTGATTAATTTGCCATTCTATAGGTTCTTTCAGCTACACAAGCATCCATGTTTTGTTAACATTCAATATACTGGCGGATCATGTTGAGCTCCACACAATTCTGGAATCATCAGTTTGTGAACTCTTTTGTAGACAGTCTCCTCTCCACATTAGCAGACACCAGAGAAAAATGGTGAAATGATAAGGTTCTAAAGCACAAGAACATTTCTTTTCAAGGAAATAGGTCCTGAATGTCCAGAATATCCGCGAGTACTCCAGCGGCAGTGGTATCATTACCAGCCCCTGCACCTTGAATGACTAATGGTTGCTGACTATAGCACCGGCTATATACTTCCAACTGCAATTTCATTAAAAGAAGCCTTATCAGGCTCAATATATTTATAACCTAAATCAATATATACCACACACTCTCCATAATGTTAAAACCATTTTGTCATTTTGTTCCTTCACTGCCCTAACTATTTGATCAATATGGGCTTTTATATTCTAGATTTAACATTTAATACTCCCAATATAATTAATTTGAAGGGAAGTGCTAAAAATTAAATATAAGAACCAAAGCACATGGTATGAGACTTTGAATAAAGTGGAGTTAAATAACTATGGAAGGATTTAATCTCTTGACAACCTGTTAGAGAACTATGCTAAATTTAGGTCCACAATAACTGGATCTTAAAAGCCTATAGAACGGTGTGGCCTTTTAATATCGACAGGAAACAGGATATGATAGATGCTCCTTTTTAAATAATAATGCTAAGGAAGGAATTTCATGTTAAAACCTTATCCAAACAACATGCACTGGTCAAATTTAGTGCCCATCTATGTTCTGAAATTTGGATTCATGCAGACTTATTTGGCATACTAATGTAAGAGCATCGTGTACAGGATCCAAAAATATTGTACATGGAACAAATGAGTGAAAACTCACCACGTTATCGCTTCCTCTCAACCTTCCCAATGCAGAGTCTCTTGGCAGCTCCCTAATGCCAACTTCACACCTTACAAAAAGCAGCAAAAATTTGAAAATATATTATAAGAGGATATACTAGATAAACTTCATAATCACACTCTTGCTCTTAAGCCACATATCACAAAATGTTAGTGTCTCTGAATGATTATGTTAACAACTATGCATCAACATGGCCATGCGCTCAAGATTCACCACATGTGACTAAAACAAGTTTAGAGTGTTAATGCTAATCGCCTACCCCCTTTTACTTTGGAAATGTAATTTTGAAACTTGAAAGTAGTGTTGCTAGTACAAAAGTACTATTTCCAATGCATTATGATATACATATAGAACTTTTAGAATACAAAACTGAGTATAGCGATATCAAAGGCTCCTCCAAGAAGAGAAGAAAGACTGCTTAGATTATGTAAATGCTCCCATTTTTTCTGTGAGAAAATTCATCAAGGACTTAGTTGATTTATGCATCATGATGGACTCGTTGGCCTTACCAAGTTCATTGTACATTTAACTTGCGATTAATAAGGAGGATACATCAAAAATGCGTTCTATATTTAAGATATCAAATATGACGATGAGAAGATTACTGAACAACAATGGTTATAGCCATGTATTCGTTGTACTAAGAGAGATTAGACACTTAATCATTTCCTGAAATTATATCTTCAAATAAAATACGATTACTCAATACCTTGTTCCCTCGATTACACATACATAACGGAGTACATCACCATTTGAAGAAGCCTGTTTGACTCTCTCTTCAAGACCCTTGTCAAGTGATAAGAGCCCACTATCAAGGAACTCATCAACAGACATCAAAGCAGGCCCCATTTCTTCTGGATACAAGCTCTCAACCTATATATACAATTTTTTTGGAGGGATAAGTTACCAAAAAAGAAAATGGAAATTATACCATATAAGAAAGGTGCAAAGGAAATAAACAAATCCTGATAAGCACAAGCTGATGAGAAAAGGGATGAATATACCAAAGGTTATGATCTTTTAGAGTCATATCCAAATAGATTGTAGTAAGTAAATGAGGAATCAACTTTTAGGTTTATACTATAAATCAATAGGCAATGTAATAGACAGGAGAAATCTTTTATACATATCAAGAATAACGGTGTTTCATCGGCATTGCCTTTTCAAAGCATACATTAGAACAGAAATCCTTTATATGCCCAATTGAAACAACTTCCACATAATAGGTCACCTCTGTCCTCTATTACCCAATGAAAAAAGATGGCAGGGTTAGGATGTTCCCCAGACCTTTATGCTCTCCATTGTGATTCTGCCTCCAAGAAGTCGAGCAAGAATTAGTGCCTGTTTACAGTCAATAAAAGCACAATCTTAGAAGTTGACAAGTGAGAATGATCTTTGTTAGTTATCAAAAGATCATCTCCCGTTTCATGGCATAAGTTCCTTTCTGTCTACGTGAGACAATATCCAACTACTGATAGCCATAGTAGATGAAAAAATCATATAAATTAACAGATGCATTCACTGAACAGGAATTGCTTACACACAAATCATTTAGGTTCTATTTCTTTTCTTTGTTGTAAGATTTGATAATGTTGGAATCTTATGGTAATATTCAAGAAAAGAAAACTGACTACCAAAACTTAATGGAGGTTATGCTTAATCAGATTATGAAAGCCATTGAATGTATAAGACCTTTCTTGCAACATCCATTCCACCAAGGTCATCACGTGGATCTGCAACAATAAAATAAGTGTTAAAGGAAAGAGCCACAAACATAACTTTCTGATGTAAAATTGCAACAAAAATGATAACCACATTAACAAACTGATCAAGAAGCTATCATTTTATTGAAAGCTCATCCAATCATTTTTCTACATACTTTTCCTTACATCTATATGGAAACTAACTATGGACTATTGAGCAAGGATTATAGGTGAACCTGGCTCAGTATATCCCAAACTTTTTGCAGCTTTAACCACTTGGCTCAATGGCTTTCCATCTTCAACCTCACTCATAACATATCCTAGTGTACCTAAGGAAAAGAGAAAAACCCCAAGATTAAGAACTTGCAACCACAGCAAATCAAGACAAGTAATCTCACAAAGTGAAATAAAACTGATGACCCTAGGCAATATACCACTCAAACTCCCAACTATACGATGAACAGGATCACCAGAAGAGAGCAAGCGGTTCAGAGATGCTATAACAGGAAGGCCAGCACCAACCTGCCAGGGAAGAGGTGGTAAAAACCATTATTATGAAATATTTAGCAGAATAGATGAAAAGGGAAAGGAAAGCAAACTTATGAGATTAATCATGGCAGCATTTCTCTAAGTTCCTCACACAAGAAAAGCATTACTCTAAGTTTAGGCATAGCTACAATTTGCATTTGGAAGTGATAATATCTCGAGACAATTAAATAAACGATAACAATTATGAAGCTGCTAAGTAATTCACATAGATTTAGTTCTAGTTCTACTTTCAATTCGTAATAATACACATCCCATGCACATTTTCCTTTTGGTAATTGGCCAAGCACATTGTTTCCCTACTATTTCCAACCAGTTTCCAGCTGAGTCACATTGAGGCATAGTAAGCATCGATATTTCATCTTTTTTCCCAACCTTAGACAATGTCCAAAAACCAGGTCAATCAACAGCCCCATTAATGAGGTCAAACATACATAGTTTCATGCTTGTGGAAATAATTCTGCAAGGGATCCATCAAATGACTAAGACAATTTTAGAAAGATCTTTCTCAGGTATAACAGCGGAGAGGGCAGTCATGACCTTTGCGTGATTACCCAAGAAACATATGGCATACAATCAATGAAAAGACTCAGATTTCAGATGATATATATGTTTGTCAAGAGTAACTATCCAAAATGTCATTTTCATGTAGCAATATTCTCCATCAGGGACTAGAAATAAGTGCCTGTACAGTCTGCCATCTTGATCAGGCAGATATTTATACCCTGTCCTAAGTAAGTATCTCTATGTATAAAAAATTTAAAAATAAAAATAAAAAATCAGAAAAAAAAAAAAAAGAATGCCCCCTGCACCAAAAAAAAAAAAACAAAAAACAAAAAGGTGTGAACTACAGAAGGAAATTACTCTTTCCTGTTAAACCTCCAGGTATAATATAGCCTATAAAGCAGTTCACAATATGCAATACTGATGCCAGCCAACTCCCATTATTAGTAAGAAAAAAAAAAGCACAGCTAACCGTTGACTCATGCCGAATATGGCGTGGTTGTGAGACCAGTTTCTCGTAATATTCCTGCACAAAAGATAGCCAAATCATTTCAACTCAAATAATGGATAGCAAAGAAGATTATTTCATATATCCATGTAAGTATTTTATTAAGTAGATGATAATAGACAGATGGAATGCCAGGACAATACCATTGTAGAAGTAAGGGGCTTCTTATTTGCCAGCACTATGCAACTACCCAAACCAACAACTCTACTTAGAACTTTGGTGGTCTCAGAGCTTGCAGAACAATCAACAACAGCCAATCCTAAAGCCAAAAACATCATCACCGCTAGATTCTCAAAACATTGAAAACCAGAATTATGCTTCATAGGACAGTTTCAGTGCATGACTCACCTGCAGATTTAACTAGAAGTGATGCAATGTCTATTATTTTTCTTGGGATTTCTGAATTTGAGAATGCTTGAAGTCCACCTAGGTTAGACAAAGACATGACAGGAACGCATTAGCTTTGAGTTCCGTTATTAGTATTATCGATAATTGAAAGGAAAATAATCACTAAATTAAAATTACCACCTTCACCAAGACTGGATAAAGAAGAGCCACTCAACTTCACCTGACACACTTCCGACAAGCACTTATCGTCCAACTCTGATGTGAAAACATCATGTGCAACAAGAAATGATTTGCTATCGCAGACACCAATGACTCGCAAATGCACTCCCTACAATACACTAAGTTGAGGATCTCATTTACATTTGGAACATTCCTGTTCTAGTGACTAACAGGAACTATTTACCCTAAAACTTGAACCGCAGAACAACAAATAGTATACACAGAGACAGAAACACACATACATGCATGCAAAAGAGATACAAATATTAATCATCAACTTGCCAATAAGCAAAAGAATAAATATCGATTCGCAATTCGATCCTAAAATAATCAAGCAAATCAATCACATATGGATTGCTTATATCACTAGAGAGTGAGCACATGAATCTATATAACCACCTAAATAACTTCTTTCCACTACTCTTTTCTTTATAAAACGGGCTAACACTAAATAACTGCTCTATTACATCAAAAGAAAAAATGTAACACCTTCGCAAACAAATTAATCATATGGATATATGGAAAATCAGACACAGAAGCACATGTAAAGGTTAAATTCTTTGTCCACCATAACATATACGAAACCAATATAAGATCGAGAATCAGGTTAACATTGGGAAAAAATAAAATAAAATAAAGACAACAGTAGTAAATAGAGAAAGCAAGGAAGGAGGAGAACCTGTCGGGCGTGAAGTGATCGGCATGAGACAATGTGCTCGAGCAATTGACGACCGACGCCGCCACAGCCCATAAGAATGATGGGTATGGTCTTCATTTTGGGTTGCGGTTTTTGGTGGATGGCGATGAAAATGGCTGAGATGACTCACCGCCGAGTCAGTGCTGGGGCAGTGAGTGTGAAGTGGTGGTGTTAGCTCGTGTGCCTAATCGGAGCAGAGAGGGAGCTGCGCCGCATCTATTTCTTGTCGTGTTTAATGACTTCCCCACGTGGTCTACAAAAGGGCAAAGAACGAATCCTTAGAAATTGGTGAGCCTGCTGTTTTAGAGTAAATTATTTCTTAAAAAAGGATTGTTTTCAAACTGATTCCGTAAATACAACCGCACATGGTAATGTAATTTAAAAGCAAATCATATTTTTAAGATACAATTTATATATAACATAAATTTCTTTGATTCCTAAAATAATGAAGTAAAAATACCAACAAACCGCAAAAGGCCTAGCAAAACTCCACGGTGTTGACTGCAAATCATAACCTTGGAACATCTTACAATTCGCTTTTTTGCAACCCAAAGCAGTAAAACAGAATCACATCCCATATATGCAATTTCATGGTGGTAAATTACAAATTAATTTGGTTGCGACGATTTTGCAAGAAATAGTCTTTCCACTTACATTAAATTCACCTTTTTCTCAATCCTTATGATTAAACTAATTCCTAAGAAAGGGTTGCGGCTAAAAAAATTTGTATGATACTATTATTAAGTCACATTTTGTTAAGTGTCATTTTGTTGAATCGCACAATCAAAATGCGATTTCCTTGTTTTAGTGACATGAGGCGTATTTCAGATTGAGTAAATCACATCCTCTAAGTGCAATTTGTTGCCATTTCTTCTTCCTCATTGGCAATTTTACTAGTTCTCTCTCTACAAAATCAATACAAATAACATTGACCTACCCACTCATTCCAACACATTTTTTTGCCAAATTTTAGACTTGGAAGCTTGACTTGTGTCTTTGGTCCACATTTAGCAAGTAAATCACTCTTTTATTTTCGATTTCACAACATTGCACATAATATACTCTACTAACCTAAATAGTTTCTCTCTCTATAAACATTAATTTTTTTGTGTAATTTTTGTAATTAAAGGTGGAAATTAACTATAAGAATCGAATTTGACAATGATATAAGAGCTATTGCTTAAGGTAATATTACTTGGGTTGATTCCAAAAGTTTTGTAAATTTCACTATGTTTGTGGTGTTTGGCCGTGGAGATGAGGGATTTTGTCAAATTTTCTATAAATGCATTTGGGAATATATTGCACAATGTAGAGGGGTTTATTACAGTAGGGATTCATTGAAAAAACTTAAGGTAAGGTTAGGTGTGGGTTATTATGAGTTGTTGCAGAAGATATGTACAAACCTATTACGCTCTGAAAAGGTAGAGTTATAATAATTTCGTTGTGTAAACCATCCTAAGATAGAAACTGACTTTACATTTACTATCATAAACTTAATTCATACTAAACATACTCAACTCTACCGCTTTGAAACATCCAGTTCAATAACTGATTAATAGAAACCTATTGAATAATTTTTTTGAAATAACAGATAAGCAACTCGTAGTTTGACTTTTCAAAAGAGTACACGTAAAATCCACAAGTAAATGTTATTCAATATACAGACCAAAAGATCGAAAACTAGCTAGCCCACTAAGAAGACTCAATTAGTTTCCTTAGTAACTAGAAAAGACAATAATAAGAATGAAATCTAGCTAAATTCTTCTCGATTCTCACCTCTCAATCTCATTTGCTAAAGTTCAGGTTTTGGTGCGATACTTGTAGTATCATTCTTAAAATATAAAATAGACTATAAGGGAATAAGTAACAATTTGCTCAATAGGTGAGACAGAAATAGAAATATGCATTCAACATAACACAAATAGTGTTTTCAATTAAATTAGTTATATGTATGTATGTACAAGCAAATGCCATCGTACGACATTATCCGATCCATTATGAAATTAGAGAAATTATATTCGCTCTAATCTGGGTTAATAAGCTTAACATCATGCACTCGTGAATTGGAAACAAATCGAGGCTTATGCAATAAAGAATACCCTTCTTATGTGACCACCTTCAAACCATAACCCCTAACCTTATTGTAACCTCTTCTCATATCACTTAGTTTGACTAGAGTTAGGAAATGATTATTTTAGCTATCCTCATTGGAGGGAATTCGTATTTGACTTAAAAATCCTAGCCGTTACCCCTAGCAAATTGCAATACATGTTAGTTTAGATATTAAGCTTAGAAATTTATTTTTAAAGTGATCAATCGAGCTTAAACAATTTGCACATAATAAAATTTACAAAACAAGCATAACATAGAGCTCAGCTCCCATCATAGCAAATCGAATCTCAAACACAAGCACTACATACGCACAAATAACTAACTAAAATCACAAGCAAATACATACCAAAGTCCCCAACAATTCTAAATAATACTTCGAAGTGCAGCGAAGCACTGATCCAATTTACTTAGAACTTTATTGCTTACCAGTAGCAATTATCGTATTTGTCCCCTTTACTTATTCCTATTATATTCAATCGATCAACTTTAGTTTTCACTCAAGCCATGTATTTTATCAATAGCTCATTCAATTTCATAAGATTTAAGTTTGTTATGCATCAATTTGATATGTTATTTATACTTGGAAATTAAGATTTTAAGGTTATTTACAAGTAGCTTTTAAGTACAATATCCCTGGAGTATTTTTTTGTTCATATTTCTTATTCAACGAATCCTACGATATACCTATGGTCTATTCTTAGTGCATACCATTGCTAAGAATAGATAAGGTCAATCGTAGGGATAGATCCAAACTAATTGAAAGCTTGAAATAAGTGATGAGAGGCATGCAAAAAGAACAGAAAACGAGAGAAAGTAAGCAAACCCACGAAGAGCTTTAAAAGATATAACGCACTAGTGGAACCTCTGAGGACTTATGACATAGCTCGATATGACGCATGAATTAATTCGGTGAAATTACTCACCACCTAGCTTTGCTTAAAGGTTAAAATAAGAGTGAAATGAAAATAAACAAACAATATTCACAAAAGGAAATATTCAATGTATTAATGATGATTATTATTGTAGCTACATGTACAGTAGGTATTTATACCCGAGAAATTAAGGTAACTTACCTAAAAATGGAAAAGACAATAAAGGTATTGTCTTAAAAAAGTAATGTATAAGAAATACAACAGGATAAAAATGAATATTCACAAAAAATGCAATAAGTAAGTGTAATAAATTCTCCATGTAGGCCTAGACACATGGCAACAGTGTACTAGCAAGACCCTTATAAGATGCAAACAATTCAATACTATTAAGGTGGGTGGCTAAGTAGGGGTACCGAGCAAGAGTAGATTCATTCGAGGAGTGGCTAAGGATTCGCGCAGGTTCTCTTGTCCTCCCGGCATCATTGTTGTCGAATTGTGGGTCGACTCGGATGTATTGGGCAGGAATGAATGAAAGGGCCACTCTACCCATAGAGCAGTTGCTAATTCGACACATAACTTCCAAGAGACAAGAAGTCACTCAAATCAACATTAGGAGTTGGTTAGCAACCATAATCAATTTGGCCTCAACAGGAGTCAGTGGGAGCAGGAAGTTTCACCACATCAAACCTTTAAGGCCTCGGGCTTGATTGCGAGTTAGAGTTCTGGTAGCTTGATTCTCATCAGGCTCAAATAAGGGGAAAATGGAAGTGTTAAGGAGTAAATTCATACTTTTATAGAAATTGAGAGACGTTTTCTTTCACATTAAATAGGAACACGAATTTTCTTGCATTTTGCAACATTGATTACATAATTTACAATGAAAAGAAAAACATATATAAAAGTACATAAAGATTATCTATTTAGTATCTTGACTTGTTCACAATCTAAAGCTATGTAAGTGGATTAAATGGTTAAGCCCATCAACCCATAATTAGACAAGGATAGATACAGGTAAGTAGGTAACCCTTTTGTATCTTATAGTTTACAATACCCCGTTTCCCTAACTTGGTTTCAAGTAGGTATTGAAGGTAATAAGGCTAGTCTTAGATACAATTTTCAAAAATCTACTCCAACATAGTAGGATATGGAGACCGTGCCTTTGCATTTTGTTCCTACACTATAACCCGTATTCTTAAGATATGGCTAGTACATGTTTTAAAGTACTTTGTGTCGACCCTATAAAAGTTATTAAAATAGTAATGACTGTAAGAAAATGTTATATTTCTACCTCAAAAGTTCTAAGTTCCAAAAAGAAAAAATGAATAAACATACAAACTATAGCCTAAGCCTAGTCTTCAAGAAATGCTAAACCTAAAAGATCTGAATCCAAGAAGCGGATGATCTTGATTATAATTTTACCTTAGGATTAAAATAGGTTTTAAATAACCAAAATGTGAATTGAAATTTGAAGCTTTTCCTTTCCATCTAACCATAGTTGACTTAAGTCGTAAGTTAGCTAAAGTGTAACAAGCCACAATCAACCACTACACTCTCCAATTGATCAAATAAGTATGAGCCACTACCTAATTTGGCATACAAGAGTAAAAGTCTAATTAAAGTGCCACAAGAGAACCTTTGAAACTTTGGCATATATATAGCTTAAAAGAAGTAAATGGCCCACATTATCCTTTCATAAGTAAAAATCAATTCCTTTGATAAAATATACAATAGCATGACTGGGCTTGCAAATTAAAATCAACCTTATAAAAATCACGATAATCTATTAAGCAAATCACTATTGCAATAGTATAAGGTAAGTAACTAATATCATATTGTACTAACCAAGATGTCTCCTCCTCCCCCAAACTCCTTGATACATTTTTGCACTTCAAACACTCACAAATAAGAAGAAACAACAATTAAAAACAAATGAATTACATGACCACATTGATCATACCTTCACTCTAACTCCTTAGATGGATGTGTGTCCTCCTTCTTCAGACTCCTTCGATGCAGCAATCCCCTTAGAATAGTTGCATAACCTCAATTAGGCAACAACAACCACATCATTTTTGTACCCCTAATAAACAAAAATGTTACAAAGAAGTCGCTAAAACTACAATCCCTAATGCATATGCAAAATCTTTCCACCTAATGGATGAACTTGAAATAATGCAAGAAGATTATGCCTCTAATTCCAATAACAATCATGAGGAAGTATCAACTTCAGATACAAGGAGTTATGAAAGTCAATTTCACCATTGCAGAAAAATAAGAAATCAAGCAAGCTTGAAAAAATGCTTTAATCATCAAACTATATGGTCAAACAACAAATTATCCCACATTATTTCCTCACCTAAAATCATTATGGCGACTCTTGGCTAATTTTACAATGATAAACCTAAGACTAAAATACTACACAATAATATTTAATTCAATTGAAGATCTTTAAGCGGTCATAAAGAACGATCCATGGTTTGTTTTTTTGGCTAATTCCTCACCATCTATAAATGGGAACCAAATTTCTAAGCTTCCTTTGACTTGGTTGCGGTATGAATTCGTATTCCTGAATTGCCATTGGAACACTACTCCACTACTATACTAAAAAAAAAAAAAATAGGTAACACCATTGGTCCACTATTAAGATATGATGCAATGACTCTCCATACGAAGAGAGGAAGATTTGCCCATACTTGTGTTCAAATTAATTTACATGAGCCTTTAATCCATACCTTAATCATTGATAATCAACCCTATCGAATTCAGTACAAAGGCCTCAACAATCTATGCTTCAACTGTAGTAGGCTTAGGCACATCAGATCATACTCCCTACACTAAGAGAAAGTAAGTTGTAACACAATTAATATGGTAGGGTCCACCACTGACCTAAAGTCTAATCAAGAAGGAAAAGAGCATGACTTACAACATGAGGAAAATATGAAACATGACAATGCATTAAATGCCACTCCAAACGTAGCTTCTTCTTCTTCTACCATGTTTGAATCTCCATAAACTCAAAACAATATCACAAATAAGCCCCTATATACGGATTGGATTCTAGTTAGTTCACAATCATGAACAAGACGAACTACAAGAACAACACTAAACACCAATCAAAGACACATAAAACCAACACAAGTCACTATGCAAGCAAACTAACCTAAACCATAACCTCATTCTCATAAGATAGCTCTTGCTTAGCCTAAGGATCATTCTACTCCAACCGTACGCACATTAAATCGTAAAGAGACACCACCATTGCAATAAACATCAAATTTAATAAACACAACTAATAAAAACTCATCACTAGATTAAAAATTAACTCCAAATAGTACAGTGGACAACACATTAGAATTTAAATCTCCTCCCCTCCTTGCTTCTTTACTCTTAGCTAATCATAAAACAAGAATACACGAGAAACAATCTCACCAAAAGAACATAAATGGACAAATGTGTGAATGTAGCAATATCCCTAAAAATCCTCCATTGAAATTCACTACTACCATAGCTCACTCCTCCTATGAGAATTCTCTATGTTTCCTTCCTAAACGATCACATACATACGCACCCTAATGGAACTACACCAAATGACCTACATGAACGACATTATAGTGCTTATCAAGTAAGTTCCTCAAATTCGCTTTTATATAATATTCAAACATAGGATGCAAGTGTAGCGCAATGGAGTTCTCATGACTATAACCCGCTAGTAGTTGATGATAATGCCTTCAATAGTATTGGACCATCTAGATCTGGTTTGTAAACAATGGGAGCTCTCGTGCATCACAACAATACAAATGCTTGTCTAAAGGCACAACTTCGAGCCTATGCCAAGCTTGATTTGTTCAACAATTCCAATAACCTGTATAATGACCAACTCATTAGTCTTTTGCAGTAAAGAAGAAGCCATAGCTATGCTCCTATGCGAGATGAGACCAGTGAAGTTCCACCTGAAGACCAACCGATTGATCGAGCTAGCTTCTCAATCCCAATGGTACTAAATAGTTGCTACTATGTTAAATCTAAAGTATTCCCCAATCTACTAACCCTCTTATGATTATTGCATGAAATGTAAGGGGTACAAACTCCTTAAGAAAAGTGGACACTATCAAAGAACTTGTCCACGACCTCCGCCCAAATGTTTTACTCCTTGTTGAAGCGAAAATGGATGCTATTAAGCTTATGAGTTAGCTGCTAACCTACCTTATGAGGGTAATATTTTCTCTTAATTGGATGGCCAAAAGGTGGGACTACTACTTTTGTGGATGGAAGAACTTTTGAAGGTGCAACACATCCATCAAACTCTCTAGGACATTCATGTCCTAATCCAAGTTAGACCCTTTAATACTACTTGGTATTTTACTGGAGTATATGGTAGTAACAAAGATGGTATCAGAAATTTGCTTTAGATGCAACTGCGTAAATATCATAAGGTTATAGAGGATAGAACTTGGTGTATATTAGGTGATTTTAACGCTATCTTGCACAAAACAGATAAGTGGGGGCGTGCTCCCTTTAATCCTAAGAAAATTGAAGATTGTAGAAATTGTATGTCTGATTGTGGTCTACTAGACCTCACATTTGTAGGACTTAGATACACATGGTCAAATCGATAAGCAATTACGAGTCTCATTCAAACTCACATCGATAGGGACTAAGCCAATTATAATTAGAAAAGCCTTTATCTAAACTCAGTCCTTAAACACTTGCCTTAGCGAACTTCTAACTATTACCTTGTACTCATTAAGACAACTCGAATATGCCCCACTAACAAGCCTAATAAACCTTTTTGGTTTCAACTAATGTAGCTCTTGCACCTAACTTTCCAAAACCTAATCCAATCAGTTTAGGCTAAAAACAACAATAATTTGCTTAAGGCTATCTTTTACTTTGCAGTTGCCACTTAAAGCTAAAATAGGCAAACCTTTGGTTTCATAGACAAATAAAAAATAGAAACTTTATAAAAGCTTAAAACCATTAAGTTAAAACTATCTTTCCAACCTATCCCTCACCTAATCCACGTGGAAAACCTTTTGAGAGATGCAACTTAACAACATTTTAAAAAATGAAGAATACCTTTGGAAGTGAAAGTCTCAACAAAAGTAGATAAAAAATGGTGAGCACAACACAAAATACTATTATTCATTGGTTATTGGAAGGAAAATAAGAAATAAGATTTAGGGCCTATAAGATGAGGTAGGCAATTGGATCATGGAATCACTTTCCCTTAGAAAACATATTTTGAGTCATTTCCAATAGAGATATACGTCCAGGAAAAATTTTTCTACTATTTCAAACATAATTCCACAAGACCTGTTTGGTGGATTAACAAATCAACAAGCCCAAAATTTGAGTTTACTTGTAACCCTCTAATTAATCAAGTAGTCCATTTTCGGTATAGGATCTAGTAAAACGCTTAATAAAGATGAACTACACTCAAAGTTCTACAAATGCAATTAGCCTCCAATCCAACATTCAATAATCACATTCTTTCAAGAGATTTTCATGAAATGGCAAGTTCCATACCAATTAAATGATACCATCATTGTATTGGTGCCAAAGATGCAAGGGGCAAACAAACTTAGCTACTTTAGACCAATAAGCTTGTGCATTACCTTATATAAGGCCATATCAAGGCTACTAGTGGCTACGCTTAGGCGATACCTTAACTCCATCATATAACCAACCTAAGCAAGCTCCTTGCCTAATAGGACTACATCTAATAACATCTATGTCCTTTAAGAAGTCATGCATTTAATGAGGAAAAAAAGAGGGAGAAAAGGGTTCACGACATTGAAACCTAACCTAAAAAAAACCTTCGACTATATAAAGTGGGATTTTTTAATCTGTGCACTTAAAGCCATTAACCTACCTCAAAATTGGCTATAATTAATAAAGTCCTGTATCACATCAGTAACTACCCAAGTTCAAGTCAAAGTAAACTGCTTAATCCATTTTACCCTTCAAGAGGAATTCGGCAAGGTGATCCACTTTCACCCTACTTATTCATCATTGGAATGGAGCTTCTAAGTCGATTGATAGAACAAAAACTTCAGTAGAAAACTTTAAATCCATTTAGATTAAGAAACTCAAAATTAGAAATCTCTTATCTCCTATTTGCTGATAACAAACTACTCTTAGTTAAAGCTAGTCCTATTTTAGCCAAAGCAATACAAGAGACCATCAAGGCTTTCATCCAATGGTAAAGTCTTAAAGTTAACAATGATAAATCCTCAATCTTTTTTTCTCCAAGCAACCCCTTTAAAGTGGTACAAAGTATCCTAAACATTTTGCAAGTCAAAAGAAGGGATATTATGGGTAAATACTTGGATTTCTTAGTTAACAAAGAGTTATAACTAAGACATAAAGATTTGATTAAAGTCATACAAAAAGTCAATCACAAATTGAATGGATGGAGAAGTAAAACACTGAGCATGGATGGAAGAGCCATATTAATTCAATCTATGCCATCCCTTTGTATTATATGCAAATCAATACACTACCACAAAAAACCATTCGGGAAATAGATAAACTAACCTACTCTTTCTTTTGGGGTGGTTCTTGTAAGCCTCAAAGTTAAGCCAAGTAACCTTAAGATTGAACTTAGAACTCAAGATATAGGGCGATCGGTTGAAAGATTCGATCAAACCCAAATTATAAACTATTGAGAAGAATATTAGTAAAAATGACCCCGTAAACTTAAATTTAAGAAAATAAGTAATAAAATAAGAGACTATAAAATTTTCAAATTTTAAGCATAATAATTGCTAATTACTGAAAAAGGCAAAAAATGTAATCTAATAACTAATAAATTACTAGAGATAGATTATATGTATACTAAAAATAATAGAATGACTTAAATAATATTTAATAATATTTATTTGTACTATATATGAATATACATGTAAGTATAAATACGCGTAATTACTTAAAATACGCGAAATGTGCTAAAATAATACTAAATGCTTAAAGAAAATTCATAATTAATTAAGGAAAAATCAAGAAAAATCATGAATCATCCAGAATTGGGTCGTGGCAGTTGGGAAAAATAAGAAAAAATTCGGCCAATTAGAATAAGCCAACATAAAAGCTGAAAATCAAGGGATAAGGCAATTGTCTTATCCCATTTAATGCACAATAAATTCCACAAAGCCTTATAAATAACAGGAAAAATTATAGAGCTCATTTGGACAAATAAAAATCAGAGAAAATTAGAGAGAGTTGAAAATTCGAGAGAAAATCCAGAAAATAAAAAAAATAAGAAAAACTGTGCAATTAAGGATTTTAAAGGGAACCCACACCAGACGAGGAGCTGGGAGTGGACGGCCACCACCACCACACGGTGGTGGCAGCGCCTAGGCCGGCCGACAAGGCCACGGCGGCCCGCGGTGGCCGGAGCCACCCAAATCGGTGAGTCCGATTTCCAGCCCGATTCTTGTGTAATTTTGTAAAAATAGTAAATATGATTAGAAAATTATGAATTTTGTTATTCTGGGATATTTTTGTATGTAGTTTGTAGGAAAAATATTATTTTGATGAAATTATGTCCCGTAATATATGGCCCTTAAGAAATCGTGCAAAACCGAGCACATTTCGGTTTAGAAATAAATGACCTTAGGAGTGTAGTTTCAAGCCCAAAATTTTTCTGTAGATTGCTTAGATGATATAGAACAGTGCTATGAAGCCCGTTTTCAAAAATTAATTTTCTAAATTTTTAGATAATTTTTAGGCCCTAAAATGAGGCATAAAATGGGTAATTTGGAGTTAATTAGGTGATTAGGAGATTAATTACTGACTTAGTGAATAAGTAGATGTTTTAGGATGTTAAAATCTGATGGAGTATGATACTTGTAGCAATTAGAGTGTTAGATGTAATTATTAGGTTAATTTGTAGTAAATAAGTAATATGGAAAAATATTACATTTTAAGATAATTTTGTAAATTAGGGTAATTAGGAGTAAAATCTGATTTAGGATGAATTTAGACATATAATTGATGTTAGAGATGGTAATTAGGGTGATAGAAATATTAGAAGTGCATTAAGTACATAAAAGGTAATAATATATAATATGTGATTTTTAGAAATATAATAAATAGAAAATATTATAATAAAAATTGATATTTTGAGAATAATAAAAATGCACAATAAATCTGATAGGAAACTTGAATTTATGGAATTATATGAAAAATGTAAAAAATTTATCACATTAAGAGTGAATTCGGTACACTAATATGGATTTAAGTGTACCGAGTAAAATAAACACTGACTAAGGGTAATGATGGTATTTAGGAGATCGGGAAGTAATGTGATTAATTTCACATTATAAATTGAAATGGATTTCTAGGGTTGGAATCTAAAACATTATTTAGAAATCGAACTAAAAACCTAATTTAGAAATCGATGCGAAAACCGAACCTGAACCTAACCCCAAACTTAGAATAATTGTAAAAGACTTAATAACTAGATAATTAGGCATATTAAACCTTAAACAAAACCTAACAATAAGCATTATAGGATAAAACGAACCTACAATAGTTATATGAAAAGCTGAAATCACGTTTGTGTTATAGGGATGATCGGCGATGGCCTGAGCAAATCGGACCTCGAGTGAATGAGCAAGGAGTCGAGATAAGTTGGGATTAATACAATGCTGTATTTTGGAGGCTTCAGATTACGCTTGGTTGTGCTTGTTAGATAGTTGAATGTGTGTATGTGATTGATTATGAATGATACTATGATTCTGTTTGTTACTCTGGCACATATTGTATGAATTGTATGTAATGATTGATCACCCTAAACTGGACTTAATTAAATATCCGACCAGTAATCATAATCGGACATACATGGCAACCCGTTAGGGGAACTTAGGACTCTCCGGCCAAATACCGACCCCTTCGGAAGGGATAGTGCAGGATTGCAAAATGGTCCCTTCTTCATCCTCAGTCGAACTAAGTGACAGGAGAGGAGGTTGCGGCGAGGGTGAAGACAGTGGTTCGAAGGTAGTCGCGATAGGAGCAAGGTCTCCATTACACAAGCCTGGGTTTGATCGTGAGCTGTTGCATTAACGACAACTCCTCAACCCGGATTAGAGCGGGCGCAATTTCTCTAATCTCATAACGAGCCGGACAACGTCGTGCGATGGCATTTGCTTACACATGCATTGCACCTAATAAGTGATTGAAAACCTTGTTGTGTATATAGTATAGTTTTAAGTCATCCGTCCTAGCTTACTGAGCTATGGTTGCTCACATCCCTATAGATATCGTGCAGGTGTTGGCTAAGAAACGGCAACAACTACTCTGAAGCTAGCAACTGCTGGATCCTGGGGAGTGAGGAAAAATATTGAAGAATAAAACTATATTTTTAAGGTTTAAGTTTTTACTTTAGAACTTTTCATTTTAAATAATGTAACAACTAGGAAATATAATTACAGAGAAATATTGTAAACCTTAATTGCAATAACTGTATTATAATATATATATATATATATATATATTTCCTCACTTTCTTAAATAAATGATTTATTTAAATTACAAACTGTTTCCTTCAAAGCGGGTTAGTCGTTGACGCCTTGTGTAGATCAAGTCTAAGATAGCGGTTGTAAGGCCAACTTCTATCTTAGGATGGTTTACACGGTAGAGGCTGTTACGACTCTGCCGCTTCGGGGCGTGACAGTTCCAAAGAAACTAGGAAATTGCATTAGATAACTTAGGAAAACATTTGCAAACCAAAAGAGCATGGAAGGCTAGGCATGATAAATTTAAAAATAAAAAATGTGATATTGGAAATGAAGAGAACATGGAAAATTTACAGGAATGATTCTCTTTAGGGTAAGCTAACTACTAGCAAATACAGGAACCATGTTCGACGACATTAACTTATGTCCTTTTCCTTATCTTCCCATCTCTAGAAAAGCTTTGTAAGAGGTAGCAATAGCTTGAAAGAGAAAGAGGGTATTAAACTGGGTAATGGAGAAACCACCCTCTTAAGGCAAGACAAATGGATACAAAACAAACCGGTAAGATCACTAATAAAAGGGCCTCTTAAGTGCAATCAAGAAAATCTATAAGTTAACCAAGTATGGATGGCACCAAATAGACAGATTGAAGATCTGTTGGGATTTGAAATATCGTAAGTTATTCTTTCAAATTATGGCCCTTACCTTCTAGATCTTAAGTAGAAAGATGATCATAGAGGAGTAGATGTACTCAATAATTTAATAGTAAATGCTTTTATCATGTTGTATCACCACCCTTTCCTTACTCAAGAAATACCTAGTTTTGAAAAATGAAATTACCCCCAAAAATTCAATGTTTGCTATAGAGAGTATACTCATAAGCCTTACCTTTCACCACCACAACAATGATGTGAAATCTCTACTCCCTTAGTTGCCCATAATGTTATGATCACATAGAAGATGTTGAACATGCTATCCCAACTTGCCCAATATTAGGGAATTTCTTAAGAAACCAAGGTCTTCCAATAGCAAGAATGAAGAGAAGAAACACATAGGAGGAAAATCCAAGCACCAAAAGGCCTGGCCCTAACATTTTTCCTGTAGCTTATTTGGAAAAGTAGATGTAAAAGCTTATACCTATAACATTAGATGCTTGAGTCTCAACAAAATTTAGCTGGTCATTGGCAAAAAGCAAGGCAACTATCAAATGAACACTGGGCAATAAACTATTTCAAAAGAAAAGTAAAAGGGTTAAAAATATTATAAATATCACCTGGAAACCACCACCTTAAAGGTGGTTAAAATTGAATACGAATGCATTAGTGTTACCTACTTCTAAAGATGCAACGGTAAGTGGAGTTATTGGAAATGATTAAGGTACATGAATACCAAGCTTTGCTTACAAACTAAGAAAATTAGATGTCCTCTATGTCGAACCGTAAGGGTTTTGGTAGGGACTCACCGTCTGCAAAAAAACTAAACGTATAGAGATTAGTCATTCAAATGGATTCAAAGATAATTGTTGATGTGCTAAAAAGTCATAACAAAAATATTGTGCTTAATACTCATCTATTACTTTCATGTAGGGAAAAGCTACTTAGTTTCCAATGCTATGACTTGGCTTTTGTGCATAGGGGCGCGAACATGGTAGTTAATGCAATGGCCAGAGAAGCAAGAACAATGTCAGTTGATGAATGGATCTTTTTAACTCCTTCATAGTCTCTTGGAATACCTTTCAAGAGATACTATGCCCTTTGTCACCTAAAAATCTATGTGTAATGTTTTTGTTATCAAGATTGTTAATGACTCACTAAGTAATATATATATATATAGACCACTTTCATGGAGGGGGTATGCCCCCTTAGCTTTTGTAAAACTTAGGCTTTATTATATAAATAAATGCCCTAGTTACCAAAAAAAAAAAAAAAAAAACTAATATCATATTTATCGATGAATGAACATCATATTTTGTACATGAATTTTGCTTATTTTTATAATTAATAGTCTAAAGTTTAAAAGTATTAATTAGAACCTACAAACTTTTCAAGATTATTTATAATATTCAGATTAGGTAGTTAATTGTACAAATGGGTAAAGTTCAAGTATCGATTATTCTTCATATAGTAAATCATAAAAATGGAGAAGTTTATATATCAAATGTAACATTAACCCTTAAGATGATAGACGAAACAATCCATTGTAGCAATGAATGGCTACAGAATGGATAGAGTATGTCAATTTGGAACTGAAACCTACTCTATAGATAAGAGTTCCCAAATTTTTGGAACTGGTACTCACTATATAGCACCTAAGAACTACCCTAAAACTATAAAAGTTTCATGGTATAGTATCATGTAGAATCTATAAAAAAATTTTCCATCTTCTCATAAATTTCAACTTTACGAGTTCTTTTTATAGTGAATTATAATTATACATTTTTTTCCTTGCCAAAATCTTGCTTTTGAAATATTACACGAAACCTTATTATTAAATGGTATCCTTTACTAATAAAGCAATTAAATAGTAAGCGCATGGGGTGTATGCACAAATGAAAAGAAGATACAAGTTCTTTAAAATTAATAATAAATATTCCCTTTTCAAATTTAAAGTTACTATTTTTAGGTTTTAATTAGCTTGCAATCGGTCTAATCTGTCTCCTTTCCACGTTATTGACACTTGATTTTTGCCCGAACCAAGGCCCAACAAGCGAGTCCCATTAAGAAGGCCTATCGTGCAAATGAGCTGTGAACTCGTTAGTCACCCGACAACCTCCTCGCGAGGCCATGTGCTTACGTAACAAACATGCGAACTCTCGGAGAGCCTATCCTCTATACCGCGACCCGCTTAACGAGCCAAATAACACCCATTCGAGAAAGTTACCCCAGATCATCGAGCCAACATAGATTGATTGTCCGGCATAGGCTCGAAGCTCAACTCACCCCCGATTAAACATTAACTAATACCTTCATTAGCATCCCAACCCAGCTTTTGCCTTTAATGCCTACTTTTCACTATAGCTCATTAATGAGTGTATGATATCCGTAGTACGATCAACATACCTACCACCCCTACTCTCATGAGATCATTGAGTTGCAAATTTTGTGGTTTAGCCAGCCATACCATGCCACTATAGGGAGCTTAATTTGTGTCATAGAACACACTATTTGCCAGCAACTAGTACAAGGGCACTCTTAATTGCTACGTGTCTTAGTAACCCACATAAAAAGTGCTAAGCGCCAAGAAGTAGAGAAAGACTCATTTTTTACTCTCTCAGGACCTTTCTCTTCCCCCTCTCTCCTGACTGAAGTTCGACAGATTACACATACACTAAGTGAGCACAGCTCCTTAGGTTTTTAGTACTCGTCCCTCTTCTTTTAGTTCTCTTTATTGACATGATCGTCGAAAGGCCTGACATAATCGTCGAAAGGCCCTTGTAGTTACACCCATATAGGACTTTTTGCAAGTATTGAAGAGTAAAAGTCGAAGCCTAAACCCACTAAATCTAGACTCTATGCAAGCCCATACATCCTAGCTGGTCCAACAATGATCAACACACCTCAATATAGTATTTCTTTTATATACTTTTAATTTTTTTTGAAGAAAATTATTTAGTATATTTTTATAAGAAAGATACACGATATTCTAAAATCTATAATTTGAATAGATATAGAAGGCTTATCGGTATTTTACCTTATGGAAATAAATTTAAAAATTATTATCTAGTAACTAAACTAGTATTTATTCATAATCTATCGAATAAAATATCGCACAGGTAGGTACCCCTACCTTGATCCGTTCTATCAATTAAAATTTCCTTCTGCCAATAAATAATTTGATTAATTTCAAGAGAAAAAGAGAAAAATGAAATGGGAAGAAAAAGAAAAGGATAGAACCAACACCGAAACACTACCAAGCAGTGGGCCCCACAGTTCCAAGTGACTTCATACTCATCTCACACATTAATCCTAAACAAATGACATCCGTCAGATCCAAATCAAACGGCATACACTACGCGTGTCTACTAATGTAATCTGGAATCCGTCCGACCTCCACACTCTCTCTCTTCCCTCCTTCTCCCCCCCTCTCTCCCTCCCTCCCTCCCTCCCTTCCTTCCTTCCTCCCTCCTCGGCGCCTTCAACCGCCTGACGGTGCTCATCAAAAAACCCTAAAAATCAAATATTTCAGGTAAATATGAATTCCGCAGAATCAAAACGTATCTCAATCTCGACCCTAATGCATCGTCATATTAAGATGCGAAACAAATTCGTAATTTTGAAATTATCTCTCGTCGTAAAGTATTATATGACGGACTCGCGTTTAGGGTTAGGGTTCTGATTTTGACAATGAAGTGACTTAAAAGGTTTGTTTTTCACTAGGTTTGATGGATTCTGCCAAGTTTTTGCTTTGTTTAGTTTGTGTTTGTTTTATTAGATTACGCTTTGCTGATTACTTGATTAGAATGCTGTTATTAGGTTTTCTTTTGGTATTTTGGAGCGAAAGTTAGCAACTTTTAGAGTTTGAATCGATGAAGCCGATAGCATACTTCAATTTTCAATTGGTGAAAGTGGATTACAGTTTTTTTATGCTGAAGCATGGATGGAGTAGAAATCATAAAGATATTGATGATAAATTTCTGTGACTTATATATGTTAGAGGCTGTGCTGTTTAAGTGGAAGTGTGCTTTGTTTTACAATCCACCTGTTCAAAAGAGTATCCTGGCGAATATTACATGGCATGTCATCTGCAAGACAAAATATGCACTTGTGGTCCGTGTCCCTGGGGGGGGTGGAGGGAGATAGAGAGAGGTAGGTACTTGTGCCAAGCGTTTAATTTAGCAATAATTTTATGGGAATGAGCTGATCTGTTTATTATGATGGCTCCATGAATGTTTCCTTGCACAACATGAAGTGTAAACTAAAAAAAGAAAAGGAACTTTTCTCATCATAAGAAAAGGTGGGAGAGGAACTTCAAAAATATAAAGTCTGTTAATGAATTATGATGCCTTTTGGGCATCAACTTTGCAAATAAGAGATCATGCATGATATTTCCCACAGGGGACCTTAGAAGTGGGATGAGTTGGTTGAAGAAGGGAGCATAATAGTATATATTGAAGTGCTTTATATTTTTACTATCAACGAGCAGATTTTTCGATGATAGCTTGTCTAAGTTGGCTTAATTTAGTAGGTTAAGTGCTACTTACTCCATTCTTACACTATAGTTGTAAATGAGGGAATGTAACTAAGTTTAGCCATTTCCTTGCTCTTATAAAGTTTCAAACTCTGCACCACTGTTGTTGCCTGAAGGTGCATCGTTTGATACTTTGGTAGTCACCTTAGAGTTACATCAAGTCACAGTCACCTCTTTTTAAAGAGGAGAATGCCCCCATCATTTACATACTGTCTTGTCATAGTAAAAATAAAAGATTAAAAAAATTAAAAAGCAGGAAAATACTGTCATGAGTTTAGAATTAACCTAGTAGATGATTTTAATTAGGACTAAAGTCCTCTTCTTTCTTTTGCTTTTTGGATAAGGAGGAGTGATTTCTCATAATTTATGTTGCAAACTAGTTATGCAGATATGCAAAGAGCGTGCAAATGACAGCTACATGCTTGGACTACCAGCAGTGACATGGATAGCTAATAAAATCATGTGATTAACAATGGACATAGATGTGATTGAAGTAGATGATGACATGGGTCGCCAAACTCTAGCAAATGAAGAGTATGCTGAAGTCAATGATGATGAAGTTACTAACTCTGGCAATACCACTACTCATGATGAGGATGAGATCTTTGAGCCACATGTTGGCATGGAGTTTGATTCAGAATATGTTGCTAAAAACTTTTATGATGTCTATGCTAGGCGCTTAGGATTTAGCTTCAAAGTTGGTCTTCATAGCTCTTCTCAACCTAATGGGACAGTAGTTCGAGAATATGTTTGTAGTAGACAAAGTATGAAAAGATCTGCTCAAATGTGTGATGCAATGATTAGAATAGAAATGAATAGTCCACATAAGTGGGTTGTGACAAAGTTTGTGAAGGAACACAAACATTCCTTGGTGAGTTCTGCCAGTAATCATCGTGTTCGACCTGAGAAGCATTTTAATGGGGCAAAAAAGAACATAGTTCAAAATTATGCATCAGCAGGGGGCGTTCCTAGTGGTGTTCTTTTTGTCTCTGTGGATGGGAACCATGCCAGTACAGAAACAAATCATGGAACAAGGAATGTCAATGTCGAATCTAACCGTTTAGTTAATAATTCTGGTAATGTAAACTGTTTTGTTAGACCATCTAGACAAAAAAGAACACTCGGGAGGGATGCTCAGAATTTGCTTGACTACTTCAAGAAAATGCAAGCAGGAAATCCTGGTTTCTTTTATGCTATGCAGCTTGATGATGATAACCACATGACAAATGTCTTCTGGGCAGACGCTAGGTCCAGGGCAGCATACAGTCATTTTGGTGATGTTGTCACACTGGATACAGCATCCATAGTTTATCAATATAGGGTGCCATTTGTTCCATTCACTGGTGTGAATCATCATGGCCAGACAATATTGTTTGGCTGTGCCTTGTTGCTGGACGATTCAGAATCATCCTTTTTTTGGTTGTTTAAGACATTCCTTACAGCAATGAATGATCATCCTCCAATGTCTATAGTCACCGATCAAGACAGAGCCATAGAACTAGCAATTTCTCAGGTTTTCCCCAAAGCCCGCCACTGTATAAGCAAGTGGCATGTTTTAAGAGATGGACCTGAAAAACTTGCTCATATTTGTCATGCACATCCCAGTTTTCAGGTTGATTTGCACAATTGTATTAACATGACTGAAACAATCGAGGAGTTTGAATCATCATGGAGATCAATGATTGAGAAATATGAGCTATATACAAACCATTGGCTCCAATCATTGTACAATTCTCGTGCACTGTGGGCTCCAGTGTACTTTCGAGATTCTTTTTTTGCAGCAATATCACCTAATCCAGGCTATGAAGGTTCCTTTTTTGATAGTTATGTAAATTACAACACAACATTACCATTGTTCTTCAGGCAGTATGAAAGAGCATTGGAGAATTCCTTCGAGAAGGAGATAGAAGCAGATTTTGACACAATATGCACTACACCTGTTCTGAAGACCCCATCTCCTATGGAGAAACAGACAGCGAATCTTTATACAAGGAAGATATTTGCAAAGTTTCAAGAAGAGTTGGTGGAGACATTTGTATATACAGCTAATAGAATTGAAGGTGACGGGGATACAAGCACATTCAGAGTTGCAAAATTCGAGGATGACACCAAAGCGTATGTTGTCACATTAAACTACTCTGAAATGAGAGCAAATTGTAGTTGCCAGATGTTTGAGTATTCAGGCATACTTTGTAGACATGTTTTGACAGTTTTTACAGTGACAAATGTTCTTACACTGCCATCACACTACATCTTGAAAAGATGGACAAGGAATGCCAAAAGTGGTTCTGGAGTGGATGGTCATGCAAGTGAACTTCAAGGACAAGGGTCCTTGATTACAAGATACAACAGTCTGTGTGAAGAAGCCATGCGATATGCAGAAGAAGGGGCTATAGCTGTGGAAACATATAATGCAGCCATATCAGCGATCAGAGATGGAAGGAAGAAGATTTCTGCTGTCAAGAAAAATATTGCCAAAGTTCCTCCTCCAAGCTCCCATGTTAGCAGTATTAGTTATGATAACAAGAGCTCTGCATCTGCTTCAGATGTGAGCCCATTACTATGGCCAAGACAAGATGAAGTAACACGACGATTGAATCTTAATGATAATGGAGTCTCCCTCCAGTCTGTTGCTGATTTGAATTCACCAAGGATGGCTCCTGTGTCTCTTTATAGGGACGATAACCCCATTGAAAACATGGTAAAATGAAAATTCTTTAATTAACCCCCACACTGAAACAACACAAAAACACACATGCGCATGCATAAAAATACACAAAAAAGAAAAACAAACGAATTTTTTTTTTTTAATCTAATGCTTTCTTGCATATATTGTAATTTAATACCCAATTTTCCCTTGATTTTCTTGAATAGGTTGTTCTTCCATGTCTGAAGTCAATGACCTGGGTGATGGAGAACAAGAATTCAACACCAGGAAATAGAGTAGCTGTCATCAACCTGAAGGTATGTGCTCATTGTTACTCGGTCTCACAATACTGATTTATCAATCCATCAACCTTGTATGGTGATTTTACCCTTTTTCTTCCCCCAAAGCCTTTATCAAACCATTGCAAAGTTGGTCCGTGCAATTGTAAAATGTTTGTTTATTTATTTATTTATTTATTTTTAACTTAAAAAGGAACACCTTATCTTGCCCATATGTTTTAGCCCCCTTATCATTCAAAATGATCATTTACGTTAACCTTTTAAAAATGTGTCTTTAGACCTTTATTTAAGCATTTCATTCATATAATAACAACAACAAAAAAGTGACCGAAATGTTAGAAAAATACTTTTACAAGGTCAGAAAACTTCCCTCAAAATAAAAAAATAATAAAAATTGAAAATATACATGTCAAATAAAATTTAATGAAATGAAAATTAAAAAAAGATCATCAAAGCTATCCAATTTTTTAGTTTTTAATTTCTTTGTTATAATATTTACTTTTAACATTTTAATTTTTTGTATTTATCTTTTATTTTTCTGATTTTTACTTTTTTTTCCCTGGTTTTTATGTTAGCATCTTTTTTGTTTTCCATTATTTTTCTGAAGGGAAAAATTGTGAAATATGAATCTGATACGCATTTTAAAAATTTCAAGGTGTGTAAACACTTATTTTGATGGTTAAGGGGGCCTAATCGTGCATTAGGCAAAGATAAGGAAGTCTCTTTGCAATTTTCCTGTTTTTTTTTTAACTCTATTATTTGGTGCTTTTTAGTTCCTGACTATAGGTTGATTATCATTCTCCATTGCCGTTAGAGTCTCGATGAATGATTGCTAATTGATTTACAAACTAATTTAGTTGCAAGATTATAGCAAAGCTTCAGCAGCAGAGTCGGAGGTTAAGTTTCAGCTCTCAAGAGTCACACTGGAACCTATGTTGAAATCAATGGCCTATATCAGCGAACAACTCTCGTCACCAGCTAATAGGGTTGCTGTCATCAACTTGAAGGTACGAAAATTAATTTATTACTAATTTTGTGTGTGTAACCTTTTTATTATTTACTAAAATAGAAAATCAATAACATGCATTTGCTCTAAATGAGTTTATGGCTTTAGAATTTGAAGAATGAAAGTAAATACTGACAAAGCATAGACTTTTATCTTTAGTATATTGCTTGCATCTTAGTAAATTTTGCTTCCATGTTAAGTGATGGGTTCGTTCTTTCAACTTATCTCAGCTTCAAGATACCGAGACTACAACTGGAGAGTCAGAGGTCAAGTTTCAAGTTTCCAGGGATACATTAGGTGCCATGTTGAGATCAATGGCCTACATCCGTGAGCAGCTATCAAATCCAGTAAGCATTTGACCTTGTTTACTTGTGTTTGATGCTGTTTTGGCTTGTTAAATAATGTAGTGGTGTTAACTGAATAAGAAATGTTTACTTGCTTCACATTACAAAATTGCAATATAGGAGACTGCTGCCATGCAGCATAAACAATTGAATACACTGCAACTTGTGCCTATGAAAAACCCAAGTAACAATGGAACAAAAAAAGAATCAGGGCTAACCCATCAGTAGACCATTTAAAATGCACTTAGCTAATTCAGAGGTGGGGAAAATAATTTTCTTCTGTACATGGTAAGATGGCTGCAGCTAATACTACCTGCCATGGTATAATGCCAATGAGTGTGAAGATGAGTTAGCAATTTGTCCCAAGTAGTTGATTGTACCATTCCATGTGCCAGAACTGCTCGGGTAGCCAAAATGGAAAATAATTTGGGATTGTGCTTGGTTTATGTTCTAACATTCTTTGATCTTGTTGTGTAAGAAGTAAAACCTCCAAACAACTTACTTGAGTGTATAGTCTCCCATGCATAGTCATTTAAATGGATGAAAGAGTGTCTCAGATGGACTTAAGGCACCTCACAATCTTTGACCATGAAAGCAGGGGTCTCTGCTGAGAAAGGAAGTACTATGTGCATTCTTAATGGTAGATGTGTTCAATTCTGCTGCTTTTCAGCCCCGGCTTGAGCAACAGGGATCATATTCTGCTTGCTTTTATTATGTACCTCAATGTTATATCTTGGACTTTCTTTACCGACCTTTTCTGAGGAGTATGGGGTCAAGGGAGTTGGGTATGGGTAACCGGACTTGACAGCAGAAATCTTGCACATGGACTTTAATTTTGCATGATGTTTATTTAAAGCTAGTGCAGCTCTAAAACTGGATGCTGGAATCTACCTTTGCACATGGAACCTTGAGAGCCCAAAAGTAGACTTGAATACTGAGAAACAGAAACTATAAGGATGCTTAAGACATAGCTGAGATATAGAGAGGATATTTGAAGTTCAACTATGATTTGGATATATCTATCTCTAAGTTCGTTGTCTTTCCCACTTCAAATTTTGCGAACTTAACTATTGATGGTCATTGAAACTGGAGCAATGTATATATAACCTTTGCCCCCCAAGAAAGGGGAAAGAAGAGAGAGAATTTGGCTCTTGCATATATGAATGCCAAATCCATTTCAACCTTAAAATGTGGAGTAATTTGCAATGTCTCTACTTCTTTCATGGCTCTTCATTGATTATGAAAGAATGTATTGGTCATTGCCTGATCTTGCTATGACCTTGGCAGGCTGAAACACAGTCGGAACAACCACCAAAGAAGCAACGGAGATGAATAGGACATAGATACTTGCTCATGAGTGAGTGTCACTCTGCAATCTGGAAACAGCAAAGCACACCAATCCAATATTTAGTCATTTGATGAACTGAGTCTTCTCTGCATACTTCATTCCATTGGAGTTGTCCTGCTTCCATGGCTTCAGTCAACAAATCTGTACATGTAACTTATTATTTTATTAATTTAGGCATAAAGGAGTATATCGGTAGATTCAGTTGGTTTTTTGTAATGATTAGTGTGGTAGAGAACAAAAAGGGTTGCCATCTTCTTTCATTGTGTATGATATTTAGGAATCTGCTAGTTTTCCATTTTGTTTAATGGTACAGGCTTTTAGTCTCTTGTCACTCACGTTTGCTCTAATTTGATGTAATCATATTCTGCACCATGAACTCCCCTTATGCACGGAAGGCAGTTGGAGAAACCTCACTCCAGAGGCTATATAGCTATATAGCATGGCCGGATGATCTGCTTCCCTTGTAAAGACCTTAAGGATACATCTAAAGCAAGCAAATGGTGGTTTTGTCTGACCAGTAAGTCATCAATCATTCTTTCTTTTCTCCCCGGTGGATTTTGGACTGTAGACTTTTTTAATTTCAGTTATTATTTTTATCATAGCTTTGTTTTGTAGAGTTTAGACATGCTTTGTAAAGTTAGTTTTGTCATTATTTATAATGGAATCAGGAAAGTGAAGGGATGTTTACTGCTGCTTGACTTTGGATCTTGAACATAAAAATTTTTGAGGGATTGTTCATGTCTTTTGGGTGAGGAGATAGCAATCATCTATCTTGAATGCTGAATTCAGCATTTACACTGTAAATGTTGCATCATTGCAGCAAACTATAACTGGAATCAAAAGATACATGAAGTAGATTACAACGACGAATGCGGTTTTATGAAATCAAAGACTTACGAAAGAACTTGCTTTTGAAAGCTTTGGTAATTGGAAATCTTCACTAGGTAAATTTTCAACCTGGCATCTTTATTGTTATGCTAAGAAGATGAATTCTTTTAGGGTTTCGCTTATATTTTTTACGGGATCAATTTAATCTTTTATTCATTTAATATCCATTATATTTGAATAATTAAATTAATTGTATTTGTTGAACTGTTCAAATTTAATAATATTAAATAAATAGTGTGATGAAAGGTAGAATCCATTGTTATTCTTAAAAAAACATTAATGTAATCATAAAAGCGAAGCGATGGATTTTTTTTAAAGACAAAACGTTATATGAACATAGGTAGAACAAAAATAGGACACACAAAGTATTGGTATGACGTAGTAAATTCTATGTTCGTTCGTATAATATAATGCCAATTTTCCTAGTGGTTTACACTAGTTCAAATGGAGAATAGCTGGCACATTGCCGTGTATTCTAATTTCTCTATATCCAACACGCCACCCCGCGGAAGGGAGGAGGGCCAAACCAAGTTGGAGCCAACCTGCCGGGAATCATAATCAACATATTGGCCTGTTCCGTTAAACCGGAACAGGGGGTTGGTTGGACTGAACTTAGCCGGTGCAGTGTAGGCTTAAAAAAATTAAATAACTGGAGCCGTGCTGGAAGCCGACCAAGCCCATGAATCAGTGGGTCTTAGGACTTTTCCCCCATTACTTACTTTTGTTTTATATTTTATTTTTATTTCACTTGTGGAGATTTTATACTAATGAATTGGCCTTCAAATTATTATTTTGTAAATTTTTGGTACTTAATATGCAACTTGTAAGATTTTAATTGATTAGTTAAATAAATAATAATAATTTAATGGAGAAATCATACAAACATTACTTGTGTGCGGTACATTTCTAGAGAAGCGACATGTGCTTTCTTTTCTATAAACATAATCTATATTTCTTAACTACTTGTTAGTTTTATTTAGGGATATGTAACCAGTAGTATTATTGGATATATTTAATGAATTAATATGATAAAAACAAAATTGGGGGTTAATTAGTGGTTGAGATTTTGCGTGTTAGGCTTGATTAGAAAAAAGGTAAATTGTTGCTCAATTCAATAGAGATTGTTAAATGAAATGAAGTTTTCTTTCAACGTAGTTGTCTGAGCAAAGTAGAGAGGAGAACATAAAATGTGCAACTTCAAGTCATTTTGAAATCGTGATTTTAATTCAGAATTTTAAATGAGGTACTTTTATGATTTTGACATGGCCATATTTTAAAGTTTTTTTATTCCAAAAAAATAAAATAAAAATAATATTTTTGGACTCTTCCTGGAAATTCCACCCCCAGGCTTTTAAAGAACAAGAAAAGGACCTTAAAGACCCTCCGACGTGATCACTGACCATCCCTTGCTATTGACGGCCAGCAACAGCCTTCAGATTTTGGTCGATTTTAATTTCTTTTTTCTTAGTTATTTTTGTTTTATATGTTAATTTTTATTACATTAATTATCTATATTAAATAATATCGATGGTTAAATTAAAAACTGACACACTTTCCTAAAAGTAATATGTAATTGTAAAACACGAGTCATATTTTTATTAAGAAAAAAGAAAAACATGGATGAATTCTTTGCACAAGCTCAAATACCGTTGCAATCGTCCCCACTTTTGAAACCATTTGGCTTAGATGGCACATTGCCTTGACAGATTTTCTAAGGGTAATAATGCAAATAATAGCATGGTTCATACATTAATCCAAATTACTTATTTACAATCAAAATTTAAAAGAAAAAATTACTGAAATATAAATTATACAAAAATAATTATCAAAATACCCAAACTTATGGAGATCTTCAAAATACAATACTAATATTATACCTATCACATATACAATATTAGTACAAATAGTTAAATCATGTTTACAACTTTTATATACTATGACTATATTACATCTCAAATGCGATACTAATAAAAATAGTAATATCGTATCTTTAAGATGTAATATAATATCGATATTTTTATCATTTTTTTATATAATTTTTTTTTTATAAAATCGATAGATATATATTACACCTAAATTTGTGTATGTGTGTATATATATATATATACATTAACCGAAAGGGGTTCTCTCACCAGAAAATGTGATAGCTCAGCATCCAGCCGCCCACAAAGACCACCTGATAGAAGATACATGGTTGTATATACGAATCATCCTACTCATAGCTTTCTTTAGTTCATGCCAATTGCAGTCCAATCAAATCGGGTCTCACGCTTCATGTTGTTCGGCTTAATAAGCCACTAAGTCTAGTTAAGCCCAAATAAATCAAGTTTCGAGTTAAAATTCACACATTATGTTACTTCAACTAAGGAGAAAATCTTCTACTTTCAAATCGAGCTTAAATTGAAGTTTTGTTTTGATTTTTTAAGTCTGAGCTCGAAGATTTCAGGCATCTAAGAGCTTGTAAATGAGGTTATATAGCAATAAAGGTTTCATCCATTAGAGGGGGAAAAAAAAAAAAAAAAAAAACTTCATGTGATATCCAAAGATAATAATGTCACTCCTAGTCCAAAGACAATCGAACACAAAGCATGAAGAGGTCAACTTCACCTGATACGATTACAGATGAAGAGCATCCGAACTACACTTTCTGACGTTTCAAGTTCAACAAGGAACTCACTAATCATGAGTTCACAGTGAATTTTTTTGTTTCCAAGAATCCGGCTGAATCAGTAAAAACAATAAAAAAAAAAAAAAAAACCTTATCTTGATTCCCTAGCATACACAGGCATAATCTGCAAAATCCCAATGGGGATGAAAGCAAATAAGCTTAGCTTGTCTGTCTACATCCTGTACCTGGTATTACACACAAGCATTATTTGCATAGAAATATCACAAACCGAGCCGTAGCTTCTACCCAGTAAAGGAAAAAAAAAATAACAAAAAAAAGCAAAACACTCTGGAGAGCTTCTTTGCCTGCCTGGTTCTGATCTTACAAACTCCGATAGTCTATTACTGTCACTTCATCTTCCGGTGCATCCAAGTCTTGATAACTGCATAAACATCATAATATGTGATTCCCAATGCACAAAACCGTGACAGATATTACAAGGGAATACCAAAAGATCCATGAAACTGTTTGCCTTTTGACATGGAATAAAATTGAGAAACGGAAAGTATGAAAGATTTTGTAGAAAAAGAACAGCCCCAAGACCCATGCATATATTTCTTTTATCACACGCAATTAAATTTCCAGAAAACAACTTTCTTAACAATGCTCGTACGTAAATGACCAATAGTATTTAGACAGATATCACAGTGCGTGACAATGAAATTCTCTCAAGGAAATTTTGTCATTCCATACTCCATAGACAATCCTGTCTCCAACCAAAACAATACAAGAAAACCCATCTCATCCATTTTATGTCCTCATCAATGCTTCTTCCAAGTTAAATCAAAGCAATTTCACATAAAAAGCATAAGATGAAAATACATGAGAAGCTTTCCCCAACTTGGAAAGAACAATGATTTTCTCTGAGAGCACACAACGCCAAATTTTTTAACAATTTCAACAGTTGGCAAATAATGCAAAGAGCTAGGTAAACTACCCACTAGAGGCAATTTATTTCAATGGAATGAGATCTTAGACAAGATTAAACTTAAGGAAGTGCATGAAACCAACATGACTGGAACTAACCTCCTCAACCGCCGAGGATCCTGTCGGAAACCTGGAAATGAGGCAATAATTGGAGCTGGTCCACTTAACTGGGGCCCAGGTCGTCCATTCCTTCCACCACCTTCAAAGGGAGGAGGACCAGCCTGGTCCCGGAACATCTGCATTGCAACCTCAGGTGGAGCAGGGACAAAAGGACCCAAAGGACTGCAATGACGGCAGCAGTATACAAATGATAAGAGATGATGTAAATTAGTCTTTGTTAAACTTCTACTGTGTGTGTGTGAGAGAGAGAGAGAGAGATCAGTTAATGTACCCAGCACCAGGAACAGGCATCAAAACTGGTGGAGGAGGAAATTCTGAACCAAAAGGAGCAACATGAATGCCCTGACCGCCGAAAGTATCAAACATTGCTTCATCCTTCCCTCCATCTGCATCTTTGTTAGATGCTGCATCTTCTGCTTGTGGATTATCGGATCTATCAAATCTTTCAGCACCATTGGCTCGGGGGTCACGGTCCCTGCGCAGGCCGCGCTCATCTCTCAACCTATTGTCCAAACCAAACCTGCGTCTCTGTGGTCTTTCTTTCTGTAAAAAGGAGTAGTAGAAATTAATAGCAGTAGCAATAATTACAAACAGGACTAGACAGCAGCAAAGAATTTTTTGTAAACTTGCTTTCAACTTGTTTCACACTACTTATCCTTTTCAAGCTTAATTATAAGAGCATTCTGCCTCTAAAGCAACCATTTGCCTTTGCAGGTTTCTTATTAATTAGAGCAAAGTCCAAAAACCATCCCAAACTTGATGGTATCATTAAGGGAACCCCAACAAACAAGTAACAACTCGGTCATTGCCTTTATTGTCAAACTCCACTGAGCAAACAGAAATATAGATTGCTGCCCCCCAACACACACCCCCCATCCATAACTCCCACCCTACCAAACAAACCCAAAAAAAAAAAAAACAAGAGAGAGAGAGAGAGAGACATAGATTGCATGGCAAATAAGATTTCACACCATATATGTGTGAAGTCCTCCAACTGGTAAGAAGAGAGACAATCACCATGACAATTTAGAGAAAAAGGTGATACCTGTACAATATACGGAACCATATGAATAATGGAGAAACTCCATGAAAGAAAAATTAATGATTCATATAAATTACTTAATGGGAAATATCCCAAATAAATCTGACGAGTGACTAATTATCCCATTATAGGGGGGGTTGGGAATGTCCCCAAATGAAGGGATGCGCTTTATTGGTTGGAGAGGAGACAACGTTTCTCCACATCGGATAGGGGACGAGGGATATTGATTGTCTTATGCTCCCCCTCCCCTCCTTCCTTCCCCCTCCCTTTCTTCCCCTCTCTCCTTTTCTCGCAAAACAGACTAACAATAAAGAAAGATATAACTAGGTTTTGAACCACCCTGTGACTGAGAGCTGAGAAACTCCAATATTAGAGCACACAGCTAGAGGCAAAATTGTAAACTTCAACTTCACTATTGGCGCTTGATGTTTCTCTAACTGCCTCACATATTAGAGGTCAATGATTTAGTTAAAGCAATTTTCCCTTGCATACCAAAATGCAACCTGCCAATTTATAGTTTTATATAATGCTTTCAGAAGATATACAGTGGCTTTTGTACTTTTATTTCAACTCCCATTAAAAACAAAATAATATAATAATAACAACCATACTGCCTTTTTCTGGGCTATGAAAGAAAATTGCACTTTTTAACACTCACACCTCCCAATTTCATCAACCAACTTCTCATGGCATCTGAAGCACATGCATGGCAGATTCAAGAAAGCAGAAATAAACAAAATGTTAGAAGAGGTAAGATTGACTAACATTAGCTCATAAAACCATACCATGATTGTTTGTTGCATGACAGGAGTACTGCCAGGGGCATCAGGATCACTGCAAAAAAGTTAGAATATATTATAGATTCGCTGTACGAGAGGAATGTGAATGACAAGAGGAGGAAGAAGAAGAAGGAAAAAAAAAACAAAGAAAGAAAGAAGAAAAGTAGAAGAAGAAGAAGATAACAAACAACGCTTACTTCATGTAATTTTGAAAGTAGAGCTCTTCACGAACTTTGGAGGTCAGCTCCATCACAAGCTCGGGATGTTTAAGCTTAAGATGTTTGTGCACAAATTCAGCAGCATGGAAAAGTTTTGTGCAGCCCTTCGCTCCACAACCATATTTCCACCCATACTTTTCATCCCTTATCTTCCGGACATAAGGATCCAAAACTTCAACAGCTGCAGCATCAATCTTATCCTTAGCAGTCATTATCTCTAAAGGATCTTGACCCCTCAGCCTCTCTTGCCAGCGAACATCAAGCTTTTTTTCCCATTCAGCTCCTTTAGATGTATCGGTATTCTTTCCTTCTGCTCTGACATGCCGCAAACCCTTCGCTTCACTTACCTCAGTCATTCCATAATAATCCAAACCATGGATTCGCCAAAGATAGGTAATGAGGGTATCCAACAGATCAATTCCCTCCAATCCCTTGACAGAGTTCAAACCCCGGATGATGATAACTGGACCCGTGGAGCTACCATGAGACTTTTCTCTACTAGGTTTTTCATTATCAGATCCAGCTAAAACATTTTCCTCTATCCCTTTTTCAGAGTCAAGTTTGCGTACAAGGGCCTGTGCTTGTTCTATGTCAATTAAAATCCTTCTGGGTTCTGAACTGATAGGATGAGCCTTCGGTGCAGCAGAAAGGTCAGATTCTCTAGCAGGACCTCTAACATGCCGTCTTCTTTTGCCACTAGCATCCGTTTCATCATCAGAATTGGGGTCACTGCCCTGCCCTGACTTGTTTGAGGTAGAGGGATTTGCACTGGGGCCTCTGGTTGATAGTTTGAAATGCGTGAATTGGAAAACCTCAGTCAGAACTCATATAGAAGAAGAAGCCAGCTCAGTTTTAATTTGAAAATACAAAAATATCATCTTACAAGTCCAATATTCCACTTTGCAAATCAAGCAAAAAATCCTTTGCAGCACGCCGTGCCAACTCATTCCTCCTGCGATGACATTATCAGAATATAACTAGTCAGGTGTTTTCTTATTCAAGCTAGATAACAATTCCAGCCAGGGGTCATTTAGCTAGTCAATTATACCTTTCTATGACAGTAACTAAATTCGTTGGATGATACTTGTCTCTTAGCCTGCATCCACCAGTTCATTGACTTAAAAGACAAACTAATTATCAAAAGCATAAATTAGACTACAGAGCAATAAGATATACCATTCTTCAGCTTTATGGGCTTCAAAATATGCCCGCTTCTGGGTAGAGATATATTCTGATTTATATTCTTGATATCTGCAATGCCAAAAGACATCCCCAAACAATTTTTCTCTTTCAATGTAAAGTACCAAAATTGAACCTTAGGCACAAAAAGAAACCCCTTGATACCAACCTACGTTCAGCTTCTGCTGGTAATATATCATCTTCAAGCTCCTGAATAAATTGCTTGTATGACATCAAACCTTCTCTGTAGCATAATTCAGCAATCAGGTCACCATTTCATTTTTCATTTAGTCAAATTCCATTTCTCACATATGGAGGTGCAATAGATGAAACAGCACATGTTTATGACAGGATTTTATTTTAGGTAGAAATTGTATTAGCAATTTAGCATATAACCATCAAAATCTAACAGGCTAAATAGTGCAAAAATTGCTAGTACTGAAGATCATTTATGCAGTTATGAGAGAGACTCGTGAGAGGAATGGATAGGACAAGAAGAATGTGGACTAAGACGGCTGATTGAAAGAAATTAGAGAGAATAGAAAATTTGAAACTCCCAACAGATCCTTTTGTGCACGCTATCTTAATCAACAACAAATAAAAAGGAGAAGGCATTCCCTTTAAAAGCTGCATTAGAATGCATGTACACCAGCCAAAGAAAAATGTCAAAACCATAAATGAAATCCAACAAACATGTTCTATAGACCAGTAGCTGTTATGCTCATTTGTCAATAACTTTTAAGTAAATGACATTAAATTTTTAAGATTTAAATTTTGTCTTATCCATAAAATTATTTTCTTTGGTAATTATCTTATCCCCTATATTAACCGATGGTACCCAAGTCACAAACTAATCAACTGACGTATAAGCATGCAATAGGAACAATCTTGCAAATTTTACATCCTTTATGTAGGATAATTATTCAGGGAACCCCAATTTGACAAACAGAGACATCTCTCAATAGGATGGGTAGTCATCAATGGGCACCATATTTTCTTCCATCCAAATAAGTTGTTCCTTTACATTCACATATGGTTCAACCTAAAAAAGTATGTATATATATATATATATATATATATATATATATATGTATATAAAAGGGTAACACATATGGTTCAACTTCCCTTCAAAATTCTCAGTTCTTTTCTTTTTACCATCACTCACACCATCATCCTCACAGATCTCACACGCTGCATCAATTCAATGAAGACTGCATGCAGTTCTATATGATGTCTCCACTGGTCTATTATTTAGTTAGTCTCTTCTGCTTTGACAGGAAAGACCAATAAGAAGAGCATCAACTGACAAGATTCTATCACTCTATAGAGATTATTTATAAGCATTAAGCTCGTTGATATTTCATATTATGAGTTTGCAAGCTTCGAATTACCAAAGATTACAGGTCAGTTTTACAAATAAATCTTCCTTTCTTTATACCTCCCTTTATTTCTAAGTAAATTTCGTACTTTCCTTGATTGTTTTTGAAATATCAAAATCAACTTTGAACAGGCCAAGGCAAATCCTGATCTATTTTTTTGAGTACCTAACTAATATGTGGACACCATCAAATTTAATATACCAATACACACTTTTTTCACTCGTAAAATATATTCTATGCGCAATGATTATATAAGCCCTTGATAGAAAGGGAGATGAGATTTGTCTGAGAACTGCATCTCAAACACTGTATTACCTGAGAACTCAACTTTTTTTTTTTGGATTAAGTGAGAACTCAACCTATTTGGTAAAGCTGACCATCAGAATGTGTTAGAAAATGCATGGAAAAATTTATGCTTGGGTTGGATGGCTTCATTAATAGAAATTAGAAGAAAAGACTATAAGAGAATTTTCTAATCGGGGGTTATGAACGATATTCTCATTTGTAAAAGAGTGAGAACCAATGATCCTACTGAAAAATAGCACAGAGACACTGCTTCAAGAACTCTAAAAAGATACGTACAGAGAATATGGACACACTCTTTGTTCCGTCATGATAGATATGTAGGTAAACTTTAACCTTTTAAATTCTATCATTCCTTTAAATATGGCTAGATATAAACTGCGGTTGACTTCTTTGCTTTCTAGTCTTGAGAAACTTCTAGTATGCAAAAGACTGCAAATGCAATTCAATAGTCTTCAAATTCAATGGCATAAAATACACGGGCCAATTTTCCTGCATTTTGGACTTTCATTGTCCCATTTGAATATGTTAAAGCAAACTTTACATATCCTTCATGCAGCTTGATCTCAATAGAAAAATGATAGACATAGCTTTCATCAAAAAGCCAAAGTAACTTGTCTTAATAAGAAAGCTAGCATAAGTTGAACTTTAGTCAACATAATTTAAGAAGAACCTGAAATTTAGTGGGTGCTCAATAATGGCTCCCAAACATGCATATCAACATAAGAAGTATTATCAGCAGAAAATAGTAGTAGGGTGCACAATTGAATATTACTTCCAACAAGTAGCTCATGAATGGGTCAGCTAACCTGCAGGAGTGTTGATTCGGGAGAGGATGAAAAGGAGATATCTCTTTTAGTTCTATTTCTAAGAAAAACATTGTGTTTCACAAGTCAAAGGTTAGCCATCCTCAACAGAAGAGAGTCAAAATGAGCATCAACTTGGACTACTGACTTGGATTATGATTTAGTGACTCATCACATGAGTACATCCCAATTCCACATAAAATATGCTTGTAGGGCTTAACATCATTCCTTTGGGTTGACTCATAAGATACTTATGTTTCACTGGTCAACTCAAAATTGCAACTAACAGCAAAAGAAATTTGCATTATTCATACAATATCATACTACGAAAATTGGACCTGATAATAATTTACCTGTGGCTACTCACAGCATCACCATACCCACCGCGTCCTTGTTCCCAGTCTGCAAAAGTGTAAAAAGTCCAATAAGTCAGTTATACAACAAAAAGTAGATAATAAATGGAACCATTGCAACTAAACAAACGGTTGACCTAGTTGGATAGAGATACACCATCAACTAGCTGCATGCATGACGATAGCACTTTGTTCTGTCAAGCCAACTGATATAGTAGTTGCACAATTTAGGGAATTGCAGTTGTTGTCAACAAATCATATGAACTTCATATTATGTATTTATTTTTTGAGGGATAATTTTTTTTCCATTAAATAAAACTATGAAATTATTTTTCAGGAATACTGATCAACATGCAAAGGCAAGTTTAACATTTTTCCAGCCAACTGATAACCTTAGGTCTCTAATGAAAAAGAGGATAGAGAGGGAAAATAAGAAAGAAAGCTAACTTGCATTACATGAGCATCACCCATAAATACATCAACTGGAATCAAACCCTCAAATTTGTTGCTTTCCTAAAAAAATAACTGCTATAAGACCTACCCAGGATTGAATTTAGTTGAACAGGCAAAAATTATGATCCCAACCCACACTTGCATAAGATACTTCCAAATTACAGGCCATGCTTTTAAGGTTCTGCCAATCTGACAGCAATAACAGCTGTGGTAAAATAGTTTGGGCCTTATCTATGAATTAGAAACAACAGTGCAAAACACTATTCCATGCTGGACCTTCATTTTCCATTATCTTGCAAAGAAAAATTTCTAGTAAATGTGCAAAGCCACTAGTATGTGCAAATAAAGACACGGGACACTGTCAGCCCTTAAACCCTATAGTTTTAACCCCTTCTTATATGGGAAAATTACAGTTATAACTTTTATTTAAAAACTCTTAAAGCGACCGATTATAATGATACTGAAAATAGAATATTGTTTACCTGGTAGACCACCTTGGTAGCCTCCAGATGAGCGACCCATGTATCTTCCATGAGGCCTTTCATCTGCATACCTTCCACCCATATCACGATCGTATCCACCGCCATAATCATATTGGAACCTACAAGACTCGGTGGAAATAATTAACCGACTGAAATGTCATGCATGCCACTTCATGTTATAAAGATTTGATCCAGAACATACCAATAGGTGTAAAAACTAGTAATGAGGGGAGAATATCAAACATGAGCATAAAACAATTATTGGAGAAAGAGAATTTGGTAAACACTCTACTCCATCCTCATAACACGAGATCACCAGCACTAACTATATTTGTTCATATTATAGGTAACCAGCCTTCTTTCCCATGAAGAAGCTTGCACTCTTCACCATCTCCAATATCATTCTGATTGCAAACTACTCTTGGTATGCAGAGACCTTAGTAAACACTTCCAAGCAATGAAGTTGCACATGGCACAACAAGCAAATTCTATAAGGAGAAGAAAGATTTCACCAATGGGTAAGAGATAAGTATTTCGGACCCTCCTTTCCAAATATGAGATGGGTAAGATTTCACCAGTGGATAAGAGATAAGTATTTCAGACACTTAGACGGACAAAGTTTCTCCATCCCTAAATGGTGTTCCCATCCATGTCCCTACCAATCACATGTTGCCATGTATGAAAAATATTTGATGCAAACACTACTTTCTACATCTTTTTCCAAACATGGCAACATGAGATTGGCTGCAACAAGGATGAAATTTAATCCACTATCTCAACAAGTTCAGAGTACCACATCTTACAACAGGTACACAACTTCATTCTTAATAGCTGCAGCCAGCTACAAGCTACTTCACAAATAATTCCTGCATTGCAAAGCCTCTTATCAAACCACACGGCCCATCCTCTCTCTCTCCCCTAACGTCGTTCTACCTTCCTTCAGCTGTTAGAGAAGAAGCCACACCATTCATTAAGCAATGTTCTGTCTCCTGCTATCATTTTTTGTTCGCAAACAGAAACTGCCATGAGCCATGATTCCCAACCAACCATCGATATTACCCATTTTTAAGAAATACGTGACCCGCATCATGATCTTTATAGCTTCTATCCAAAATAAAATGAACCGTGCTAAAGCACAATAAAACCAAATTAACACATTCTCTCATTCTCCATAATCAGTTCAAACACTGAAACCCAGAATTTGATTTATTACTCATTTCAAAATACTAGTAATCATAGCTACTATGAAAAATTACAAAAACAACCCTCCTCGATACCGCTTCATTCAAATCGAATCTTAAAATCTCTTTATTTCCCAAAACAAATCAACATTATAGATTAATTTAATATTAGAATTACAGGGCAATACATGAAAAGAAAAAGGGGGAGAAAAAAAAAAGAAACCTACCTTCTCTCTCCAGGACCAAATCCACCTCTAGGGCTCCCTCTCCTTCCATCATAACCCACATCCTCTCTCCTTGACCTCTTATACGGTGGAAACGGCGACCTCCTCCTCTCTCGGTACGGCGGAGGATGAGGAGGAGGACTCAAGCTGCTCCGCCGCTTATAACCTCTGTCTCTCTCCCTCGGCGGCGGAGGAGGCGAATGGTTTGTATTCCGATCGTAGTAATCTCTCCGATTCGGAGGCCTATCGAAGTCTCTATCATCTCTCCTTTCTCGCGAATCTCTATCGCGACGGCGGGAAGAAGGATGTTGAGAAGGCGGAGCTGCTGCTGCTGCTGCTGCTGGAGGGGGAGAGGAGGTTTCTGGATCGTCGGTGGGGGATTTGCTGCCGTTGTTGTCCTTGCGTGAGTCGCTGCTTCGACGCTCACGATGGTCGAGCGAGTCGACGGGCATGTTCATGACATCAGCCATGGGTTAGGGTTAGAGTTAGGGTTAGGGGTTTGGGATTTGGGGATTCGGACAGTGGAATTTGATTTGGCAGAAATAGAGTGTGCCCTAACACGGAAAGGGGGGAAAGAGACGAGAGAGAGGCGGGCGTGAGATGATATGGAGCGAATGGAAGAGAGAGAGGGGTAGCAGTGCGTAGCAAAGAAGTTGCCAGTGAGAATGAAAGGGGTGTATGGGCCGTCGCGGTTTAAGGTGGGAATGGGCTTTGCCCCCAAAAGGGGGTGCGTCGTTTGACTCGGGCCTCGATCCTCCCCAATATCCATTAGAGTATACAACAATGTGGTTTCCATAAATATAATCTTGGCATTTTAAACCTAGAAGGGTTAGGTTATATCTTTTTCTACTGCAACCGCATTTTAGCTCTCGAATTGGTGCTATAAAAGATTTTGAAATTTCTGTGATGATTTTAGTTAAGAGTTAATTTATATCCTTTGTAGCCTTTGTTGGAAAGAGTTTATTTGCCTTTTACATCTATCCCTTAATTGTTTATCCCTATGGTCTCTATTGTTGGTCAATTTTAGTATAGAACTTTGATCCTGTAAAAAAAAAATAAAAGAAATGCTATAATAGGTGTCGAGGCTAATCCGACATAACCACTTCGATACCTAAATAAATATATGTTTAAAATAAAGAAAAGAAAAAGTAAGAAAACTAAGTGTATTCAAGAGTATTTTCAAGTTCTTATAGTGTTTTCTTTCCCTTATTTATAGGTGTATCAAATGTATGTAATAACAGGTAATCCTTGATCATAAACTATGTAACAGCTTTTTAATTAAGCACATGCTTAGAGAACAAAAGTAATAATAGACCATTATGTAATGAAGTTGTGCAAAGCCACAATTGTTGGTGTTACTTTTCAAATTTAAATTAAATATATAAGAAGGCTAAGCCCTTAGGCCCATTAAATGAGTCGAGCCATGGAAGGCCTTGACTGAAAATAATAATGATTGGCAACTTAGTAGGCAAGGTATCAACCACCCCCCCCCCCCCCCCCCCCCCCCCATGATTGATAATTCGACCATGGGAGTTAATAATAAGAATTGACATTCAACTTGATCAATCGAGCACCAAGGGCTCAAGCCCATGATCTCTTAGAAGTTATAAAATACCTTTCGAGCTGATTCATCATATTGTTGTTAGCATCCTTCAGTCTGACATTTAAAGCATATCATCTCGAATTTTAGCCAAAAGGCCACCACCTTTTAATTTTTCTGCTCATTCATTTTCTACATAAGCACGTGGGAGAGTTGTCATGTCTATCGTTATTGCATCATAGGGCTTATTAACTGCCAGCAATATAATGTCCCTTGGATATGTGGCCTTTAACATGTGTCGACCTTCCACACTTGGCCATCTAATGAATACCCATATCTTCGTTAACCATGCATTAGAATTTGGAGAGGAGAAATTAGTAACACATATGTATAAAAGCCTCTTTTCCATTCTAATTATCATTTCTCTCTCTTCACTCTTTACATCTCTCTTTCAAAACTCTCTTGTGAATTCTTGTCTAGACTTTAAGTGATCTTTTTTGTGCATTAGTTGATTTTCATCACTTAAACCTCAACGGGTATGGTTCAAAGCACCACCCATCTTCTTATTTTTTTAAATTCTGAAGCAACTCTTTCTAAGACTGCTTCTTATACCCTATCCCCCTACCCCTAAAGAAGGACTAATTCGGGCTCCTCATTTCGTAGTTTAGTGGATAATACAATGGAAAGATGGAAAAAACTTGCCCAAATCAATGCTCTTCCCATTGACAATTATCTAGATGATAGGAGAGATAGATTAGCCGTCAGGTACTTATACAACAATGTTGTTTACTCTCTAGATGGGGTAATAAGCGATGTTATTAGGCTGCTTGTCGTGAAATACAACAAATACTGGCAAGATCTCCCTAACGAATGGCACTTGCGTAGGTTGATAGAGGATGAAATAGTTTGTTTTCCTATTGATCATGAGTTCCACTTGTATTTGAAATGTCTTGATTTTGGGTTGCATCTACCGTTTTCTGCTTTTCAAAAACAATTATTCAATTACTTTCATCTTACTCCGAGTATGTTCGATCCCAACACTTATAAGCTCCTTGTCGCATTTGAAATAATATGCATGGAGGTTGAGGTTAAAGCTACACCTCAATTGTTTAGATTTTTTTTTTTTTTTTTGGATAATGAGGCAACCAAATGGTTGGTTTTACGCAATAGCTTAGCAAAGGCGTAAGTTTATGATCCAATTAGAGTCCAAAATTTACAAATGGTACAACAAATACATTTTGATTAGGTTAAATGAGGAGTTAGATTCTTAGAATAAATGGACTGAGCCCATCCAAACCAAGGATTTTAAGTTGTTATGGAATAATGTTACTACTACTAAGAAAATCAAAAAGAGGCAAGGAAATAAAATGTTTTTTTTTTTTTTGTGATTTCGAGATGATTATATCTAGATATAAAAAGGGGAAGTCCATATTTTCTAAGGACAAAGGTAAGCTTTGATCTACCTTCCGTGCTAAGCAGAACTAAAGGAGGAAAGCTATTCTCATGACTTATAGGGAGAGACTTATTACCTTTAAGCTTCATTTGGCATGAGCTTATAAGTCTTCGATTATTCTTCCTTCTCCTTTTTTATAATACTCTCTATTTCACACAGACATAAGTGCAGAGGATGTGGATCCTGAGAAGTTGTTAGCTCAAGCCAAAACCAAAAAATAGAAACTTAATAAAGTATGCAGTTACTAAAGTTGTTGCTAGTCAGCTACCAGCGCTAAAGAAAGTAGTTAAGGAGCATGTCATCAAAGCACCAGTCACTCAAAAGAAGGAAAAAGAAACTCTTTGAGCCAATGTAGGTCAGTCAACTAAGCAAATAAAAGCTATTAGGACTATGTAGCTCAAGGTACTTCCCACAGTCAAAGACACTTCTCAAAAGGAGCTGTCCAGAAAGGCTAGTTGTGATCCCGTTACCGACAACAATGCAAAGGTTACTCCTTTAGAGGATATGGACAACCCGATAAACCAGACAAATCCTATGCAAAGCCCCAAGAAGAGGAGTAGGAAAGAACTGGCTAACTGTCCTCTGTTTAAGAAGAATAAGGGCATGGACAAGAAGATAAAGGGGGTTTTGAGGAACTAGGCTCTTGGCATTTGGTCTAGTAGGTTTATTCCTAACCATAAGGTATGTAAGTACTTTATGCCATGTTGGAGTTGTACAATCCTAGGCACTGACTCAGTTATGGGCAATAAGACAAAGTCCTTAACCTTAATGGAAGGGGTCATTTTCCCAAAGGATAAGAAGATAGCCAAGAGAGATGAGGACATGGTTAGTAGTCGTAATAAAGGCCATATTGCCACTAAATTGTATGATGTTAGTTTATCTATGACTATGGTATACTTTTCATTCAAGGTTTGTCTTGTTGCTAACCTTTCGTTTGCATATAGATTAGCAGTTATATTCTGACAGCCTTAGATAAGGTTGAAGAGGAGATGAAAAAGGTATGTTCAATTCTTTATTCCATATAGCTAAAAGCTTATTAACTTATTCAACATATCGCTTCATTACAGAAGGTAGAGGAGGCTTATAACTCCTTCAAAGCACAAATGGCCGCGATTGAAAGTGTAAGGATAAAGGCCTAGATGGAGGCTTGAAAGCTACAAGATGACCTCTTGGCTAAAAGATAGCACATTCTTTAGCTACCAATGAAGTTTTGAGCCTTAAGACAAAAAATGAGGAACCTTACAAGGAGATTGAAGGCCTAAAAGAAGAGCTTCGCAAGAAAAGAAAGGAGTGTTAAGAGTTAGGAAGGATGCTCACATCAATGAGTAAGGAAAAGGACAAATTAAGAGTCCAAATAAAGAACTTGGAGATTAAAGGCTCTACATTTAAAGCTCGTATTGCCGAACTAAAGAAAGTAGTGAAAAAAAAAAAAACCTTCGGTTGAAGCTTTGTCAATAATAAACCATAGTCAATAGTACGAGAAATTACTCTTAAAATTATAAGGGGTTTAACTAGCAAGTGCAGAAATTTTGAAAGTTCATCTTAACTACGAGCTATCATGTGTAAGCCCTATAACCAGCCACTCGGGATTCCGATCGGTTGAAAAATCCAATTGAGCCTAAATTATAAAGTAAAGTAAGAAATATTGATAAAAATGATCCCATAAGTTTGAATTTAAGAAAATAAGCAATAAAATAAAAAAATGTAAAATTTTCAAAATTTAAGTATATAACTCGTTATTTATCAAAAATGCGTAAAATATATTCCGATAATTAACAAATCACTAGAGATAAATTATATGTATACTAAAAATTATAAAATGACCTAAATAATATTTAGGAATATTTCTCTGTACTATATATGAATTTACATGTAGATAAAAATATGTGTAATTACTTAAAATATACGAAATGTGCTAAAATAATACTAAATAATTAAAGAAAATTCATAATTAATTAAGAAAAAATAAATAAAAATCATAAAAAATAAAGAATGATCCATATTTGGGTCATGGCAGCTGAGGAAAATAAGAAAAAAATTAGCCAATTAAATTAGAATAACACAAAAGGCAAATTAGAAGAAGATAAGGCAATTATCTAATCAAATTAATGCGCAATTATTCCCCAAGATCTCTATAAATATTCCAAATTTTTTAGAAGCTCGTTTTGGATGTCAGGAAGCTTAGAAAATTAGAGAGAGGCAAAATTGAGAGTAAATTAAGGTTTTACAAAAATTTAGCAAAAATTTGTGCGGTTGGAGCTTCTAAGGAAAACCTAGACCCAACAAGTAGCTGGGAGTGGATGGCCATTACCACCACATGGTAGTGGTAGCGCTCAGGTGGGCCAACACATGGTGGCCTGAGCCACCCAAACCGGTGAGTTCGATTTACATCCCGATTTTATGTAATTTTGTAAAAATAGTAAATATTCTTAGAAAATTATGAATTTTGTTATTCTAGAATATTTTAGTATGTATTTTTTAGGAAAAATATTATTTTGATGAAAATATGTCCCGTGATATATGGTCCTTAAGAAATCATGCAAAACCGAACATATTTCGATTTAGAAATAAATGACCTTAGAAGTGAAGTTTTGAGCCCAAAATTTTTTTTAGACTACTTAGATAATATAGAATAATGTTATGAAGCCCATTTTCAAAAATTAATTTTCAAAATTTTTAGATAATTTTTAGGCTTTAAAATGAGGCATAAAATAGGTAATTTATGGTTAATTAAGTAATTAAATAGTTAATTACTGATTTAGTGAATAATTATATGTTTTAGGATGTTGAAACATGGTGAAATATGATACTCATAGCATTTAGGGTGTTAGATGTAATTATTAAGCTAATTATGTAATAAAGAAGTAATAGGGAAAAATAGTAAATTTTAAGTTAATTTTGTAAATTATGGTAATTAGGTGTAAAATCTGATTTAGGATGAATTTAGATATTTTAAAATGATAATTGATGTTGGGAGATGGTAATTAAAGTGATAGAAATATTGGATGTGTATTATGTACATAATAAGTGATAGTACATAATATGCAATTATTGGAAATATAATAAATAGAAGATATTATAATAAAAATTGATATTATATAAATAATAAGGATATATAATAAATCTGATAGAAATCTTAAATTTATGTAATTATATGAAAAATATAAAAATTTCTCACATCAAGAGTAAATTCAGTACACTAATAAGAATTTAAATATACAAAGTGGAATAAAATACTAACTAAGGGTAATTATGGTATTTAGGAAATCTGAAACTAATGTGATTAATTTCACATTATGAGTTAAAACGAGTTTCTAAGGTTCGGGTATAAAATAGTACTTAGAAATTGAACTAAAACCTAATTTAGAAATCGATGCAGAAACTGAACCCAAAGCTAGCCCCAAACCCAGAATAATTATAAAAGATTTAAGAACCTAGATAATTGGACATATTAAACCCTAAGCTAAAGATAACAATAAGTATTATAGGATAAAAACTAATCTATAACAGTTATATGAAAATTGAGACAACGTTGGTGTTATAAGGATGATAAACGATGGCCTGAGCAAGTCAGACCTCGAGTGAGTGAGTGAGAAGTCAAGGTAAGTTAGGATTAATACGATACTATATTTTAGAGGCTTAAGATTATACTTGGTTATGCTTGTTAGATAGTTGGTTATGTACATGTGCTTGATTATGAGTGATGCTATAATTATATTTATTATTCTGGCTTGTATTGTATGAAGTGATTGATCACCCTAAACTGAACTTAACAAAAATATGACTTGTAAACATAAATCGAACCTGCATAGCAACCCATTAGGGGAAACCTAGGATTTCTCGGCCAAATACCGACCCCTTTGAAAGGGATAGCGTTGGATAGTATAATGGGTCACTTCTTCATCTTTAGTCGAACTAAGTAATAGGTGAGAAGGTCGCAGCAAGGGTGAAGTCAGTGGTTCGAAGGTAGTCGCGGGAGAAGTGGTGTCTCCATTGCACAAGCCTAGATTTGGTTATGAGCTGTCGCATTAACGGCAACTCTTCAACTCGGATTAAAGCGGGCGTAATTTCTCTAATCTCACGATGGGCCAATCAATGTCGTGCGATGACATTTGCTTGAACATGCATTATACCAAATGATTTGGTTGATAACCTTGTTTGTGTTTGTAGTATAGTTTTAAGTCCTTCATCCTAACTTACTGAACTGTGGCTGCTCACATCCCTATAGACGTCGTTACAGGTGCTGGCCAAGAAGCGGCTTACAACTACTCTAAAGCCAATAATTGCTAAATCCTAGGGAGTGAGGAAAAACATTTGAAGAAAATATATATATTTTTAAGATCTAAGCTCTTATCTTAGAATTTTTCATTTCTAAATAATGTATTAACTAGGAAATAGATTACAGTGAAATGCTGTAAACATTAATTGTAATAACTAAATTATAGTGTATATATATATATATTCTTACTTTCTTAGGTAAATGATTATTTAAATTACGAACTATTTACTTCAAAGCGGGTCAGTCGTGGATGCCTTGTATAGATCTAAGATAGCAGTTGCAAGGTCAACTTCTATCTTAGAATAGTTTACACGGTGGGACTATTACGACTCTGCCGCTTCTGAGCGTGACATCATGCCTCGACTTTGTAGATGTTGATGTTAACAATGGCAATGACGAATTCGATGAAGAAGGAGAAGTTGACAATCAAGAGCAGGGTAACAATAATTAAGCTAACGCCAAAATCCTTACAAATGCTAAGGAATTATCATCAAAGGCAACCCCCTGTTTTCATAAAGAGACCTCCAACTCCTCAAACAAAACCCCCAATGATAAAGAAATCATCTCCAAAAAGGTCCCCATAAGCTCTTCCAACCAAGACCGTAATTTTGCTTAGTTTGAAAGAAAAAATGTCTCAGACTCCTAAGGCATCAATTGATTTATGCTTTGTTGTCCTTCATGCTATTTTTATGGAATTCATTTGTGGTTAGGATACCTACCTCTTAGTTTTAACTAACCTTTATTTTGCGTTTGATGCTTTTAATTCATAGCACATTTTATTTCATACGAAATTCGTACTTAACTTCTATTCGTAAACATTATGTTCATTAACTGTGTAAGACTTGAACTATAAGGCATTAAGGTTCATTTTCTAAACCGTAAAGTCACCTATTGGGTGCCACTTAAAGTTTCCTGGCCCTAATAGGTTGGAACTCTTTTTAAGGAACATTTACTGTTATTCACCAATTAATACTAAGCTCGTTAACTGATGTCGATCGAAACTTTATTAGGTATTAATTCATTTTTCACATAGTTAGAACTTCATTAATCTATTAATCGTATATAGATCGAGAATAAAAGTAGTGGTAAAGAAAGACACTCATAAACTTAGAACAAGTACTTCATATTAAACATAGTGTAGGCTATTGCCTTACATTGTTTGGAAAGAAAAAGTAAATGTAAACATAAAATAGTACTGATGATACTAAATAACTATTTAAAATATAAGTTGAGGTTCTCGGCATTCTATATGCAAGGTATGATTTTTCCATCTAGCATTTCTAGTCGGTAAGCCCTATAGCCTATGACTTCCCAAACCTTTACTAAGTCCTCCCAATTTACGCTAAGCTTCCCTTGATTGTCTCGCACACCTATTGTCTCTAATTTCCTCCAAACCAAGTATCTAAGCTAAAATACTTTATGCTTTACTTTTTGATCGTAGTACATTACAACCCCATGTTGATAGGAAGTAACTCCTGCTTTCGCAATGTCTCTTATTTCCCCAATCATATCCAAATTAGCCATTAGGCCAACTTGATTCTTCATAATATCAAACGTCTGCATTTGTAAATTGGGTAACTCCAACTCGATTGGCACAACTACTTTTGATCCGAACGCAAGCTTAAAAGGTGTCTGTCCTGTCAAAGTCCTGTAGGTGGTTCTATGGCTCTAAAAAATATTGGATAATTCATCAACCTATTTACCTTTAGTCTAATCAACTCTTATTTTCAAACTATATGAGATGGTTTTGTTAACAGCTTCCACTTATCCATTGGTTTGGGGGTAAGCCACTAAGATGTAATTCGATCGGATGTCGTGCTTTCCATAGAAAACTTGAAACTTATCATTGTTAAATTGTGGCTTGTTACCAACCTCTATCGTAAAAGGAATCTTAAACCTCAATATGATAAAGTTGAAAACAAAAGACTTAACCTTCTACTTAGTGATCTTCGCTACTACTTCGACCTCTACCAATTCGGTGAAATAGTCCACCGCAACTATTACAAACCGATGCTGTATTGTAGACTTCAAAAATGGTCCAAGTATGTCCAAACCTCACTGGGTAAAGGGTCAAAGGCTAATTAGGCTATGTAATTCAGCAGATAGCACATAGCTCAGAGCCTTACGTCTTTGACACTACGGACCTCGTTGAATAGCAGTTTTTACATCCTCCTTTGAAGTTGGCCGATTATATTCAAGTCTTAATGCACTGATATGTAAAGTTTGACCTTTCACATGATTACTACAGACACTTCCGTGTAATTCAGAAAGCACCTATTGAGCACTATCAATAGAAGACATTAAAGGTAAGGTTGTGAGAGGCCATACTTATATAATTGGTCATCAATTAATGTGTAATTCGTGGCTTGATATATCACTCTTCGAGCTTCTTTTCTATATTGGGGAAGGACACCATCCTTTAGATAGTCAATAATTAGATCCATCCAAAATTTTTCCCTTAGGTAAGGAGTTACTTCATAATCATGCCCTATTGCCTCCAAACTCTTGGCAGGAAGGTACTCAACAAATAGTTTGTCACTCAAATTAGGAAGCGTCGTATTAGGCAATTTTGAGAGCTCGTTAATAGTAATGTTCCTAACCTTTGGTATCTTTTCATTTATAAAAGATTGGAATCCTTCTACGAGTGTTTGTACTATCATTAAGTACTTGTTCATGCATCCTCCTTTGTTGCATAGCTTCCTTTTATTTAATTTACTACCAATTGTGAATAAGAGAAAACCTTAATCTTTTAGGCTCCAACTTTCCTTGTTAACTTTATCCTAGCAATCAAGGCTTCATAATCAACTTCACCGTTGCTTGTTGGGAACCTAAACTTGAGTGCATACTGAATTTTCACATTATGGAGCCTTTATAGAATAAGGCCTGCTCCACATCCTTCTTTAGAGAGAAATCGTCCACATATAAATTCCATGTAAGTTTCTTGACCATTTTTGTACTGTCCTCATCTCCAGTAAACTCCACTATAAAATCTACCAAAACTTAAGCCATTACTATTGTTATGGGTTTGTATTGTATATCATAGGCACTTAGCTTTAGAGCATACTTCATCATCCTCCTTGAGGAGTTTGGTCATTACAAGGCTTGATGTACAGGTTGATCGGTAATAACTGTTATTGGGTAGGGTCTCGAAGTACAGCTCCAATTTCCTTGCCGAAAGAACTACAACAAAACAACTTTCTCAATCTTTATATAACTCTATTTTAGGCCTTGCAAGACATGACTCGGGTAGATTGGCTTATACTGCCCGCCTTCTATTTGAACCAAGATGGATGAAAGTGCTTAGCTACCGACTGATAAGTATAAAAATAAGTCTTCCGCTGGGATAAGTATTGAAAGTATTGGCGGCGATGATAGTAATTCTTTTAACTCTTTAAATGTTACCTCGCTTTCATTAGTCTATTGAAATTTCTTCAGATTATTCAATACTTTGAAAAATTATGCGTACCTATTCGCATTTTTTTATACAAATATGTTTAGGGTAGCAACTTGCCCATTCAATTCTTGAAATTCTTTGATGGTGCTAAGGGACTTCATATTCCAAATCACATCAATCTTCCTAGGATTTGCTTCATTACCACGTTGAATGACCATATATCCTAAAAACTTACCTAAAGTGGCCCTAAAAACATACTTATGTAGGTTAAGCTTTATGTTATACCTCCTCAAGGTATAGAACGTCTCTTCAAGATTGGTAAGGTGCTAATCTTCTATCTTACTTTCTACTATCATATCATCAACACAAACCTCCACGTTTGGGTGGATTTGGGGCTTAAATATCTTGGTCACAAGCCTCTAATAAGTTACGTCGACATTTTTAAGCCCAAAAGACATTACTGTATAACAATACGTCCCAAAGTTTGAGACAAACGATATGTAAACTTCATCATCTTTCTCCATCTTAATTTAATTGTAGTTGGAAAATGCATCCATGAAAGAAAGTGAGTTATGCCTGTTGTAGACACCCTATTTTTGCTCCCGCGTAATTTTAGTTTTTGACTTTAAAGGGTCCTAATTTAAATAAAAATAAAAAAATTGGAAAATAATAAAAATATAAAAAATGAAAAATTCAATGAAAAAAAGAAAAATTATAAATTTTTTTAGGAAAATAATTTTTTAGAAAGTAAAACATTTTATGGTTAATCAATTTGATAGCTTTATTTTAGAAAGTCGCGTAGTTTAAGTATAATTTAATTATATTGAATATTAAGGCATAAGTTAATGGCTTAACGGATAAGCAGTTAAACATTAGCATTCAATTAGCTCGAGGTCACGGGTTTAAATCTCATCAAGTACACATGTACCTTTTATTTTTTTCTTTCTTTCATTTGCGAAAATCGGTTAAGCATACGGGATTCAAATTTAATTTTAAATCTTATCAAATCTTTTGAATCAATATAATAAAGATTTATGTGATTCAAATCTAATTTGGATTTTTATCAAATCAGATTCGAGTCAATATAAAATATTCGAATATATTTTGGACCTTTATTGATTTAAAATTATTATAATTTAGAAGATTTGTTTTCTAAACTTTATATATATCAATCATGTGGCATAAATAAATTACAATTATGCACTCGCCAAAAGACCCTCTCTCAATTAGCCCTTATTCACATCATGCATGAACACACAGTCACCCGAACACACATTATCCACATCCATACAATCTTTAGTAGCCCCTTCATCCTTATCGTACATTTAGCACCAACAACTACCCCATACTCTTACACACACATCTCTATCCTCGCACAGCAAAACACACACCTACAACTGACTCACTCCATTACCCGTTGCACAATTCACCAACCAAGCTATGCGAGAAACTACCTATGCATCCACTATACGAGTGGCACCATCCCCTCTCTTAAACACATTGTCTGCACGTTGCACAACAGCATAACTACGATAACTTTGTCAATCACTGATCCACCATGCCACTTCTGAATACACACACTTAATTCATACAACACACACCGCACGTTGAATCATAGCAATGACACAGCACCAACAACACTCCAGCAATACGCTACAGACATTGCAACACACTTTACCGCCAAGCACACAATGATAGTCACTGCTGCGACCAAAACTAACACCCCATCCACAAGCTACTCATGATAGCTACACTCTCAAGCATAGTGCATCAATCCGCGTAGCACTAACATCAACTTCCAACGCTACACTTCACTGTTGCACACACTATTCATGCCAACTCTAACACTTCATACGCCATAGATCAACATAACCAACGCCCTATGCTGCAACGCACGCCTAACCCACAATCACAATACGATATGCGTGACCAAACACTTCACACGCCACTGCTGATCACTATCTGCACAACACACACAGTCTTCTATCACATACTGAGTAACCACAACTCCGATCAATCGTATACGCCACTTCACCGATCACCATTATCCACCTGAGCACGACAACCAGTCCCCAACGTCATCTACATCATGCCGCTGCTACATGCATACAATTGCATTGTCCACTAACAACCCAAAACCCAACTAGGCACACGCAACAACAGTTCACTGCAATATCGTCCTAGTCCCATACAAGCACTCCAGCCATACATCCACGCATGAGTAATTCCTTTACCGCGTAATAGGCAAATTAGGTTTGATTTGATTTTTTTTTTATTTTTCTATATTATTATTATTATTTAATTATTTGTCTTGATTATTTTAGCTAGTTGTTTTAAAGTATGAAAAGAAAAATGTATATTAGCTTAGGAAATCATTTTTAGCCTTAATTTTTCTCATTTAGAAAAATTATCTTTTAGAAAGAAGAAAAAATTAATAATGAACCTTTTTAAAAACTAAAACGTTTTAGAGATTTTTTTTCCTATAAATACAAATACTTGAGAATTAAGGTCCTTTTAGAATTGTATTTGAATAAATTAAATTATTAAAAACGTAAACTTAGTTGATTTTCAGATATTAAAATAAACTAACACATTAAAGTTTTCGAAAAGAACTATGAACATCTGATCCCGACTAGCAGGTATATAGACACCTTTGAGGCGATGTTAAAATCTGTAAAAACTTAGATTTTTTTTATATTTTATTTTATTTTCTTAAAAATATCGAAAAAAGGATAATTTAAAAGAATAAACCCAATTTCGAAAAATCTATAGTGACACTCGTTATGGTTTAATAGATTAGCCTTTAAAAACCCTATGGTTTTTATTAAATTGAAATTAAAGACCGGTAGTTAAATTGTAATCAATTCACTCAATTGATTACAATTTTTTTTTTCCTAATTTCAGTCGGGTGGCAACTCAAAAAGTTTTTTTTTTTAATTAGAAAAAAGAATTGAAATTTCCCAATTTCTCTAGTTAATGATTAATATTAAATAGATTAAGGTTTTGTATTAATCGAAAAATGGGAAATGAAATTAAAATTAAAAAAAAAAATTTAAGCTCAACACTTGACAGTTAAGTCAACCTTTTGATCTATTATCGATAAAGGAAAACAGTATTTGGGATAGGCCTTATTCAAATCCGTAAAGTCTATATACATACACTACTTACCATTTGACTTCTTGATTAACATACAATTAGGTAGCTATGTTACATAAAGATCTTTTCTTATGAATCATGCCTTTAATGACTTTTGAACCTCTTCTTCTATGGTTACCTGCAATTTAGAGGCAAAATGTCTTTTCTTTTGATGAACTATCTTTACATTTAGATCAATCTACAACTTATGCGCCATTACTTCTTTAGGGATACCCAGCATATTTGAAGGAGACCACGCAAAGACATTAGAGTTATCCCAGAGAAATTTAATTAAACTTTGATGAATATTTGCTAGCATTTGTCTCCTTATCTTTGTTGATTTTTCAAGATCATTCACTAGTGAGACTTCTTATACTTCTTCTTCGAAATCCTCAATGTCGTTCGACTTCTTATTCGAATCAATCTCAATTTGAAAGACTTCTTCATGCCATAGCGCTCTCAAATGTAATAATCTAGCTAATTGCTCTCCTCCCTTGCATACTCTGACTCAAGTGAGAATGGGGAATTTTGCCTTGAGATGTGCAGTTGAAGGAACCATACCAAACAAATGTTGGCATGGTCGGCCCATGATCACATTATAAAGGGATCAACACTTGACAACAAAGAAGCTTACCTTGTCCTCTATAATATACTTGTTGTCTTTGATCTAAATAGAAAGAGAAATAACTCCAATAACCCATACGAGTTAATAATTAAAAGCATATAGATTATAATTGTAAGATCTTAGCTGTGCCTTGATATTTGTTTTCATTTGGTTGAAGTTACATTGAAAAATGATGTTTACTGAACTCTCGGTGTCAACTAAGATCTTTTTTACCTCTAAGTTAGTAATTCTTGCATTGATCACTAGTACATCACTGTAAGGCCTCTGTACGCCTTCGAAATCCTCCTCTGTGAAAGAGATGGAATTGTTAACCTTGACTTTCTTTTCCTACACATTACAAACACATTATATGGCATTAGTTGAGCTTAAAGAGCTTAACCAGCCTAAAGTAGAAGGTCCACCAATAATAGTATTTATCACACATTCGGTGCTCTATTATTACCTCCATCTCTTACATCTCTTTCGGCCTGAGGAGGCCGTACCAGACTTTCTTGCTCATCGCATTGTCTTTGGATTGGCCGTTCAATGTTCTCGACATCATGGGTAAGGAACTTGCCTAAATACCCCCGTTGGATTGCATCATCGATTATGTTTTTTACTTGAATACACTCATCAATATTGTGCCGAAATACCTCTTTGCGTGACGGATTTCCTCTCATACATTATAGCTACTGCAATACCCCAAGTTTAGTTTTATTTTTATATTTTAGAGAGAAATTAACAATAAGAAAATAAAATAAATAAATAAATTAGTAAATAAATGGATTTTATCACTTAGAAAATCGTTTTTTCAAATAAACAAAAATAAACCAACCCTTTTTGAAATTATGATACTTTTAGAACTTTCTAAAAATAAAAGAAAAAGACCCTGATTCAGAACCCTTATAGAATTTTTCAAAACAATATAGATTGGTTAAGAGACATAAACTTGACCATTTTTCGTGAGTTAAAACGAATCAACAAATTAAAGTTGTCACAAACAAATTACAGAAGTTTGATCCCGAATAATGGGTACATAGGTATTTGTATACAAATACGGGGCATTGTGTAGGCTCCAAGTGGAATTTACATTTCCCTAAGTTAGAGAGAACAATAGTTAAATGAATGCTATTGAAGAATTATTTACAAAGAAGGGAATACTAGAAGAAGAAGAATGATGAACTAAAGAGAACTTTCATTAATTTGAAAGATTAGAGTACAAAAAAACAAAAGAAGAGGACCTAACATTTATTCTCGATCTTTATTTAATGGAACTTGGCATTTATTCTAAGCTTCCTAGGTATGAACTAGAAAAACCCTAAACTAAGTCTCGCAAACAAACTCTAAGGTCTTCCAGCATTTCATGGGTTTCCCTAATAACTTCTCCAAGAAAGACTTTTAAGTCCTGATTGTGAGCTTCAAAGCATTCGAGCTTCTCCTTTAGATAGGCAATTTCAGCCTCTAACAACTGCTTACGAGTCCTAGGGAGATCCTGTAGCTTATCGATTCTCTGATTATTTGCTTAGTTATCTGCCATTTTAGGCTTAAACATTTCATAAATAAGAATCGGTTATCAATAAAAGAATATATGTGGAAACATGCATATGATTTGAATCGTTTAGGTTAGTACGTTACTCTTTAAATTGCAACCTTACTACTTAATTTGGTGTTTAAATTTTACAAAAAAAATAATTACATTTTCTAAAAACGTTCCAATATTAGTAGGGTTGCAATTCTTAAGAGCAGTGTATTAACTTAGGATTTTAGGGGAAGTGTATGTAATTAGGATGGGTTCTAAATGTCCTTAAGCTTTGTAATTTCACTCGTTTTTAGAAAAATGCCTTCATTGGTCACATTACAATTTAAGTGGGGGTGGTCTAATCAACCTCAAATGGTGATTACATTACAGCACTTGGAGCCTACGTAATGCTTCTACCCTACCCCCACATCCTAGGGTATTAATACGATCCAAGTTTGACCATGTCTATTCATGATGCATATGGCACCTTTATGTTAAAGTTAGTTGTTTGAGTTTGGTAGGACTTAAAAGTAAGACAATTAGGAAATAATATTACTTCGCAAAGGTTTAAAGAGGAATTCAAGAAAGAATACTTTCCCCATAGTGTCTAAAACAAGATGGTGAGAGACTTATTTGAACTAAAAAAAAGGGAGGTATTGGTGTAACACAATATGAAACCAAGTTTAATAAACCGTTGCAATATGCACCTGACTCATATCGAAATAATGTTAAATTAAAGAAGAATTTGTTCCTTATTAGATTTAACCCTACAATGTGTTGCAAGTTGGAAGATTATAGTTTTACCATTTATAATGAGGTGGTAGATAAGGTAAGGCAACTAGAGAATAATCGTGTAAGGATGCAAGCAATGTGGGGTCAAAAGATTAATAAGGCGTAATATCTTGGTGCAACTAGTAGTTCTAGACAGAAGAGAAGGAAACTAGTGATCTTAGCTAGTAGCCTAGTACAATAAGTGCTTGTGTTAAGTTTTTATGATAAGGATAGTAATGTTAAATGTTGGAAATGTAGCATAAATCATTTTCCAAGAAACTGTGTTCAACTTAAAGTAAAATGCTTCATATGTGAAGATTAGAACCATACACCATGATCGTACCTAAAAATGAAACTTGTGAAGTATATCAAATATAGTAGAAATGGGAATTTCTTCACATTTTGTCTACAATTTGGACAAGCAACTAAGAGGATTGAAGGTTCAAATAACATAATTGCACATGCTTGTGTCTTTGCTATGGAGGATATGAGAAATGAGGAGGATGAAGATTTTGCAGATATGATGGAAGAGTACTATCATGATAATGCTAAAGAGATTATGGGAGTCAAAGAAGGAAACAACGAAGGACTTATGATAGGTACATGCTCGGACTACTTATTTTGAAGATAATTTAAGTATAAGTTAAATTAAAGTGTTTAAATCTTGAGATATATGAATGTAAGTCTAGTTAGTAATTATAGTATTAGTATATTTCAGAAAATGTGCTTATAAATGGATAACTTCCTTTTACATTATTTGATACTGGTGTATCCCATTCCTTTGTAAGTCAGAAATTTGTGAATGAGAAGGAGATTAGTACAGCTAAGATTAATACGACTTATAAAGTTAGAATTCCGATTGGGCAGAAGGTAACAACTCGAGAAGTGGTGGATAATGATAGAATTATGATTTAGGAGAAGGAGTACCCCATAAGTCTTATAATATTACCCCTACAAGGTTACGATATAATAGTAGGAATAGATTGGTTATTTAAGTATAAAGCAATTGTAGAGTATAAAAGTAAAACTATTTCTCTAAATAATGGATGAATTATATTTGAAGAAAAGCCAGTAGAAGCAAATTGAACTTAGTTGTGGTGGAGATATGTGATGAATTATATGGAACAAAAGTAGCAAAGAATGAATGGAAATTTTGTTAGATATTTGTTATCGAAGTAAAGAAAGAGGCACTTAAAGCAACGAATATACCAGTATGTGAATTTTCGAATGTATTTCTAGAGGATCTACTAGGTCTAGCTTCACATCGAGAGTTTGACTTCACTATTAAGTTAGTTCCTCAAACTAAGCTTATTTCTAAAGCTTCATATTGGATGTCACCCATGAAACTTCAAGAGTTATTAGATACATGATTTATTCATCCAAGTGTTTCACTATGGGGAGTACCGGTATTGTTTGTGAAGAAGAAAGATGGTACCATGAGATTGTGCATAAGTTATCGAGAAATAAATAAGGTTATCATTAAGAAAAGGTATCTGTTACCTACATCGATGATTTATTTGATCGGCTACAGAGTGCAACTATGTTTTCTAAAATCGACTTGAGATCTAGATATCATCAATTATGACTTAAGCCAGAAGATGTGCCTAAACTGTGTTCGTGGATTTGATGAATCATGGATATCAATCATATTTAGATAAATTTGCCATGGTGCTTATTGATGATATTTTGATCCACTCTAAAACCAAGGAGAAGTATGTAGAGCATTTACCGTTAACTTTATAAAAGCTAAGGGAAAATAAGTTGTTTGATAAATTAAGTAAATGTAATTTTTGGTTGGATAAAACTTCTTTTCTAGGTCATATTGGATCTAGTGAAGGAATCTCTATAAACCTTGATAAGGTATGTTGAGCTCTATTTCAGTTTTCCTTTATTTAATTTATATTAAGCTTAGCCCGCTTAATATAAATTACTCGATATAAAATTAAGAAAACATTTTTCTTAAAAAAAATTGAAGTTACCAACCAGTTAAATTAGTAAAAATGAAATTAGGATTTCCGAGTGGAAAAACCCTAATTTAGCCAGTAGTCTGCGGATTTTCTAAAAAAAAAAAAAGTTTAGAAAAATTAACCGTCGGGAGCTAACCTATTAAGATTAAGTCACCATGTAAAAATTACAAAAAAATTTAATGGGCTTTATTTTTATAAAAGCACTAAGATATATACAGATATGCAAAACATAACTAAAATGAATTTTTTATTATTTTTTTATCATGGATTTTTTAGAAAAAGGAAAAAAGTTCTTTTTTTATACAGTTGTCTCGAAGGTGTCTACGTACTTGTTAGTTAGGATCAAATCAATGTGATTCTTTTTTAGAAAATATTTAGTAGGTAAATTTTTATTTTAAAAATCGAGCCAGATTTACATTTATTTAACTATTTATTATTTAAAAAAAACATAAAAGATCTAATTTCACAAATCTATTATTAAAAAAAAACCTAACTAACTAAATCTTTTTTTGAAAAACTCTAGTTAAGATTTTTTATTTAAAAAAAAAATCATTACGTGTCAAAAAAATATGTTTTCTAAATTATACATGCAAAATACAATCTAGATATGGATCTTAAAAAAAAATACGCGATTTTTCAAAAAAATGTAATTTTGGTTAAAAAAAAAACAATTTAACTAAAAAATTATTAAAAAAAATCTTACAATTATCTAATATAGCAAAGAATACGACAATTATAAAAAAATATAAGAACCTGCACTAAAAAACAAATTAGTAAAAATAATCAAATTAACTAATAAAATAAAATAATTAATTAAATAAAATAATTTTATTACCTCAATGAGTCAAGTCGCATGTGATTGATATATTCATGTTGACCGTATCGTTATTATTTGGACTATGTTTGAGTGCCTAGTGCATGTACTAGTCATGCTCGTGCAGTAACGCTGATCATAAAGTGGACCACATGTAAGTCATGTACGTATGAGCAAGTGAATGGACGTGCTAGATTAATATGTGTATATAGATTATAGCATGGGTGAAGCATGTGGCATGTGTGCTGTGTGTCATGTTCTATTATGTATGTAGTTAATGTGTTTAGCAAGTGTATGTGTCGAAAGCTATCGTATAAGTGAGTGATATCATGTGTGGCTGCTGTGTCGGTGAAGTCAAATCGTGTTAGGTGTTTGTGTCAGTGTTTATTTCATGTGTGAGTTGTAAGTGATCATGTCAAGTGTTTGTATCGTATATGTTTAGGAGAGTGAAGTGTATGCCGTGTCAACAAGTGAGTGATGGATAGTAACAAGCAGCATGGTGAGAGTGTGTGAGGGAGTGAACAATTAGGTGTCGAGTGTTGTATGTGTTTGTGCTGTGCGATAGTGAGTATTTGGGCAATGTGGTGAAGCTTCCAGTAGACAATGGAGTGCGTGGATGTGTTTAGGGGACAATGTGGCAATGGAGTGCTGTGTCCGATCATTGTGGCTTGTGCGGATCGGGATCAAATGCAATGGGTAAGAATGGTTAGCATATGTATGTCGAAGAAATGTGAAAAACATAGATGTGGACTTGTGTTTTTTTTACTATGGGGGTATGTGAACTTCTTAAAATTCACCGTCAACTCACTATTTATAAGCCATGAAACCAAATATTTTGTATCTTTTTAAATATAGATTTGATCTCAACAAACTTTAGATACAAAAGATATAATAACGAATCTCAAATATGGAAGATACAATTTAGATTCTTTAAAGATTTAACTTAGTTTCTAGAAACCTTACTTTAATTTTGGCTTTTTATTTTTCGAACCTGATTCAGTCTAACTTGATTTAGCCCAATAACCTATTTAATAAATGCTAAATCTATTTTAGCTCAATATAATTTAAATAAAAATCTACTTTATATCATACGGGACTAAAATATATTAGTGAAGCCCGATCCCTTAACAACTTTAAAATTTATTAAATTGAATACATACCATTATCCGATTCAACCTTAAATAACTAGACTCAATACGATTGGCCTCGATACAACTTGACACTTTATTTTTTATTTTTTCAATTTTCATTTTTTTATTATTTATTTTTTTACTTGGCTCAATAAAAATACTAAAATAAGACGGTAAAAATTAGGTGTTTAGAAGGTGAAAGCAGCAATGGATTAGAAGCAGCTAACCGCTATTTTGAAGATGAGGAGTTTTCTAGGTTTGTCTAAATATTACTGACGATTTATAAAAGATTTCTCTAAAATTGCCAAACCATTGACTCAATTGACCTAGAAAGATATAAAATTTAAATGGGTTAAAGAATGTGAGTTAAGTTTTCAAGAGTTGAAAAAACGACTGGTTACAGCACCAGTATTAACATTACTTGATCTAGATAGACCTTATAGTGTGTATAGCAATACTTCTCAGAATGGATCGGGTTGTGTACTAATGTAAGATAGAAAAGCTGTTGCATGTGCATTAAGACAATCAAGGCCACATGAAAGGAATCGCTAACCTATTATTTGGAATTAGCAGCTGCAGTGTTTGCTTTAAAAATTTGGAGATATTATCTATACAGACAACAATGTGAAATATACATTAATCGCAATAGTTTGAAATATTTATTTACTCAAAAGGAGTTGAACTTAAGACAAAGGTGATTATTGGAACTAATTAAGGATTATGATTTGAATATAAATTATCATCTTAGAAAAGCCAATTTAATGGCAGATGCTTTGAGTCGAAAGAGTTATGAATAGGTTGCATTATTGTTAACTTCCTAACATGAGTTGGTGTGTAAATTTTAAAATTTGCAAGTTAGATTTGATTGGCATGAGACTAATAGTCAAATAATAAATTTGGAACTACAACCTTTATTAAAAAGAATTAAACAGAAGCAAGAGGAAAATAAGGATATGATGGAAATGAAAGAGAATTTAAGCAAAGGGAATTATTTTGATTTCAAAGTAGATGAAAGAGGCATATTAAAATTTAGAGGAAGAATATGTGTACCCCAAGATCCCGACATAAATAAGAAAATTTTAGATGATGCACACATTTCAGCTTATACTGTGCACTCGGGAGGAAATAAAATGTTCTAAGATTTAAAACCTTTGTTTTGGTAGAACGGAATGAAAAGAGATGTGATGCAATATGTAGCAGAATATATTACATGGCAATAAGTTAAAGCAAAACATCAAAGATTAGGTAAACCATTGTAACCTTTGGAGATACCTAAATGGAAATGGGATTATATCATGATGGATTTTGTGGTAACACTACCTAGAACTCAAGCAGGTTATGACTTAATATGAGTAATCGTAGGAAGAGTACACACTTCTTACCCTATCAGACAAGTGATTCAACGGAAAAATGGCTAGGTTGTATATCTAAGAGATAGTGAGATTACATGACGTGCCAAAAAGTATTGTTTCTAATCAAGATAGTCGATTTGTATTCAAATTGTGAGAAAGTTGACAGTGAGCTTTAGGTAGAAAGTTACAATTTGGTACAGCTTATCACTCGCAAATAGATAGACTATCTGAGCGAATGATTCAAACCTTGGAAGACATGTTATAGGCTTGTGTATTAGATTTTAGAGGTGATTAGGATTAATATTTATCATTAATAGAGTTTACTTACAATAATAGTTATCATGCGACTATACAAATAGTACCTTATGAAGCATTATATGAAAGAAAATGTAGATCGCCACTGTATTGAGACCATGGGGAATATGCAATGATTAGACTTAACACGATCAACCAAACAAATGTGAAAGTTAAGATCGTATGATAATGAATGAAGAAAGCTTAGGAGCGTAATAAGAGTTGGGCAGATTTGAAGAGAAGGCTATTGGAATTTGAAATTAAAGATCATGTTTATGTTAAGATAAGCAAATTCAAAGGACTTAGATGATTTGGCTTGAAAGAAAAGTTGAGCCCATGATATATTAGTTCGTTTGAAGTACTGGAGAAGGTTAGTAATGTATCCTAAAGAATAGCCTTACCTCGAAGTTTGTTAGGCTACCATGATATATTTTATGTTAAGAAAGTTCGTTAAGAACTCAAATGCAGTCGTAGAGATTAAGGCAGCAGAATTAAAAAGGAATTTTCAAGTATTGAAGCAACCCATAAAAATACTAGATAATCGGGTTTAGGAGTTAAGGAATCGAGATATGGAATATGTGAAAGTACAATGAAATGAAGGTCTAGACTTTGAGATTACTTGGGAGCTGAAAGTAGTAGTAAGATGCAATACCCATGGCTTTTCTGATTTCCAAGTTAGTAAAAGTATGTCGATTATCATTTTTGGTTATTTAAGTAAAATGTAAATATACAAAAGTTTTGAGAATAAAACCTTTTTAAAAGGGGGTGGAAATGTAAGCCTTGTAACCAAAAGTCGGAGTCGATACATAAAGTTTAGGGTGATCGGATAAATTATTCGATTGAGTCTAAATTTTATGACGAAATTAGGAATATTAGTTAAAGTAACCCTATAAGTTTGAAATTAGGAAAATAAGTAACAAAATAGTTAAATATTATAATATTGAATTATAAGCATATTACCAGTTATTTATCGGAAATACATAAAACAAGTTCTGATAAATAACAAATTAATAGAAATAAATCATATGCATACTAAAAATTTTTAAATAACATAAATAATATTTCATAGTACTTACTTATACCATGTGTATTAACATGTAGGTAAAAATACCCGAAATTACTTTATAAATTATATGTACACTAAAAATCATAAAATAATATTTGAGAGTACTTAGTTGTACCATATGTGTATTTATATATAGGTAAAAATACTCAAAATTACTTAAAATATCTGAAATATGCTAAAACAGTACTAAATAATTAAAGACAATGATAAAAAAAAATCAAAGAAAAATAAGAAAATGTGTGGAAATTTCCAAATTCAAGTCGTGGCAAGCTAAGATTATGAAGAACACAATTAACCAATCAAAATTACCTAAATAGAAAGTATATTAGAAAAGGATAAATGACACTTGGTTCTTTAAAAATCAAAAGTAAGCCTTAAACCCCTCTATAAATCAAAAACCACTCACCACAATTTATTTTGGTTAGATTGTCATCCAAGAAAAATAGAGAGAAACTAGAAAGTGAGAGTTAAGTGTATTAAAAAAAATAGTAAAATTAGTGTGCAATTAAGGCTTAGGGAGAGAACCACGACCAACAGCTACTTGGAAACAAACGGCTATCGCCACCATACCTTACAACCATTGCCTAACCTTGCCGACATACATAAAGCAACCATTAGTAGCCAGAAGCTAATTGGATAGGTGAGTTCGATTTTCAATCCTATTTAATTTAATTATTAAATTTATTTAGAAAATTATGAAATTTGATATTATAAGGGTTTTATGCATGTAGATTTAGGAAAAAATATTAGTTTGATAAATTTAGATTTAAAAATATACAGTGCTTAAGAAATTCTAAAACTCGAGCTCATTTTCGATTTAGAAATAAATAGCCTTAATAGTGCAGTTTTGAGTTCAAAATTTTCATGTAGGCTATTTAGAGCATGTAAAATAGTACTATGAAGAGATTTGTTTAGAAATTAATTTTCAAAAATTTTAATTAATTTTTAATCCTTTAAATCATGTATATAAATAGTGATTTTGAGCAAAATTAGTGATTAAATATATAATTACTGACTTAGTATGTAATTAGGTGTTTGAAGATATTAATATCTGATTTAGTATGATATTTGCAGTGAATATATGTAAATTAATAATATGTAAAATTGGAAATGTAATAAGAAAAAAATATTAGGTTAAAATTGATAATATAATAATAATAGTAAAATACAATAAATCCGATATGAAACTTAAATTTAGATAATTATATGAAAAATGTAATTTTTTGCTCGTCGGGAGTAAATTCGGTAATTAAATTAGGATTATGATATATCGTACAGACTTGAATACTAGTTATAGACCAAAAGTGATATTTATGATACCCGAGTGTAATGTGATTAATTTCAAATTATGTTTCGGAACTAGTTCTTAGGGTTCCCGTATAATATTGCAATCGAAAATTAAATTAGAACCTAAATCGGAAACGTATTCGAAAACTGATTCCAAAACTAGCTTATAATAGATTGTTAATAAATAAAACATATATATTTGAAAAATTGAGTCAAATCATAATTAAAAACTTGTATATCATAAGGATAAAAATACTAAAAGAACATTTATATTATAGGAGATATGAAGATAAGTTGACGTACGATGAGTCTAGTGAGTGTACCAAGGATTTTATGTAAGTTAAGTTTAATACACTGCTATATTTTAGAGTACTATATTAAAGTACTCGGAAGCCTATGATTGTATGTAATTGTACTTATAGGTAGTCATATGTGCATGTGCTTGTGTGTCTCTGATTATTTGCCGAAAACTGATGTTATGTTTTGGTGATTTGATATAAATTAAGTGAAGTGAGATTATATGTTCACCTTAAATTGAACTTAATTTCAATTAATCCTAATACCTTAATTGGACATGCTAAACAACCCTTTAGGGAATAGTTAGGATTCTCTAACCAAATACCAACATTTTTTAAAAAGTAGTGCTAGATTAAATGATAGGAGAAGAGGTCGCGGTAAGGACGAGGGCAGTAGTTTGAATGATAGTCATCGGGGGAGTGGTGTCTCAATTACATAAACCTGGGTTTGATTCTGAGCTATTGCATAAACATTAAAACTTTTCAACCTGGATTAAAGTAGGTGAAATTACTCTGATTTCACAACAGACTGAACTGTGTTGTATGATGGCATTTATGTATTGTATTGCATATAATTAATTATTTCAAAACCTTATTTGTATTTATTATGCATTCTTAAGTCTCCATCCTAATTTACTGAGTTATTGGTTACTCATACCTTTATAAATTTTCTTGTAGGTTCCGATTAAGATGCCATAATATAACTATCTTGAGGTTAGTTTCTTTTTAAAGTTTCTTAACAAAGTGGGAATCAACTGGTTAAATAATCGAGTCATCTAGTATTTTATTAGTACTCCTAGGTTTATGTAATAGTTTTATAATACTTTACTTATCAAATTAATATGGCATGTAAATATTTCTTGGGATTGTAAGATAATATAAGTATCTTTATGTAAATATGATTCAAAGATTTTTGTTACATTTATAAATTTTATCTATTATTATGAATGAGTTGTTTACTTCAAAGTAGGGAGGCGTAGACACTTTGTGTAAATCGTGTTTATGATAAAGACTGTAAGATTAATTATTATCATAGATTAGTTTGTATGGCAAGATTGTTGCAACTTCATTACTTCGAGACGTAACAGTAGGGTTAAATATAGATAATCTAAAAATTTACTATAGCACCCTATATAATTTTTTTATGTCATTAAATAGTATAATAGTTTTAAGTGTATTTATTGGAATTTTATTAAAAAAATAAGTGGCAGCTACTTAAGTCTTAAAGGGCTTTAATAATATAGATATTTTCAAGTTGTGCTAGGTAGTTGATGCTTAAAAAAATTATTAAGCAAAAAATTAAGGATATCTATGAATTTAGTGTCACTTTTGAACTAGAAACCATTAAGAATGATTTTCATCTTATTATCTTGATTATAACTGCATGCTTCCATCCTCTATGTGCTTTGAATTTAGAGACGATGCTATTACAATTTATGGCCAAAGATGCAATCAAATTTTAATATCCTTTAGTTTGCTAAGAGCTTTAGATATGGTGGATTAAAGGAACAAAAATTGTTGTATGGTAGTGGATATTTAGGTTTAGTTGTAAAATAAGTTGCTTAAGTAAATAAATGTCATTTGAATATATAAACATTTGTTTCTAGTACTCACTATTAAAAAAAATTGCCAAAGATTTTCTAAAATGTCATAGTTAGGTGGCAATGTGCATGGTTATTTGGATTTGGATCATAAAAAGCATAAGGATTTGATTGTGATTTGTAGATATTGTATTAGATTAACAAGTCTTAATATGTTCTTTTTTTTTTTTTCTTCTAGTTTGAGTACCATGCTATTACAAAAGAGAACAAAATTGTTATGAAGTCTTAGTGTACGTATGTTAATTGAAAAAAGATAAAAATAAATAAAAGTGATTCGAATCGCGAATTGAATTGAACAAATAGTTTTTTTTTTTTAGAGCTAATCCTAGGGAACAGTAAAGTTTCATAAGGTCTTTCTATGCTGGTGTAGATAGTTCGCATCTTCATAAACATATCTATTTTACCAAATCTCTCTAGATTTGATTCGAGGAAAACAAAAAAAAATCAAAACAAATACAAATTGATTCCGATTCGATGAGAGGAGCAAATCTTAATGAATTGAATAATACCTACCCCCAACTGTAAACCTTTTTCCTTTCCACATTCGAGCGTTAGCGCCCTATAATTAATAAGAGGTGATTCCTATCGTATATCTACAATCTTAAGGTAGGCCAACACTAATGGTTATGGTGCTTAATTTAAGATGGTTTTAGCCTTTTTTGGTAATTCGACTTAAGGGGTTGTAGATTTTCTAGCAATTTTTCTCTTCATCATTTTAATGTGCCACTTGAGTTACAAGTATCTTGTGCCTATAGTACTTTATAATCCAATTGTCAAAGATGAAGAAAGACTCAAGTATTCACAATGTTTAGCTGATGATATCGTCTATCAAATCAAATTCACAATTGATGGCTCAAATGAACTCTTTCATCAATGGATCCTTCATTTTCATGCCCTAAAGCAATAAAGTCATAATAGTCCAATCGTATAAACTACTCTAAGATATAATGTGACCTCACAACTGCTTTCCTATACCTGATTTATATAAGATGTTTATAACGCCCCAAAAGAGGGCCTAGTAATTCTGCTTACAATTTTCAATTTTCATATTACATATGCACTTATGATATAAAGACTGCCTTGCAAGTCAGAGGTTGCAAAGGTTATAACTAGTAAGTTTCTAATGGTGCTTATTCGATTTATATACATCTGCTTAACTATATATATATATATATATATATATATATAAGTGATTTAACAATCTATAGTCACTAGAACTACAGAGAGTTGGAATCACCTATCAAATAATAAGAAAGGATATCTAAATCTCGACAATCATAATGCTACTAAATTTCTTAAAAGTTTATTTGACTATACTACTTGTTTTCCTAAACTTATATTCTACTTTCTTAGCTCGATGGAGCACTTTGTACTCGAATCCTAGCCCAACCCCAGCTTTATAAGACCTATAAAAGAAACCATTGGGAGATAAGCTACATTCAGTTTAGTGAGTAACCTTCCTACCTTACTATTAGACAATAACAAGCAAGTTATTTATCAAACATATGAATGCATGTACAAGCATATGCGATGTGAATAGTATATACAATTAGCTGGTAACTATGTACAGTACAGTTTTAATGCTTACTGTTTCCCGGGTTGGGAAGTATTTAAGTACCTCAAGACCTAAGTATCTACGTCTAACATGAAATCTCTTAACAATATAACCACCCTTAGTAGTAGATATAGCTTGACCTTAAGTAGAAGGCGATACTCTCCGGAGTCGAGTAGTTCCCAAAAGTCGAGGCAAGAACATGTCGCACGGAATACATCACATGATAAACAATCACAATACATAATATCAATATGGATCCATCTAGGCATGATCTCCTACTTTACTACATGGTGTTGACACCCGTAACATCATGTTATAAGATGCAATGCATATCAGGTTTAATTAGGAGTTAAATATTTATTAGTTCAGATTCATAGGTGACTAATCAATTGTATTCAGACACTCTAAGATCCTAAGTTCTAAGGCAGCAACCATAGAAGTTTGCATTAACTTAAGATATTTTGCAAGCAAGATCAAACATGACAAACACATACCATATCCTGTATGCTCCAATCATGCAACAAATTCAGTTATCTAATATAATTAAATAATTCACTAACTATAAGTGCATAACAAGCAAAGCAAGGGACGGTATACTCACACAACCTTGAAGTTAAGTATTCTTAGTCGTTTTCAGTAGTCTCGAACTTAGCATCCCAAATCACCCGAGTAAGGTAACTTAAGTAAATAAGACTCATCTTAAATGTAATCTATTCACTAGCCATGCTATAATTTCTCTATTTTCGCTTATTTCGCATATTGGTCATAACTTTCTCATTTTAAGTTGGAATTTCACATTCTTATAGTTGATTTTCATCGTTTTTTAGTGTTCTTTCATTTGGTGAGGTTATTTTTAGGCTTTTGGATCAGCAAGGTTTTGGTTTGGGCCTTACAAGTTCGTGGGCCCAAATATGAGTTTGGTCACTTTAAGGTTTTGGCTTAGTTTTGGGCTCTAGGCTTAGCTTTTGATCTTGGACCTTGCACTTAATACTTTAGGCTTCTTTTTAAGTATTTTAAGTGGACTTTTTCTTCCCAATATTTTAAATTTTCATCTTAAGCCTTAGTGTTACTCTTATGAGTTTGAATCAGCTCTTTTTTTAAGTTAAAGGCTTCAACTCATTATGGGGCCTATAATGTATATCTTAGATGAGTCTTAGGGTTTAGTGGGCCTTTTGAATATCTTCCTTTGAGTCTTTTTAAGTTAGGTTCAGATCTAGTCTTGTATTATTTAGGCTTGTATTTTAGTTTTCTTAAGGCTCTTTGGCCTCATTTTGCAATTTAAGACCTTAAGCCTAATTTTACTTACCTTTTTAGACTTAAGCTCATCATTGGCCTTAAGTTTAGTCCACTTTTCATAAAGTTACAGATTTGGTCATGAGTGATCAAGTGTGCTCAAGGCTCGATTTGTGGACCTTTTAGTTAATTTTAGGCTTAGTTCATGCCTTAGGGCTCATATCTGGACTTTATTTTAATCCAGTTGGCCTAATAGTTTACTAAAATGATTAAATGGCTCATTTTATCATCAGTTATGGATCTGATAATAATGGTTCATTGGGTCTCAAGTGGGTTTTTTCTAAACCTATTGTTTATTTTAGGCCCAACTACTCACTATAAACTTTGTTTAGCCTCTTATCTTGTAAGGTTAAGTCTTAAATCCTAATTATTTTTAATTAATCATGTGATTAACCCATTAATAAACATTTTACAGTAAGTTTTTCAACATGTTTTGGATGATTTAAGATGATTTCCTATGGCCTTCTACACATCATGTACTTAACTTGCTATAACATGCATCAAACTACTACTAAAATGCGCCTAAAACCATTTCCTATCAAAATAAACACGAGAAATAAAAAATATAGTGAGGGTATACATACATGCATTTTGGCCTTAGCATGGGAATGGAGATATGATGATGATTCTTCTACTTATCATCTTACTACAATTTATAGGCTTCTAAAGTTATACATAACATGTTTAGTACACTACAAATCTAAGAAAATGCACATGTATGGACATGTAAACATGGTAAACAAATGTGATATTTTAATAAATTTTTTTCCTTAGTTATTAAGTTTAGGAACCATGCTCATAAACTCAAACTAGAAGGAAAGTTGAAAAGGTGCAAGTTTACCTCGGTAGAAATTCAAAGGGTCTCATTTCACTTCATTTTTGGAAAACGAAACAAACTCCTTTGGTAAAAGATGTTTGTCAACAAGAAAGGTGAATGAAAGAGGATTTAAATGCAAGTGGTTTTGTGTCGTTTGAAGGTAGTGATGGAGAGTTATAGCTTAGGTCGTTCAGGTGTACAATTAGGTCCGAGAAGCTTACTCTTATTTCCTTCCTTCTTGTTTTTCTTTTGTTTTTACATTATGTGTTTAAAGAGTGTTTCTAGAGTTCATTATAGGGAAGAAGATGAAGCAAAATGCAAATGGAGGGGTAAAAAAGGGTTGATTATGAGTGGTTGTGATAGGGAATAAATCCCTTCCATTCTTAGTTGCATAGTACAAGCACAAGTACAGATTAATTTACTTTTTATAATTTTTACTAATTGAGGCAGTGGTTTGTCTACTAAAGGTGAGTGTTCCCATGTTTTCCCAACTAATTATCTTATCCTATATAGTTAATTGAAATTATCTTTAGCTAATTATGATGCTTGAATGCATGCAAATGATTAGAATGCAATTTAAGTTTACGACTTTAATTACTAGTGTGGATGACCATAATTAGACATGATTTAGGGTTTTTCATTATTTAATTAAGTTAATCAAGCCCATTGGATCATTTTATCAAATAAATTTGGGGTTTCTACGGGTTAGAATCGATTATCGTTAATCGATTACGATTTCAGAAGGTAAATTAAGGTTGTTCTAATAATTTAGTGGATTATTAGTAATTAATTAATAATGTGGCTATATAATTAGAGTTTACTAATTAAATTATCACTTTTGACACTAAATTATAGTTTCTAATTCGTTTTAGGACTTCTCTCGTTTTAAGATTTTATAAGGCTTTGAGGGCTTTGAAAGTACGCTTATGATTTTAGTGATACTTTTGGAGAAAACGCATCATTTGGAGTAAATTAGTGATCCTATTAATTTATTACCTTAATTGACTTAATTTGATTGATCGTTACCATTTGTAGATATCTCCCACCGTTTGTTATCGAGTTTATGTGATTTACGTAATTCAAGTGAAATGTTTCAATTTAGAGTTTTCATTACGTTTGAAGTTTAATCTGAGGTTTTACGACTTTATGGTCGTGTATACTTGGGTTTAGAGTCTTTTTACGCTATTAAGATTCATAGAACTTTATCTCTAGGGTTTTTCAAGTTCGTTTTTAAGGCTGCAATTTAAAATTTTATTGATTTTATTTTCTTTGGTTAGATTGAGCCTAGGGAATACCATTGGTTCTTCAAATTCGATTATAAGTTTGAAATGTAAAATTTGCAGAGTTTAGAATGTCTACATTTAATTTGCTTTAAAGTAAATAGTTTACAAGATAATAGTACTATTTTATCTACAAAAGTATTAAAACATATATTAAAATTCATATAACCCAAATATTATTTATATGACTTGGTAGCCTAGGTTACTTAAACATTTACATAGCTCAATACCAAAAGATCAAAAGATAGTAGCAAAAGCTTTAAAGGTTCAGTTGTTCTCCAGTTTTGTAACTTCACTTTCTAAGATTCAACAATGATTAACCTTAAGGTAGTTATAATGCAACATCTGAATCAACACTTTCAAAAAGATCTATAGGGATATGAGCAATCAATCACTTAGAAAGTGAGGATGGAGACATAAGATTGTACAATAAGTACAAATGGGGTTATCAATCAGTTAATTAAATACAATGCAACAAAACAATGCCATCATACAATGTTATTCGATCATTTATAAGATTAGAGAAATTAAACTTGCTCTAATCCAAGTTTGAAGAGTTTCAACACATATACAACAATTCACAAGTAAACCCAAACTTACACAATTGAGACATCCCTTCTTCTATGACCATCTTTGAACCACTGTGTTCGTTTTTATTATGATCTTCTCTCTTATTACTTAGTTCGACTAAATAAGAAAAATGGACTATTTCAATAATCCCTTTCGAAAGGGTTGGTATTTAGTTAAATAATTTTAATTATCCTTTAATAAGTCATAATGCATGTCTAGTTCAAAGTTTTAAGTTAAATATAGTTAAATTCGATTAAAGATGACTAATCAATTTCACATGGTTCAATTAATTGCAATCCAATGCAATAAGCCAATAGTATACAATCAAGCTCATAAACACACAAGCATAAGCACAAGCAAACTACTTATAAGCACAACCAAATATAATCTTAAGTTTCATAGTATTATAAAACAGTATTTCTAAATACAGTTACATATTGATTTCAAACTTACCCAGATATTTCATTTGCTCACTAAGATACTACTTGTGATATGTCTTCGTTGTAATCCCTATAATATAAATGTCATTTAAGTGTTCATAAAACTACTATATATGATCTCTATTTTGTAACTTAGTTTATTAACTTAAGTTTAAGGTTTTACTATATATTAGTTATTTGTGTAAAATTTAGAAAATAATTTTCATGAAAAATTCTTTATAGTAATTTAATATATATTATAGGTACTTTACAGAAAAATTTTGGAGCAGAAACAACATTGATAAATTTTTTTTAAAACGATTTGATATTAATCGTTTCTTAAAGATGATATATTTCGAGATTAACTTTCAACAAAACAATATTTTTCCCATAAACTAAATATAAAAATAGCCTATAATACCATTTTTTAATTAATTCTATAATTAATTTACTATTTTTAGTGAATTAATGAAAAATTAGAGCTAATTTTTGCACTCATTAAAAATTGCCATGTTAGTGAGCTTTAGCCATCCTAAGCTTATCAGCATAACCAGGCAGATGTTCCTTTGTTAGACATTGGTGGTCTTATAGTCTTAGTTATCTATTTAATGCTCAAACTCCAATCTAGCTTACAAATTAACTATTTTTCTAAAATTTCCTAAAAGAATCCTTTCATCTCTTTCTGAGTTTTCTATATTTTTTCTAAATAGTAAAATATTTAGAAGAACTAAGGTGGGTAGATTCTTGATTTTATAAAGCCGATTGGGTCAATGGTGAATTTGTTTTCTTAAGTATGTATTCTACCTTTATTATGTGTCTTAAGTCTTACAAAGGCTGTCCAAACTACATCTTAAATTTGCCACACCCAAAATCAAGTTTCCTAAGTTACGACATAAGTTTTTTTTCCAAAATTTTAAATAATTTTTTATAATTATTTTAGTATATTTTATTATAAATAAGGTATTTTGAGTAATTTTAGATATATTTTCCTTCACATAAAATCATATTTAATACATATAAACACTCATAAATGTTATTCACATTATTTCATGGTTTTTAAATGTGCATATAATTTTTCTCTAATAATTCATTCAGTATTGAAACCCGTTTCGCGTGTTTTTGATAAATAACAAACAACGTATGTATGTTCTATAAATATAATACTTAATTGTTTTATTATTTTATTTTCTTCAATCCAAACTTTCACTAATATTCTTAACTACTTTTTTCAAAGCATTGAAATCATCTTGTAGTAAGATCATCATTCATTAACTAGTCATCATTGATCAAGTTAGTTACATAGATCTAAGCAGCATTCTATTTTACTCAATAACACTATGTTATAATGCCCTTTCTTTTGGTTAATTGTATTAAATATGACTCTTTTGTATTGATGGCCTACCAAGCGACTGTAACGAGCTTAAAGCCTAAATCAACCTTACTTCCAATACATATAGCATACCATACACTTGGCCATAGCAACGCTTATAGCACCATAACAATTATTTAAGTAAAATATTTATTAGTTAGGTTTTTATTGCTCTAACATAGGTATTCAACAAACAATATTAGCCATGTGGCTTTTATTCATTTAAATTTCTCAACAAAAAATGGGATTACTCAACATGTACAACCCAATCCATAGATTAAATTTTATTCCATTTATCCATTGATGCTCTTAAATCTAGTGTTACTTTTCTCACTTATACTTGTGACTAAAGCATATTAGATGTATTTATTACCATCAAGCAACTAAAACCCTATTAGATAGAATCATTAAGATCTCTTAGAACTCAAAGGAAAGTTGATTGGGATAAGGAGGTTAATCAACCTTTTATAGGTGGTTGGTCGATTTGCAAAGGGATTTGTTAACTCTTTTTTAGGATGATTATATTTAGTCATTTGAGGATTTTTGCCTAAGGTCCCATTCTATGTACGTCTTATGCAAATTCAGGGTTTTCGAAAACTCATACCTTAATTAAATTCAACTTTCATGCATCAAAACATATATTTAACAAAATCACCGCTTGTTCTTACACTAAACCTTAGTTTCAATCTAAATCCACAATCTAACTAATTGGTATGGTTCCGTGTTCAGGGTTTTAAGGAGAAAAGGAAAAAAAGGGAAATATAATACTTTACCTAAGTTCCTTTAAAAAACAAAAATCTTTAACCGAAAAAGTAAATTTTGATATGTTTCATTTAGATTTTTACCTAAAAATGAAAAACAATTATTATTCTCACTTAAGAAATCACAACAAGAGCACAATGATGACATATCTTTTATTGATTGTCCTTGTTATAATTCCATTTCTTAATCTCTAAAACTATAAGAACAAATTAGAGTAGAATCCATCATTAAATAAAAAAAAAAAGCATTAATTAGAGAAACGAAAGCTTTACCTTAACGTTGGATTGACTCCTATTTCATCAACTAATTTTATTAAACAAAAAGAAAGGTTAAAGTTTCTTTTGCGTTAGTGGTTATGGAGTAAGAATGAGAGATTCTATGGTTTATATTTGCTTTTGTAACTAACCTTAGAAACATAAGCGAATAATGTCTATTTTGCCTCTACTCCTAAGATAATTTCAAGAGCATATATGTAACTATTTAAGATCTAAAATTTAATTTGCAGTTAAGTATGAGTTTTATAGCAATCAAATTGATAATGCTTGTTTATATAAGAAATCATTACACAATAGCATAACAATTTAGTTAGTGTGCTTCATTATTTCTTATCCTTACTATTGCATGTAATTAATTATATAATTGTTTCACAATTGACATATGGTGTATTCAATGTTTTTAAATTCGTAAAGACATTATGCATGCATGATTTGCTAGTATCTTTTAATAAGAGGAATTTATGTGTTTACCATTAAAATAGATAAACATTATACAAATGCAAAATCGCATGAATAAATGTGATTTTGTTTTTTATGTAATCACATATAAATGCGACTATTAATGTTGCTTAGAGTAAATGCAATGTAAGTCTACACAAAATAAAAGTGCTCTTTCTCTAAGTTTCAAACCTACAACCTAATTAAATCTTACCATTAGCCTTAACCATTAGACTATGACATTATCATAATCAATATAAACAATAAATATAATAACAAAATCACATTTATTAAATGCAATATACGATGTTAAAAAAAATATAAAATTGTATCTAAAAGATGCCAAATATTTGTTAATATGATTTTGACATTTTAAAGATTTATTTAGGTTTAGGATTCAAGTAATTTTTTTCATCTAATTCATATTTATATATTTTTTTAAAGATTGGTAGAAATATATTGTGTTCATTTTAATAATGTAAAATACTAAAAGTAAATCATGCTTCTATATTGAACTAATGTATGTGAAAAGAATGATATATAATTTTGCAAATAAATCACATATAAAATTATCTCAAAACATTATAGATATTTATTGCACTTATCATGTAATGAAATGATACATGGATTTAGATTACCATTTTAAAAGTTATTTTCCCTTACTCACTTATTGTTGTTTTTTTCTTTATTTTTAAAATTCTCATTTGAATAATACGTTGTCTAAAGCTTTCTTTTGGTTCATGCTTTAGTATATATAAGATATGTACCCACTTTATGTAAGTTAATATAAAAAAAGTTCAAAATAATGTATATTAAGAAAACTATCATAAGACTTAGAAAGCCTTTTCAGTTTCATCTGATTTGTTGTAATTCATTTTTTAAAATTATTTTCAATAACAAATGGGACACGTCATACATATACGAAAGTAACTAAAGTCAAGAAAATTTACTAACTTATCTGAGTTAATCTTAAACTATTTGTGCTAGGGGAGGTACTTTTCTTCTTTTACTTATAGGATAATTGAAAGAATTTATTAATAAAAAGTAATTTTTGAGAAATGTAGCACCAAAATCAGTATGTTGTGCTTTCCTTTTTTATATAAGTGGAAGTCAACCATGCGCTATGAATGCTTAAAAAAAAAAGGTAAACAATTAAGAAAATAAATTGTACAAGAGATTATCTAGTAATTATAATTCGAGAAAGAATAGCATACATCTCCATAATCGCTTAAATTAAATTCTCTCAAACTATAATTATTTTTTATTTTTAAACTTGTATTTATACTGTATGAGACATAAACTCTTCCTATCCATTTTAATAAAATAGTGGATATATTATTGTAATCATTATTGTTATTCATATTATTGAAGGCAAAGAGCATTTAATAATAATTACCTTTTTTGTATTTATAGTGATTATGAGTAGCTTTTATTTTTGAATTTACAAATGATTCTTAACAAATTATTTATTTAAAATGAAAACAACATATGAATTGGGGTATTAAGTAAATAAGCCATTTATTCCAACTATAACTTCTATTTTTGAATTTATACTTCATTTTCATTGACAAAAAACTAACCAATAACTCCATTAGCCCACAAAACCTTCTTTCTCTATTATATATTTGTTAAATCGCCATACATTTTATTAACAACACGCATCGTTCATACATGAAACTATAACTTATCGTGTAAGAGGATTATTTAATCCTAACAACCATGCCAATTAAATAAACTAGAAGATAAAGTATCTGCATTGCCCGTGTCAAAATTAATTTAACTTTATAATAAAATTTGGAATATAAAATAAACATTAAATTAGACTATGCTAGAAATAGATGATTTTGGGAAAAAACTATAAGAGTGGCTTTTAAATTGCATTAAAAAAATTGTAGGAATAACATTATGAAAGTAATTTCTGGAAACATGAGTGAAAGGATAGAAAGATTTACATGTAAAGGGATTCATTGGAGAAAAAGAGATAAATTAAAAGAAGAGAGAAAGAGATGAGATTTTTTGAAAAGATAAATTAATCTATAATATAAGTTGTATATAAATTTAAAATGTGATTTTGGTATTGTTTTTTTTTTTAAATAATATTAGATAGAAGATAATTAAAGTAATTTTATGAGTGGGATATAAGTGACCGTTCTTTAAGTCTCTTGAGATTTTAATAATATAGATATAAATATAGATAAATAAATGTTGATGAAAAAGAAATATTTGAAGTTTATTTTTTTTTAAATTTATTTTGCCAAAAAATATTTGAGGATTCAAAGAGGCTTACGCAGTAAAGGAAAGACAAAATGGGCTTTGTAGTGGATGACTCAGGCCCAAATGGTAGTCCATAACTGCGGATATAAATGCTCTTCCATTCTAATTTTAGGGTTTTCATCGGCGGCTGTATCGGTTACACTCCCTCCTCCGACCGTCTCTAACTTCAACAAAACAGATCAGTAACCATGGTGTCCTCCAAGAAGACCGTAATGCTTCTTCTCTCTCTCTCATGAAATTAACGTAAATGGAGTTATACTAACTATTGATTTTATTCCTTTCTTCGTGTGTTTTGCAGAAGAAAACTCATGAGAGTATCAACAACAGGCTTGCTCTTGTTATGAAGAGTGGCAAATACACTCTTGGATACAAGACCGTTCTCAAATCCCTCAGGAACTCGAAGGGTACGTCCTTTACATGACTTCCATTTTGTAACAATTGATTTGATTTCAGTGTTAGCGTTATGCTGTATGAGAACGTTATCCGTGTTGATCTGAAATTAGGGTTGAAAATCAGGTTATCTACGCCAATTAGGTTGAATTTGTTGTTCACCAGTATCCAGTCGATAAGATACTGTGCTAGTTGTTTGCGGAAATGTTAATGCGAGCCAGAGGATGAAATTTATTGGGGAAATGATTTTTGAGCTTATCAACTAGTATCTGGTGCTAATCGTTAATGGGGCCCCATTGTTAACAGCAGTTCCATGTTCTTTAACCTATAAGGAGAGTCAAAGTTGTGTCTTTCTGGTCCTATCAACGAGTAGTAGGTGGTTGTCCTAAGTGGAACCCCATTGTTACTTACCAGCGCCATGTTCTTTAACCTATAATGAATTAATGATAATCAAAGTCCGGAGAGTTCAGTGCAGTGTAATGAAGCTCTTGTAGGTTTGAGTTTCTATAGATTCTCTAATTTTCTTTTAAAATTTTGAGCAGCAACTTTTTTAAAATTCTGTAGTTTGGGGATAGCGATGGAATCTAGTCCATCATGGTCCAATCCTGATCACAAGAATGTAAGCCTTGATTGTTTCCATTAGATGGGTTGGCTACATATGGATCCTATATTGCTGGTAGATTTTATCATCACCTGATTGGACAAATTAAAAAGAAAAAGTGACGAATGAAAGAGATTTTATATTATAAAATCCTTGCATTCATATTCACACTGTAGTTGTCCAGTTGGCAGGATCTACCGTTAAAGTAGCTATCCTATATAATTCGATGGCCATACTGTCTGTGGTGAGTTACCATGTTTCATATAACCCGTTGGCAGACAATACAAATATCAGTCTTGTTTATATTAGATGGGGTTTGGCTATGGATCCTATATTGCCATTACATCTTATAATTACTCAGTCGGATGTTTTAAAAACACAAAGTAATGAGTGAGAGAGATCCAATATTATAAAATACTTGTACTGACTTGACTATGCACATTGTGACTGTCTGATCAGGCACGATCTACAACTAAAGTGGCTATCCTTTACAACCGGATGGTCTAGTATAAGTGGTGTATTATCATGTTTCACACAAGTTCTTTATGGTGATATATTGCTTATCATGTTACTTGGTGAATTATATGCAGGTAAGTTGGTTATTATTGCTAACAACTGCCCACCTCTTCGCAAGTCCGAGATCGAGTACTATGCGATGCTGGCGAAAGTTGGAGTTCACCATTACAATGGAAGTGAGTACTTGCTTAATGACTGCTTGCTTCTTGATTCATATGGTTTGATCCTTTTTGTTTGTCGGTAAAGCACATTTTTCCAGTAGATTTATCTTTGCCTCTGTTTGTGTATTTTATTTTCATGTCTATTGGCAATATATGGAATGTGCTCTTCTGCTATGTAATGAAATAAAACTTACTTTTCCCCCATTTTTCCTGTTCAAAAATTTCTTGTATGTTTTTTCAATATCTCGATCCTTGTTTTGACTATGGAAACTGTAAAGTTATTGCTCAGACTTGCAGTTTTTCTTACTGCAAGTTTGTTAAAATTGATTGTGCTATCATCAAACTGTTCTACTGCCTTAAATAATACAAAAGATTGTTTTATATTCTTCCTTTTGCATTTAGCATCTGTTTTTGGCTGCAGACAATGTTGATTTGGGCACAGCTTGTGGAAAGTATTACAGAGTATGCTGTCTCAGCATTATTGACCCAGGTAAATGCAGTCATATTTATCTCAACTGCAGCCATCATTTTGTATGTGCTGATCTAACTTGGCGAAACTATTTTGGCTTACAGGTGATTCTGATATCATCAAGAGCATGCCCAGTGATCATTAGGCAATTCTTTGTGTTTTAACTTTTATCATTTGTTTGTGGGTTGGAATGGGCTTTAGCTGTTTCACTTGGAAAACCAACCTATGTTGTTTAAGGAAGAGTATCAATTGGAATGTCAAAGGTCTTATAGCAATTTTGTCATGTTTCTCTGATGCTGTGCTCGGTGCCTCTGCAATATTGAATATGTTGTGAACTTATTGGAATCTTTAGTTGGTTATCTTATCGCTCTCAAGCTAGTTTCGTGATGCACTAAGTTATACTTATTGACCCTTGATGTCTATTGCTTTGCAAGCTCGTGAATCTCCTAGTCTTTTCAGCTGTTATTATTTATTGAATCATGATCTTCCTGAATTGCATGCAATGAAATTCATAATAGATCATGTTTCATAATATCATATTCATTCATGATGGACTAGAGCAGTGGAAATTTCGTCTTGTATCTCGTGGTATTAAAATCGAAGTCTACTTGTGAGGACATGATCCATAGCAGCTAGGCAGGGCATGATTGGTTGCAAGAATGTCGGAGCTGCAGAAGCTTTACAATTTTGTAGCGTGCTGAGGGCTTGTTATGGCAACCAAATCATTTAGGACATTACTGCAGCAACCATTGATGGACCGTAGCAGGGAAAAATAAGGCATGTATTGTGGTTCCATTATGAGGAGCTCCTCCACTGGGGTGTTGATCCAGCAATCCAGCGCTGGTTGAGTGGCTCATCCATAAACAAGTCTTCCAATTAAGACACCGAGTGGTCCAAAATATTCTATTATTGTCAAGCATTCGGTTTTGCTCGCAACCGGTGGGGTGCATCATGTTGGAAGGTAGTGCAATCTCCGGTTCTGAACCGAATCATATAATCATTATGTCTGCTTACAATACTCTCAGCCAACGGTGTGAGTGGACTGGGGTGTTGCAATGCATGCTTAAAGTTATTTGAAACAATATAGATATTTAAAATTTATGAAAAATTCATTGAGAATCGATCTACTCTCATTCAGTTAAATCATCTACTCCTTTTCATGGCTTTTAGTCAAGAATTTGACCCATGAGTGTCGATATCTACCTATATAAATTTTAGATAACGTCAAAATTGCTATCTAAATTTTAAGTATTTTTTTTCCCCCTAGTTTATATGTGAAAATTTTGGAGTTATTAAATGTTGGTATTCGGTCATATTTGTACTTTTTAATTTTACTTAACTACGGTTGTATTCTAGATTCTATGTCTACAAGTAAAAAAGCGCATAAAGTTCAAATAGTGCTTTGGACACTATATATATGTGTGTATGCATAAGGTTTAATATTGTATTTGGTATTTAAATTTTATCAAATTGTTTAATTTACTATCTACTTATACTTTTTGTAGTTATTTGTACTGTTGAATGTAACTCCTAGCACTATTAAGAATTGATATGTGATGTGGTACATTTACACACGATATCTATTAACATAGCATGAAATGTCATATATTACTACTAAGAATTGATATATGTTTTTATACATAACACTTGTTAATATGATAAGAATGGATATGTGATAGAAGCTTTAATCACGATGTGTCATTGTGTAGTGCCATATGTAGACTAATGCCTCATTATAGGATTTTTTAAGTAAAAAAGAAAAAAAAATTTAATTTTGATCAACCAAAGAGTCAAGCAAATATCATACTATGCTCATGAGAAAAATATCAAGTAATTTCTTTTATATTGGAAGTTAAATTTAGTGAGAAAAATCAAATCAAAATTAACTCTTTCTCTTAAGAAAAATTATAAGTTGCAATTCAAAATCCTTATATCTCATTTATATCTTTTTCATAAGTTCTATATAAAATGTTTGCATAAAAAAAGCCATATATTATATATATATATATATATAAGTTATCCTAAGCAGTATATGAAGAATCGCGCTCATGATTATGGTATGGTTTTCTTTGACTCTTTGGTTGGTTGAAAAAAAAACATTTTTTCATTGAAAAGAAAAATCCTACCACATGGTATTAATTGACATATAGTGTCATGTAGTGACACATAGTGATTGAAGTTACTATTATATGTTCATTCTTGTCACGTTAATGAGTGTTATATATAAAGATATGTATCAATTTATAATGATGTTATGTGACATTTCATGTCATATTAATGGATGTTATGTGTCAATTTTTAGTGATGTTATATATCTATTATATCTATATTAATAAACGAAGTTATGTCGAATAATATAAATAACTCATAAAAATATAATTAGATAGTAAATTGAATATTTTAAGGTTAAGGTAATAAATTGAACAATTTGATGAAGTTTAAGTATTAGATAGAACATTAACCTTATACATAAAAGGGATTATATTTGATTTGATACTTTAGAACATTTTGCACATGACAACCTAAAAATAAATTTTGAAATGTCAATTTTAATATCTACTCAAACTTTATATGTTACTATTAATGCTTAGGCAAACTTTGTTATTGGCAAGAGGCAATTAACATCTAACATCTGTTCTATCTCATCGATTTAATCATGGAAAGGCATCACATTTGTGGTAAAAGATTTGCTTATTCAAGTAGTTTGATATTATCAAACATAAAATAACATAAGGTAAGAAAAAAAAATATATAAAGAAAATAAAAGGAGGAAAGAAAAAAAAAGAAATCTATAAACTTTTTGTTATCATCCTCCGAAAATACCAGCACCACCACTAAAGCAAACCCACTTCATTATAACAAAGAAAATAACAAAATCCTTTGGCCTTGATCATCAAAGTTGAAGTTGTTTCCATCAGAGGAAAATTTCAAGCTTTAAAATTAAAGTTAGAAGTCACATCTGCGAGCTGTTTTCCGGTGATGATGCGACGTTGTTGGTTTGGCAGAATTCCTTGCTTGAATTGGATCCTAGCTTTCACATCGTTGAGTGTGTCGCTTGACTGAAACTCTAGGGCTACGGTATTGCCGGTTCACGTTTTTACAAATATCCGTATTTTGGCAGGAAGAGAGGATGACAAGGTTAGGGATGAACACCATTTGTGCTAATAGTAGAGAGGCAGAGGATCCAGGCTTTGACAGGACATATATTTAATATAAGTTTAGTTTTTTTTTTTTAATATATTTTACAACATGAACAAATACAAGCATTATATATATATATAGAGAGAGAGAGAGAGAGAGAGAGAGAGAGAGAACATTTGCGAAAGAAAGACTATAAATACAGAATGTCATGAACAAGTTCAGATAAATTCCAAGAGGATGACACAGGATTTGAAATTGCATTAACGCAGTTGAAGGAGTCTGATTCTACTTCAACCTCTTGCCAGCTTCTATCCTTTGCAATGAGCAAACCTTCTGTAATTGCTGAAGCTTCATTTATGTCGACATCAAAAGTTAGGACAAGAAGAGCTATAGCTTGCAGAAGATGCCCAATTGAGTCCTGACAAACCACTCCTATGCCACCTTCGAGACTGTTGATCCAAAGATGCATCACGGCTGAGTTTGACAGTATTAGTACAAGGACGGCACCATCTTTGAGTCACGTCAAAAGTTAGGGTTTCTCTCTCTCTCTCTCTCTCTCTGTTAACTTGCAAGTTCTAAAGCAACTCCTTTCATGCCAAAATAAACCTAACAAGAATACATAGCGGAAGTTAAAAATCGCGAGCATTTTGATGTTGTAATGTAGGATCGCTCTAATCTCCTTATATCAAGTAAGGAGTTTTTTAGGGTTTTGGAGTCAAAGGTTTGAGATGGCTTTGTGGATTTGTTTGTAGAAGAACAAGATGAAATTTTCTACTGGCTGCTACTTTTGGAACTTGTCTTTCTTTCCATTGAAGGATGAGCAAATAAATAAGTAGATACGGGTCTATTTATTTTAATAACATTCTTTATAAAGGTGTAACATACTGTATGAGAGATTATATTGTCCTACTTATTTTATACACCACATACTCAATGGAAAGTGTTGTTAAAAATGGATAAATCAGTGTTCCATATACTTTTTTTTCCTAATATAAAAGGATGAAGGATGAATTCTAATTTTTGTTAATATATTAATTTTATTTGTCTTCTATTGTAATTATTTCGATTCATTTAAACTTGATAAAACATACTATGGTTGTTGATTGATGATTTTCATTTCAATATATGCACACCTGCAACAAGAGAAAACTGCTACAAGGACTGCCAAAAGGTGTTTTAATGCAGTCACTTTGATACTTAAATCAGCTTCCTTATCATGAGAGTAAAGTTATGGCCTAATAGGAAAGTAAGAGAATGGAAGAAGGGGCTCCTTGTCTAAGGGTCTTTCTTGTATTTATAACAGGTTAGTGGAAGTTGTACCAATATTGGATTATCAAACCAGGCTTAAGTATTCATATGATTAATTTAAGCCTTTGGTCTATTTACAAAAACTACTATTAACATTTGCCCCTTACTCTCTTCGATAACAAAACGGGCAAATAGAGTATTTCATGAGATCTCTTGAAGAGTTTGCAATCCAGGGCTAGAAAAGACTATAATGCTTAAAGAAGCAAAGGCACGAGTGGTTAAAGCACTTATAAATATTGACATGCCTTAAAAAGTGAAAGCTTGAAGAGATAAAAGTGTCTGAAAAGGCTAGAGTGATTGGAAAGGTTGAGTAAGCATGCAAGTCGTTTAGGTTGAGTATGGCCTATGCTAAATAAAGATATAGAATGGGCTAGTTGGCTTCTAGATTGTTAAAATATAGGACTTTGCTTACTTATTGATCGTTCATACCAATTGTAGGACTTATAATATTTTACTTATCATGGCTAAATGGCTAGGGGTTTTCAAGAAGCTCATTGTCTATTTATTTGATAGAGCAATTGAATTTATACTAGTTCATCATCTATTATGTATAGGACTTAGAGCTATTAAGAGTTGCTTATTAGTAGATTGTGTTTGCATAGGCTTAAAATAGAGGGTATTTTTTTAGTCCTAATTTATTTTGAGCTCTCGTTCTCATTTTAAGAGGAGGTAGAAATTAACTTGCTCAAATTTAAATAAATTGCTACAAATGTTGAATGGTTGACAAACCATGAATAAGTAGAGATAAGGTTTACTTATCTTTAATCAATGAAGATTGGCATATGTGGTTTAACTACTATCTTGTATCATAGGCATGTATCCAGGATTTTCGCCGCATGTATATGCGGCTTGATATGAGATGAATTGAATCAAGTCCACTATCGTTAGTAGCATATTGGAACTTGGATTGCACCATCGTAATGGACTAAAAGAACTTGGGTCAATAATTGCTGAATGCCATGATTACATGGTTATTAGATAGTGAAATGTGTAGTTCAAATCAAGAACTCGACAATTTAAATGGTTTACAAGTCAACATGCACACTAGTACGAATACAGGTCGGAGTGGCATACGATATGATGAAGTCATAGTTGGTGTGACATATGAAGTTGATTGTTTAGTCAGCAATAACTCTGCATAGAAGTTATGAAGAGCTCGAATCAGCTGTCGCAGCTTGATAAGATAATATAAATAAGTGTTGCTAGTCAACAATCACCTAGAAGAATAATAACTTGGCATAAACTAACAGCTTAGCAACTTGCGATGTAAGCGGTCGATAGCTCGACAACTTTGGACTTTGGTCAGTTTGTATAGGAGTTGTTGTGAATTTGGTTGGTACAAGCTTAGTGTTGTTATGCTTGAGTTGCAGCTCAGTTGAGGAGCTTTGGATTGCTCGGCTTTTGCTTTGCCAAGATTACAGATCACTTGACATGGAGACACAGGTCGGCAAGAGATTGGTGTAGCTCAACCTCCTTGTTAATGATGATAGGAATACTTAGTGTAGGTTAGATAATTACGGAGCTCAGCATAAACAATGAACAACTTGACAATTTAAGTTTGTAGTAGCTTCACAACAACTTGACATGGAGCTCATCGACCTGGTTCGACTAAAAATAACTCAACCTCTTGGCAATTGTTACAAGCCACTCGGCAACAATACTACTCAATGACAAAGTGTAACTTAGCAACAATGTGTCTCGTCCATTGCCATTAGTTAGTAGCACTTGTGCTCTTCATGATAATCCAACTTGGTGCTTATAACTGTTGTATTATCGTAGCTATTCGTAGAAGCTTAGCGAGGATAGAGTTGCCATGTTTGACAAGTGGAGCCACTTGGAACATGGAGAACACTACTAAAAGAGTTTGGCTGCTTGGCACGAGGAGGATGCAATGCTTAACATAGCTTGGTGGAGAGTTACTCATAAATGTGCCGAAAGTGCTCGGTACAATGTTGATGCGTAAAAAGCTCAGATTTAACTTTGTCATTGAGAGGTGGTTGAGAATTTATAAAATGGGTATGTTTAATAACTAACCAAGCTGGCTTTTTCTTGGTGCACTTAGAGATACTCAGCATAATTGGAGTAGCTCGGCATCTTAAATAGTCTCCTACTCGGCATTGATGCCTTGTTCAACCAATATATTATGTAGTTGCCTTAAATTGTTCGGATGACAATAGTTCAGCATTATTGTCGAAGGATTGTAGGCACTACTATAGTAACTTAGCATAGTTGCCATGGAATCGTTACAACTGTTTGTTGTATAGAGTTGGAATTTTTAATTATAAATAAATAACTTACTAGACTACTATTGCAGGCTGATAGAAATAACTTGGTGAAACTCAACTTCGCATCAGTTAGTTAGCATCTTAGATCGCAACAACTCATACTCAAGTACACATTCACCAGAATGGCACTTCATACACGACAAACAAGTACAACACTTAATAGCTTGCCTTAGCAACAAATTTGAATTGCTTGGACTTATGCTTTAGTTTAATTCGGAGCGGTCGCTATGAGTTTGCTTTGGTTGTTCTTCACTAGAGTTTCTCAACTTATGGAATTACTTAGTTTTAGTTACCATACAACTGTACGTAAAATTATATGTATTAGTAATTGTCTTTGACAAAATCTAGATAACCGATATCTAAGTCACATATATAAATAATTGTTACGAAGTGATATTTTTTGGAGCTTTTCTCGTAAATAATGATGAACACCAGTAATACTTGATGAAGTTGCATTTCACATTTCTTGAAATCATCATCCAAGTGACTTAAAACACCATAGAAATCATAAGCCCAATGCAAATTTCTCTTTTAGGAAAATCGGAGATTTGTTAAAAAAGCAACATGGTGGTTACAAACCAGGCGATGATAGTTATGAATTGCCAAAGCCTATAATTATGATTACTCGAACGTGTAAAATCACATGAAGAAGGTAGTCATGAAACTTTTGCTAGGAGAAACCATCATGCTTCTTCCCCAATTTCATGTATTTCCTTAAAATGAGTGCAACATGGTAGTTTAACTCATAAAATCATCCAAAAATCTAAAAGTAAAGGATGCTATAGTTCTTTCTCAAATTGTGATCAAAAGTAAGTTGATGTGAAAAGAAAATTCAATTGAGTATCATCAGGGATCTAAAAGAACAAAACATGGGACAAAATACCACAAAATTCCACACTATAGAAATTTCTCTCAAAGTAGTGATGGTTGATTATGCTCTTTTTTTTTTTATTTAAATCATTCCTACATATATCACCAATTGTTGACTAAAAATTTTTGTTCCAGTGCACAAACACTTACAATATGAGAAAACGAGTACGGGAGGCGCTGAAAAGTGCACCAGCACGACCACTTTAATGTTTAAGTCAGCCTTATTATCATGAGAGTAAAGTGATGACCTAATAGGAAAAGTGAGAGAATGGGAGAAGGGGCCCCTTACTTGGGGCTCTTCTCTTGTATTTATAGTAGGTTAATGGAAGTTGTGCTCGTACTAGATTGGCAAACCGAGCTTAAGTATTAATATGATTAATTTAGGCCTTTAGCCCATTTACAAAAACTGCTATCAACAATGGTCATATAACTATATATTAACATACCATACTTACACCATATGTCTAATCATCATAATCTCTACGACTTGCTTCCATGGAATGGTTTAGCCTTTTAGAGGTTTTTTTTTTTTTTTTTTTTTTTCTGTCGATAACTAGAAATCTTATATTGCATAAACCAAAGCTACCCTAAACATAACTTAAGGGCACGAAAATAAAAATCATTGGACAGCAGATCAACAAGGGCAAATGAAGGGGTTACAGATTCTAAAGCAAAAATTCAGGCCTATTTTACCTTAGGATGTAGCCTAATTTGCACAACAATTTGCTGTGCTATACACCTAAGAAATGGAAAAGAAATCAAAAGCGGGAATGAGAGAAAGAAATTCATTAACAACATGTGAAATAGACCAACAAGATTGGGACTCCTTAATAGTTGAGAAAACAATAGAAGAGTCTACCTCCAACACAATTTTATTCCAACCCTTTAAAATAGCAAGCTTCAAACTTTCTAGTGTCGCAAGAGCTTTTGCACCTTCCGCTCCAAATGAAGATACTCGTATACAGTAGCTGTTAATGTTGATTAGACATATAGAGGTTTTTCAAAAGATAAGACTACATTAGTGGCATTCTAGTCGGACTAAAATGGCAACTTATTTGATAGAGTGAGTAAAGATAGTTGAAACACTCTGGTTTAAAAATAGTTAGCAATTATGCTAACAAATACTAAAAGCTATTTTTCAATTACAAGGCCAAAAAATTTTTAATTAGTGTTTAGATAATATTCGCCATTTTATCTTTATAAGCCAATATAACTCTTTTCATATAATCTATATAAGATTACAATCATATGGGATATCGCAACCTCTCCTTTTAAATACGTGATATGTTTGTTATAAGGCCATATAATTAAGCTTAAGTTTTTCTTAGTTTCGGTATAATATTTGATTTATTATTATCGTTCTCAACCTATAGATTACGAGTCACACTCTAGTAATACCCTTTACCTTTTCCAGATCTTTTTTTTGTAAATTAGGTTAAAATAGTCCATGAATTATCTATCTATTAATAAGAGGTTGGTTGTAATATTATTTGTAATGCCTTAAACTAAAATTAACTAATAAACATACTAATAAAATTAATGAACCTTTTCAACTACTTAATTCAAAAGCTTTTAATTGATGTTAACATGACATTCACACCTTAATCTTATATATCAATATAACTCTTATTCCACAATTTATGTGGGATCGCAATCATGTAAAGTATCGTAACAGTAATGGTGGTGCTTAAAAGTCTAATTAAATACTAATATTCTTTGTCTCAATGAATAGTCTATTCCCCTTATTTCATGAAAAGGCTTATCGTACATTTTTCCAACACTTGGGGTTTTTTTCCGGACAAGAAGTCTCATCAAATATTAAATAACTATTATAATAGGGATATTATGAATTGCCTCAGGAGGCATGTTTGCCATGGCTTTTTTTAATAAAGCCAGTCACCATATCCATAGAAGACCTCGAGTCATCACCATCATAAACCACCACCATTAACTTAAGAACACGAGCTACGCAATATAAACATCAGACTTATGCGACACTACTAGGCCCACTCCATTCCTGTGACATTAATAATTAATTAGACCCACGTTGTCCCAATCGAATACACTTTCTCCATTATCTTTTATTAATATCTTCTTCTTCCTATGGCTATTTATATGTCTACTTTAAAATTCGAAGCCAACTATAAGGAGATAGATAGATTAAAGTGGAGAGAGATGGACGGGATAAGATGGAAAGAGAGACACAGAGGAAGGGGAAGAAGATGAGAGGACAATTTATAGCAAATTGTCGTATATTGTTAGTCTATTATTGTGAAGATTTTTGTCAAACTAAATAATTGCAATTATAGCTTCATTTAATTTTTAATATATAGGAATTCTACATGCTGTGATTGTAAAAATCGAAAGAATCAGATAATTAATTGAGAAATATTTAAAATTTAAATACTAAACGCACATTACATGTTGTGCTACTTTTATTGAAAAGGAAATAAGTCCAAATTACCCCTACCATTTACAATGGCTAAGAAGACAAACAGGCAATTATCATTCTCCAGTTCCCGCCACGGTACTACTCTATCCCTGTATTTCCCGCCATTCAAGCAATCGAATCCAAGTGAAAGCTGAAAGACATTTCCCCCCAGAATCTCTCGATTTCGTCTTGCCGTAACTTCAATTGTCACCGTTCACACCCAACGCTGATCGGTTAAACCCTAGCCAGTCTTCTTGGACTAAACAAAAACCCTAGCCAGGGTTTTCTGAAATTTCATTAGCCAGTGACGATGCCAGGGTTAACCGACCGACACAAGACCCTGATCCAAACCCTACTCTCTCGTGGCCCTCTCTCCGAGAAAGATTTTCACGCTGTCTTTACCGGCGTCACCGGAAAAGTTCCAGGTTAATCCTATATCTCCGTTGACGCTTGTTATCGTATGGTAGTTCGGTGTTTCATTTAGTGTGAAATCATAGTTACTTGCTGAAATATGCATATCTACATTGATCCAACACCATGAAAAAACGATCTTTTTTTCCTTTTCTTTTTTTTTTTTTATTTGCATCTACTTTAAAGGTATTGCATTCAGTTTAGGAATTGTTACGTGTTGATCTGTTGGGCGGATGTCTGTCATGGACTAAGTTCTTATGTTTCTTCTGCAGGGACTAATCAGCAGATATTTAATGATTATCTTCTGAAGATAAATAAGGAGCTTTCATACGTTCAGTGTGAGCTGCGGGGCTGTATGAATCAATATGACGGCCAGGTTTTCTATGGAATTGTTAATAAGGTTGCTGATGAGCAATCCCAGCTTGGCACGAAGTATTCAGTTCCGCAAATTGCATACTACAAGGCCATTGTGAGTATTGTTATAATCTTCCTTTTTGGCTATGATTCGAAACACCTTTGTCAAGTTACAGTGTATTTGTTGCGGGTTTTCTGAAATGTGATTGGATGATTTAGTGAATGAATTTATGGATATTGTCATTTCTCATGTTACTGGGAGATGGAGTTGCAGTGAGAACAGGACTTGAGTGAAAGAGAAAGAAGCCACTCTATCTGTCTGTTATCAGTTTATAATAGTTAATTTTGTAAGTGACTCTTGACAACATAGTTAACGACTAATGTGAGACTCCTACGGCTTTCCTAATGGAGCAAATAAGACGCAATCCATATAAATAGCTATTTTAGAATAAAGTAACTCAAGTCAACAATACTGTGTCAAAATTATGTCTCTTGAGCTTCTGGGCAAGGTATATTCATTTCTCTTTTTACCTTGTTATCTGGTGTGATGACTCTCGTTTTGCTTGACCTATGTCTATATATTGCTTGTTGAGTTTAAATCATACAACTGCACTGGTGTCAATTGTGCTAACTATGGTCCTCATATTAGTTATGTTTCTTTTTTTGGTTAATGGAGGAGCACAGTCTTAGGTTGACCAACTATCTGCTCCCATGCACTTTCTAAGTTTAGCTTTCACTATGTAGACAGTCCAAGAAGAATCCTTGGTGGAATTTGAAGTTAAGACCCATGTTAGTTACTGCAAAAATTTTAGAGCCTTATCCACTTGGTCTATTCCTTAGGTCTAATTACTCTCACTCTAATTCTTATGTCCGATTGGGCAAAGGTGTTTGTGAATGGTAGTCATTTAAAATTGCACGTGTATCCACTCTGCAATGTCCCCTCCCAATTTTACCATTACGTTAAATTTCTCTCTCACAAGGAGAGAGAAAGAGAGAAGCCTCTAACCAAGGAGGAGAATTGCTCCCACCAAGGAGAGAGAAAGCTGTCATTCAGGTGGATTAAGCTCCTACTGAGGGGGTACAGTGTCTCTGACTAGAGAGAGACATTATGCTTGGATATTTTACCCTACACAAGTGGGATCTTCACCGTCAGTGTCTTTTCCTTTTCATCTTTTCGTTCCTGATGCCATGATGGATATTATCATTCTTTTCAATCATGACCCCTCAGTAGAGAATAAGCATTAAATATCCCAGCCTCCGAAACCAGAGGAGGTATGGCTTTACCTGCACAATTTACATTAAACTTCTGACCCAATTCATTTCGCTTTGGAACAGAGTGCACTTATTGCAAATTCCTTTCTACATGTACAGATGGCAGCCTCTCACTGTTTGACCTAAATTGCTCTTTCCGGTAAAATTTGGTGTACAATACATTCAATCAATTACCTTTGGTATTTGGAGATTGTTCTTTCCATGCTCTATTCATGCCATCCTGTCTGGAAATTAATATCTTTGCTTGATTTTCTTTCATGACTAGTCTCCAGGTTCTTAAATTGTGAATTGGATTACAGATTCAAGCCTCTATGGTTCTTTCGAGGGAATCATTAAGGATTTCTATAGACGATTTTAGCATGTTCTAACATCTTGTTATTTGTTATATATTTGGTGATATTCACATTTTCATTTTGTCATGATTATCAGATAGAAGCAATCATGCAGGATGCGGGAGCTCAGGGTAGCATCTCCAACATTGATGCGCTCAATCTACGGTTGGAGAGTCAGGTTGAGTAGATTCTTTTGCTTCAACATATTGACTTAAGATAATTTCTTTTGTTGAATTTTTTCTTTTTTTAATTAATTTTAAGCTATACATGTGCATGTCATTTTCTTGTCATATCAAAGTTAATAATTCAGGCAGACATTTGATATTTGACCTTGATTTGGTTGGGTCATCCGCTTTGCTAGCTAAGATATAAGTGGTGAATACATGTAGGAAAGTGAGTAGAGAGTGGTTGAATGTGTTTATACTGTGGACATAGCTGCAGCTCTATCTGAAATGATATACTGCAGAAGTTTGAAGTTCAATCTCATAGCTAGCGTGCTTACTGGGTTTCCCTACTTGAGTAGCTTCTTAATGTTCTTTTTGGTTTCTAGGACACTTGAAGATTTGAGAATGCCATGATGAAACTTTTCTCGCCTTAATCCTAAGATTGCTGCTTCTGTAAATAATGGAAATAAGGGGCTTTTATCTGCCAGTTTAGCTAGCATATTTCACAAACTTACCGTAAAAGTCATGTAAAACATATTGAAGATAGTGTTTCTAAAGTTAATGTTCGTTTGAAATCATTTTTATTGATAGAAAGCAAATGCAAGACGCGGCTTTAATTGTCAAGAATGATTCCTATTTCAGGATATTATGGGTGTCATTTGCAAGTTACGCATTGAGTAGCATCTAGTCTCCTATATTTAAATTCTTTCATATTTTGGGCTTGACTTGGCTATGTAAGGTTGTGAATATCACCTTTGCCCACTTCCTCCCCAATTCCTCAAATGATCCAACTAACAATGTAGCTTTATGTATATATTCAAAAGCCTGTAACAAATCATGATTTTGCATATCAGCAGCATCTGTCCATATTTCTTTCAATAACTTCCCAACATCAGGGTGTGAGGATATACTAATTTAATCTACGGATCTGCTCTTCTTTTCTTTGTTGTGTGTTCTATATGTGGAAAGATATGCAAGTTATACTCTTCCCCTTCCATTTAACATTCTGATGGAGACCTTGAGTGGATTTGTCTGAAAATACCTATTAGGGAATACCTTCTCATTACAAATTTGAGCATTTTAAATGACACATTGGTGTAATATTCTTACGATTCAATCAACTTTTATGGTGATGGTAAGGATCGGCTGAAAAACAATCTTTATTCTGGTAAGTTTGCTCCAAAAGGTGGTTGAGCTGGTCCAGTGGGAATTGTATCAGCCATCTGTAGCTGGTATGTTGGAATGTTCAAACTTTTTTAATAAGTTCAGAAGTTTTGGATGTCCAAACTTTGCTGGTTAAATGAAGTTCCAAGTGGGAAGATTAACTCTATAACGTGCACTATAATGCAGTACCTGTGGATTCCTCTTATTTTACCATTGCATGGTTCTCCCTCCATTTATTTGTAGGTGCTTGCTGCCTTTATGCAATGGACAATTGGAACTTCAGAAATTGAACACTTCTAATGAAACTTTGCTGGGCAAAGGGCTTTTGGATTTGCAGCTGATGCTGGAACATTGTGGAAACGGGTGTTAGATCATATGCATGCATCTAATTCATAATGTAAAGGGCATACTTATGATAATAGGAGATTGGATTGCGGTAGTTCATTTTATCCTTAGGATTAGGACTGGAAGCAAAATTAAATTCTAATATGAAGTAGGCATTTGATCTTAAAGTTTCTGCTGGCTCTCAGTAGGCAGAGGTAAAGATGCCCTTATTATGCAGGGTTGAATATCAATGGACAAGCAGTAGCTGGGTTCCAGGTATTTTGAAAAGGTAACATAGTTGAGTTGCTTGTAGTTGAAGATTCTTCTACCTTTGTATGTTACGTTACAAAATGAATGTTCAAGTTGCTTTTTGTTGAAGATTCTTCTTTTTGAAACCAAGAGGTATCTCCTTCATTAGCAAAATCATTTTACAGTTCATAAACTATGAAAATTTAATACTATCTTCCTTGGAAGTACATTTAGCTCCTTTGAAGAGTTCATTCTTTCTCAGGACAGCAGAAAGGGAAACAAATCCTTGTGAATGATTGTCCAAGAAGCACCTTTATCTGTGAGTTGGTGGTTCATCATACTCATGTAAATGCTCAGCTCGAATTGTTGCTGTTAAGGTCTAGCTTTTGTTAGGGCAACAAAAGGCTATTTTCTTGATTCAAAGAGGGCAAATGTACATATCCTCCAGCTATGAAGGATCTAGAGTACTCTAGCTCTTCTAAGAGTGCAATGAAAATGTACATATCCTCCAGCCATGAAAGATCTAGAGTACTCTAGCTCTTCCAAGAGTACAATGAAAATATCTGATCTTATCTTATTTTAAGTAACTAGTATTTATATTAATTACTAGTGACTAAACTGTCTAACTAATTTTATCTAGTACCTTCTAGAAAGTCCCAGCTACAACAAATAAGATGGAAAGATTACAGACTAAACAAATACAAAATAAAAATGCAGTGAACTAACTGGGAATAACTAGTTGATTATGTTTGTAGACTAACTAGGACGAGCTAGCGACTGATACGATCCCCAAAATTAATCAACCATTGCTGCATGTATATAAAAGGAAGCAACCAAAGGCGTAAGGGTTGCATAAAAGTATAGTGTTATATAGTATAGCATAATATGTAGTGTATAACATCTTTTGTATTTCTTGCTGTATAGCTGCTTCAACAGGGGTGGCTAAGGTCTGGTAGGCATCTAATGTGGCATTATAAGGATAGTTTAGTAATTGTACAAGCTGTTCAATATAAATAGGCTGAGCTGGAGGAAAAAGGAGTTAGTTAGTTGGTTGTTAGAATTTTTGTAGGGAAAGGCTGAAGTGAGGGACTTGTAGAGGATTCTTGCTAGTGTCGACTGTGAAGTGCCAATCTTGGCGAATAGCTTCACAAGCAGGAACCCTAATCAAGTAAGTGAAAGCTTCTAATCCAATTGTATATTGATTTCTATCCTAGTGCGTATCAGCGACTATGTTTGTGAACTTCGTGATAGGATGCTGAGCTCTTGGGAACACAACAGTTGCTTTGGCCTTTTTCTACAGAAGCTTCTGTGATTCAATTATTTCATTAGAAGATGAAGAGAGCAACTGGTGGGACATTTTCTGCACTGCATGTATGACGTGTTTATACTTAGAAAGAAAGAGGAGTTTTGAGGAATTAAGTTGATTTGCCATTTGGATGAGAATTCTGTGTCTCTCTCCTTCCTGGACCTTTTGTTTTGTGACTTGACTATCTGCCTAACATATTCTATTTTCATTTTTCTGCTTTTTCTATTTTTTTTATTCTATTCACTATGTTTTACATATTAAAAAAATAAACATGAAATTTTATGCGGCGTATTTTTTACGGAGGATACTAATTTCGTTGTTGCATGACAGAGTACTTGAATGTACTTTAGCTTCCATAGACGCCTGAAATAATGACATAATTTCGGCATTCTTCGTCCTATACTTATTTGTTGCTGCTTTTGGTTGTCAGGTTGGGGCTGGAGGGGCATCACAATCGCAGGATAACGCTTCTCATGTCCCCGCTGCATTTAGGAACTTCTCCATAGTGCAGAAAGAAAAAACTATTGAGGAACTCGTAAGGGACAGGTGGCTTTATCTTGCGGCAGATGGTGATCTTGGGCTTGGCGTTAGATCCTTTCTAGATCTAAGAAATTGGTTTTGCAGTCATGATATTCCTTCATGTGAAGTATGCAATGAAGCTGCCATCAAGGTTAGCTCTCTTTTCTTGGGATTCTATGTTGGAAACTAATGCCTGATAACTGTCTCTTCACCATCAGTAATGGTTAAAGTTGGGCAAAGTTAAATAAAATTGTTTGTTGAGTATCAAACTGGTTCAATAGTGATGAGTAGATCATAAGTTTGAGCAATAAATAAGGATGAGCGAGTACAAGGTAGATAGAATATGATACTTTATCCATACTCTACCCTACAAGTATAGGTTCCAAAATTTTTGTACTTGGAACTTATTCTGTGGCATTTGAGAACCATCCTGTATTTTGTACTTTGTAAATTTTTATAGAGTAGATGTCCTATCGAACTTGTAATTTTTTTTTTTTACTTTATCTTCTTTCAAAATATTATATAGATACATAATTAGTATTAAACATATAATTATACTAAAGAATCAAATAGTAATATTTAAAAGGTTTTTATATTTGCGATATATCCAATTATAAAATATGAAAGTTTAGTAAATAGAATAGAGAATAATCACTGCAATTAAAAAGATTTAATTCTTGATTAGGTCATGCTAATTTTTTTTTCCCTTTCCTTTCCTTTCCTTTCATTTTAAATCATTATCATAAGTTTTTATCAAATTATAAAATTGTTATATGCAGAATACAAAAATAAGGTTTTATTCAAGAAAATAAAAAGAAAGAGGTACAAAAGCGTGTAATTTTAAGATTTTATTATCAGTTGGTTTAAGGTATCGTATAATCTTTATTTTAAATACTTTAAAGTACAGGTTTTAGAGTAGATATACGGTACTCTAATATCGTATTTGTATCCTATTTTATGGAAGCAGGTTTCAAGAAATTGCTACTTCTTCGAATCTATCCTATAACCCTTTTTACCTATTTAGAATTTATTTGGTGGAGCAAGGTTTGGATGGGTACCTTATATAATAAGAATACTTGCTCACCTCTAGTAACAATGAATAGCTATTTAATATTTTTTGTAATAAAAATTCCTTACAAAATTACTTTTATTGGTTATAATGTAACTAAACGTTCTAATAACTCTTTCATAAAGAATAAGAAGAAAATAAAATTACCATCATTGTGAAGCAAAGGGGCTGTTAAGGAAATTTCTTTCTGATCTACATATGCAATAGGCACTCTTAGCATTCAATTCACACAGTACACATTGTGCCATGTTTTATTTACAAAATAATCCTTGATCCTGCCATCCTGGAGAAATGTAAACATTTTTATCCCTCATCTTTTGTGTTACAAAAATCTTGGTACAAGCCGAGACAAATCTTATCTCCTTGTATTTTCCTCTAAAAACTTAAAGCCCTTCATTTTGACTTTAAATATATCTGATGCACTTCATTGCCTGATTGGGATAGGCGGAAATGTGCCCCAACAGTAGCTGTACAGTTCGGATTCACCAGTATTGCTTAGCGAAAAGATTTTCTCAGCGAAAGGTATGTTTTGATAAATTCCTAGCCATAAGCCAGCAATTAATATTGACTCCTTATTAAATATTTTTGGTAATTTGGGGGTTTACAGGTGGAAAAAGCTTGCTCTAGATGTGGTAGTCAGTGGCCATATATAGCACCTAAAGCAGAAGTAGAGGAAGAAGATGACCAGAACATTGCTGAGCAAAGCCAATCGGCATTGAGGTCCAAGAAAAGGAGGGATAGGGGCGGCATGACAGAGGATGCAGACATGGTAGGATTGGCTTCAAGTCAACCTATTCCACGCAGGAGAAGAACAACCAGGATTTCCGTTCATGCAGATTGAAAAATGTGGTACATAATCAGGGACTGTCATTATAAGATCATATTCTGCGTATGTATCTTAAAATGGGATCGATAAATTAGGTAAACGTAAACCTTCTTAGTTTCTTAACCGTGAGCCCTTCCACTATTTTTGTGTTTGCAGCTGGAAGGATCTTTTATCTATTTCCCCTATGATGGGCATCTTGATAATTTGGCCTCCAAGGTTATGTACAGCTACTGCGTCTTAGTTGTTTTTTTTTTGACTGATTCTAGTTATTATTAAGGATTATCAGATTTTTATGTTGGTCGCATTTCTTCCGTCGAAAGATTTCTCTTGCTTCACAAATTATTGTATTTGAGTTGCACTAGAATTGTAGATACAATTTCCTAATAGAATGAAACGGTGGTTAGTTAAAAAGAAAATGATATTAATAAAAATAATGGTGGTGGTAGTAATAATATACAAAGATTGTGTATTCCTCCCTTCTTTTTCCTTCTCTTTTTGTTATTACTAAATTGAACCAATGAAATGAAATTTCATTACAAATACATGGCATGCACTTAGCATAAATTCCATGCTAATAAAAGACAAATCAACTATAAATTACGATTAACTAAAAGCAAAAGTTAAGATTCTTAAGGAATAATTCTGCTTTTTAGGCCCCTAAATATATATATTTAAGAAAAGAAATGCCTCTGCTCCCTTTGTGGTTTTTCCGAGTAATTCCAGATATTTCGTGGCCATTGTCATTGAATTGTCATGATAGAGAATCTTCCAGAGCTAAAGTAAGTCCCCCCTGTCATCGAATATAATTATAATTACACTGCCTGCATAAAGAAATAAAAGAAAAAAGTATATGATTTAGCATCACTAAAGGCTGCAATACCTTTTCAGGGTATCCGTTTGCATATTCCACTAATTGCATGCTACGTGTGTAAATTGTAATGTTGAGTCTAAAAATGACCTAAAGATTTTTAATTAATGTTGGCTTCATCTTCTTTATTATTACTTTTACCCTTTAAAAATCCACTTGTGATTTTTCTTACTTGGGTGTCATCGAGATATTCTCCACCTCTTTAGATCTTTTTTATTTTTTATGGAAATAGGCTATTGGCTTCCATATGATTTGTCTGCATACTAAAAACTAAAAGGTGTTGGTTTTGATATTATTTGTAGTGGGACAATTTCAATCCAAAATAATCATTGCGAAGTTAATAGGTTACGGATGATATATTTAACCATTAGGCTTGGAATTTTCTATCTGACGTTAACTTAATGTTTGCTATCTTAACTTCGTAAACTACTAAGACTTTAGAGACACATGGGTTACGATATGGTTAATAAAATAGAAAGTCTGCTGGCCGTATTTAAATAATGAAGACACACACATCTATATAATTGACAATAGATCTTTATCCATCAAATCCTTCGTCTTTTCAATTATTAATAGGTGGTGATGTGAGAAAGAACGATATATACAAAATATCTATAGTAAATGGTCTCAGATAAGTAAATTTATTATAAAGTTGTTATTAACTTTCAATGGTAATAAAGTTGTTAAACCTAAAAAAAAAAAAAAAAAAGGAAAACGCTAGTCATAGATAATATTGTCAATGTTATGCTTTATACTTAAATTTTCTCGCTTTTTATAATTATATACTTAAAGTTTTAATTTATTTAATTATATACTTAATTAAAAATTTAGTTATTACTATCTACGTTTTGATTAATTTCATTTCATACCATTAATCAAGTCAGTACGATCAATCAATATGGCGGCTACTTACAGTATTAGGATGGTCGCACGGTCTTCATAGGTGGCTACTTGCTATCCCTAACAAAATAATGGGTTACAACAACCTTAAAAAATATCGGTTACAAGATTTATTTCTGACCGGTGGTGGGTACATATGGCTTTAGAGATATTGTACAATCCTTAAAAGCTATGTACAGTCACCTCATTAGCTGATTATGCTGATAGGATCAACGAATTGAATTTTAGTTAACTAATATATAGATGGTGATAATTAGATTTCCAATTAGATGCATGATTAAGCAAGTTGAAATGCTAGTTTTATAATTATAAAAATTATCAAAAGTAAAGTGTAAACTGTAGCGTTAACTCTAGTATCATTCCAAGACTCAAGTTAAAGATTTATTACCATTCTTGGTATTTTATTTTATATTCCTTTTAATTTTATATTGTTATATTTAATAGATAATGAATGAGAAAATATGGACAAAAACACAGATAAGCACGACAAAATACTTCTAATTATAAATTGCACGTGAAAATTTATATTAATTCCATCAAATCAATTTTTTGTTCGTACAAGTAATAATTTTCAATATGATGTCTTGCGTGAGGCTGACACATCATTCAAAACTCAATTGTATTGTCCATAGCATGACAAGTGCGATGATGACTAGACACTTGGTTTCTTACTCGTATATGTTTCAAAATTGCTCTGCTTTATATGAGTGGCGGCCATCTGCAAATACACTTGCCATTGGAGAAATAAGACGATGCTGAAATTGTCTAGAAATTGATTGGTAGATTCTTATTAATATGGATTAATATTAATTGAGATGTTGGATTCATTAAGTTCTCTAAGGTTAAAGTATTTATGGCTCATTCACTTGATCGCGTGGAATATATACGCAATGGAATTACCATTCTTAGGTAATGGAATAAACCTACAATGATAATTAGATTGTTTACTCGAACAAAAGAAGAATATATTAGAATTGAGATATAATAGATTTTAAATCACCAAAATACTCTTCAACATCACCTGGTACCACTTTGATAGATCTAACCTAAGCACCCAGCGTATTTTGACCACAATAATTGCAAAGATTTGACGTAGTAGCCTTCAACAATTGCACTTTGATAGATATGCTAATTGCACTTTGATAGATATGCTAATTGCTGGCCATCAATAGTTTTTACCCAAGCATCCATAACTTATGACAACTACCAAGGAAAGAGGGAGAGAGAGAGAGAGAGAAAAGTGGTGCATGACAAAGCAAGATAGATCAAAGAGAGAGAGAGAAAGAAGAAAGAGAGAGGTAGAGAGAAGAGTGGTACATGATGATGTGAGAGAGACTGAAGAGAGAGAGAGAAGCACCTACAACCTACATCAACAGTCATAGATCGAAGCGATAGAAAGAGAAGTACCTATAATCCAATAGATTAAAAAGAGAAGGAAGGAAAGGAAGTAGATCGAAGAGAGAGAGAGGACAAATCGAAGAGAAGAGAGTAAGTGTAGTGGTAGTAGAGTTGTGATGGCCAACTGTAACTATTTGGTATGGCGATGATATGCTGTGTTTTTTGAGTTGGAAAGGGTAGTAAGTGGGTAGTTTTTTGTCCTTGATTTTGAACTCCATTTATGGAGCCTAATTAAGTATCTTTAAGCTTGGGATTCCTTTGATTTGGAATTTTTTAAAGTGAACAAAGTAATTAAAGAATAGTAAGGAATAGGGTAGAATAGAAATTCCATTTTCCCTAAGTGAATGACTCATAATAGTCAAGGGAAAAAAGGACTCCTTAATGCTATTTATTTAGAATAAACTCATAATTGAAGTACATTGTTGGTTTCTTGCTCCATCACCTATAAAACCTTAACAGTGAAATCACTATGTTGAATAGTGAGGAATTGACTCCCATGTTCCCATCTATTCTTTAAAACACGTCTATCATTGTATTTACTTGAAACAAATTACTATTAATCAAGATGAAAATGCCTCACCAAATAGATAATGGCAAGTGATTACTAAAACCCTATGAATGACATGATATATGGCATTTTGCTATGCTACTTTCAATTTATTCAGCAATTCATATTTCCATTACCGAAATTACCAAAAGTTTGTGATAGGAATCGGGTTACTGAACCTTTAACCTGCAGTCGAGCCTACAAACTAGAGGGATTGGCGAGGCGAATTCTCCTGCCTTAGCTGACTCTTGCTAAGGTTAAGTTACTCCTTGCTGTCGATTGACTCTTGATGCCGTACCGAATGATTGTTTATCTCTTAGAAATTGTGCACTGACTTAAGGAATGCCTTAACAGTAGCCAACCTTCATGCACCTACTTAGTCATGTTCGAGCCGGTCACTTGCTTGGCATCATTGATGCTTAGAAGTCAAAGATAGTTGTCTTGTAATAATCCTTAGCCATTCTTATTCGGACAAGTCCATGCTTGCTCGGTATTCCTACTTGGCCACCCAACTAGCTTGTATTGTTTTGTTTGCATTCTCTAATGACATCACCAATGCATTTCTGCCACATGTATAGGACTACGTATAGAATTTGCTGCAATAATAATTGTTTTTCTTGAATATTCACTTTTACCATTTTGTATTCTTTATATATTACTTTTTTGAGACAATACCTTTTTTTGTCTTTTCCCTTTTTAGGCAAGTCATCCTAATTCCTCGGGTATAAATACCCCCTTGTACACGTATCCGCAATCATCAGATTACCATTAATATATTGGATATTTCCCTCTCGTAGATATTGTTTGTTTACTCTCATTTCACTCTTATTTTAACTCTTAAGTAAGGCTAGACGGCTAATAACCTTACCGAATCAACTTGTACGTCATATCGAGTTATACCGTGAGTTCTCGGAAGTTCCATTGGTGCGTCATATTTTTTAGAGTTGTCCATGGATTTTGCTTACTCTTCATTCATTTTTGTTCGTTCGTTCGTTCGTGCGTTTCTTATCATCCTTTTTAAGCTTTCGACAAGCTTGGACACACCCTTATGACCGGCTTTGTCTGTTCTTGGCTATGGTATGCATCAATTTGTTAACGACAAAGTTGGATCTAAGAAAAGTAATCTATCTTAGATTTGAATCGCATGCTTCACTTTTCTTAAGGTCATTTAGGCTTTCTTATATTTCCTTAAGTATATTTTGTATACTATTTGTTAGTTTCAATTAAATATCCATACATGAGATTTTTTTTTTATTAAAGTGCTTGTCTTTTATTTTCAATAATTTTTTTTAACTACAGAAGTGATTTTGGAGTCTTTATAAATAAATTACTAAGGATGACTGAGTATATAATGGTTATAGTAGTAAATCCCACTAGTACACTAATTATAGGTACATGTTTCTAAATTTTCTAAAAGCATAACTTAAGGGTGTTTGTCATAAGTAGGAATTAACTAGACCCTGGATATTAGGCATTCAAAATAAGTATTCAGTTACATGGTGGATTTTATTCTAAATTTTCAAAACTTGCATCTATAGGAAGAATAGATGATAAGATTACTGTCATGCTCCAAACTTTAAGAGTTACAACAATTCCACCTAAAAATCAATCTAAGGTAGAAGCTAGCCTTTGAGCCATTATCGTAAATACAACTTATATAACCATAGGAATCAGGCTATTGAACCTTTGGCCTACAATCGAGCCCGATGACTGAAAGGTCTGGTAAGGTGGATTCTCCTACTCTAGCTGATTCTTGTTGAAACCGAATACTTCTTTACCGAGTCACTTTTTATGCTAAGTTGAATGACTACCCATCTCTCTATAGTATGTTAAGTTATAGATTACTCACTTGCGCCCAAGCTAACTAATGACTCGATATCTCCTTTATAGAGAAGTTGAGATAGAGAGAGTTTGGACTGACTAAGCCACCCTTACTTGGATAAGTAAGCTAATCATACTTTTTTGTCTACATCTTTCAACGACATCACTAATACAGCATCGCCACGTGTATAGAATCATGTGTAGAATCCGTTACACTAATAATTGTTTTTCTTGAATATTCATTTTTACCTTTTTGTATCTTGTACATTACTTTCTGAGAAAATACCCTTTTTGTCTTTTTCCTTTTGGGCAAGTTGCCTTTACTTATGGGTATAAATACCCTTATATTTGTAGCCACAGACAGATTGATTATCATTAATACACTTGAGTATTTTCCTTCCCTGCATAAACACTGCTTGTTTACTTTTAGTATCACATTTATCCAAACTCTTGAGCAAGACTATGTGGCAAATAACCTCATCGGATTGATTCGTATGTCATATTGAACTGTGCTGTAAGTCCTCAAAAATTACATTAGACCGTCATATCCATTGGGGTTGATCTTAGGTTTTTGCTTACTTTTTCATTCGTCTTTGTTCTTTTCGCACATTCCTTATCATTTCTTTTTTCGAGCTTTCGGCAAGCTTGGACTTATTCAGCGACTGATTGACCTTGTCTGTTCTTAGTCACGGTTTGCAACATATAAAGTATACTTGACTCAATTAGTTTTGAAGTAATCATATGGCCACTTGTAACATTAAAACTTGTGGAATAGCTTTGTAGAACACTTATATCAGAGTATTGATAGTTCATTACTTTCAAATATATATGTATAAGATTCAATTTTCAAAAGAAACTTTACAAATCCACTTTTTAGATATGTTTATATTTACATATAACATCAACCAGTAGTTTGAATACTATAGGGCCACCTAAGGAGACCCTTATAGCTTTCCTACAAAAGGAAATAAAATAAAAATAATAAAAGAGCGGATGATCCATTTGTCTCTAAGTCCTAACTCCTCGACTCGTCGAATCCTAATGTGTAGATGATTATAATGCGATGTATTCAGAACTAGTCAGCACCTTCAAAGCAGTTTATAAGGATGTAAATACAGCTCGCTTAGTAAGAAGGAACAAAACCATAAGAATAGACAACCAAACAAAGTTATCAAACGTTAATGAAATGCAACGCAACAAATAAATGTAATAAATAAATACAATTTATTACACAATTTTTAATTAGTTCATTGTCAAGTTAGAGAAATTACGTTTGCTCTAACCTAGATTGAGGAGTTTCAACATGATACTATCAGACCAAACTCGGATTTGCATAATGGAGAACACTCTCCTCATAAATATACTTCAAACCACGGTTCCCAAGCTTGACTTGAGCCTGTTTCTCGTCACTTAGTTCGATTAAGGGTGTAAAAAGAATCCTTTCAACTATCCTCATTAAAGTGTAAGTGTTTGATTTGGCATCTTAATTGTTACTACTAATGGGTTGTTATGCATGTCAAAATAGAGTTGAAGTTAAGTTTTGATTAGTTCTATTTATAGGTGATCAACTAAGTTCAAGCCAATCCAATCAATATATTATTAGCTAAGAAGCACCATTGGAGTTCATCTCCCAATTACATGCATAAACAATCTAGCTATAACCATAATAAGTACTCTCATTCCTCTAAGTATTTTGAATGATACTCTAACATGTCACGAAGCATCGAGCCCAACTTACTTGATGTTGACATATGTTAGCTTTGCGTCCTGTACTCACTTCCTTTACAATTCCCTAACATTCAACACAATTCATTTATTTTTTCGCTAAATACAAAGTATATGAAGTCTTTTTAACAATTTAAGTATGTTTGTGATTTGCTTTTGTAAGCCATTTATTAAGTACCAACTTAGTGGTGAAGTCTTTAAAAAAGTTTATGCATATATGTATAATATAAAGTTTTGGTCCAAGAACCCTTCGATAAAGTATTTGATAAAGTTTTCCCACACTAGTAACTCTTTGACCAAGTCTCTAATGTTATTTTAGCTAAACTTCTTACATTAGCTAACTCTCTAAGTAAGTCTCTGACCTTCAGGTTAAGTTTCTCTTTTTCTAATTTAACCCTCTAATGAAGTCCCCGATGAAGCTTAAACTTGTATATTTACACTATGTCACTCATTCCTACACCTTATTTCCAGTTCAAACTGATTATAACATATCAATTTAACTTTTCTTCAATATCATTAACACATCTCCACTTTAGTTCCTCAACTTGCTAACTTTACTTTAAGTAAAACAAGTCTAAAAACTACCAATTGTAGCATATCATTACTTCCATTCAAATCTACTCATCTCCATGTCTCTAAACTCAGTAAGATTTAGTATGAATAAACTCTAGAATAAGTACAAATCATTTCTCTTATGATTAACTAAATAACAACTTTGAAAAATAACATTTTTTCATGATTTAATGGATAAAAAATTCATAAAAACTTTAGACAATATTTCTCAATAGAATCTTTTCTTAGCATTCTTTCATAAATTATAGTGATATCTCATAAAAATTTTGAGTTCTAGACTATGTCAATAAAGGTATTCAAAACAAGTTTGAAATCAGCGTGGATTTGAGTGATTTCTTAAGAATAGTATATATTATTTTAAAATTTTGGCAATCAAACATTTTTTTCCAAATTATACACATAAAAATATCTTAGAATAAATTTTTCCATATTTTTCGAACTTAATTTAATATTTTTAGAAAATATGACAAAATCGGGTAAATTTTGACACTTATCGAAAATTAGCCATTCAGCTACCACATTCTACCACCACTGTATTAGCTCAACTTGGTGTCACCTTTATGGTTGATAGGTGGTGGTAGTTTATATCCAAGTCACGTGTAAGCTCTTGCTCAACGATCTTGCTTGGTTTGCCTTATTTCCTTCTTATTTTCCTAGAATTTTTCCTAATTCCTTTTTTCTCTCCCCCAAATTTTCCCTAGAGCCTTAAGATCTCCAGTAAGCTTATGGAGAGCAAATTTGGTTTTTCTTGGGTTGCATGGTGAAGAATGGAGATTTTCTCTCCCCTAATCCTCCCGTTATACCTTCCTTAAATCACTTACTAAGGTGTTTAAAAACATGATTTTCCCACTAACAACTGTCTATAATCTATGCTACGTCCAATGTTACTACTCACTAGTTCCTACTATCTTAGTTAGTTTTTATATTTTTTTGGTCTTTCTTGTTAATGTTTGGCTATATTTTTTTTTTTATAGATTTGGGTATTTTAGATAATTACGGGCATATATATATATATTAATTATACTCGAAGTGCATATACTACTTTTACATATTGTTTTCTATCATTAGAAAATTATATAGTAAAAAAAAAATTATCTTTAAGGTTTAGTTAATTTTTGTCCCTAAATCGCACATTTTTAATACATATAAAGCAATTTAATAAATTTAGCTATTTAGGTATAATATTATTATTTTATTATATTTTGCTATTCATAGCCTATGAAGTATCCTTGTCTAATTTGTAGGACTTACTCGAAAAGTATTAACTTAATTGAACTACCTTTGCAGCTGCCCTAATTAGTTCGCTTGAAATGACATTATTAAAGTTACGGGGCTTACAATTACCTAACCTCTCTAGCAACATCCCAAAACTTGTACCCTTAAGCCAGAAGATACATGTTTCAAGAGATATTGATTTTTGCTATTATAGATGTGTTTTATTCACCCATTGAATGAAGAACTTTAAGTAAATATAACTAACTTTTATCTTACAATATTCGCTGGAGCCTGGTAGACATTAGATTCTATAAGATTTTACATGATTGGTATGTTCTATGATAAGTAAAAGGTGGATATAATAGGTCTTGATTTCAAGTTTTTAGTTTTTACTCTAATAGGATGGAGAAGTATATGCTATGACTTTTACTTACCTCAGAATATGTCTAAAACATGTAGGTTATATTAGGGTTTAGGGTATTTTATATTTTTTACTGTAATGCCTCGGAACTCAGAGTACTACACCTTACCATGCTTCTTTATCGTTTGCTAACATGTCAAACGTACACAAATACTAAAACCTCCAAAATACATGTATTAATCTCTAAATAGTCTCAAATTAATCTCCTCTCGAAATTAGAATAATTGCTATATGAGTAAATTTCATAGAGCTTTGATCAAGAATTTACTTTTTGCAAACAAACTTCATTTGTCTTAACTCAAAGTTATTCTCATAATAGAATTTCTAGCCCCCACTCCCTAACCTAGTGATCTTAACAATCGAATCTAAAACCAGCAAATCTTATAACTTCTATTCAAGTACTTGTATTTGAAAGTTTAAAATGGGTTGAGCTGAAACTTAGTACGAAACACCAAATGTACATGCGTGTGTCACATATAGCCAGAATTCACATGTAAGCATAAATAAATGAATGTAATAAGTACATTTTAATTATCTTATTTATTAGCCAGCAAACATTATAGTTCTAGCATCTTAAGACTTGTAATAACTCATGACTTTTATGCATACAATATATATATATATAATAGTATTGGTGTGAGTCATATCCATCATTCTAGTAGCCCTTCCTAGATCTAACTAGATTGTCTCAATATGGAACCCCTATTAGGTGAGTTGCATACGATCATTAGGTGCTTCATCAACCTTCTTGGATCTTATTAAGGGGAGGTCGAAGTGAAATAAGCACAAGCACAAGCAACATACAATTAATAAGTTTGACTTTAAATTAATTTCAGTTAAACAACTATTTTAAACAAGTATAACAATCACACATGTATCTTGTATCTGGATCTAAAGAACAATCGATATCGTTACTTGTCTCTAAACCAAGAGCATGCCTAAGGTTAGCATCTAATATACAATATAAAAGACAATATTTTAAAACTACTTTTTAATATTTCTTTTCAAGCCCAAACTCGTTTTCCCTATTTTCTATTTGAGTCTTGAGTTCAAATTGTGGTTATCTATGTTTTCAGTACAAATTTAGGATCATTAGATGGTTTAAATTAGTTTAGATTATGATTTAGAAGGGCTAGAATCAAAGATAAGAAATAACAAAAGGTAGTATAAGTACATGGTCAAGAATCATAGCCTTAGACCTTAGCGATAATCCTCTTGTCTTGAATTTTCCTTTTCCTTCTCTACCCACAACTCATTGTGATACCCTTAGGAAGAACATGGTCATAACCATGTCCATGGTCCTTGGCTGTGTTTCCCTCGAACAAAACTTTTCTTCTTCAAATGCTATTCTAAACAACATCACACAACCCCACCACCCTTACCCCCCAATAAATCACTTAACCTCCACACAATAAATTTCAACCCCTCAAATGCCAAGATCAGATAAATCACAAACCTAATCTTTGATAAAACAATCCTTAACTTTTCTATTTCCACAAAATTAACATAGGAACATTAGTTTTAAGATTACTTATTTGTTTCCCTATAAGAACTATAATCTAGCCTCGTTCCAACCCTTCATAAAGCTATGAATCATAAAATCAATGAGGTTTTTCACCCCTCTTTAAGAGGAAAATGAATTTCACAATGCTAACTTCAATTATCTTACCTTAGTTTTGTGTTCTTGTAGCAGATTTGGTGTTCACTTGTGATATTAACACCCAAAAGCTTAAGATTCGAATTTTGAGACTCCACTTTAATGATGACAAAATGGTTTCTTACTTGTTAACTAGGTGTTTATAAAGAGAGAGAGAATTAGGGTTTTCCTTAATCTCTTTTATTAAGGGAAAGGGTTTCCTAATCTTTTCATTAACTAAAATGTCCATTTGTGGTTTTAATTAATTACATGCTATACCAGCTCTTACTTAAGACTTTAATATTTTCTTATTTCCCCCCCTTTTAAATTTTTAAATTCTATGTTTCACATATACATAAAGTAAAATGCTGTTTATGAAAACAGTTAAACTTATATTATAAATGTTTAAGCAACTTTACCTATTACTTTCTAGCTATGATAGAATAAAATGCACTTTACAATAACTCACTTTTTAATGCATAACGATAATATTTGATTGATAGAATTTAAGGTTTAATCTATTTTTAGTTGATTTTAGAATTAAATTATTAATGTAACAAATTTTGATCATAAAACCAAGCTAAAACATTCAAGCATTTATCTCAAATAATAGAAGCACATGTAAAATTATAAGAGCAATATTATGGTTTGAACCTCAAATTTGCCACCTTTTACAATTATATACCTAACGTATTAACTTGTTTAATTATACACATAGTTGAATGTTTAGTTGTCATTGTTTACATTTTAGTTAATCTCAATTCATATTATTAGTTCAGTTAGCACGATTAGCTAATGAGATTGTTGCCCACAATTGAAACACCTCAATTAAGTTAGCAATTTAATTAAGTCGTAAAATTCTTTAAACTTGTATCGTTAGAAACTGCTTTCTAGTAGATAATTTCTCAATTCATTAAACTTCAATCAATTCTAACTTCATTTTAAAGTGTATCCTATAGTATAAATGTCTAATGTAAGGCTCCAATTTTATTATTTTAAAATTCTTATTTTACATACACATTAAATAGATTAAATTCATTTTACATATAATGTATAGATATTTTATTGGTATTATATATATATATCTTACAATAATTATATACATGATTTATTTTCAAAATGCTATTTTTTCTCATTTCAATTTATTCCTTACTTTTCTATAAACTCATCCTATATTATAGAATATTTTAGAATAATTTGGACACTATCCTAAAACCCTACCTTAAATCTTATTCTAAATTCCCTGCCGCAATTTCTTTCTTTTTCCTTAGCTCGCTTTCTCTTACTAGGCATTTCTCTGTTGACATTTTTTTCCTCTTCTCTACCAGACCTTCCATTCTTCTCTCTTCCTCTAATCTCTAATCCTCTTTCTCTCATTAGCTTCATCACCGTCCCTTCCCCTCTTTATAATCTCTCTCTCTCGCTGTTTGTTTAAGCTCTTGGACCCTACCCTTTTGCCCTCCATTTCAATCCTCTCTCTCTTTCGTTTGATTACCCTACCCTTTCCCCTTTAATCTTTAATTTTCCTATACCAACCCCTGCTATTGGACCTTACTCTCCATTCTTCACTCACCTTCACTTTTGCTGAATTTCCCTCCCCCCCTATCTCTCTCACCGTCTGACTTGCTGCCCTATCCCCTCAATTCTCTCTTCTCCACTCTCATCTCTACCACCATCCACACGTCGGACCCACTTCACCTTCTAATCTCTCTTGTCATTTCCCTAACCTTACAGGCCCATTTTTCCTCAATTTTCTCTCTTACCATTTGACTAGCCGGACCCACATTGCTCCTGATTTCTCTTTCGCCCCCTCAGTATTTCTTTTGCAGGCTTCCATAAATTGCGAACAACTTACTTCACAAGAATACTCCACTCGTTCCGAGCTATTCTGGTAGATTAATATTTTTTAATTATTTGGGTATTTTATTAGATAAATTGTAATTTTTATATTTTTATTTCTCATAGGTTTATGTTTGGCATCGATGCACTATCCATCTAGTATTTCGGACTCAAGTTTATTCTACAAGTTGATTTGATTTCATTTTTCGGTATTGTGTAGGTATAATATTATTATTATTTTTTGATATCTTTGTGAAAGATGATTATATTATTATTTGATTTCTATTATAATTGTTTTATTTTTTGTAATCGTTGTTTTAGTTTACATAAGAATTGTTATTATCCTTTATGTGATACTGTCGAATTATGTATATATGTAAATTTTTAGCATAAGATTTCTATTTTCTGTTATACTTGATATTGAGTTATTATTTTCTGGTTGATTATAGAGTTATATTGATACTCGTATTTTATACGTAAGTTTTGAGTGTCGATTTGGATTACGACAATATTATTTTATTATTATTATGCCTTATTATTAATATTGATGTCATTACAATTCAAGTATTTTATTATGATAGTATTATGATTATATAACATATTATATTTTTTGTATAGTATGTCCGTTTTAGATGTTGATTATTGATATGTCCTTCCTTATGTATTTCTACGAATCATAATGTTATTTGATTAAGTATGTATCATTTTATTACTATATCAATTCATTAAACTATATATTTTGACACCCTCATCATGTGTTCGCTTTATATTTTCTTATATATATATATTATACTTTGCGATTTATAATAAATAAATAATATTATATAGATATATCAACTTTTTGCTTAATTGTATTACGTACTATTTCTATTATGGACTTATTATTTGATTCAATTGTTTTCTTTCGGGACCTTAATTGGATAAATTATAGGTTTATAGATAGCTTCTAGATAGAACTTAGTTATAGAGTAATTGAAAGTTAATGCGTTGCTTATTTTTAATTTAGATTCGTGGTGGTTGTCGAATTTCTTATTGAGGTCTGGTCTTTTGATTCGGGTTGTGAGTTTAGAGTTTTGTTTTCGGTTGTAGAGTGATTTTAGGTATGTGGTACTTATTTATATGGTTGTACTTATTATGACTCAGAATATAACCAGACTAATTTATGTACAGCCTAATTGACCTTGATTGTTGGTTATGCTTGATACGCTAGCTTTAGGAGCCTATAGTGGCAGTTCACTAGAGGGGTAACTACTGATCATGTACGAGATTTCCCTAATAAACTTTTACATGAGATGACGTAGCTAGAATATTATGCTTTTAGACTTTGGACTTTGGGCGTAAAGGACTTAAAGAAAAACTTATACTATATCCACTTATGTATGTAGACAAAGATTAGGTGTGGTTATGATTACCCCTTTATTGTTTGTTGACTTAATGTAAAGATAATCAAACTACTGTTGTTATTATTCTATTATACCTACATTTTATGCATGTGAATGATTAGGCCAGGCATTCGTTGTGTTTTGTATACTCGTACTGGGTTTTGGCTAACTCCTTTTCTTTCTTAGGTGCTGGAGGATTATGTTATGTTGAGAGTCTTGTTTTATTGAAAAGATGGACTCCTTTTCTTGACACTTGAGGATTTTAGTTACTTTTCCCTATCTTATATTTTGGATATGAGTTGTTACACTTTTGAACTTTATTAGATATTCTGGTTTTATGGGGATTATGAGTGAATGTGATTACCCACTCCTTTGTGATTGATATGTAATAATTGGTGACCTGTTTTTATTATGTTATCGATTGGTGGACTTAGAAGCCTTAACATATTTCGGGCTAGCTGAAATATGTGGCAGGTTGTAATGCTCATTTAAGATTTTAGGCCGTTACAACAATGTTAGGGGACTTGCTTGATTTCCCTAGGACTATAGGCGACTATTCATTATCATGTCTTGAAGAGGTGGAGTTGCAATAATTTCACCGCGTGAACTATTTAAGTTGACCTTACAGCTTCTATTGTAAACTTAGTTTACACAAGAAAAACCTAACTAAACCACTTTGAAACGTTCAATTGTCCATCTTCTTAATGTAAACTTATGATATAATCTTTAAGAATGATTATAGAAAAATGAATTTGTAACTAAATCTTCCCAAAAGAATTGAGTTTTTATTGGTGGTACTTGGTAAAATATTTCAAAATTGAAGAGTATTACAAAATTATGTTTTCATAGAAAAATAATAAGTCCAAGACAAAAAATGTAAAAGTCTATAGGTTTATATACTCAAAATACACATCAATGGTGGAAAACTAGAGGGCTACTTAAAGAGACCCTAATAGTTTTCCTAAAGTTCAGTGAAATTAATATCCAGAACAGAAGTTTAGCTAGCTTTTCCTAATCTTCACTTCCTAACCTTGTTTTCTAAGCTTCTAGAATTAGGTGATAGGCTTGTAAATCTGCCTGGAACCTATAAAATAATTATAAGAAAATAAGTGACAACTTACTTAGTAAGTAGGACGAAGACAGACATATGTGTTTAGCACATCACAAGTAAAGTGGAGAACTGACCATTTTAACTATCCTTATCGAAGGGGTTCGTGTTTAGCTTGGGAATTCTAATTGTTATCTTTAGTAGGTTGCGATGCATGTTAGATTAGAAATTAGGCTGAGTTTGAGTTAATTTATTTTTGAGGTGATTAATCAATTCAAATAATCCAAACCAGAATTTACAAACAACCATAGTACGGGGTTCACTTGTTATACCTCGAAGCCGTAGAGTCACAATAATCTCGCCGAATAAACTTACCTGTGATAGTAACTGATCTTACAGTCTCTATCATAGATATAATTTACATAAGGCGTCCATGACTCCTCGCTTTGAAGTAAACAACTCAATTAAAATTTAAGCTATAATTTACATAAAAGTTAGACCCTTAAGTCATATATACATATTTACATTCATATTGTCATATAATTCCTAGGAAATTAAACATACTACAGTAGTTTGTTAACTTACATATCACATACCAGTTCATAAACCTAAAAATACTAACAAGGCATTTTAAAGACTCGATTGTATAGCTGGTTGATCCTTACTCCCCTATAGTTTCAAAAGAAACTAACCTCAGGATAATTATATCGCAGCATATCAGTTATAACTTGCAAGAAAATCTATATGGGTATGAGCAACCATAGCTCAATTAGTTAGGTTAGAGACTTATGAATGTATAACAAACATAAATAGAATTATCAAACAATTAATTATATACAATGCAATAAGCAAATGTCATTACACAGTGTGGTTTGGTCCATTGTGAAATCAGAGTAATTTCATCCGCTTTAATCCGGGTTAAGAAGTTTTCATGTTTATGCAAAACCAAACCTAGGTTTGTTCATCCTTATTGATGCGGATTCTACAGATAAACACACGAACCCAATATCACGCGTAACTAAAAGGGGTACATCTAAGCTGCAAGATAACTCGAAGAGTAAATAATAGTTGAGGGATAAGTAAGGGTTTTTGTGCACCGACGATAGATATTATGTATCAACACCTCATATGAGCTTGGGACACACTTAATATGACGTACAAGTATGGCCGGAGGTCACTCGCCATTAGTCCATGCTTAATGGGCTAGATAAGAGTAGTTTAAGAGTAAGCAAAAAGGGACACTTAGCTCAAGAGGGACACTTAGCTCAAGAGGGAATAAAAGTTCAATGTATTCTTTTGTGTGCATGATTCTCTTTGCAGCTATTACATTATGCAAATATTTATAGTACCTAGTTAGGGTAAGTCCTAAATTATAGAAATGGATCCTTACTTGCAAAACAAAAGGAGAATAATTTACAGGAGAAGCATGAAATCGTGTAAAAAGGAACATCCGCTGTCATAAAGGACAGTACGGATGTTAGCAAGGATGGCGTACGTACGTTTCAGTTAATCTACGGTCTTAATAACACTGTAGGTTGAGCAGGGGTGGGTCTTTGATTAGGTCTTGTCAGCATCGACTGTTTGGCACTCAGATTGCTGGGCTAGACAAAGGTTGGCTCCGGGGATGACTTACATTCGGATCGGCCTTAGATGGTTGGCTCCTAACAATTCTTAACTTAGCCTTGGCATTGTAGAGATGGCTATGTTCAGATGTGGCGCTTGGAGTGGTTTATAGTGGAGGGTTCGATTCAGCATGTCGGTTGGTCACCTTGGTAGCATTTTGAATGGTGTGAAGAGCAAAATAGCTTGACAGATCGAATTAGTGTAAGCATTGCTTCTGGGCGCTTAACTCACCTCCGACAACTCAGTGAACCACCTAAGAAAGCTCTTAGGCTCAGGAGCGCGTGATCGGTCCTTGATCCCTATCACTTATCGCGACCTCCTTTTCTGCTACATAGTTCGGCTAAGGATGAAAGAGAAAAGACTATTATGCTATTCGACGCTATTTTTTTCGAAGGTATCGATGTTTGGTTGGAGAATCCTATTAGTCCCTTAAAGGGTTGCAATGGATGTCTAATTAGGTTATTTAGATCGGTTATGATTAAGTACAGTTTATGGTGATTAAATAATTTCACACCATTCGATTCATATTAATCACCAAATACAACACAGATTTCAACATAAAGTCAAATATACATAAACATATGCTTATAACTATTTACAATCATAATCATATACAATCTTAAGCCTCCAAATACTTTAAAAATAGTACTTCAAAATGCAATGAAGTATTGAACCTACTTATTTGGAGTCCTTGGTTTGCTCACTCAACTTGTTGTAGGTAGACTTATCTCCGCGTCTCCTTATATTCTTATGTTATATATACATTTTAGGTTATGATTTAACTCAATTTTTCTATATATACATATTATTTATTGCCAATTCATTTTATGTTAGTTTTAGATTTGATATCCAAATCCGGTTTCGGTTTAAGCTCTAAATTGATTCCAACTTTGGATGTTATATGTAAATCCTAAAAATTGTGTTCCGAACCCTAATGTAAAATTAATCACGTTCAACTTGAGTATCCTAAGTATCACTTTTGATCCTTAATCAATACTCTAGTCTATATGGTACACTCTAATCCTCATTTATGTACTGAATTTACTCTTAATGTGAGAAAATTTTATATTTTTCATATAATTACCTAAATTTATGTTTCCTACCAGATTTATTATATATTAATATTATTTAATATATTATTTAATTTAACATAATATTTTATATTTATTATAATTCCAATTCCACATACTATTAAAATTACATATATTTACTACATAATACTTATAATAATTACATCTAATTCTCTAAATACTACAAATATCATACTACATCAGATATGAACATCTTAAAACATCTAATTATACACTAAATTAGTAATTATTCAATTAACCATTAATTAACCCCAAAATCACTAATTATATATATATATATATATTTAAAAGGCCTAAAAATTACTTAAAATTTTCGAAAATTTATTTTTGAAAAAAAGGCTTCATAGCATTATTTTATATCCCTTAAGTAGTTTACACAAAAATTTTGAGTTTAAAACTATACTCCTAAAGTTATTTATTTCTAAATCGAAATATAATTGGGTTTATACGGTTTCTTAATCACTACATATTTTCAGATATAATTGAATCAAATCAATATTTTTTCTTAAATCTACATACATAAAAACATCAGAATACTAGATTTCATAATTTTCTAAATAAAATCGATAATTTTAATAAATTACACAAAATTGTATTGAAATTGAACTCAACAAGCTGTTAGACTTTTGGCCACTAGGGGTGGTCCTAGGGTTGTCGGTCAGACTAGGTGGTGGTGGTGGTGGTAGAGGGGTGTGTTGGTGGAGGCAATTCGATTGAGTTGGCTGTAGGTCGTAGGTTTGGTCTAAAAGTGCTAATTGCATAGATTTTTTTTTTCAAATTAAAAAAAAAACCCTAATCTTCTCTTTTTCGGTTATCTTAAATTTTTTTAAACTCTAAACTGATTGAATGAGCTACTGATAAAGTTTGGGTATTTATAGAGCTACATGGGAATTTTTTCATTAATTTTAAGTTGACATTAGCTTTATCTTCTTCCCATTTTGATTTTTTTGTTGGTTTCTTTTAATTGGTTTAATTTTTTTCATTTTACCCTAACATGTCACAACCTGATTTTGGAAAAATCCTTCCTTTTCCATATTTTTTCTGATTTTCCTTGATTTTTTTGTAATTTTCTTTAATTATTTGGCTTTTTTTTAGCATTTTTCGACATTTTAGGTAATTTTGTGTATTTTTACCTACACGTAAATATATATAGAGTACAAGTAAATACTCCTAAATATTATTTATGTTATTCTATGATTTTTAGCGTATATATAATTTATCTTTAGTGACTCATTATATAGAGTATAAGTAAATATTCCTAAATATTATTTACGTTATTCTATGATTTTTAGCATGTATATAATTTATCTCTAGTAACTCATTAGTTATCGAAACTCATTTTACGCATTTCCGATAAATAACAGGTAATATACTTATAATTTGATATTATAATATTTTATTACTTATTTTCTTAAATTTAAATTTACGGAATCACTTTTACTAATATTTCTAATATTATTATAATAATTTAGGCTTGATTGTATATTTTAATCAATCGCCCTAAACTCTACATACCAATTTCGAGAAACTAAATGCAAGGCTTACATCAACTCCTACTACAGTAGCAAGGAAAAACTCAAACACATGCATAATACATGCACAACCAACTAAATTATAACTATAAGCTAAAGACATATCCAAACCTCTAAGTATTATAAAATAATACATCAAAATGTTGTGAAGTAATAATCCCACTTACCTTAATGCAGTGTCAATTTATCCTTAGTTGTCGTGCACGTCTTTGTTAATAGTTCCTAAAATTTAATATGTAACTTTAGCTTTTATTCATCATATGAAGTAAGAATTTATTTTCAATATTAGACATGTTTTTGATATGAGTTAAGTGAGTTTTTTAGTTGTTTATTAAGTTTTTAGTTAAGTAAAATAGGTTTTGACAAAGGTTTTAATTTACTATCCTAAATTAGGTTTTTATTTAGAGAATTTTTTACTTACGTCTCAACTTTACGAAGGGTGTAAAGTTTAAACATAACTCACTTTCTAACTTAGGCCAATTTTTAGTGTACTTAAAATATATAGCACCAAGTTATATTTTGACCTAGATTCTAACATAATTCCTAACCTAGATTCTAATAGAATTTCTGAGCCTATTATTACTTTTATATTTTACTACTTACATATAATCTAACTTACTTGAGTTCCAGAACCTTAATAAACTTGCAAATGTAGTAAGTAACAACTTAGTACTATAATTATTTATATAATTTCCCATTACACCTTCCACTTAGTATAAATTTAGAATTGAGCTCTTAAACCACCAAATACGTACTTAAACTTGAAAATCATCATCTTAAAACTTCAATTTACTAAATTTAACCGTTGAATGTTGATAAATACAAATTGAAACATGGTTTAATGAAAATCCAACATAACTCTTTTAGAAAAACCTACTTTTAATGTATTGTTTTGTGAAAAACAAATTTCTCCTAAAATTTAACCATCAAAATTTGAAAATTTGACCACGTGGCATCAAAATATAACCTTTCAATAGTATACTTATAAAATTTCATGTTGAAACAATATTGGATGGTCTTTTGAAAATGTAACCAAAAGTTAGTGTGTAAGATGTTTTTCTTAAAGAGCCTATATTAGTACTCAAAATTTCGAAAATTTGGTTTGAGATTTAAATTCTTGATGCAGAAATACTTAGGAAAATAAAGTTTCAAAATTTTTGGAGTTTGATTGTTATTTTTCCCAAATTTTAGTAAAAGAAAAGGTAAAGTGGCTACTTATTGAAACACTGTACTCTGGCCTCCATTGAGGAATGAGGATTTATCTATCAAGCTAGATATGGGATTTTCCTTCAAACCATAGTCATTGTTTGCTTCCAGAAGCTCTTTAGCTATGAGAACTTCAAAATACCCAAAAATTGCACTATTTTCTTAAAATTTTCCTAAAATTCATTTCTCCCCCACTGAATTGCTCACAATTTTTCCCTGATATTATAAGGGACCAAACTTGGGAATAAAGGTCAAGTTATAATTTTATAAGAAGGGTTAGCGTGTTTTGTTGAATTTTCTCTTGTCACTACATCACAATTGCATGATTAGGTGCCATCTTCTTAAGTTTTGGGTCCACTAATACTCTCAAGGCAATCTTTTGATCTTGCCATGCCTACCACAAGTTTTTCCCATGATGCCACATCTTTTTATAAATTTTTACTATTTTCCCTACCAATTTAATGTATTTTTGCATATATTCAGGTTTTTTAAAATAATTATGGGTATATGTATTTATATAATAATTATATTCTATATATATACATGTTTTCTACATATTATTTTATGTTATTTAATAATTTTATTACTCATATAATTTATCTCTAAAGATTCATTGATTAACGATGTCTATTTTGTACGTTTTCGATACGTATATAATAATATAATAAAATTCATTATTTTTAGTTCTATTTTTATTATTTTTTCAAGATTTAAGCCTATGGAGTTTTCTCACTAACATTCCTAATCTACTCATAAGTTTCTAATTTAATTGGATTATTTTTCTGAACGTCCTAAATTAATTGCTTGAAATGTAGCTGTGTAACTACGGGGCTTACACTCATGATTGCCAATGGGTCTTGAGACACATATTTTTTAAGTAAGTCGCGATCCATTATTTTGTAAGGGATGGTCAGCGATTATTTATCAAGAATTGCATAACTTGCATAAGGTTATAGGTGGTTACTCCATTAACTAATGGTATTGATTAGACTAATTGTATGAATTGAAGTTAATTAATGTACAGACAATGATAACTAAATTTTTAATGGGGTATATAATTAGATAAATTAAAATTTCAGATATATAATTATAAAAAACAGCAAAATGGAGATGATTAACCTTAAAATTATATTTTAAAAATAAATAAAACAACTAAATGACTTGAACGTTGGAAGAGCAAAGTAGCAACATTATGCCTTTAAATCTTAATCACGTGCATGTCAAAATTTAACCTTATATATACGTACATGTATATAATAAAAGTTGAATAATCCTACTGAGTTTAGCTATTGGATCGGTTGCATTACATCCACTTTTAGTTTCTTTTGCTTTTCATTCCTATGATTTTCTTTTAGCTTTATCCTCAAAAGAGTCGGAGGATGTGTAAAGCACATATGCCAGAGAGCAAGATCCCTTGCTTTTCTCTTCTATTATTTGGGTTGATGCAAATATCAGTATTTAAAATTGTGAAGAAAATAAAACTAAATTCATGAGTCTTGACTTATAGAAGAATACAAATAATACCTATGTTGTTTTTAATTGAAAGATTATTAGTTTATAGGAAAAAAAAATTTAATTCTTAACACTTCACTGTGATTTTATTTTAGTTTTAAACCTTTTATTTTTTTGCATTCAAATTTTCAATGTTTGCAACTATTTAGAAAGAAGGACTTTTTTAGACACCTGTTGTTTAATATTTGACACATAGCGACTTCTTATTCATATACACATTAATTTAAATGGATGGTATAATATTAATAAATTGAATTAATAAAACATATGAAAAATTCAAAGAATTTGGAAAATTTAGAATGACCACTTTTTTATTATGAATTATTATATTTTTTTAATTTTTTCAAAAAATTTGATATTTTTATTTTCTTGAACTTTTATTTTTTAATAAACAAATATATATATGTATTATAACTTTTTATATTAATTTTTTTATACTTTTGAATTTTTTGAATAATTTTTGTTATTAATTATTTTATTCATTTTTTTAATATAATATTATCTATTTAATAAACTTATGTGGACAACAAAGATCGTGCCACGTGCCTGGATTTCTTTTTTATTTTTTTATTTTTTCTTATTCTCGTTTTATACTTCTTTTAATTTTTAATTTTTTATCAACTTGATTTTTGTAATTTATTGTATTATTTATTTTATATAATTACAAATACCCATGGAACGGAACAACTAACATTGTTAATAAAAGGATTTGTTTGTTAATGCTAAGAACTCGAATATAAAATAATAAAGGTTTGGAATTGAAATAGAAAAGACTGTAATACATTGTGAACTAAATTTATATATATCATAATCTGCGAAAAAATGAGATAGATATAGGTCAAAACTTACCCATTTTGATAAGATACTAGCCCACTGAATCCTTACTTCCATTGGATCCATGGTGGTATTAGTTTACACTTAACCCCAATTTTAGCCCCTTATAGGCTACCCACGTGAAGGATCTAGGAGTCTAAAATTCTGTACTTATTTAAAAAATTAAATAAGAAAAATATAAAAATTATTGACTTTAAAGAGAAATAAAATAGAGATACAATCGATGTGGGTTGTAATAGGATACCTGACTCATTCAATTCGTCGAAATTCTTATAGGGTCTACAGGGTTTATTGTTAGGTTTTGGAATTGAATAAAAACTTGATAATTTACGGGGTTGGTTATAGAATCGTAGAAAAACATGATGGAAAACTTAACTTGATAAAAATAAAAAATAAATAATATACATAAAGTTAAGTAACTAATTATTGACTTAAAAATTTTCTTTCATCTCTTGAAAATATTAACAAAGGAACAAGGTTTTAAACTCAAAAATGTTTCTTCATTACATTTCTCCAAAAGTGTACTATTAATATAATTACCTTGACAATGGGCTTCGTGGAATGTAAAAAAATAGTTCTCAGCGAAGAAAGTAAACCCAATTTTTTGTCATAATTAATAGGTTTAGAATATAAATGGAAGAAAACCTTATTATGTTCTATATTTCTATATGTTGTTTTATCCTACATTACAATAAATGCAATCCTTGTCACTATCAAATGTGATCAATTATTTTTGTTAAGCATTTTATTGTTAATGCAATATATTAGTCATACTTATAAAAAAAACCCTTAAGATTTTCATGGATTTTAAGATAAGATGAATTGAGATTTTAAAAGACTTATTTCAAACCAATCCCGATTCTACTCTTAAAATAGGAACTTATGGTAACAAAAAATGAGACAAATCGTCTACCTAGGTTTGACAGGTCGAACAGTATCCCCATTTGCCTGTCTACAAGTTATAGGTACATAAATTGAACTTAAAACTATAAGATATGTGTTTACTTCTATATTTTAATTCATTTCCCCACAAATAAAAAATTTAAACTTTATATGCATGTTTCCAATATATATTCCTTTATATTTTATAAGTTTCATAAAATATCTTATACTTATAGATTTATAAGATATATGGTTTAGGGTGACTTTAAGAAGTTGTAGAAGTAAAGTTCCAATTGGAGTGGTCACGTGTGTACTACGTGTGGCTTCAAAGAAATAGCGCGAGACTGTCACTTGAAGGGAAGATTAGGTGAAAATAAAGCAAAGAAGAGTAACAAGCAATCTCAATGTTATAAGGTAATCTTAAGGGATCTCAAACATTTATCTTATAATTTGAGCGAATGAAATTAATTCTTTGTCTGAATGCTATTTAATCTTAAAGAATATAGTTTTCATAATAAAACACCGTTTCTTTAATCTCTATAAAGCCTAAAGCCAGTAGTCCTCCTTATAAGTGTATGAAGGTTGAAAGTGAATAGGTTGATCTAACGATCTCTGTTCTAAGCCCATCAAGCTAAATCTCTGTAAATTATTCTAAAATGGACTGGACTCCTTAGTCTTTATTATTTGGTTCAAAGAATAAGCCTAAATAAACATTTAGCTTATTCCAATAACTAATATAACGGTTTTTTAGCCTCCTACAGAAGTTATAAGATAAACCATTTTTATAAAATTTAAAAACCTATACTTACAATACCTTATTTATTATATACCTATTTCCTTATTACATATATATTTTCAAAAGTTACTGAAGATATAATCCTACTTTAAAAAATTCTAAGCCGTTTACAGCGTCCGGCAAATAATTGAAGAAGTGTATTAAATTTAAAAATGTTTCAAAAAAGTATTTTCGGTAAAAGATAACACCCCTGGAACAGAACAAACCCTTGAGCCCTGTTGACTTCAATTTTATATTTTCCTCCTTTCTGTTTTTATTCTTCCCATGAGTTCAGTTCAGTTTTCCCACGTTTCCTCCTCGGCTAAGTGAACCAAACCAAACTCGCAAAAGCCCCCGAATTTGCACTTTGCGGAAAAATGAAATGGACCCACACTTTAAGGATTACCAACCCCCAAAGTCACCCTCACCTGATCTTTCCTGATTTTGCATGAAAAAATTTTTTTAACCTCCAAACCAAAACTCAAGCACTTGGAGTCTTACATTACAAATTCTCCATTCCGCCTCGCACAACATCTGATTCTCTCTGTCTCTGTCTCTCTCTCTCTCCATTCGGTTATTCCAACACAACTTCCGTGCCTCTTCCTCTCACTGAAACTCGTTTTTCTCTCTGCTCACGAAAACTCAGAACGAACAACGGACGCGACGAGCCAAACCGAGCATCAATTCACTCACTCACCGAGTCAATAACCGTCTCTCTCTCTCTCTCTCTGTTTTCAATATCAAAACCGAACAAAAGGAAGGAGAATCCAACGAACAAAGCGGCCGCCTGAGCTGACTCACCGAGTCTCTCTCTCTCTCTCTCTCTGTGTCCCCTCCGCACCTTTAAGGTATAATAAATGATACTATTGTTTTATTAGCTGTTTATGCTTTATTTCTGCTAATTCATCTCGTTCAATGAGGCTGTATTCGTAATTTCCGTTTAGTTCCTGATTTGCACCAGTGATTGATAGAGTTTGAGGAGGACTTTACGTATTGGACTATGGAGAAAAATATTGTGAAGTGATTGATTTTATGTGCGTTTTGCTTAACTTTTGATGAAGTTCGTATTAAATGCCGTAGTTCGCGGTATTTACTTGAGAAACTTATTTATAATATCTTGTTCTGGAAGTTTCTTTTATTTTAATAGCAAAGAATATCCATTAAGCAAGCTGTTATGGCAAATTGTACGAGGAAAAGAGGTACAGGTATATGTAGTTCATGCTGTACATATTCCATGTATAAGTCTTGTAGCATACTCTGCGTTCTAAAACTTGCTTGTCGAATTATGGCGAAGGTGATCAGAAATTGTCAGATGAAAAACAGATTGAAATGCAAGACTTGATTAAATATGCAGATTGAAAGGCTAGGGTACATTATAGACTACTATTAGGATAAGACTTGAGGAATTGGATTACGAAGGAAAAGACGTGAAGTAATCAAATATCAAATATTGTTTTACTTTGATTTTGGTAAAGTTTCTTTTAATCTCATGATAGAAATTTATTCTTCCTTCTGTTCTTGAATATTTTTTTTCTTGATGATTTCAGTTTATTTTGTTTTTTATTTTTTCATTAAATAAAGAAATGTTACAAAAATGTATTTGTTTTATGTTGTCTTTAGCTTCTTTATCTTTGAATCCCAAACATTTACAGCAAGTGCTTTTAGATCCTATTTTACTATTTTATCCTTAGATTAAATTGTTAAAAATATTAAAATGAAAAATCAAATAAAAATGGGATAAAGGGAGCTCCTATTTTATTTAATTTTTAGTTTTTGTACATTTTTTTTATGCTTAATATTTTATTTTGCTTTCTTATTATTTCATCGATTTTTTTTGCTAAAGGAAAAAATGGTTACATAAGGATCTAAAATTATTTTTTTAAAGATTTGGAGGTCTAAATACTAAGCTTTAGAGATATGGACTACGTGCATGTGAAACAAATATAAAAAGTGTATTTGCAATCCACCCTTATTTTAGTTGCAAATAAATGTGCCATGCCCAATTGTTATGAGAAAGAGCTATTTACATGGCTTGTGCTGTGCTTAAATCTGTGTACAGGTCTTGTGTAATAATTTACATGCTTGGGAGCAGCTGGTCAAATTACAATTGTGTTCATTAGTTAAGAGCTGCTCAAGTAGCCTAAGCTTCACTTAAATCTGTGTACAAGTCTTATAGTGTAGTTCATGTGTTAAGAGTAGCTGATTGAATAACCTAATGTGCATGCTTTGAGTTAAGTTTTTCTTCGAGATCCTCTGGTTGGATAAAAATGTTGATCCTTTGCAATTAGCTATTTTTGTGTAACATGTGGCTAATGTTGGAAGTCCATTTGATTTGAGTTTCATTTGTGTAGATTTGTATTTCATTCAACTTTCATTGCGTTGTGTATTTTTGGCTTTATTTCACTTGATAAACTGGTCATCCTTACCAGTGCTTTATTGATGATTATTTTTTTTTGGATAAATATTTTATTGCTGATTATTCCTAATTCACCAAGTTAATATTGCCTCTTTTTGTAGAGAAGTTTGGGTTTTGATTGATCTTAGTAAATAAATGGGTCTTCTTAGAGTTATAATTCCTTCTGCGCTCTCACTGGGGAGTTGTGGAAGAGAACCATGATGTAATATGTTTTGCAGATTTTTCTCAAGTGATTGCTCAGTTCTCATGGCTGAAGCATTATTTCTTTGCCATCCATTTCTCGTTATCTTTTGTAAATTTTTGTGCAGGGAATGCTCCATGATATACATATAATTTTCCACTTTTAAAGAACTCTCATATGTACTGGATATAAATTGTAGCTGCCCAAGTTATTCATTCTGGGACACATTCAATTTTCTGGGAATTGAAGGAATAGTACCCTTTTGGAATCATGGGAACTTTTCTTGCATGAGTTAGAAAAGATTTTCTTTATTGCTTCCGTCTATCTTGATGAATTATTATCATATTCGCAATTGTTGCTAGAAGCTAGTGTTGAGAGATAGGCTCTTATACAATGGATGAAGCTTAATACTATGAATAATAGATCATCTAGGGTTCAGCAAATCTTGGCAATCAATATCTCATTGTGGTTTAGAGATGTGATTTTTATTCTAAACAAGAATAGAATCAGTTGTGGAAGGTCATAGTATTCTATTGAATCACTCATCTTTTTTGAGTTTCTTCTTATTTTTGGAAGTGATATTTCAGCAAGATTTCATTTTCTCAATCAGCTATTACGTGGGATTGTTCTGCTGCAATTGGAAAATGGGGGTTACCAGCTCTAAAATTGAAGAAGATAAAGCCTTGCAACTTTGTCGTGAGAGGAGGAAGTTCGTCAGGCAAGCTCTTGATGGAAGATGTAGTCTTGCAGCCACTCATGTGGCATATGTACAGTCTCTAAGGAATGTAGGAACTGCTCTTCGAAAATTCATAGAATATGAAATTACTACTGAATCTTCCATGTATAGTTCAATCGCAGCAACACCTGAGCAACATGCTGTAACTGAGAAGTCGCTTTCACAATTTTCATCATCTTCTCCAGTGTCATCACTTCCCGCAGATGGAACAGATACGTTATCACCTTCCCCATCTCCACCTACCTCTACTCGGGTTGAGGCAAATCATATGAAGTCCCTTAATAGCCCCTCTAATACTGTCGAAGAAAGATTACCTTCACCTGTCAAAGGGACAGTTACATCTTCATCAGGTAGCTTACAAAATATAAGGACTTCTAATTTAGAAAATCCCGAAATTTCCTCACCTGAAGGTCCCAAGAATCCTCCTGGAACTCCACCGTGGGACTATTTTGGTCTTTCCAATTCAGAGGGCAATAGTTTCTCATTCCAAGATCGGAGAGGCAATAAGGAGCAACTTGGCAAGGAAAACCGGGACCCTGATCTTGAAGATGTAGAAGAGAAGGATTCTTCTTTAGGAACTGAAACATCTCGAAATTCGGAAAATGAATTTAATGAACCTCTCACCGAACACCTGGAAGATCAAGATAATCATAGTAATTTGATGTCTTTGCCTTCAGCAAGAAGTGTGAGTTCAGAAACAGAGTTCATGAAGGGATATAAGGTAAAATCTCCTGCCTTATCACCATTGAGAAAGCTACCTTTGATGCCTAATTTGGAAGACATCTCACTGAAAGCTCCAATAAAAGAGGAGTGTGCTGAAAATAATCTTGTCCCTAAGGATTTATTTTCGAGCATGAAAGACATTGAATATCTCTTTATAAAAGCTTCTGAGTCTGGTAAAGAAGTGCCAAGGATGCTAGAAGCAGATAAATTGCATTTCCGCCCAGTAATTCGGTCAAAAGAAAGTGGTAGGTTCTATCTCTCTCTGTCTCTGTTTCTCTCTCTTTCACACACACACGATCACATGTATGCAAATTAATGCATGTCCTCTGAGCGTGGCATCTGGTTGCCACCACAAGATGTCATTATGAAAGGAATAATCACCAAGATGCATTACAAGCATGCAATGTCCTCAACAGAGAATCCTTTTCCTATATATTTGGCTTAAACCCAAGTATCGAGTTTGGCCTTTCTCTTGCATGCATCTTTCCCTTAAAATTATTAGAATTTTAGATTCTGCTCTTCTCTCTTTGTTGTGCTGCAAAGTTTAAGAGGTTAAACGGATTTCTTGTTGCAGGTAGACCAATTCTCTTGACATATTTCAGGGCTTGCTTCTCCTGCGGAGAAGATCATCAGCAAATTCAAGAAGGTTGGTCACCTAATTCAGATAAGCTTATTGAAGTATTGTTTCATGTCTTGAAGCCTCAGTCCATGTTTGCAAATCAAATAGTGTCTATAATGAATGGAGTTTCATTCTGTTTTTCTTCTTGTCTTTGGAGTGATATTGGAGTCCATAACTTTTTACATGCTATACTTACGATTTACAGCTGTTGATTTTTTATGATTACTTCATGCCCTTATCAACTATGTTGAACTGTATGTTTCATACAGTTAGAGCCTGCATTCATGTTGACGGTTGTGTTCAAGATGATAGCTGAAGTTAAAACGGGTGTATTTAATTTTTTCTAGCTCCATTTGTCCATGTTGAGGAGTCTGAATTGCATGTAATCACAGCTTGCTAAAGTTACTGGTAGCAAACAATGAAGAAGGGTAAGAGGAACAATTTGAAGATTCTTAGAACAAAAATTTCGTATTTATTAATGAATGATGGTGGATATTGAAAATTCTATCTGTATGAATGCAATTTCTATCTTAAAACTTGAAAGTGTAAATAATATCTTTAGCAATTAATTGAAAATTGTGTTGTAGTTTGTTGCTCGGAAATTCTGCAATGAGATGTTTACTGACTTGTGTGATTTTTGGCATTATAGGTGTGAAATCTAAAAATTTCAACCTTGTTTTTCTTTGTTACAGCTCATGGGTACTAATGCCAATATCAATCATTACTTTTTCTTAGTTTTCTTCACTGACCAATGGCCCTCCTGGCCAAACCTTTGTAGTCTTTGAGCTTTTTGTTGAAAGCATTTATTATATTTTGCACTTTTGTCATACATCAACTGTCTTAAACCTGCATGTATGTTGCATGGTATATTCGTCAAACATGCTTTTGGGAAACAGGGATTAAAAATGAGAAGTAATTGGTAATATATCATATTATTGACACAAATTGCAGAGCCATTTGTCAGAGCATATTTACAGATCTCTACAATTATGGCCTGATTATATATATATATATATATATATATATATATTGGATTGGTCACCTGATTAATATTTCCAAACTCATGACCCTAATTTTTTTCCCCTTTATGTTGATCAGAGCCAGCCCTAAATGCAGTAAAGTATCTAACTTGGCATGCTACGGCATCACCTCATTCCTTGCCCCTCAGGGATTCTTTGGTGCTGAATTTAAAAGACGTCGTTGAAGAGCTCAGTGAAAATCTCTTTGATAACTTCTGCATGATTTCTGGCAGTCATGTATCAACCTTGTATAGATTATATGCATGGGAGAGGAAGCTCTATGACGAAGTTAAGGTATTGCCAATTTGTATGTCATTTAAAATAACATTTTCTCTTTTATCTTTTCCCATTGAGTTTACTACCAGCTTGGGTAACTTGTCAAGAGCATCTTGACCAAGTCATATCTTCAAACTGAAAAATGTGATTGCCATATGTTATCTCTTGGATTGATGCAGAAGAAATGTCCATGTATCCATAGGCTAAGCAAGTTCTTGGTTAATGTTCCTCATTTCAAATTGAGAAATAGTCCTCTCTGATGTCTTTTTTCCTTCATCATATGGTTTTATTGTTGTGCATTATACCTAAATTTCCTAATAAATCATGTAGTTATCTCTGATATTTTTTATATGATTCTTCTAGGCGAGCGAGATTGTGAGGAGTAAATATGAGTTCAAGTGCAGGATTCTGAGACAACTTGAAGCAAAAGGAGAAAGTTACTTAAAAATTGATAAAACTCGTGCAGATATTAAGGATTTACATTCGAGAATAAAAGTTGCAATACACCGCATCAACTCGGTTTCTAAGAAGATTGAGGAACTAAGGGACAAAGAGCTACAACCACAACTAGAGGAGCTTATTGAAGGGTACATTTCTTCTCTATATAGATATTCTCAAAACCATCTCTGTCTAATATTGAAGTGATGTTTTGTGCTGGACGAACCAAATACAGTCATTATTTGGAGTAATGAAACCATTTCTCTCCATGTCTGGATGTCAGTTTATTGCTTCTCTATATGAAGCATGGAAAAACGTTAAAACCTTCATGATTTGTTTTTCCTGCTTGCAGCTTGAGCCGTATGTGGGAAGTGATGTCTGAATGCCACAAGCTTCAGTTTGACATCATATCATTGGCAGAAACAAGCAGCACCATCCTCAGTACCATGGACGTGGAATCCCGTAGGGAGAGAGCCATCCATCTCCAAAACGAACTCGGTTTTCTATCTTCAAGTTTTACAAGATGGATTGATGCTCAAAGATCCTATCTCCAGGCAATAAACAGTTGGCTCTTCAAATGCGTTTCCATTCAACAAAAGACTTCGAGAAGGAAGCGGAGGATGAAAGCCCCACCTATAAGGGATCTTGGTCCTCCAATATATGTCACATGTGGTGTCTGGCTGGAGATGTTTGATTCATTGCCTACGAAGGACGTTTCGGATTCCATTAAGCGTTTAGCTGGTGAAATATCTCATTTTTTGCCAGGCCAAGAGAAGAACCAAGGGAAAAGAACGAATTGGCCAAATTCCAGTCTAGGGAAGACAGAAAGTTTACGCAATTCGGCTTTCAATCTCAGTATGCTGAGGGATGAAACCTTGGAGGACTGGACTTCAGGTATTGATTATTTCAGATCAAGTATGGTAGACCTCCTTCATCAATTAAACAAATACGCCGAGACTTCAGTGGAGAAGTATTCAGAACTAACAAAGGCGATACACGAAGCTAAAGTTAATTACGATCAGTTCCAAGTCCCATTAAACAGTCAGTAAGTAGTTCTCAAGAAAAGAATTCAACGGTAGATATTTGGAGGAATTATATGATCTCCATTTTAGATCAGAACATTGAGAAATTTAGTGTAGGAATTTAACTTGGGCTAGCAGTGTACGTCGGGGGAATTTCGGTATAGGTAAAAATTAAAACAATGGGTTGCATTTTTTCAAATTGGTAGCAGAAAATAAGGAATGGGCAAGATGATGTAAGCTGGAGATTTGTTAGGTGGTGCTGTAATTTGATGATGGGTATGTTGAATGCTGATGGATGGATATGTTATTTCCCACCGATGGTTAACAATTTACCAAATACACCAAATCGATATAGTTAACTAATTCAGAAATATCATTTAGTTCGATCGATAAGCAAAATCCCATTGATTGGAATTCGAAACGATTTAGATGCTATCAATTCACACCTGATTGAACTGTAACTCAATTCTAACCACAACTCATTCACAATTTGGGTCGTGGACTCAAGAAACATCATGACGAATCTCAAATCAACAAGTCATCTGCAAAACAAATCCCGTTATCGTCTCCTAATGAGTTCACAACCCATATCCAACAATTAGCAATTGGGTCCATTACAAAGTTTTAATTAGAGTTCTTCTTAGCATCTCATTCCACTGATTAAGCCATTGTTGTAGTTTCCTTCCTTGCTCACCGATCGCATTAGCTACAACTCTTTCATATCAACGACCCACTAAGTTATTGCAGCTAACTTTCTATAATCACTAAATTGCAAACTTAGAATTCTAGCTTATTTCAGATCCATATTATCCAGATTTTTCTTACTTTTTTCTATCTCATTCTTAATCCGTTAATTAATTAAATTTCACAAATCCTAAGTTATTTAATCTAAATATTTCAAATAAATGAGAGTCATAACGGTTCCCATAGAGAACAGCTAGGTTGATTTATAAAGGCTTATTGAAAGGTCAATTTGATTTTGGCTTTTGTTTTGTTTGTTCATATATATAATTCAGTTTTAGGGTTTCTATAATTTATCATCTATTCCTCTCGTACAAAAACCTAATCAAATTTTGACAATTTCATTTTGTTCATTAATTCCTATGTTTGTTTATATAATTCCATTACCTCTACTTGCCCTAGGATTTAATTGTGATTACCCCAATTCGTAAGCCATAAATCAATAGGTTTCAAGTTCTTTGGAACTACTAAATTAACAATTATTAATCGTTTCACATCCATTCAACATCTTTATTACAAATCTAGACATAAACTTATAAGGAGGAATTTGTATGTTTACCATTAAAATAAATAAATAAATATTACACAAATACCAAATACACTAAATTAATTACATAAATCCCATGGGAATATTGCATACAATATTTTGTATTAATGTCATATTTATTACATGCAAGATAAGTCTAATAATATATATATATATATAACACTTCCTCTAAGTTTTGAATCTACAACTTGTTCAATTTCAACATATGACTTAACCACTAAACTATAGCATTATCATTGTAATATATTCAACACAAATAATAAATAACTTTAATAAAATCGCATTTATTACGTGTTATTTAGCAAGATACCTAATTCATTAAATTGTAGCTTATAAATATGATATTTTTATAAATTATAATGTTATATTTTTTAGATGTGAATTTGTTATGGTATACATGTAATTTTTTTTTTATATAATTTATATTTGTGTATTTATTTATTTATTTATTTTTTAGAAATTAGTAGACATATGAAATTAGGGTTATGAAATTTACCTGGTTAATAATGGAGGTTTATCCCTTCTTCATCTCCATATCAGAATAAGAGAGAACTGCTGTAGTGAGTTTTAGACATGTGGAAAGTAAAATAAAGCCCCTTTTCCAATACTTTGTCTCGTTATTTTATAAAAATTCCTTATTAATATTAACCCATTTTCAGCACCTCGTGGTTGGATTGGATGGTATGGTACTATTCCATTTTATGTGGTGAAATATTTGACAACATCATCAATCCCGATTCTCCGCCTCATGTTTTTTTTTTTTTTGGTTGGGGCATAAAAAGCTTCTATCTGAAGGTTTTTTGTTTTTTCGATTTGCCAAAGGTATTAACGTGAGGGCTAAGTCAATAGTTGCTGGATAACGATGTTTGTCGAAATCAATCACACGTTCACAAACTATGTAAGAAACCGACTTTTTCCATTAGTTAGTTAAGACGTAAAAAGAGTATAATATATATATATATATATATATACACACACACACACGCAAGTCCTGTATATTATTTTTACTTGTGTCCATCGTCAATGGTGATATCAGACAACATTAGCCAATTGATCCAAGAAAATATGTGAAGCTTCCTCTTAATCAGTCCATTATTTCAACCTACAAGTTTCAGTAGAGAGCGATATAAATTTTTATACCCCTTCGTGGATTTTGCTACTCCTCGCGTATTGATTTGTTCAAATATATGAGTTCATAGCAAGACCTAATAAGAGAAACCAGTATAAGTCACGCCTGTGTTACAAGTTTCTAAGTAAGTTAATAATGTTATTGTTTGAAAAAATGTCCATTTTTTATTTTTTTTAACGTAATACTTGTTGTTTAACATACCCCATTTATTGTAACTTTCGTATTAGTATCCTAATGGTAACATTTGTATTCGTCAATTATGAAATTACCATGACATGTTGATTTTACATTGTCATTAGGAAAAGAGAACCATTATGTCATAGTTTTATTGCTAATTTAATTGAAGATAACATATTATGATAAAATACTTATCATTATTTTTATTAGTAGTAGTTCACCCAACATCATTTGACTAGTTGAGAATGAAGTAAAATAAAATGGTGTAAAAAATAGAGTCATAAAGGAATTGAATTAAGTTGAATAGCTTTTACTTGGAGCTTATACTCGATTCAATGATTTAAATCATGAACTTGCCTCAATGTTCTACATAATATGTTCTTGTTCATCTTGATTATTTAGAAAACTATCTATTTCACCTAAATTAACATTTTATATAAGCTGAACTTGATTGAAGTTAGATAAAACTAGATAATTGCTTAACACTAATTTAGTTCGATTAGGCTCTTAAGCTCATCAAACCATATGGATTTATATTTAAACTCTTTTCAATAAGTTATTGTAGTCGCTTGTAATTAAGCTTGTCCACTAAAATAAAATTGAACCTAGGCAAATGTAAAGTCTTGAGCTCAAATATCACAACCTATTTTGGAAGTTTTAAATGTATAATTTGTTATAATGTAAGCAACCTACAGGTAAAAGGGTGCAAAAAAAAAAAAAAGAATAAAGAGAGAAGAATAAGCAACAAATATATATATGTGTGTGTGTGTGAAAACTCCAAATAAACTTGTGATCGATGGGCTCCTAATACAATTAACCATCGCAAGCTCCAAACCGATCTAAAAGCAGGTACCATATAGTTCTTATGAAAAAATTGATGTAATTAATTTTAAAAATATTTTCAATTGAATTAACCTCTTAAAATGAAAACCGAGGCGACATATTCTTAAGGGTGGGAATGGGATTACATCTTCCCTATATATTAAGATGACCTGAAAAAATTGGTAAGCATAAGGGTGGGTGAGTGGGAAAACTAATACTCAAATTCAACTTTCTTGAGTTGACAACAATGATATAAAGTCTCCATCTTGGATAATTTGAAGATATATATTTATACCAATGTGTTCAGATTTATAAGCCATAAAAATTATAAAAAAAATTATTTTTAGTTTGGTTTTGGTCGAAAAAAAAATATATATACAGTGTTCATTTAAAAATAAAAGTAATTAGTAAATATGTTTGACTTTTTAAGATTTTTTTTTAGATAATATTAAGAGCATGAAAACTATTTTCACATGAAGACAAAACAACATTATTTTCTATTCTCACATGAAAAGATAAAAGTAAACTCATTTTTTTTTGTTGTTAATTCATAGATTTATGCACACACTAATTACAAGCAATCCTCGTACTTCCCAATTCACACAAAATTAGTCTTTAGAATATCTTAATAAGAAGAAAAAAAATAACAATACAAATTCTTCTTTATGATGTCAATAGGATCAGTCTCTGACTGTTGAAATATTCACGTCATTAATATGCGACAATACCCGTAAAACTTCCTTTCGGATTAAAAATAAGGTTTGTATAACCGAATTCCCTTCACAGAATGTCCACTCCGTAGTCACAATCCTGGTGAACCATTCTCGCCGTTTCCGTTAACTTATCCACCGTTACATCACACGATAACTTAATGGTCATTTTCCACGTCTTAACGGCGCCAACCTTGAACTTAACCGGGACCATTAATTTCAATTTCAACGGTACACTTCCGTCATTTTGCTTCGTAAGTAGATCCTGATTCATTTGACTGGTCAACATAATTCCGTTTCCCTTTAACGCCGTGTCCAACTCCGTAACGTTGTTTGACGGCTGGTAAAACACAGGCAAGACGCCGTCAGCCAACTTAACGTCCGTGTAATAAACCCCAGCGGAGCTTCCTTTAACGTAATAAATCCCCATTTTGTCGTTAGGGTTTTTAGCTCCGATCGTCACACCGATCTCAGGCGAGACTTCCGATGATGACGTCAGGTTCACGCCGGAGATTGAGATTGCGGTGACGGAGTAGCTCGGTGACTCCGGTCTGAATACGAGGTAGAATATGCCGGCGGCAACGGAGAGGAGGAAAACGAAGAAAGTGAGAGAGAAAAAGAAGCAGCGGCAGCGACGACGATGGCGGATGTTCCGGCGGGTGTATCGTTCGAAGAGCTTGGCGTTTTCCGGCGGCGGAACACGGTAGACTTGGTCCTTAGGGACTTGGATGACGTAAGTCGCCGGAGGAGGTACTGGAGGTGGCGGTGGTTTGGCGGCGGATTCCGGTGGTGAAGATTTTTCAGTTGGAGAAGACGGAGGTTCGGTTTGAGAATCCACCGGGTGAACTTGATTATCTTGATCCGCCATTATTGACGATGAAACACTGGATTTAAAATTGAAAATAAATATTTAGCTTCTTCTTTTTTTTTGTTTTTTTTTTGTTTTTTTGCAATACAAAAATGCATACGAATGATTTGGAATAGAAGTGAGTATAGTTCAGATTTGGTCCATAGTTTGAATTAACTGAACTATAACATGATTAGTTTGGTTAGGAAAAAAGAAAAAATAAAACTGAATTGGTTGTTTTATTGAAAAGAAAATCGAACAGTGACGAACCATAAAGAACATTACCGTTCGACTGTTCCAGTCCAGTGAACTTAATTATAAACTTATTTTCTGATGTAAAAATCTTAGGCACTGTTAATAACAAAATCCTTCTTGCATGGAATAACTTACAACTATAATTATTGCTATTTTCTTAATGATACTTCAATTTGGTGAGTAGATAAGTGTGATGATAATAATAATAATCCACGTAAAACATCACTGGTTGATAATTTCTAAACACATGCTGACATGCAAAAGGTCTATGTACAAAAATTGAATAATTTTAGAGGCACGGAGGCAAAAATCCATCGATAGAAGAAAAGCGAATCCAAACCCGATTTTACGATAATCACGTAAAATAGAGCTAACGTACTCAAGTTTTTTGTGTAACATTTGAATTTAACAAACTACAGTATTCCGAGTAAGAGTGATTACCTGAGGATGAATGAGAAATGGAGAAACACCCAGTTTGAGAGAGGGAAAGAGAGAGAGAGGGTTTTTCAAGCTCTAAGCTTTGCTATTCCACAAGAACAAGGGAGGGAGAGAGAGAGAGAGAGAGAGAGAAGGGATAAATTGATCATATAACCATTCTTAGTTAGACTAAGTCTCTTTTTGTGTTTTTATATGGATTTCATGTACACAAAATCAAAGTTTTAATTGTTTAATTTTTTTTGTTTTTTTATAAAAAAAAAACTATGTGTATAAATGGAAGACGGAAGATTTTCTTTGCTGTCATGTCAAATCCCTCGTTCTATACTAAAGTTGAAGAAACAGTCAAATGAAACTTCCTGTGTTCTTTTATCCTTAATTTGCATGCAATGCAACTGCCATTATTTGGACTGGTACGAAATTAAGGCTACGTTGCCTATGAGTACTGCTTCCTCCTTATTTTTCCCTCACAAGTGGCACTTTATTAAAATATTAAAAAATTTTAAATATTAATAATAGATTATATTGGCAAAGCAAGTGGAATATATATATATATATGCTCGTGAATTCGGTTGATAGGTATAGTGAGCTTGATAAAAAAATTCAAAGATTGAACTTAGAATTTGAAATTCGAGTTTAAGTTTAATTTAATTAAATTTATTCGGGTTTAATTTATTTTGAAACAATTTCTTTTTTTTTATTTAAAGTGATTTTATATCCTAACCTAACTTAGATTTGATCAATATTCAAGTTTGGTTCGAGCTCAATCAAATTAGTGATATAATTGAACTAAATATTATGAATTTCAACCCACGTGACTTAAGCTTGATCATTATCGAATGGAATTGGAGTAATTAAATATCGAGCAACACTTAAATCTTAAGTAGTTTATAAGTAGGTTTAGCTCGGTAACATTCTTAAGTAAAAGTCTTTTTGGTTCTTTTATTATCATAACATCTAATTTTATGATAAAATTTATTAGAGATTATGATAAAAAAAAAAAAGAAGAAGATGAAATGTTATTAAATTATTCATTCGTTTTTTCTTACTTGAATCCGTGAAATCCCTGTCTTTTAATATAATAATAATAATAATAATAATAATAATATAAGACACGCCTTTCAGGTTGTTTTGTTTTTTTCCCAATTGGTATGGTATATTACGTTGGTATAAATGAAAAAGGAGTCGAAGTCAATAGAAGGAGGGTTTGGAGAGAGTCTTGTGTGTGATCGTTTTCGTTAGGCACAAGGTTAGTTAAAGAAGCAATTTACCACTACTTTTGATTCAAATTCATTCAAAACCGTGTGGCAGGTTATTGTTTTTTTTATACATCCAAGATAAAACTATCATTTTTACATAATATAAGGTTAACCATACCATATATTATTTCTTTATTTTGAGGGAAAGGGTAAGATTTTTTATTTCTTCTTTTTTCTTTCGAAAAAAACCTAACCGTCCTAACTTGAACCGATCAAAAGGCAATTTATATATAATTCCTGCATGCTTAGGCTCTTTATATGTTATATATAGTTGTGGATTCGTAATTATATTGAAGAAGGACGTGTAATGATTTGATGGAACTTCCTTTAACAAGTATTGTCCCGCTTTGGTATAGAATATTGTGCGATTTTGTCCCTAAATATTGCTACTTCTCATGAGGTCATCTATCATAAGATTAATTTAGTTTGATCACACTTAACTTTAGAGTTTCAGCGTGCTCTAAGCTGTTATTTTAAAAAGTGTTTCGATATTGAGAGTTTCATTACCTAACATTTAAGAAGTATTACAATCAATTTCCCTTTACAGAATCGATGTTCTTGTTAATTTCATTACATAAGTTCAAGATCACACTAAATAGGAACTCCTACCCTTTTGGTTAGTGAACTGTTCTGATATCACTTTATAGTAACCCAATCGAACTCTAAATGTTGAGGTATTGTATTTTCAATTTTGGCATGGAATGCTGTACGATTTTATCTCTTGGTATAGTAACTTCTCGAAAGTCATGCATCCTGAGATTTATCCAGTTTGAATATGCTTAACTTTAGAGTTTTAACGTACTTTATACTACTACACCAAAATGTTTCCATGTTTAAAGTTTTCTCACCTAATATTTAAGGAGCACTATATGATGCGTGTCATAATTAAAGTTATACAAGTGAGGTGAGTTGCATGGATTGACTTGCTTAACCCGTAAAAAAATATGAGTTGGGTTAAAAAATTTTGATCAGTTTAAATATAGGTTTTTTTGGCCCACCTTATTTTAACCGGTGGGTCAAAGTGAGCCAACCACTTGCAAGGTGGATTTGCTTGCATATTTGTGGAAAAAAAAATTATAAAAGAAAGGGAGGAAATAAATTGCAATCTTATTTGGAATAAGGTTTATAAGATGAATTTAAAATGCAAGAAATTAAACTAATAAAGGAAGATTATGTGGATTATAAAGCTTTCTTATTTATTGTATATTCTTTTGATAGTATATCATGGTTCTAGAAAAGCTTGTATCGAACTTTCCTTTCAAACTTTTTCTTTTTTTTTTTTTTTTTTTACTTATAGCTTCGTAAAATATATAAAGACATTGAGAATTCAAATTATTGGTTGAATGTGTGGTTTTTATTATAGCTGAGATAATTAAAAAGAGTCAAATATATTTCTTTAAAGCGCACATTAAAGACGTGGTAGATTAACAATATATTGGAAGAAAAAATCAATAAATAAGAGGTATTGAACTTATTATTGGATTGGAGAGGTTTAGAAGTAGCCTTTACACATGTTATCAAATAAACAATGTTCAAATTATATGTTTAAAAACCCATCATCTTTCTTGGTTTACTAAACACCTATCATTTAAACTTGAAATACGAGATGGGTCCTATAACAATGAGACTAGAGTAAGTTTAATTTGTCTTCACCAATCTCTATAAAATATACGTTTTCTAAATGAAATTAAAATATAATGTTATATGATCATTTCTGATAAGCTAGTCATTATACTTGTTTAGTTAAGAAACAATTAGAGATTAAAATTCTCTTGTTTTACTTTTACAAAACAATTAACTTTGTAGGAAACTAATGATATTACAATTCACGGGTTAGTCTACTTAACCTGCAACCTACAGTGAAGCGGGTTCCAGCCCATATTTATAAGTAGGCCAAAATAGGCTAATTCGCTTAACTTACGAGTCAATACAGGACGATCTAGGTTGGTCCATTGAGCTTGCTTGTACAGTTCTACTTATAAGAAAGAAAATATAAAGGAAATATTTTTCTTATACATTGATATAATTGTAAAGAAGTTGAGAGATATGCCTTACCGAATAAATTTCCTAAGTTATGTTTTTGCTTGATAACATATGTTTTTCTTTTAGTATAATTTGGATTAATATTCTATTTTGATAATCAAACATTATCCTATTAACTTCAACATATTGGAAAAAATTAGATGATGCTTTTAATGTCAAAGTAGTGGGAGGTAGTTGCGTAGATACATAAACAAGCCAAATTTACTCGCAACTTACTTAAGTTCAACTCGATAATTCTTCAAGCTCGATATAGTAGCGATTGAAATAAGCTTAAAGTCAAGCTATTTGAGTAATTTATCGAATTATTGAATATGTTAATATTTAATTCAACTAGCTCGTAAACTTTTTCGAAGTTAAGTTGATATATATATATATATACAAAATATAAAGTCTAACCTGAGTATGAACTATAAGTCTATTATTTAAGTCAAGTTTAAACTTAAAATTCAAACTTAATTTGAGCTTAAATTTTTAAAAGATGAGTTGAGCCCAAATTCTAACTTAATATTGTATCATGAACATGAACATGCAATATAATAAGCAAATGAATTTTGTTTTTCAAAGTATAAAATCTCTTATTTTCTATTAGTATTTTTCAAGGCAATTAACACTCTTAAATGTTTACCTAAGTGTAGATATATCTCTTAATTTTTCAAATGTTGCAAGTTACCTCTTTAGACTTCGATAACCTGATAATGAACCCCAAAAGTTACAAACAATCCCTTAAACTTTGACTTTAATGTGGAGATGCCCATTAAACATGTGATGATGTACTTTAAAACTTTCTAAAACTAAGAGTGCAAACGTTCTTTCTATTGCCAGTCTATTAAAATTTAGGCGATGATTTACAACATTTACAAATTTAGAGGGTATATCCACATTTAGTTTAAAGTTTAGGAAAATTATTCACAATTTCTCCTTAACTTTCAATATCATTCAATTATATGCATTTTTTTTTTAGTATGATTTTCTAAAAAAATTTCTCCTTGAATTGTGTAAGGCCTAGTAAGTCCATGTTAGGTCTACAATTTTAGTTTTTAATGTCTACCACTTTTTTATTGGAAACATTAATTTTTTTTTTTTTGTTTTAAATTCTATTTGTGTCCTTGTGGTTTTCAAAACCTTATAAAATTAGGATTTCCATTAAATCTGTTAAATTTTTTATACATTTTGGCCATATGTCAACTTTCAATTGGCTTAGGGATAGATAGATAATGTGGTTGAGATTTGTATAAATTCTTCTATCCAATTTTTCTTACTTTTAATTATTTTAATGTATTTTTTTATTATTTTGTCATATTATATAATTAAATTTATGTAATATTATCTTCATTATATTATACAGTTAAATATATTTAACGTTATAATTTTATTAAATTAATTACTACAGAGCCAGTTTGAAACTGAATATGTGTCACTAAATTGATGGATAATTTAATCGATTTAATTGATGTTTTACTTTTGTAAGGTTTCGAAAATGTTGAAAACTCAAATAGAAAGAAAAAAATTTTGAAAACTTAAATGAAGCAATGGCTAAACATTAAATACTAAAAATATACTTTTCCTTTGAAAAATACTTGACTCCATTTTAACTAAAACCATACCAAAGCTATAACTCGATTCGGTTTCTATGATCATATATTTGTGACTTCATTTAAGAGAAGTAGGTTGTAGCATATGTTTTGACTTGATAGATTATTCAAATAGTTTAAACTTAAGTTTGAATGTAGACCACTAATTGAACTCGAGAGAAAATGTCAAGTCCAGTTAAATACCTTACAAATGGATTGAATTTATTTGCACTTATACCAAAGCTAATTATTTCTCTCTCTCTCTCTTTTTTTGTTCTCCTAAAAATCAAAGACTTAGATTGTCATAGGACTAAAGAAAATCCCAGATGCTACATCCATCCGAAAAGGGGGAAAAAAATTGAACAACACAAAAAATGCCTTGGCCACGAGTGCATGTCATATATTATTGTTTGTTGTTACATAATTAAAATTAAAATGCATGATACCCTAGCAGCCCACTTGTACAACGTTAATAACAAGAACCCTCATGAGTACTATATAATGTGCATATTTTGAATATTGCAACGAATAAAACCGCAGGCCTAATACTAAGATACAAACAGTTATATTTATATTATAGGCCTTCTCTAAAGTTGCCAAATGAAATATGTAGAATGATGAGAACAAACTTCCATAATGTGTTTGTGATTTAAAGATAAAGGCTAACTATGGGCATATACCCTTTTGTTTTTTTTTTTTTAATGTATATATGTATTTGGATTTTCTTTTTTAATTTCGGTTAACAGCTTTTCTTGTTAAATAGACATGTGAGATGCATATAAACAAAAAGAAAAGATAGAAAGTGTTAAGAGTTAAAGAAATGAAAAGGTAAAGACTATTCTTTTTTTTTTTCCCCCTTTCCATGTATCCTATTTCTACCTGCTTATTTAATGCTTAACTTACTTTTTCTGGATATAAAAAAAAATGAGTATACAAAATATAAAAAAATAAAGATTTACAAATTTCACTCTTAAATTGATATTTAGATGCAAATAGATTCTATATTTAAGAGTGTGATTTTAACTCTTTAAAAATTTGAAAAATGTATAAATAACTCCTAAATAGACATGATATCCTCAAAATCGTGCATCTACATGGTGTTTTTAACAAAGGATATTAAGTTCTAGAAATAATTTGTGGTTGATTGGTATATTTTCAAAAGTTGTAAATTACACCTAACCAATAATTTATTTATTCTTTGTAAGTAATATATGATAACTTAAGGAAGAATAGATTCAAATTTGATCTATCAAAAAATTAATATTTATACTATTAAACTATAACTATTTAGATACCTAACTAATAATTCAAGATTATATTTGTGACGATCATGAGTATACCTTTCTCATTAAACCTATATTAAATGTGTCAAGACAAAGATACTGCAGCTTTTAAATAATTGCCATTTCCGGTCAATCTTTGGCGGCAGTTTTACGTGTCTCTTTGAATCCTTCCCACATCATTATTATTAAATTGTGATATTATAATCTTGTGTTCAGAGTAGTCCCTTTGCTTTCTTCATGACGGTGATAGCTTGAGAAAACAGAAAAACGGAAACGGGAAATTTGGAGATACATTTGGTTTTTGCAATTTGCTTGACATTTTATTTATTTGTCATTGACCGGCCAACCACTCTATGGGGAAGTCACTCCAACCTAGACAAAACAAAAATGAAGCGGATAAAAAAAAAAAAAAAACAAAAAGAAAGAAAGTGGAACAGCTGTGATGAATCAAGTCGAAATGATTTGGTATTAAATTTAAACTCGAGTTTAATTTAAAATTTTAAAATCGTTTGTATTCTTAAGTTTGATCAAATTTATAATTTTTAGTTCGAACTCAATTCACATAAGTGATATTCGGTGAGCTTAAGTTGAACTCAATTAAACTTGTATCTACTTAATTATCTAAAAATTATTATTATTCTAATTAAGATACTATTGTTATCAAAAGATAACTTGAGCTCAACTTATATTTAAACTCACTTAGGCTTGCTAATTAATCAAGTTGTGAATAAATATTATGCCAATTTGTATCCTCTCCATTTAGGGTCTCTCAATTTCCTTCACTTAGACCTCTAGGATATTGCCACATGTAGTGTATCATTAAAAATAGATGATCCAAATTAACTCCTTCCATTTTTTTTTTTTTTTTTTAAAGCTGAACTCAATATGCTTAAAAATAAAATATGTACGTCCCAAACTTACCCCAAGAATTTTGCACTAAAATTATCCTGTTCTAAGTTTTAAAATTCACATTAATCTTTGTATAAAACATCCAAATCGACCAAAAATACTTTTAATTTCTAAAATTATAATACATCACCTAGTCTTATAAGCCATCAATAGAAGTGAATAAAAAAATAAAAAATAGAATCGTTTCCAACTAATAAAAGTTCCATCCATGTTGAAAAACATTGTTGATGTTTGGCTCGTATATAACCGTATCTACACCGTATTCATCATGGCTTGTCTCGCGCTGCTACGATGGACGATGTTGTCGCTGTCTGCTGTATCCGACCAAAAGTACTTTGGACTGTTGATGGTTTGTTACAGAGAGAAATTGTCTTTAGACCTTTAATTCAGATAATAACTTTTCTACGTTTGGAGATTGAGGAGCTTAACACCTACTTATAGCTACATATCCATTTTCACGATTGTAAATTTATTCATACTTTAAATTAACCTATTCGTGATGGTCCTCTTTCATTTGATTGTCTTCTAGTTTATTATTTATTGGAGATCAATATTATATAATATAATAATTTAAACTAATTAAATTATGTTGAAATTTGATTTCAAATTTGATTTTGGATATTTTAGGAAAAAGATCTTTTAGATCTCTCTCCTTTTTTTACAATTTCATAAATCTTGGAATCTTTTTTTTTTTATTATTATTAATTTAACAACTTTTAGTTAACTATTATGAAGTTAGTTCAGTTAGTTTTATTCAAGATAATTTAGTTAGTTTACTACAGATAATTAGTTACAAATAGTTAGTAGTTATTTATTAGTAACTTTATAAATACTTGTAGCAATAGCAAAATTTATTAATTTTTAGTTTAGTACACATTTCTACATCTTGATTCTTCCTTGTTCCATATTTTCCTTTTTTGCATTTTATTCCTAATTCACTATAGTTACAACTCTACAGTTAAATACAAGCAGTAGCTTTACGTAGTTTCTATTTCTTTCATGGTATCAGAGCATTTCCATTGAAATCTCTTTAGAGAAGGAATTCAAAGAACTATCTAGTCTATACTACTTGCATCCGAATGAGAATCCTTCTCTTGTACTTGTAGATACAATCTTAACTGGAGCAAATTATCATTCATGGAGTCGAGCAATGAGAGTAGCTTTGCTATTGAAGAATAAGCTGAAATTTGTGGATGGATCTATCACACAACCGGATAAGAATGATAAATTATACTTAGCCTGGGAGAGGTGCAATACAATGGTGCTTTCGTGGTTAGTAAACTCCTTATCCAAATCTATAGTACAAAACATAATCTAGGGAGAAAATGCATGTAATGTTTGGAAGGATTTACAGGATCGATTTTCTCAAAGAGATTCCTTGAGAATTTTTTATTTACAAGAAGAAATCTATAATATGTATCAAGGTTCACTTAGTGTTACTGAATATTATACAAAACTTAAGATTTTATGGGATGAATTGCCAGTTTTGAGACCTTTTCCTATTTGTGAGGGACATAATGATTGTATAGTTGTAAGCACAATGAAGACATATCAAAATTTTGATCAAGTGATTCAATTCATTGAAATATTGAATGATTCCTTTGCTTAAGTTAAAACACAAATTTTGCTGATGGATCCATTGCCTAATGTTAATAAAGCTTTCTCATTAGTGACTCAATAAGAGAGACAAATGTTGACTAATGTAAAGCAAGGATTTAATGATTCAAGTGTTTTTGTTGCTAGATTAGGAACATAGAGGTTTCTCAATAATAATTTAAAAAGGCTTGTTTATTCTTTTTGTGGCATGAATGGCCATACCATTGACAAATGCTATCGAAAGCATGGTTTTCCATCAAGTTTTTAGGCAAGAGTTGATCTAAGAACCAATAGCTCAAGGAGAATAAATCAAATAAAATCTATCCAAATGAATGAGATAAGTAGTCCTTTCCATTTTACAAAGGATCAATATTATAAACTTATTAGGTTGCTTGAGAAGGGTAAGTCAGAACATGTTGAATCAACAGAGGCTAAATCATCCACTTAAGTTGTAAAACCTTTTGACGGTATTTTCTATTCTCTTGTTAATTCTTGCTTCAAACAGAATTAAATCATAGATACTAGGGCTAGCGGTCATGTCACTTGTTCCTTAAACAATCTGTCTTCTTTTAAGTCTGTTTCTTCTATGAATGTACGGTTACCTAATAATCATCAACCATAAGTTACATATATTGGCACAATAAAGCTAAATGATTACTTAACACTTGATGGAGTCTTATGTGTTCCTAGCTTCCAATTTAACTTGGTGTCAGTCGTTAAGTTTACCTCTTAGCTCAATTGTCGACTTGTTTTTATTGCAAGAGAGTGTTTTGTACAGGAAATGAAGCATTACAAAATGATTAGATATGCTAAAGTGGATAAAGGGCTTTACTGTTTTACAAGTGAAACTTTAAAGAATAAGGATAGTATAAGTTGTCTTGTAAGTAGTAGTGTAATTTGAAATAAACATTATAATCTGTAGCATTTTCAATTGAGGCATTCTCTAAGTGAGAAACTAAGGATAATTTATAGATTGTGTCTGGAAGTTTAGATCAATAATATAGATGATCCTTGTAATGTTTATCATTTAGCAAAGCAAAAAAGATTACCATTTTCTTTAAGCACTACAACTTCTACTATTCCTTTTGAACTTGTGCATTTTGACATATGGAGGCTTATGCAAGTTCCTATAAGAAATAGTAAGTATTACTTTTTAACTGTTGAAGATGATTTTAGTCATGTTACTTAGGTTTTTTTGATGAGATTTAAATTAGAGACCCGAATTTTGATGAAGCAATTTATAGTGTATGTTGATACTCAGTTTAGTGCGAAAGTAAAGGTTATACGAATAGATAATGGGCAAGAGTTCAACATGCCCAAATTTTATGATTTTTATGGAATCATCCATCAAACTTCTTGTGCTTGAATTCTACAACAAAACAGTGTTGTAGAGTGTAAGCATCAACACATACTTCAAGTAGCTAAGGCACTAAGACTACAGGCAGAGTTTCCTTTACAATTTTGGGGAGATTTCATCTTACATTTAGTCTATTTGATCAATAGATTTTCTACTACTGTTTTACATAATAGCAGATCTTATCAGGTTCTGTTTAAAACAATACCAAATTATACTCAACTTTGAGTGTTTAGGTGTTTGTCCTTTGCTTCTACACATGATTAATTGCGGCATAAATTTGATCTACGAGTTGTTAGATGTGTGTTTCTTAGATTTGTTAAGGGAATGAAAGGCTATCACATTTATGACATAGAGAAGCAGCAAGTCTTAATCTCACGAGATGTTATTTTTTATGAATTAGTTTTTCCATTCCTTTATCATTAGAGTTTAGATAGTTCTTTTACTACTGATGTCATTTTTCCTAATCTTCCTGATAGTAGTGTTTATTCTAATCATTCCACACATAATGAAGGTTTTTTTTGATGTTTCATCTATAGTTAATGATCAGCCAACAGTTAGACGATCTAATAGAATTATACGCCTTCCTGTTCATTTGAATGATTATATTTGTAGCATTAAGAATCCTCATTCTATAGCCTTTGTTTTTAGTTGTGAACATCTTAATCCTTCATAGAAAGCTTTTATTTATGTTGTTGATAAGATTAATGAACTTAAGAGCTTTAATGAAGTAGTGAAATTTCATGAATGGAGAGAAGCTATGCAATTTGAAATTTCAGCACTTGAAGCTAACAAAACTTAGGAACTTGTTGAATTATCTCAAGGTAAACAACCCGTTGGTTGCAAGTGCATATACAAAATCAAGTACAAGGCAAATGGAAGCATTGAACGCTATAAAGCAAGGCTTGTGGCCAAAGGTTATACAAAACAATTTGGTATAGATTATTTGGATACTTTTAGTCCAGTTGCTAAGATTACTTTAGTACATTTGTTGTTATCTCTTGTTGCTTCACGAGGATGATTGTTACATCAACTAGACATCAATAATGCTTTCCTTCATGGGGATCTTCATGAAGAGGTCTATATGACTTTTCCTAAAGGATTTCATTCTTCGAATTCTTTTAAGGTGTGTAAGCTACTCAAATAGTTATATGGATTGAAACAAGCCAGTTTTCAATGGAATGAGAAGCTTACTCATGCACTTCTCACTTACAGTTTTCAGTAGTCCACAGCAAATTATAGTTTGTTTTTTAAACAGACTAATAATCATTTCCTTGTCTTGCTTGAATATGTGGATGATTTGCTTGTGGTAAGTGATTCAATGGATGCCATTGTTGCAATTAAGAAGTATTTGCATGATGCTTTCAAGATCAAGGATCTTAGGGAGTTGAAATATTTCTTAGGGCTTGAAGTGATACGAAATAGTAAGGGTATTAATCTTTGCTAAAGGAAATATTGTCTTGATCTTCTTAAGGATACTAGGTTTCTTAGGGCTAAACCTATTTCTTCTCCTATGGTAACTTTTGTTAAGTTGAGTAAAGATGATGGTTCTCCTCAGCTTGCTAATCCTTCTGTTTTTCATAGACTCATTGGGCACCTATTGTATGTCACATACAATCGGTCCGATATTTGCTTTGTTGTTCAATAGCTTTCTCAGTTTCTTGACAAGCCTATTATTTTACATCTTTAAGCTGCTCATTGTATACGTCGCTATCTTAAAAGAACTCCTGGTCAAGGGTTATTTTTCCTAGCTAGTTCTTCCTTTTAGCTACGCGTTACAGTAATTCAAATTAGGCTACATATCCTGATTCTAAGTGGTCCGTCACTGGTTTCTGTATTTTCTAGGGAGACTCACTTATTTCTTGGACATTCAAGAAACAATCAACTGTTTCTCGGTCATCTTCTAAGGTTGAGTATCTTGTTCTTGCTACTATGGTTTGTGAACTTCAGTTGTTATTTTATCTGCTCAAGGATTTTTGTTGTGATCATGAAGGACCAGCATTACTATTCTATGATAACCAATCGACTATGTATATAGCATATAATCTTGTTTTTCACTAGTAGACGAAATATATTAAGTTGGATTGTCATGTTGTTCTTAAGAAACTTCAAGCTGGAATTGTCTGCTGAGCATTGTGCTCTTACTACCACGATTTATGAACTTGAGTGGTTATTTTGTTTGCTTAAGGATTTTGGTTGTGATCATGAAGGACCAGCATTACTATTTTGTGATAACCAATCTATTATATATATAGCATATAATCTTGTTTTTCACTAGCAGACGAAACATATTGAGTTGGATTGTCATGTTTTTCTCAAGAAACTTCACGCTGGAATTGTCAAACTCCTGCCTATTCCTACTTCACAACAACTTGCTGATGTATTCACTAAAGTTTTTCCTCTATCCTCCTTTACAACTTTCTTATTCAAGTTGGGAATTCAAAATGTTTTTGTTCCAACTAAAGAGGCGAGGGAAGAGAGTAGGGGAGGTGGTATTAAGTTGACAACTTTAGTTTATTGCAAGTAGTTAGTTACAAGTAATTAGTAGTTATTTATCAATAGCTTTATAAACACTTGTAGCCACAGTAGAATTAATTAATTTTTAGTTTAGTACACGTTTCTACATCTTGATTCTTCCTTTGTTCTGTTTTTTCCTTTTCTACATTTCTTTCCTATTAATTAATTTTCTATTCTATTTATTGTTATTATATTCTAATTTATTGTTTATTGGGGGTAGATATTATATAATATAATAATTTAAATTAATTAAATTATATTGAAATTTGATTTCAAATTTCATTTTGGACATTAATTAATGAAATGAATATAATAAGAAAACATAATAAATGATGATTAATTCCGTATTTCTAATGTTACTAGAGATTAACTAAAAGATACTCATGGGTGATATTTTTATCTCATGAAAGAGTGAATGTAAAATCTCAAAATGGAGTAATGGCGTCCACTATGTGTGAATTACTTTATGTCATTGTTCATGAATAAAAAATTTTATTTTCGGTTCAATTTTTTTAATTATAAAATAATTCATTTAGAACATGTAAATGTGAATATGTGATGTTATATTATATATAGTATATTAATTATTATATATTATATACTTGTTTGTATTATATAATATAATATATATTATATTAGATATTATTTATTTATATATTTTTTATTTTTGAGATTGGCTTGACCTTAAACCATTGAGCTAAACTGCTGGTTCAAGGTTAGTTCAACTCACTGATTCGATGACTCACCAACTTGGCAGGTTATCATAATTGAATTGCCTGAGCCCTTAAAGCGGTGGTTTAATAGCTAGTTTTGAACTAGTTTATAGTTTGAAATCAGCCCTTATATATATCTATTTATAATTACTTATCCATTTTCATGAATATATATATATATATATATATAAATTTATCTATACTTTGAATTAACCTATTCATGATGGTTCTCATTCATTTGATTAAGATATTAAAGTAATAAAATGAATATAATAAGAAAACATAATAAATGATAATTAATTCCTGTATGTCTAATATTACTAGAGATAGTTCAACCCTCTAAACAATTTTCTAATTTTATGAAAATAGGACAATTGATGGTTGCTGAATGTAATAATTGTTGAATCGTTCATCAACATTGTCATAATTTAAACCTCTAAACTCTTAAGCCAAGCTTAATCGAACTGGGCCTCAAGGCCCAAATTCTTCCAACTTTTGCTTTGACTTGTTCTAACTTCTTTCAAGCTCTTCTAAACAAATTAGAGCTCTTATTGAAGATATGCTCATGACTTGATTAAGTTTAGGAACCTTTGTCTAGGAAGCTTGTATTAAAGGTGGTCCAAGTTGATCACTTGTATAGGGCATAAATTGCCCGGCCCATTCCTTACAATTAGCTTAGGCTTGAAGCCTTTAACCAAAATCACCCATCAACACAACCTATGAAGCCAATATGCAATAACCAAATTACTCTTCACATGACATCAAAACTAATTTCATAAATGTACAAGACACATTAAAATCAACTATTATTTTGTTTGTGAGAAACTTTTGAATAAGAATTATATTCAAAAAACCAACTTATCAACGTATTTACTATGTCATTTCAGAACTTGAGTGGACTATATTTGTAGCAAGTAAGGAATGTATGATATATACAATCTAACTTGAGGGGAAATGTTGTAATAATTTGGTTGTATCATTGAAGGGCATTCTCATACTTTCATATTTATACTTCATAATAATCCTAACACTTTTCTGAAAAAAAAAAAAGAATAAGAAAAAGGGTAGGAAAAAAGGGATTTGAACATGTTCTTCCTGCGATCATATTCTACCTTGTACAAGATAGAGTTGCTTACCTCAAGCTAGATGATATGACAGAAAATCAATGTTGCCATATCTGAATTGGGTAGTTGACACACATAGATGAGAGGGTTAAAAGGATGAAACTAGATTCATCTTGGGATGGGATAGGATGGGATGGGATGGGATCGGTTTTATGGTCAATTTAGATCAAACCAAGTTGAACTTAAGGTTCAATGTAGTATTGATAACACTGAAAAAAATAGTAAGTGCTAATGATTTTAAGAAAAATTAAGGACAAAAGCAGCAGAGAGAGAGAGAGAGAGAGAGAGAGAGAGAGCACGAATGAAACTCATTTTCCATATGCAAAGAATGAATGGTATCCCCAGCATCTACACAATCTCAAATGAATGAATACAGTATCCATCATATTGAACCCAAAAAAAAAAAAAAACTTAATTAAATAAACAATTCAAAACAAGACTGGAAAAGGGGAAAAATGAACAAAAGAACCAAAAAATCATGTTAGTATAGTACCACAGCCTAGAGGAGCAGGCTTCCTTATTTATTTCTTGAAGTGCCTTGGCTTTCATAATACTATTGCCGAGAGTTCCTCATAGACAGTCCTGATATCCGGCCTCTCAGCGGCCGGATAAATGCATCTGAGAGCTACATAGAGCATTTCATCAAGAATTCTTGATACCCGTTCGGAGTTATCAGCTGGCGTAATGTGTCTATCATAACACTCATCAGACCGGCCTTTCGCAGCGAGTAAACGTACCCAGTCAGTTAAATCAACAACTCCAGGATCACCAGATACTATCTCCCCAGAGCTTTTCCCTGTCAGAAGCTCTAACAGTACGACGCCCAAGGCATAGACATCGCTCTTCAATGATGGCATTGGCTTGCTTGAGCTGGCGAATTCTGGTGGCCTATAACCTAGTGCACCTGCATTCAAGACCTGCTCAGTAGTTCCGGCTGTTGTCATTATTCTATGGAGACTGTAATCAGTTACGAGCGCATTCAAAGTATTAGTTTCCACCAATATATTAGTGGATTTCAGGTTTCCATGGGGTATTGCTCGCTCATTATGAAGGAAGTTTAAACAACGTGCCACATCCACAGAGATCCTGAGACGAACATCAAGAGAAAGGACTGGTAATTGCCTTGGTTCTTGCTCTGCAGAAGAAATGGAGAACAAGAAGGGAATGTGAAATAACATTACACCCACTGGTGAAGGTTTATTTTTATCTGCAATTCAAGAATTTCAGTGGGAAAATTTTAGAGAAACAAGTAGAAGTGGGATGCACGATTAATTAGGTGACTTGGGGATCCAAAGACATATAAATCAAAATTGTTGATCATGCCAAGTTTCTAAACAAAAAGAAATTCATTACTTGGAGCCTAAACTAGCTATTAATCCAATGCCAAATTCACTAGAGAGAAACATCGCATGCTTAAAAACATGGGGGTCGGTTGCTGTCAAACCATAACCAGATAAAGATTTAAAAACAGAAAATAATTGAAGCAGGGAATTCGCCATTTTTCATTAGTTATAGAAACTTGTGGTACGTGTGCATTATGCATGGATTCTGAAAAATATGAACGGACCTTTTTTTATAACAGCCATAATTCTAACCAAGTCTCTGCTCAAAAGTGCCAATTATTCTGGGGGAATGCAGGGCTATACAACACGACTTTTATTAAGAGAGTACATAGACAGGCTAGGAAAGTGTTTTTTTTTTTTTTTTTCATGCATGTCTGACAATCCAAAGGATAAGCTGCCAGGTTACAGAATTTTGTTATTGGGGGAAAGTAAAAGGATTAGCACCGGTCAACTAGAAAGGTGTTTGGAGTCTTTTGATGCCTCAATGAAGACATGAGTTCATGATCAGGGCTTAGTTGTAGATTAAATGTTTCTCCAAGGGAATGGCATGGTATAGAGCACACATCAATTTTGTGGAAATGGGAAAATTGGGATCTAATATAAAGAAGTAATAAAAATTGGAAAGAGATACTGGCAGCAAATATTCTCTGCTCTTCAGTTAGCAAAGTGTAAACGGAAATTTAAAGTTAGCTGTACATCCTTGATTTCGTGCCTAAATTGATTGATATCCTAGTATCCTGCCTGCAGAGTAAAATCCCATCCATGGAAATCCCCATAAGGAAACACTTAGGTTACTTGAACTAATGCTTCATCAATCATGTAAACTATTTTAAAATTGGAATATGGATGAAATCGAGGATATATTTTAGAGGCACCAACCTATAAAATTATAGTCTACTCTAATTTTCAGCAATTTGAGAGCATCATGGGATGCTAGATTTCATCAAACTCAAGAAAACTTAAACTTACCATGAAGATAAAGGTCCAAGCTGACTGCATTCACATAATCTGATATGATAAGTTTTTCATGCTCTTTTGGACCCCAGTAGTAACCTTGAAGAGAAACAAGATTTGGATGGTTGATGCTCCCGAGCTTCTTCACTTCCCTAGAAAAGTCCTTCCGTCCTTTCACGATACCTTCCCTCAACCATTTGACAGCTAAAATATGACCCGAGTCAAGCTTTGCCTTGTATAGTGTTCCATGACAACTCCTTCCTAACACTTCAGCTGGAGCACGTGATAGCGCTCCTGCTGTGAAATGAAAGGAGCCTTCAAATAGATGCAAGTCACCGTCCAATTTGTCAGGAGAACAGACTTTAAGCACTGCTGGACTTTCGGGGTTAGGTTGTTTTGAAGGGGAAGTACTGGAAGAAGATATCAGGGACAGGGGAGAGGGCATCCCTTCATCTTTTCTAATAGACTCAGGACGGTTGACATCCTTAGACTTTTTTATAGCTGATGAAGTTGCTGAAGATTGAGGTACAGATTGCATTTGTGAAGACGGTGGATGGTCCAATGGTTCAGGCTTTTGTGGAGCTGAAGTATGAGAAGAAGAAAAGTCCCCTTGTGGATAGTCTTTTTTCACAGTATCTCCATTCAATGGATTCCTTTCCTCTTGGCAGCATTTGCTGTAATATATGATAAAAAACACGAGAATTATCATCCCGACACCTCCTATCAACCCTGCAATAAGGGCAACTTTGATGGCAGTTTTCATATGGGGCCTATGATTCCTTGGAGAGATCCATGGAGCCCCTTTTGGAGACAATGCATGAGGAAAAACTAGCAATGGATTTCCTGGATGGAATGAGGATTCAGGAAATCTCCTTAAATTGCTGGGTATAGCCCCTGACAAATTATTATAGGAGACATCAAATCCTTCCAGTCCATTTGGCATGTCATCAGGGATGCTTCCATCAAAATTGTTGTGGGAGAGGTTTAGGTATACCAGGTCATGGAACATTCCTATTTCATGGGGCAAATGACCACTCAACAAGTTACTTGATAGATCAAGAGATGTGAGGCTCAAGTTTTGAGCAGAACCAATCGAGGAAGCATCCAAGCCATCCCCTAGGGGTATAGAACCAGAAAAATTGTTTCCAGACAGATTAAGATCAGTCAATGTTGTTGAGTTGAAAAGACTTGGAAGAAGGGATCCACTGAGCTTGTTAACGCTTAGGTCTATTACCTTTAATTCAGGGTATGTACCTAGCACTTGAGGAAGAATGCCATCTAGTAGGTTCCTTGATACTTTGAATGTCGTCAGCCTCAGAAATTGAGAGGTTTCGAACGGCAGTGTTCCCATCAATGAATTCAAGCTTAACTCAATGACCTCTATGTAGTTACCCCAATTCTGAATTCTGGATAAATTACCAGAGAGATTGTTATTGCTGAGGTCAATGACTGCACAATGCCCCACAGTGGCAGGCAATGGGCCTGACAGTTTGTTTGAAGATAAATTCAGTGTCTTCAAAGTTGCAGAAGTAATACTCCCTAGTGGACCTGCCAACATAAATTTAGATCAGTTAAGAGTTGAAATTAAGATGCCTGCACTGGACATTCAGAAAATCCCAAGTCGTCCCCAAGATCTCACCGATTCATTGAAACTATATTGAACAACTAAAAAAATTGAATGCTAGAAACAAATTGAAAAATTTACTTTCAAAAGAAAACTATAAATCCCGATTTCATATGTTGTTTGAAATATTCTACAGGGGCATCGTGACTGAAATCTAAGCAACAAAGCTCGTAATAATTCATGTTTCAAGGTTTCCTTGAAAGTAAAACTTGATGCATCAGGTTGGCATTGGTCCACCTTCTTAATTTCCAACTCATGTCACTGACAACGAACTAAACTCTAAAAAATTTTACTATCAAGTACAATATCCTTTATCAGCCCGAAGATTCACTTATAAAGTTTTTCCCCCTAGCCTAGTTACCCACAAATGCATGCCCAATGAGTCTTTCTGAAGAACAATTGGAAAACCCAATTAAAAGCACATAATATTCAATGCATAGAGCATCTGACTGGATGAATGCAAGCAGATTCCACAGATTTTCAACTAGAAATCCTGTTGTGATTATGAAATAAATCCCCATTACGGTTTTTTTCATATGTGTAAACATCTACATGTGCGATAAATGTAGTTTACTGCAATTAAGTACGTAAGAAATGTGCATCCAGATCCAAGATACCTTCCAGCAAGTTGGAGCTGAGATCAAGTTCAGACAAAACCATTGAACTCTCTTGCAGAAGTGCTTGTGGTAATGACCCTGACAAATTGTTATTACCAAGACAAAGGATCTTTAAAGATACTACAAAGTTGAAAGATGGTATTTTACCCTCCAACTGATTGTTACTGGCATCAAACACCTCCAAACTATCAAAATATGGCATCCCATCATGCGCAAAAAGCTCCCCCATCAGCTCATTGTAGCTGACGTTCCAGTACTGAATTGTTGAAACAAGACCCGACTTTCCAAGGTCGAAATCTAGAGTACCCAAAAACCGATTACTACTAAGGTCAATATATACTATATCACCCAATAAAGAGAGCAACCCAGTAATATCCCCAGAAAAGGCATTACTATGCAAATTCAAGTACTTTAGTTGATCAAGCCCTGAGTTGAGGATTGAGATATTCCCAGTCAATTGGTTATTCGAAACCGATAAATTCTGGAGGTTGGTAAGACTAGATAAAGCACTGAAGTTGAATTCACCAATGAGACCAATATTGTCAAGCAGAATGGATGTTACATGACCATCACTACATGTTATACCAAACCAATTCTCCGGGCATCCATCAGATGCCAAAGAATTGGAATTCCAGGAATCAAAAACTTTCCCTGATGGATCTTTCTGAAATCCTTTTTTGACCTCTAGAAGTGCTTCAACTTCAGACTGTGATTGACCTAATGAATTTGCTACCAGTAACAAAATTGTCAAACAGATTATCTGCATTACTTCTCAAATAACCGCTGTCCCAAAAATTCAACCAGTTCAAGCAAAAAGACCAAAACTTTATGAATAATTAGCACTATTTACAAGCAAAACCATGTCAAGATTCAATCTTTACTTATACCCAAAACGAATTTTGGGCCAAAATCACAATAGAATGCCAAAAAAAAAAAAAAAAAAAGGACCTTTAAAACTCATCAACTAAAAAGCTGACTGAAATTAAACAGTGTACAAGAGGAAAGACAAAATATAGATTTAGGAGATAATAATTACAAAATCATGACCCACTTTTTACAAGCCAAAATGAAAAGTACACAGATGAGGAATCATCATGAAAAGAGCAAATAAATTCAGAATGAAAAAGTACAAACACACACACACACACACACATACATTATCATTCCACGTTTTCATCAACCAGGAGTTGATCTAGTTTCTAATTCAGTTTCCGAGTCAAACAACAAGCAAACAAATCAATAAACTAAATATTAAAAAGGAATCTCCTTTCAAGTGAACATTTTCCAATGTTGTGTTTTAGAGAGAGACAGAGACGGTTTATGAAATATGAGCAAAAAGGTAGTGGTACTAAAATAATGCAGTAGACTAGGAGTAGTACGGTAACATTGGGAGTAGATAGATAGAAAGATAGATAGAGATAGAAGAGAGAGAGAGAGAGAATGAATGAAAGTGAAAGGGAAATGTTAATAAAAAGAAATCAGGAAAAGATCCAAAAGGAGAGGGGAGACCACTGAATTAAAAGCTGAATTGCAGATCAGAGGCTGTTAGGTGATGATGTTTTATCGTAGACTCAGCAAAAAATGGACCCATGCAATACATACCCTACTGACATATTCACCTGTTATTAAATTTTACAAATTACTCTACAAGCAGTTGGTATACAATAAACTCGGAATACACGCAAAACATATAAATTAGGTTAAAATGAGGAAAAAAGAAAGATAACCGTATCTTCGAGAAAAGCTTTATTAAATCACGTGCATAATAAATCAAGATTTAATGTGTCCAAATATTTATAATTATTATTGACGCCTGGTTTTCATCCAATCAAAGCTTAACAAGTAAAACCCATCATGAAAAATAGTAGATAACACTAGAGAAAATAGTAGATAACGCTCGAGCAAATAGCGAGCTCACATATTACACCGTATCACATGTTACACCATAATCCCCTCATGAGGCCATGAGCTTAAGTGCAATGAAAAAGCGAACCGATGGTAAGCATGTCCTTTACATCCCGACATGTCTAATGACCCAAATGACGACTGTCCGAGCATGTTACCTCCCTACCATCGAGCTAATGTTCATTGATTGTCTAGCGTAAGTTCAAGGGTCAACTCACCTCCATCAAGCATCAACTAACTCTTTCCTCAACATATTAGCTTAATTTTTGTCTTTAGCGCCTTCTCTATGATGTAGCTTAATAATAAATGTCTGACATTCGTGATAAGATTAGCATACCTTGCAACCCCTGCTCTTGTCAAGTCATTAAACTATAGATTTGGTGATTTGATCGATCACAACATCTCGCCCATAATAAGGCTTAATTAAAACCATAGAACGTATTGCCTGCCAACGGTTAATATGAGTGAACCCTCTATCGTCAAGTGTTTAAAAGCACTAAGAAGTAGGGGGATGGCCACTAAAAAAAAAAAAAAAACGATCTCCACTTTACACTCTCTATGAGCTTTTTCGTCTCTCCTTCTCTCCCAATTAGGGCTAAATGCATTACCCTTACACTAGGTGAGCATAGCCCCTTGGTTCTCTAGCACTCATCCCTCTTTTGTCTTGGTCCTCCTTGTAGGTATTGAGAAGCAAGAGTTAAAGTCCAAGCCCAATCAAGCCAAACTCCATACAATCTTGTAGCTTTTAATTGGTCTAACTACAATCAACAACCATTATGATACTTATGCTAATAGAGGGGTTAGGGTATTGATTTTTATGAGATCTTTAGTATTACTGGATATTACACATGGTTATCTTGCTCTTAATAAATCTTTCATTTTTTTTTTATTAGTTTCGAATTTAAAATTGGAGTATAAGCCTTAAGGCTCCTATAGTGCTTTATGGATTCCGTTAATGCATACTTCAAATACTTGTTAATGATTAGAAAAAATCATTTTATCTTGTCAACAAGTGCTTTAAAGTTATTTGTTAAGCATTTAATAAAAAAACTTTTCATGTTTTCTAATACGGATTGCATACTTACTGAAAAAATAGGTATAAGAAAAATTAAAGGCTTTTTATTTCTTATTTACCAAGTGCCAAGATGCCCATTGATAATTTTTCCTTTTCTCTTAATCTTTTAGCAAGTATCTAAGAGTCAAAATTTTTTTTTATCAACATTATTACATATTATAACTTGAGAGAAAAATGACTAAAAGTTGATTCATCGTATTAAGAAATTAGTATTTATATTATTAAGTTACAATAGTGTTAGCTTAAGAATCAATTAATGTTTTTCCTTTTCTTCTAATCTTTTAACAAGTGCCATATGCTCCCATTATATTTATCCTTTATATTAATGATATGAAGTTTATACCAAACAACATCCAATTAGCACCCATTCATATAAATTGTCCTCCCTATATTAATGATATGAAGTTTATACCAAACAACTTCCAATTAGCACCCATTCATATAAATTGTCCTCCTCAAAAGCTTGTTAATTCGAATATATTTGCTATTTTCGATGGTTTTCATATATTATGTATTTCCAAGTTAAAGATGCTCTTACATATTTTGTTTATGATTACAAGTGAAAGTCGTACATTAAACAAAATATAACATTTAAAATATATGAGAGTTGTTTACTGTGCCCTGTCAGTATTAAACTTAAAAGAATCCCTTGGTTTAATTTAACTCGTTAAAAAATTTCTGCAAGATTATTTTGCTGACATTGGGGTGTGTAGTTGATGAGTTGTGTCATAGTGTGAACTTTGACTTCGATATCTTATTTTTTATATAATAAAATTGATGTAATGTTTTCAGATTTTAGTTATGTGTTAATAAGCTGGCAGAAGAAGAAAAAATTATATGTTAATAGGTGAATTATTAAATATTAACGGCTGTTTATTTTTTGGAATGAAATGGATGGGGAATGGACAAATTATACTTTCGATGGCTATTACTAGGAATAAGTTAAAAATTTAAATTCTAGTTTTTACTAATTACAGAATTAAAATAGGAATATAACCAAAAATAACAATATAGTCCTATTTGGATTTTTGGAAAATAACAAAAAAGTTATATAATTTTTCTTATTAATTAAGAACATAACTGTCTATCAATTCAACATTTTATCCTTGTGGAGAGAATAAAAAATTCCATATTTACTCCATCTCTCAAAAGGTAACAAATATTTCCTGTAGAGAGAATAAAAAAGCTAGAATAAAAGTTTTCCAACCAATTTTCAAATAAATAAAATATGCAAAGTGTTTTTAAATATTCTTTCTCTATTATTGCCAAGTAAATAGGCCATAAATGTATATGCATCCACGATATATGTACCTAAAATAAAAGAAATAGAATATAATATATATCATTGGTTAAAAAAAAAATGACATATGTTAATAATAGAAATTACCATAAGACTTTAAAATCATTTTTTATTTTCATATTCTAATTTACTGGAAATTAAACTCTTTACTTAATATGGAGGATGTAATATAAGGAGAAGTAAAAACTGCAAAATGAACAAAATTCACTGATCTATTAGAATTAACTTTCTTTTTTTATTTTTTTATTTTTGTGCAATACGAAGCATACTCAAATTTTAATAGAAATTAAAGAATTTATTGATAAAAATTAATAGTTTCAGGGTGTAACATCTCTTACTCTTTAATATTGTAGAAGTTTTTTTTTTTTTTTTTTCCTAACAAAAAAAATCATCTTTCCCAAATTGATTATACATTTTTTTAAAATTAAATACATGACTTAAAATAGCTTATCACTTTATAAACATCACTTAAATAATTATCAAAACTGACGAATAAAAACTATCAAAATAACTCGTCTCTGCTTAACCACTATTTAAAATAAGCATCCAAAATAACCTATGTCAACATATTATTTTTATATTTATTTAACAAAAATTATATAAGATACTAAACCATCTTATCGTTTTAATATTATATATATAATTCTTTGTTTCAGTCTTTAACAAGTACACCCGAGTAGGTGTAAATTTTTTATTCATGCTATAACAGTACCGATCTTAAGCACGTTGTTATGTTATAGACTCGTGATGGGACAGATCAGAAACATCAGCGGGTCATAATCGGATCTGGAATCGGAATCCTCCTGCATCGTGTTTGGTTGACGCGAAGGTTAGTGGCATCAATTAAATTAAGCAAAGCCAGCTCAGAATAAATCAGCTTGCGTCTTCTTGAAGCCCGACATCGCCCAATTCCATATTTCCAATCCGTACATGTTATTTTCAATGTTTAATTGAATTAATTCCTGTTTGCTTTTATTTCTGTGATAATCCAACCGAAAGTGTAAACCTGAAGGATGGAGGGTGGACATTTATTCAATTACTTATATGAATAATATACTCAATGTTGGTTTTTAGGGCCACAATTGTGTGATTATACAACCGAAAGTGTAAACATGAAGGATGGTGCAGGCATTTATTCAATTAATATAATTAAATTCTGTGATAATGCAAATTCGAAGTGTAAATGTAAAGGATGGAAGTGTGTATTTATTCAATTAATGTAATTAAATTCTGGTCAAAATAATTAAAGTACTAAAATGATTGAAATATAAGATAAAAAAATACAAGTGGGCTTAAATAATATAGAATCTTACAAATATTAGTGGCCGTTTATGGATAATATCTTTATTCAATTAATGTAAATTCTGGCCAAACAATTAATACAATAAATTGATTGAAATACGAGATACCAAAATAGAAGTGGGATGGAGATAATATAGATAGATTACATGTCGACTTAGACATTATATTTTGAGTTTAAAATTGTGTTAAGTTAGGCGTTTTTTCTTTTATTTTTGTTTTCAATTTTTATTTAGTCTTTTAGGAATTTTGGAGTTTGAAGATAACAGAAATTAGAGAGTTTAAAGAAGATGGAAATAAATCAGGTTATTGTAACGTAGTAATATGAACACCAATTTCTTTACGGGATTGTTTAAGCTTAAATTCCTTTTTTTTAAAGTTGTAATGTGATAAAAGAAGAAGATGGAAATATAGAAGTTAACATGGCACCTAGACACACTAGGTAGTATATGAAGATCGAAAGAAGGATTTGGATTACCTAGTGGCCTATTATTACTCGGAAGAGCCAACAAAAGAGGTGACAATGCATGGACTAAGTGAGGTAATAATGTTGACTAAAAGCTTTAATTGGATATAAAATTGGTAGTTTCAAAGTTAGATACTCAATTTGAAAATCGTTTAAAGTTTTGATATCAAATGCAATATTATCTCTATTTTTTTTTTTTTTGCTTATTGGAGAAAAGGAGATAGAACTTAATCCATTTGTTAGGAGATTAGTGATTATATTACTGGGTTGTAAGAATTTTGGCAATAAATGATGCGGATCAAGAAAGAACATATATAGAATGATCATATTTCTGGTTCAAATTTTATTTTATTTTATATTAGGTTATATATGATATTATTAATATCTTTTATTTTAAGATTTGATTAGATAGGTATATTTTATTTAAAATATGAAAATTTCTAAACTTATTAAGATTTAGTTTGCTAGAATGTTAGGTCTTATTATACTTATGAATATACCACATTTGTAGTCAATTAGATAAAGAGAGTGATTAAATATTGAATAAAATTATTTTTTTAATTAGTGTAATGCCTCTTCTTTTCATTAATGATATAAGACCATCGTTTTTTTTATCGATAATGTGAGACCATTAAAATCTTATTATGTAGTTTGAGGTCGATAATGTGAGGTAATTATCTTAATCTAGTACGTGAGGCTACTAGATATATTTTTTTAGGTTTTGTTATTCTTTTATCGAAAATTTTTTAGATTAATTTTTCTTATTGATTTTTGTACTTTCCCTAACTTTTTTTATTCTTTTATAATTTTTCGCTTCTACTATCCTACATCTATAAGTATTGTTAATAAAATCTAAAATGTGAACCATACTAATTATCTTAAATCATCTTAGGTTTGATTTATGGTAGATTTTCAAGTTCAAATTCAATTCAACCAAGTACCATTGAATTGGTGTATTTTTATAAACTTGTATCTCTTTTACTAAAAGACATTCAATTTCCAACTTACAAAGTTCATTAATTTGAGCATAAACTTATGTAGTGTCTACTTTGCAATATAATACAAGACAAGGGGAACACAAGAACACAACATAAGGAAAACAATAAGTACAAGTTTCTTGTTTGTGTTTGATGCACTAAATACTTAACAAGATGCTCTTTTTTTAAGATGTTGTGTGTTGTTGTGATAGTTATATTATTTATGCTATTATGTACTCCTTTAAGGTACATTTTCTTATTCCATCGTTGTCTTATCTTTATAGCTGTCGTTACCACTGTATGATACCACCAATACCTTTATGATACCATTAACATTTTCAAGTTAAATATTAATAAAAGTGAACTTATGCAATTTTTCATATATGATATGTTGAGTCTTTTTCTTTTTATCTTGATATAATAAGTATTATAACTTTTGATTTTGGAACATTTAAGATTTTCAATTCTAGTTTATCCTTACAAATTTTATAGTAAAAATACAATATGGATTAAACAACAAGGTTATGATAAATTTCAAAATCTAGTTTTGTACAAAAAATCTAACATCATCGATTTCATGATTAATAAAGCATAAACCAACAAGCATAAATGTAAAATTGAACACTAATATTGACTAATTTTAAAGTAAATAAGGTAATTTTTTTTCCTTTTTAGTATTGAAATAGTAATCTCGAATAGCCATACTAAATAGAATATTTTGATCTACAAACTCTAGGTGATTATACAAATTTTGAGGAGTTATGAGAAGTATATATATATATATTGACGATCGAGCTATGGACTAGTGAGTACCCCATGACTTGCTTGTTTCATGACGTGATTTACTATCCTGTTGTTGCTTTTAGTATATTTTTCATACATCAGAATTGTTTGGTCACCTAAAACTAGCTATTTGCCAAGCCAACTAAAGACCATAACCTATCATGTACTGCACTACTGCATAAACTAATGGCCACTTAGCTTCCTATGATAGTTATGGCAGAGTAATTATAGCCTCAGGGTAACAAATTGATTATTCCATGGATGTCTCTTAAAGGGAAAGATCTAAGAAAGCTGGTGATTATCAAATGGATTTAATGTAAAGTGAAGAGACCTAAGGATTTGATGTTATCTTTGACTTATAACTTCACATTGATTTCCAAAAGATTTATTATGATGTATGAATTCATATTAGTTGCTCATAGATTAAGGAGCAGTTATAGCATACTAATAACCTTGTTATAACTAATCTTCTTTATTGATAACAATAAACAGGGATAAATCTTATGAGGTGATAAATTCTATAACACTCGAAACCAAAAGCAGTGAAAGTTAAGTCAACAAATACTAATTGGCCCGTTTTGACCACTTAGCTAAAAAATTTTAAGCTTATATTGATAAACTGTTTATAATCATGACTTTATAAAATAATATTATAATCTCCCACGATCCATGTGGGACACTTAATCTTAAGGTCTCAAAATCTTCTCCCTCATAAACATGCGACAGCCTTGTTGCGAGGTTTTACAATTGAATCCAGATCTTCCCTTATTTTTGGTGTATGATTTGTGTTACCCACTACTTATAGGTTATCTTAAAAGCATGCAAGGAGTCACACTCTAGTAACACTCCCCACCTTCCTTGGACCTCTTCTCAAAATTGGAGTCAGGTCTGAATTATCCACCTACTGACAAAGAGTCTACTTTAATACTATTTGTAATTTGTAACGTCTTAGGCTAAAAGTAATGAATAGCCGAGCCAACAAATGCTAATGAGCCCATTTAAACCAATTTGCCCAAAAGTTTCAAATTTGCGTTGATAAGATATTCATCACAATTTCTCACAATTTATGTAAGACAATTCTTTTCCCCTTTTCGATATATAATTTGGACCACTTACTATCTATAGATCATCCTTCTCACCTTCTTCAGATCTCTTCTCTAAACTGGAGTTAAACTTGAATTATTCACCTATTAGTAAGGAGTTTGTTTTAATACCATTTGTAACACCCTAAGGCAAAAGTAGTGAAAATTAAGTCAACAAACACTAATGGGTCGATTTCAACTACTTGGCCTAAAGTTTCAAATTTGTGTTGATAAAGTGTTCACAACCACGATCTTATAAATTAGTATCGCAATCTCCTATAATCTATGTGGGACACTTAATCATGAGGTTTTACAAATTCATTGATTTATAATTTAAATGCATAGAAAGGGCTAACTTAAAGAGGCATTAGGACCAAAAAGGTAAAGAGAACATAATATGCTTTGTCAAGGTGCAAGTTGGTCTTATGGTAGATTTTATTTTGTGGTTTTGAGAGAGAATATATGTATAAAGACTTAACTTAACAATTGTTTTGTAATATATGTACTCTCCATTTGATATAAAATGTATCGAGTGTTATATTCTAAGCACCTTACAAATTTCCAGCACATATAGCAAGTTGTCATTATCCAACTAATCTACCTTTGAGGCATGGCATTACATAAAAGGAAGTACTAACTTTATTGTAGTTATGCTGCATCTTGTATTTATAATAGGATTTTATCATCATATGCATTCGTAACATTTTATAATAATAAATAGGAAATAAAGTTTAATTTTTGTAGGAAATGATTAGGTTGGTTGAGTGCACTAAAATAATAATAATTTTTTAACCTTTTCCATTATGGTAATAATAATAATGGGTTAGCAACTATGTGAAGGTGGCAATAGAATGATGAATTAGTGTGGTAAAAGCGTTAGTAATGCAACAATTGTAGCAATTATGGTAACAGTGGTAGTAGTGAAGTTGCAATTTTATGGTGATAGTAATATCGTAATGATAATCGGGATAGTATTGATGTATAAGATTTTTGAGATGGTAATAATAGTAGCAAAGATAGTATTGGTAGTGGCTTGGTGGTAATAATATAGTAATTATAATGGTGACTTGGTGCTAATGCTACATTGATGATGATGGTTTTGATGGTGACGGTGGCAATAGCAATGGTAAAGATTTGTGATAGTGATAGTAAGATGGAAATAATAGTAGTGGTAATAATAGCTATAGTTATAGTGACAGTAGTAATGGAGATAATAGTGGTGCTAATAGTAATGGTAGTGACAATAATAGTGATAATAACACCAAAGATGATAAGGTAATGAACACTAATTGAAATGGAAAGTGTTAATTTGATACTTTAGTTATGGAATTTTATTTCATTCCTTTCCAAGATTCTTTTAGCACCAATAAACTAAAGGGATAAAAATTTTGATATTTATTCATGATGTAAGGGAAATTTTATCCAGTATTATACTTATTTCATAAACTTAGCACAATATAGTTGATTTTATCCTTTTTTTTTTTCCTTTTTTTAGTAATCATAACATGAGGGAAGTTTTTTTGTTTGGCTATGTAATATCATAAAGTTATAGACTAAATACTACTTATATTTAAAAAAAAAAAATTGTAATTGGAACCCATACTAGAGAAAGAACAGATTTAGGAAAAAAAAAAAAGGAAAAAGTTATAGGATAGCAACTATGGTCATTAGGCAAATAATTGAAAAAAAATAAAAATATAGGCGCAACTAAAAATGAAAACTATTTAAGTTTTTAAGAAACACAATACTCATTTACAATAATTATTTGTAAATTTTGTCCCATCTCTCCTTAGCTTAATAGAAAATAAAGATGCCTTAGTAGTAAATTTCGTAGCTTTCTCGTCAATGTTGCAAAAAATGTTTCCATATGACTCGTTTTAGAGCTTGTTTGAACAATGAATATAAAATCCTGTTAGGTTAAGCAGATAATCCTATGAGACCTTGAAACCTACTCTTTCATGTGTAGTTAGGTATACTTCCCAATTTTGAAAGTGATAAGGTAGCTCCAATTCAAATTTCCCAAAACATGCTCCGATAAAATTGGACATAGGGATACATCGTCTCAATATCTTATATCCATCTTAATACTTGTATAGTTAGATATATACAAGACATGTTCTAAGGTATTTTGTATCCACTTTGTAAAAAGTTCTTAACTAATAACTTCATAAAGAAAAAAAAATTAAAATACTATTAACTTAATAGATACTTAAGCCATTTACACGTTGCATAAAGTAAAAAATTTTGGTTACATTTGGTATGAGGGAATGGAATGAGATGAGGATCTTAATGTGAATCTTTTCCTATATTTTGGAGTACCCACAAAATGAAATGAAATGCAATAACATAAAACATGCAAATAGTATTATTCGTCAAAAGTATTGTCTCTAATATTACATGCATAAAATGCTTAAAGGTTAAGTAAGTAATTTTAATTAATCATAACCGATAAAGGAGGAATGAAATTGTAATTCTACCAATACAAAGATGGAATTGAATTCGCCATTGAAGTTAGAATCGTCAATTTTACATAATCACAATTTCACCTTTTAAATGTACTTTCAAACATAAAAAAAAGGAAATAAAACATGAAATCGTGATTTAATTTTGATCCATTTTCCCCTATCAAATGTGTCATTAAGTTTATTATATCATCCATTCCTTTGTGGCCTCTAATTTCCTTCATAAAATTCTATTAGTAAACCTATTCTCTTTAACTCTTATTTCTTTTATTGCATCTCATTTTCCTTTTCTCACTACTCAAATCTCTTGGTTCCTTAGACTCTTTTTTTTTTTTTTTTCCTCCATACTCATTTGCTATTAGTTAGGGATCCATCTTTTCTTTGCAACATTTTAACTATCCATCAACACTTGTTATCGAATTATATTTAATTTATTTTTAAGTAAATTCATACTAAATTTTGTTCATAGTATATCACCACAAGCAAATCATTTTCTTTTCCTAAAGAACAAAAAAATTATCTAAATATTCTCGCAGCCATAGTCTAAGTCATGTTGAAATATTAATTTTTGAATCAACTTAAATATGTAAGGGTAGTTTGTTTGATCCGCAGTGATACTTAATAGCAACGTAAATGATTTTTAAAGTTTTGTTATAGTTAAATTGTCGGAATATACCAAATTGATGAAGGTATTAGTTACAAGTACATAATAAGAAAAAAGAAATAATTTGTTAGGCAATTTACTTCAAAAACTTTTGCACTATAAAAATGTGTTAAAAAATTTAACAGTTTTTATAGCGTATCATGTATCTTATAGATTCTATAAAGGTGCCAAGGTTGTTCCTATTTAGAATATATACTAGTCCCAATATTTAAAAACTTATAATCTTATATATCCCTAAAATCCTAAAACTTGTTATTTCTTACGATTTCTCTATCTTGCTACTTCATTATTATTATTTCTTAATTTTATAATGTGAAACCTGTAAGTACTTTAAAGAATACTAGATGATGTTCCTGAGGAATTTTAAAGATAAAATGGAAAGATAATTGAGTGGGTCTTTTCAAAATGATATGATTTTCTTTTTATTTATTATTGGGCTAAAAAGTTTTGAAAAAAAATTCCATATATATATTTATGTTTTACACCTCCTAACTCTTTCTAGACTTAGTCAAAATAGTAGAGAAAGTAAAAATATTAATAGTATAGCAAAAACTCATGCATAATACCTAAAGAATTGATGAAATGTCTATAGAGTGAATATGGTGTGAGTTGTGCTTTTGGGACTCTATTCTCTAATGTATGCCATCAAGTATCCTTTGAATGAGCTTAAAAAGCAAAAATAAATAAAAACATGGTAGGATATGTACCTTGTGAGAAGAGATTTAATTGATGAACTGCAAACATTGACGATTGCTCCAAGTTTTCTTGTATTAATGTATTGCTTTGCAATGTTGTCAAACCTAGATTGAAAGGTTAACTTGAAAACGAGAAGGTATTAAGCGTAGAAAGAATCAATTGGGGTTAATAAAAATATTATAATATAATTCATATTTAGTTATAAAATAATAAAAATTACCCACATTCTTAAAAATTAAAAATTAAGAACTTTTTATAGTTTATTTTTATTTGATTTATTTTTATCTTTTTAATAAATTGATGTATTTTTTTATAAAGTATAAGAGTAATATTATTTTTTGACTTGAAAAAACTCGATGAGTTTTTACAAAAATAAAGTTGGACCGATCAAGTTAACATGGTCGAACCGAGATCACTATAAATAAAGGTTAAATAGGTGACTTAAACCGATTTTATAAAAATGATAGATTCAACTGGGTTGAATAAGGTGAATTAGCCCGAATCTAACAATACTACTATTTTATATAGCAGATTCTATTTAGAAATTATGATATGATGTGCAAATATTCCTTACTTTGAGCTAACTATTATATTTAGGATGGATACAGATTAAATCTATTTATTGGAGCTTTAACATATTATTTATTCAAATTTAATTTGATACAATTGAGTTTAAACTCGAGTAATTTGTATAATTTAATAAGTTCAAACTTTATAATATTTAGTTTGACTAATATGCGAACGTAATTGAATAGCTTAAACTTGAGTTATTTGTATAATTTTGCAAGTTCAAACTTTATAATATTTAGTTCGATAAACATGCAAAAGTAATTAGGCTTGAATCAAGTTTGTCGATCGAATTTGAATCAGATTCACATGTCGATATTAATAGTTGGAATTCTCAGTATTTAATCGAGTTGAGTTTAAGGTGTAATTACATATATCCAACAGTTAGAAACCGCTAAGTGTTTGGTGGAGGTAAAGCCTCTTATCCTAGGGGTAGCTGAGACAGGCAGACAAACATGAGATGGAATGGAACAAAAACCTTCCAGATAAAGACGATATGGACACATAAATACTCACGGGACCACTAAATTCCATGTTAGCTGTTTGGTACGTACGTCGTAACTGTTTTCTCCTTTCGTGTTGTATAGGTATCATCAATTCCTCTCTCCATTCAAGTCTTGTCGTCGACATATATTTGCCCCACCAGTGTCGAGAATTTAATTGGGATGGGAATCCAATCCCACGCCCCGGAGAACTTGATAACCCACCACGTTTGGTTTGTGGAAGGGAAAAACAAAAAAAATTAGAAATGGAATGAAATAACATCAGTAATAAGCTAGAAATATGTCCAAAAACTAATGAAATGTCATTCTAGTTAATGCCTAATGCAAAATTGAAAATTTGTAAAGTTTAATTTGATAACATTAAAAATTTCTACAAAGTAGTTATTTCACAAATTAGATGTATTAATAATTTTGTGAGAGAGGAATAGCTATTATATTCAACTTCTATAAGGTCAATAAAATATCGATTTTTACTTGTGTCAAAATTTATTTAAGAAAACCCTTCAATTATCATATCTTAAAATTTATAGTATAATCGTAAATGACTTAATTGGATGCAATCGGGAATAGAAAACTTAGATGACTATTTAATTTGATTGATTGATATATATATATATATATATAGCATACTTATTAGTATTTTTCTTATGTTTTAACACATTCTTAGTCATATTTTTCTAATGTATTCGTTTTTCGTTCTTCATAATGCTTAATGCAAGATTGAAAAGTTTTACATGCCTTTAATAATGGCTTCCTGATCCTATTAAGTTTTAGGGCATTATTTAAGTACTCTATGTGTTTTTTGCATTGAGAAAATCCTTCAATTAGTATATGTTATATTTTACGGCATAATTATAAACGACTTATTGGATGCGATGATGACTATAGAGAACTTAGAATAACTGTTTAAGATTTTGACTAAGTTTTGGTATAAGTATAGTGGAGCAAACTGATTTACAAATAATACAGGAGACTGCTAGGGTCATAGCATATACTTATCAATTAATTAGTTTAAGCAATATTTTCGTACGTTCTCACTCATAATTTGACACTTGTAGTCAAATATGATCAAAATTATTTATTTATTTATTTTGTTGCCAACTATATATTATAACAAAAGTTAGAAACGATTTGAATCCGATCCATTTGTTAGAAAATTGAAACTAAATTCATATTATTAGATTATAACGATCTTAATAACCATAATTAAAATATGACAAAAGATGTTAAAATCTAATAAATTTAATTGACCTCGTTCAGAAGTTAGGCCAAGATTATTTAGAAGCATTATTGGCCAGAACCAATAGAGTTTAGATGTATAGGATTCTTATCATTAGTTTTGATTTTTACAAGTTATATCTATCAACTTTAAGAAGTTATGATTTTTCGCACACCAGGAGTTATAGAACCCATAGTATTTAAATAAAATTTAATTTAAGTCTATTTTAACATGGATCAAACCGCTTCACTGTTTGGGCATTTTAAGAAATCGAATTTTCTAGTTTTTAACAAAATATCATATGGATTATTTTTTTCTTGCACTTAAGAAAGTTTATCTTGTTATATTTTCTTTCTTTGTTTTGTGGAATACTATTTTATTCACTTTCCTTATATTATGATAGAGTTATGGTATTATAATATCCTTGGACAATTGAATTTTTATTTTTATTTTTTGCAATAATATACTTTTATTCTTCAAAATATCTGTGTTTATGACACTAAAGATGCGTGAGTACTTTGAATGATTAAATTTTTTAATGATATTACCCTAGGTTTTTCCGATGAATGATGTCGTTTATTTTATTTAGAAGAATGATGACAAATAATATTCAGAGGCACCGGTTAAAAGATTAAAAAAATCGCATTTTTCTCATATAGTTGTTTCTCTTTTATATAATGCTAATTCATTTGAAAAAAGATCGAGAAGCTTCTTTTGCAATCCTTCAACAATTGCTTCTTGGTACTATTCATGACGCCTATGGAAGATCTAAGCCATGTTTGAATTATTATTATTATTTTTTTATCTATTATGTATTTGATCTAAATCTGTTTGAAATTTAATATTTGAAAAAAATATCTTATTTATATCTTATCTATTTTTGTTTTATAATTATGATGAAATAAGTGATTAGAATATTAGAATTAAGAAATGAGATTTCACATACTTTTATGAGAAAAAATTTAAAAATATATATTTTATATATTTGAAAATGATTATTTTAATTGGATAATTAATTTTAAAAGACAAGTGTATATGGAGTATCTTATTATTACCAAATGTAAAATTCAAGCAAATACAAAAAAAAAAAAAATAGAAAAAAATATGAACCAAACCAAAAGTGCTCAACTTGACTAAAGAATATGAATTATGCTCTACTTTTGTAGACAGTATTTACAATCAATACAAACATACATATATTTATATAAAGAACCGAGAAACATTTATCTATCATTTTGTTCTAATTATGTTACTAAGTATCATTTCTACATTACTACTTTAAGGCTAAATAGAGTATGAGATTCGCATGATCCGTATGGTATGTGACCATTTTAGTTAAAAGCACCTTATTTTAGTATTCGATGACGAAAAATAACAGGCAATTGAAATTAGTAAAAGCAAGTATGGCATAATGATTGGTTATATAAAAATTGCATAATAAGATTATTTATTTAGGTTTACACTTTATTCCATGCTGGAGAGTATAGTATCGAATATGGTCATTTTTAACCATTTGGACCAACAATTCATAATTAATTTGACTTAATAGATAAAACCTAAACATTATAAACCACTAATAATTATGTTCATAAGCTACATGCAATGTTCTTGTTGAGTCACCTGACGATTAGGCCTATATGCCTTTTACTCTCAAAGACCAGTAATGAATCTAAATATTCGAACATCAATACAAATCCAAAGATTCCGAATTGGATCGATATAGATTTACCAGCTTTCACCTTAATTCTTCCCTTACTGATAACGCTCATATTCAAAAATAGTAAGCAATCAGTTAACAGGTAGATAATGAACCTTTTTAACTATATATCTCAAAAGCTCTTGACCAGCGCTAACTTAACATTTACTATTTTAATCTTGTAAACTGCTGTAAGTTGTCTTTAACAATTCATGTGAGACTTTAATTTTTTATGATATCTGAAAAACCTTATATGATTATTCAATCCTTCACGAAAATAACATGAAAATCTATTGGAAATGAAAAATTGCATAAGATCAGGAAAACTCGATATTTTGTTTTTGTTTTTTAATTTTTTAGTATTTTCCTATGCTTAGCGTTATTTTTCATTTGTTGTTATTTTTATTGAATAAAAATCTATTATATAGAGGCTTGAAAGAATATTTCATAAGATCTGCCGGTCTAAATATGCAATTTTAAATATAAGAGAGCTAAAAACGTTTGAAACGATGATTTGCAATTTTCCCATAAATTTACTAACATTTTATGGCACAAAATTTACTGAATAACCCATTAATCCAAAATCCGATTTTCTTTTTTTCCTAGAAAAATAGAATTCGATTTAAAAGAATTTCACCTCCCAAATCCCATAATCATATTGTACTTATCTCCATACAATGCGCATGCGCTACGCTGCTTATAGTGAGGCCCATCATTTTTTGGATTCAGAAGTTGGGAAGAGAAAGCCTCATCGTGCCAACTGGTAATATCGGTCTCAGCCACGATCCAAAGCAAAAGTCATAGGCCTTCATTTCAAATTCCCTCTTACTGGCCTATAAAAAGTAAGATTGTCATGATTTAGTTAGTCATATAAATACTGGTTTTTGGATGTAATGGATTAAGATTGAATACCCTCATCATATATATATATATATCTCAAAAATAAAAATTGTAATATACGATGTAATTGGTTTTCAAAGAAAATTGTCTGTGCAAACTTTTAGCATGCCTAAGGTTAGGTCGAAAATGATCCAGTTAACTGTGCTTTTTTGCTTATTCTTCCAAAAGAATTGTATGTTTAATCAAGTTTCACCGTCATTGAATGGTATCCTTCGTTTATATTTCCTCCAATTATATACGGAAGATTAATATATATATATATTATGTTCTATTTTTAAGCATACATAACAGCATATAGTTGGGTGGATTATAGGATAATACCTTTTAGAGGCAGTAAAGCTCAATCTTCAGCCTTGAGTGGAAAAATCCAAACCTGACACCTAAAAATTTCTTTCTCCGTGAACTAAAATTTTATTTTCATGATGTTATTCAATATTTTTTATTGGGCCATCCATAGCAAATTACATTGGGAGAGGGGCAATTTCAACTTGCTTGTTGAAAGATAAATATTTATACTGCTAGGCCTTCCAATATTTATGTAATATTACCATGTATTTCTTACAAACTTGGAATAACTTTAGATCCATAATTGGAAGGCTAATTAAATCACAATTATAATGAAGCTTCCTCCTTGGATTTATGATATGGAACACTACAAGATTATTGCTTCCATTCCTTGTTAATCCTTCTCAGTAGTTTAGATTGAGTTTGTGTTTTCGTGATTTGATTAATTGGCTTATTTAGCGATTTTGTCTAAGTACATTGTTTGTGATGAAGTTTGTTTATCCACTAGTAAGAAATATTTTGAAAGTCCATTATTTATTGATGGTGGAAAATTTTGTGCTATACAGTCTTGTAGTTTTTTTGCTATTAGGATTTTCTATATAAAATCTTAGTATGTTTTATTATTTACTTTGCATTTATTATATTGTTCTTTGTAAGTAGGCTAGATGAAAAATATTGGTCATTATGTGATATTATTTTACTTAATAAGTGGTATCGAAATTAGGATTAAAAGAAAAAGAAATTAATATCGATTTTTCTATGCGGAAGCATCAAGCACCATGATGAAATTAAAGTCATCGTATTATTCAATTTGAAAGTCAATGATGGAAGACCTTTTACATTATAGAGATTTGTATACACTTTCAAGTAGTGATAATGTGAAGCCAAAAGATAAATCAAATCAAGATTTAGCTGTTGTGTATAGAAAAGTTGTCAATTATATTCAACAATGAGTAGATTATGTTGCTCGAGAGTTCATGTATGAATGATAAATTGTTTTGAATAAAACCTCCTTATTGGGCGTGTAATAAATTTGAAATATAAGGATAGATCCAATATGATGAGGTACTTAAATGATTTCTAGGATCTCATGTACCAGTTAACTGCCATGAAATTGGTACTTGACGATGAGATAGGGGCATTACTATTATTGAGTCTATTACTAGAAAGTTGGGAGATACTTGTAATATTTGTTAGCAATTCTGTTCCAAAATGAAAAGTCACTCTTGTAATAGTGAAAGACAACTTGATAAATGAAGAAGCCAGAAGAAATGAACAAGATATCAATTCTAAGACTTGAATACGTATTATTAATAAACATGAAAGACATGAAAGAAGCAAGACCAATAGCTCATATGACAAATCTGATAGATTTGATAAATCTAGGGAAAGATCCAATTCAAGACAAAGAAATATTAAATGATATCACTATGATAAGTTTAAGACTTTTGAAATTGGAATGTAGAATATGGAAAAGATAACATGCTAAAGGTGAAGGAAATGGAAAAGGAGAGGACACGAAGACAGCGACAAGATGGTGAAATTATTGTTATTTGGGATAATGATTGTCTTAGTCTTGCATGCTATGACTAGTAGTTGGGTTATTAGCTCTAATGTCTCTCCTTTCTTGAAACATCACTTAGTAAATTCTCTTAAACCCATATTGCTAGTGATTATTGTGATACTCGTAGTAATGCGACTAAGTTTGGTAGTCAATTTAGGACATTCAGGAAGATAATCTGATTAGGCTAAAAACTTATGAGAGGTTTTATAAGATTAGTCGAGCAATTCTTGTAGACGCATAATTTAAAAATATAATAAAATATGGATAAAATGGTAGCAATTTACTATATTATTATTATACTATTAGTAACGCATGAATTAAGTCTAAAAAATTAACGGATATTTAAAGATGAATTATAGGAGTAATGTAATTAATATTGTATATAAAATAATATATAACAAACATGCACATACATTGGGTATAATTATTATGCTAATATATGTACTTGTAATTATCAAAATTACTCAAAAATGCACAAAATTCATTAAATAAATAAAATTATGGAAAAATCTATAAAAATCATGGGACATGCAGGAACACTTGTTTAAGGCATGGCAAGGTTATAAATGTAGGTTGGATAAGTCAAAAATTAGAAACTTTAACATTTTGACACTTGGTTAAGTAAAATTACTAAGTATTGATGGGAAATTAAAAACATAACACCTAAAACCAGCTTATAAAAATAACAACCGACCATTTGGGCAGAGTTTAGATAGATAGGGATCTAGGAAAAAAATTATGAGGGAAGGATAGGTTAAGAAAGGGTAAGGAAAAATTTCATAAGAAATTATAGATATAAGTTATGGGTTATATAAGTTCTCCATTATCAAATGAAACTGGAAGTGATCCACTATTGTTGCCTAAAGAAGCGACCTACGCCTAGCTTAGCCAACAAACCCCCTTCCCCCAGTGGTGGTCAGAGCTTTGCGTTCTTGGTGAATGCTCGATTTTAATTAAAATTTGGGAAAAATAACAAACAAACTCTAAAATTTTGAAATTTGGTTTCTTGAAGTATTTTTGCAAGAGGAATTCAAATCTTCAACCAGATTTTCAAATTTTTGAATTTAGATACAAGGTTCTTAAGAAAAACCTCTTAATTTCCGATTAGATTTTTGAAAAAATATTTAGTGTAGTTTTGACTTGAATTTTTGTGATTACACTCCTAAGATGTTGAATTTTGTGGTTGAATTGGTAAACTTAGGTCATTAGATTTTAGGGAAAATTACGATTTTCCAAAAACAGTGTGCCGAATGAATTGTTTTACAAAGGAGCTTAATCATTACCTAATAAAGTTATAGAATAACCTAAAATTACTTAGATACAATAGCTAAAAATGGTTTATCATGAATTTAGGAAGACGGGTTTTTAAATAAAAATTAGGCATTTGGTAGTAAAAGATTAGATCTTTAAGTATCATGTAAATATAAATGTGTAGTTAGTATGGTGGGAAATAGTGTAAATAATTAAGGGTTCTTAGTTAGTACTTCTTGTTTATGCAAGTTGAGACTTATGGAAATGTAGGATAAGTGGAGTATATGTGAAGTAGTTTTATGTACTAGTAACAATAAGGTCAGAAAATGTGTCAAAAAGTAAGTTAGAATATAATCTGGTGTAAATATGTTGAATACACTAGGAAAATTGGATTTAAATCGGAAGTGGCTTATATTTAGATTATACCCTATTCTAGAGACAAATTGTAAATCAGGAACTTTCTAAATAAGAATATAATTTTGGGCAATGGGTTAGAATGTAGTTTGGTATTTAATATCTTTGATTACGCTAGGAGTCCAATAGGTAGTTAGTAGGTGATTGGTATATGAATTTTATATCTTTATCAGAGTTAGAACATAAGTCAAAAGTCACTCGAACAATAGTCTATACTATAAGGTTAGGTCAAAAACTCAGTCAGAAAGTAGTTCGATGAAAACGCAAAATATAGGAACAGGTGGAAGTTTGAAGATGGTTGGTACTGAATATGGTATTACCGGGAGTTGGAGAGCAAATTAGAAAGTCACTTGCCTATAACTTCTAAGAATCTACTGAAGTCAAAACTTAGGTAAAAAACTACTGGGTAGCAATTTGTATCAAGTCAGAATATACCTTACTTAACTAATATCTAATAACTACCTTAGAAAAATCTCACCTAACACAATTAAGAAACATATTTAAATGTCAAATTGAACTTTTATGCTATATATATTATAGAAACTAAAGATGTTACATTAATCTATAGGGATAACAAAAGAAGACAAAAGCAATACATAAGGAGAACAAGCATCAATGTCCAGGTAAGTAGGATCGGTGTTTCATCGCACTTTGAAGTATTATTTAAGAATACTTGGAGATCTTAGTATATGTCGTGTCTATGATTATAGGTTAGTTGTTTGTGCGTATGCAATGTATGTACTTGAATATGGTTGTGCTATCTTAAGTACTGGACTTATGTATTGATTACTTTATGATATTACTTACCTGGACTGTTTAAAATTACTTGGTTAACTCAAAAGCAATTTAACATAAACTCGACTTAACTATTAACTGGACTTACTAGGGAAACGACTATGATTCTTAAGTCAAACGCAAACCCTTCAATGAGGATAGTAGAAATGGTCCTCTTCTCACTCTTAGTCGAACTAAGTGACAAGAGATGAGGTCCTTTGGGGTTTGTGGTTTGGAGTGATATCTTACATGGAGTGTGTTTTTTCATTACACAAGCCTCAGTTTGGTTTTGATTTGCAAAGCATACAGTGTTAAACTCCTCAAAACCTGAATTAGAGTAAGTGAAATTTTTTTGATCTCATGACAGACTGATCAATGTTGTGTGATGGCATTTGCTTAAATATGGATTGCATCTAACTAACTTTACTTAAAAACCTTAATTGTTCAATGTTAAATATGTGCTATTGTCTCGTTCCACTTATTGAGCAAGTTGTTGTTCATTCCCTTATAGTTGTTCAACAAGTTTCCTTAGTAAATTCACTAATACTACTTCAAGTTCTAGAAGATTAGAGAACAGGGTCGGGGAGTGAGATTCAAGATTATCTGACCGTATTTCTATTTAGTTTATTGACTATGTTAACCTTTAGGAAAATAAATAGGGTCTCTTCAGGTGACCTCTAGTTTTCAACTAATGACAATTATTTCATGCTCTCTAAGCTTGTGAATTTTAGTTTATAGACATTTTATCTTTTCGTAACAACGTAGTTCTTGGAATTTTTATTAAATTCAAGGTTTCATCCTTCATACAACTTATAAACTTGATTTTTACTTGAAATTTAAGTTATAAAAATTATTTTCAGTAGTTATTTTGAAAAGTTATACCATAGGTTGATTCCTACTAGATATTGAATTGGAGTGGAGTGGTAAACACCTTGTGTAGGTTATACCTATGTTTGTAGCTAAGTTGGCTAACTTCTAGTAAGTTAGTTTATACGACGGGGTTGTTACGACTCCCTAGTTTGGGGTATAACATTTATGGTAATGTTAGGATAGGAAATAATGGGATATCTAAAATGTTGGCATCAAAGATATTATTTTGAAGACTGGTATTGGTTGTACGCTCATTCACAAAGATGTTAGACACTATCTAAATATTTTCCTAAACCTTATATTTGCAGGGAATGCTTCATGATGAAGGATATGCAAGTGGAAAAGACCCCTAACCTATTATTTTGAAGACTAGTGATTATGGTAATGTTAGGATGGGGAACAATGGGATATCTAAAATGATTGGCATCAAAGATATTATTTTAAAGACTAGTATAGGTTGTACACTCATTCGTAGAGATGTTATACATATTCCAGATATTTGCCTAAACCTTATATTTGCAAGAATGCTTGATAATGAAGGATATAGAAGTGGAAAAGGCCCCTAACCTAATACCTTAAGGTTTTAGGTTAGATATGTTGTCAAGCCCAAGGATGTGTTCCTTCACGAGGTCCATTCTCTCCTATGATGTACACTTCTTGACTCAACAAGTGGTATTAGAGTTGATGGTTCAATTGAGACAATGATGAATGAATGTGGCGATTTAACTCCTCTAGATGGGTTATCTCATGTAGAAAGAAGAGCTGTATGATGGTAATTCAAGCGAAACCTATGATATGAGGTAGCAAGGTGGGCTTTAAGCTCTAAAGTAGTCTTACTAGAGTTAATTGACGAGCTCTTAATGAGGTTGCAAGAGGTTTCCCCTTAAGGGAAAGCAAAATGTAAGCTGAACGTAGAAGAGACTCATACATAATTGGGAGATTGTTGGGATACAAGTGTGAGTAAGGAAAAAAAAAAATGGAAATCCCACATTGGAAATATAAGAGTTGAATGAAGGATATATAAGTGAAAAGACCCAAACCTAATACCTTAAGGTTTTGGGTTGGATATGGTATTAAGCTTATGGATGTGTTCTTTCATGAGGCTCATTCTCCCCAGTGATGAACACTCCCTTGACTTAACAAAATCAACTATACCTACTCTTACGTACTTACTTTCAATAACCTTACTTACTCTTATATATTGAATTAGGATGCTTACAAAAGTAAGGAATTTGAACAAACCTTAGTTTTGAACAACAATTGAGCAAGCCTTCCTGGTTGGGCCCCCAATTAGCCAAATTTTGGTTTCTAAAATATTAGTTCACAACATTTTTCCTTGCTCAATTTAACGACATCCTCGTTGCCTCTTTAATCATAAGTCTTTATTAGTCTTGTGCTTCTCCATATTTGGCTTAGATTTTCAATTAACAACCATGTTCTTCTTATAGTAACGACATTCCTCATTAGTTTAGAATGAATTGCTATAAAATGTAACCATTTGTCATTATCTAGTAAGACTTCGACTTACTTCAACAAAATTCCTTTAGTCTTTATCAAATCTTGGTATGGACTTCTTCTAAAGTTTTCCCCACTAAAGATAGATCTTCTTCTTCCTTAGTTATTTCTGCTTTGGTATCATATGTCATAATTTGCATTATTGCAATAAACTTTGCTACTTAGCTAGTTATCCCAATTACTGGAATTATCACTTATACAGAGTTAAGTAGATATAATTAGACTGAGCAATAATGGTAGCATTATTTCTTTCAAAAAAGTTCATTCTAATGACATACTTAGAGTCATCCATCAAATTACCTTTGTAGTTTTCCTCCCTGATAGGAATCAAATTACTAGACCCTTAACTTGAGCTCGAGCCCAAGCTTGAGGGTTAGAAAGCATGGCTAAGCAAATTCTTTCCTTATGTCCCACTACTAAGGAATCTAAACTGTTGTAATCAGCTGACTTGATGCCATAGCCAAGTTGAACCCTTTCATACTCATTTATTATCTCTAGTTGCCAATCTGAGTTACACTTGAATATTAGCTCGATCCATTTGACCACCTACCTAGCTTACTTGAATTTGAGTAATGTTGAATACGTTCAAGTTGAATTCACTTTAGAAGAATTGTCTACTCAGCTTGGCACACTTGACTTACCACTTCTGCTCAGCACTTCGGCATGGCAGTCACCAACCTGATCATACAATTGGTCTTTTCTTGCCAGAAAGACACCCATCTACAGAGAGTCATGTATTTGAGCAATCATATGAAAGAATCCTTTGTATAAGATACTCCTTTTTAGTGTATTTTCAATTATACCCTTTTATCATTCCTTATGCATTGCTTATTTTAAGCATTACCCTTTTTGTCTTTTCCATTTTAGGTAGGGTGCCCTAACTTTTCAAGTATAAATACCCATTATACATGTAGCCGTAAATCATCATCTTAGAATATTGAATGTACTTCTTTTGGTGAACATTGTTTACAGCTTATTCACTTGCTTCACTCTTATCCTAACCTTTAAGTAAGGTTAGGTGGTGAGTACCCTCATTGGATCTGCTAATACGTCATATCGAGTTAAGCCATGAGTTATTGGATGTTCTCTGGTGTGTCATATCATTAGAATTGTTCAAGAGTCTGCTTATCTATTTTTTTCCTGTTTTCATACGATTCCCACTTCGTTCTTTAAGCTTTTTGTAAGCTTAGACCCACCCGTACAACCAACCTTGTCGATCCTTGGATTAGTTCATGTCACTCCATCATGCTGAACTTCACATTTTAAGTAACTTGTAATGTCAGGAGGATCTTTTTAGAGTTCTTTGCCTTGAGTCAAGCTTTAATCTTCCTTACCTTTAACCAAATTTCTTCGCAACAACTTAATGCGAGACTCTTGTATTTATTATTGCATTCATCTTCTTTTCAACCATCTTGACTTTTACATATATGAAATCCTTATGCTCCTTAGTGTCTTAGGACTTTATAACATAGATGAAATGTAATGTAACAAGTTGATCTTTTCATTATCATTTGACTTGTCCTTTACTATAAAAGCAATCACATGTTTCTTCTTTGAGTATTCTTTGGCATATTGCAACTTTTCATAGAAGTAACATTTCAATTCTCGAACATTCTTATTTTTTACAACCTTCTCCTTCATCTTATCCTTTTTCTTTAGTGGACTTTAACCTATTCCTTTCTATCTCTTCTCTTTCATTGTTGTTATTATTGGAAGACCTTTATTCCTACTTTTAGAAATCTGTTAAGGTCTTCTATAAGACTATCACCTTAAAGAAATTGTTTACTCTCATCATTTAAGTAATTGCTGATATGCTTATACTAGTGATATTATTGTTGTTGTGATCAAGGAAGCATTACTAAGCACAACTTTAGAAAGATTTGAAGTGATCAGAGTTGTAATTATATGTACTTGTAAAGAACTTAAGCGTGATAACAGTATGATAATACGATATGATGACAATGTTGCAGTTGTCATTGATTAAGAAGGAAATCCAAAGGGAACTTGAGTTTTTGGTGCAATTACTCGAGAATTGAGACAGTTAAGTTCATAAGTTGGAGATAAGCGGACTTAAATTGCTGACATCTGCTATAGGGTAAACTATTGCCTCTCCGGCCCCCAGGCTGATTCTAACATAGAGGCTACCGATAGATAATCCTTGAACACAACTAATTCATGAGTAGAGCCAAAATGTAAACCGCTGAAAAATTATTGCTAATTGCTCGAAACGAGAAGCAAACATATTTTGATTGTTTAAAGAATTTTTTTTTAATAAAAGAACACTAAGTAAAGGAGCAATAGCTAATTTTGATACAATCTCTTATTTTTTTATCTTCTTATAGAGCCTTAAAATAATTTTTTGGTTGTAAAAACCAAATCTTGAGTTGTACCAAGTCTAAAACCAAGTGGATTTATTTTTTGTCCCATAATCCTCCACTATTATACATATCATGACATGTTTTATGACCATGCCCCAATCGTCCCCCTAGAGGAATATGTGCTTTTAAAAAATCTTTTATACTATGCCCAAACTCAATCTTATGTTATGAAAGAAAAAAAAAAAATACATTAGCAGAATGCTTTAGAAATGGTTAAAGTAGTCAAAATAAGAGGATCATTATGACTATAGCCCTTGGTAAATTTACCAAAGACAGTAGACGATCCTTATGGACTAATCGGAAAGGTACAACTTGTAAATTTAGCGTAGGGTGTTTGAAATCTAATTCAAAACTAATATAGCACCCATAGGTACATAAGAAATGTATTGAATTTGTTGGGATTGGTTCTTGTTTATATATCCTTATTTTATATTTTATCAAACTCCCATTTTGCAGTAGCTGCACAGAGGTGCCCATTGAAGCTTCAAATAAAACCTCTTCTTGATATGGATAAAGGGGCATGGAATACATATGGTGAACTACAATAATGGTTAAAGAGCCCGAAAAAACCATTCCCACAAGTCTCTTTACAGGGGGTAAGTTCCGACCAACAAAAAAAGCATAACGATCTAGGCATTGTTTCGGAGAGAGACTCGATGAAATAGACATGTCTAAGTATAGTGTCAAACAAGTAGGTGCAATTGTTGAGTTCTATGGTGGTGAACTTAATAGAGTTGATTGTCTTTTGTAAAATTTTGTGAAAATTTGGAGTATTACTTAAACTATATCAAAATATGACATATGAAGATGTTCGCCATCTTGTGTTGTTTCAATTGTAATTATAACTTCTTTAGTAACTTTATTAGTTGATGAAATCCTAAGACTATATGACTTGTCAAAAATAGGCATAAACACTATACATCCCTTCAATCCATCTTTGTCTAGCCAACTCATAAGAAAATGTTAGACTAAGTTGACATAACTAAAGAAAAGGAAAGCCTAGCCACCAAACACTCTTGCCCCTAAAAGCGGAGACTGAACAACCGCTAGGTTATTAAGAACACGTCTGAAGAGGAGGCAGGTGCCCTTTAAGTTTACTCTAGTCTAATCTAAGATTTCAACCTATCTTGAAACATGACGTGAATGTAGTTTAAGCTGAGGTATGGTATCTCCAACATGAGCTCCAGAAATTCTTAAATGTAATACTTCATATCACTCTTTTAGGTCAGGTATCAAAGTTTGGTCTTAATCTCCCTTTTAGCATTTTCGAAAGATAATTGATCCTTAAACTCTTGTTAAATTCTACCCAAGAGGTAACCATGTTGGCCTGTCTCTCTACCAAAACATTATCATATCTCTCAAATATATGGTAATAGTCCATACTTCCATCCTTAACAAATCCAATAATACCAAAGTACTATTTTACTCCTTATATACCTCCCTTTTTTATTACGTTCCCTTAAACTACTCTAACTTTGGAACATCCACTTTGGGTATCAGTTGAATTATCACCGAATTAAGCAATGTTAACATATAAACTACCAACTAAATCCAAAGCACTTTTGTCCCCCTCCCACATGTTGCAATAGTTTCATCCATTCTTTCCTTAACCCTTTTTGTCCTAGCTTCTAAACTACTTGTCTTAAGGGCATTGTTTCATGCCTTTAGACCACCTATGATGTGGTTAAACCCCCAATGCAATTCATTGAGTAGATTTTCCTTTAGCTTGTAATATGAGTTTATGACTCTTTAAATGTTTTCTTTAACTTAGTGATATATATCTCTGCCCTATTTAGTTTGGCACTAAGTGTTATCAAATGCCCTTAACTTAGTCCTTTATCTGATATTAGGGCATTCCTTATGCTCGATCTCCCAAAAAAACATTTTAGTTATCATTCTCTATCCAAAAGACATTGTTCACTTTCACTATTTAACTTAAGCTCCAATTCCACTTCCATGAAAATCTTGTTTAAGGACGCTCTTGTATGGTGCTTAGGCACTCTAAAAGCTACCTGGGAGTGTTAAGCCAATCTAATTAGCAAAATGGATAAAGATTTAGAGAGATAAAGTGGAGAGAAAGGTTTTAGGGGAAAAGGTTTTAATTATAAAATGGATGAATTATACATGAGAGGAGAACCCCTTTATAAACAAAAAGACCCACTTAACTTAATAGTGAGATCAATGCCTCTTACCTATCTTCTTTAACAACATCTACTCTTATACATGAAGTTAGGATACTTACAAATATAAGGCATCATACTAAACCTTGGTTTGAGACTATAATCTCTTGGGCTTTTGTAGTCAGACCCCTAGTAGGTTACAATTTAGGACTTTAGAAAATTGGTCAGTTGTACACATAAACGATGAAGTAACTAAAGGAAGAGTTAGATTGTTGACGAACTATTCATCTAGATATGATACTTTTCTTTTTGGCCAACTAAGGGGGAGAGAGGATTTAAGCCCTGATTTGTCCTAATGAGAGACTAGTGGCGATACTACTAAATTATAAAGATCTTAACTAATTATTACCACATCAACTAACTCCATCTTTAGGTCTTATAGTCCTTACGTTGCAAAAATAGAATAAAACTCATAAGTAGGTCTTATATTCTCTATGTTACAAAAAGTTAGTGGAATGTTCATCTATTTTAAACTACTAATTATTGCGACATCAACTAAATCCTACCTCATCATTTTTGTTCTCATCAACATCAATGCTTTGTTAGAATCCTTTATGATCAACCAGAGTGTATGAACTAATTAAGCCATATGTCATAAATTCTTAGATACCCATAATCTATTGGCTTTCAAACTTGCAAATGAAAGGCTAATAGTGGCATCACCACTGATCTTCTATTAAGATAGATTAGGGCTTGAATACCCCCTTCTCAATGGTTTCCTTAAAAAAAAAAAAAGGAAACCTTGCAAATGGAAGTGATTTTATTTTGATGTTTATGAAAATTAAAAAAAATCATCCCATGGATTCAAATAATATAGGAGTAGGTTAATAAGCATTATCTAATGTAGATGCAATTGCTTTTATGGATGTTTACCTCATGTAGTCTGCTTTATGTATCTTATATGATATGATGAGCCCATATTTTAAAATCTTTCCATAATGATGAATTAGAGAAGGATAAGAAGGGTAGAATGAGTTAAAATATGATTTATGAACATAAGAATCTGAAGATCAAAAAATAAACATAAGTAAAGAAAAAAATGCAAACAAATAATAATTTATATTGATGATCTTAATATGATTTTTATACCCTTTTTTATATACGACAATAGAAATCCAATCTCATCTAGAATTTCTCAACCTTGATTTCTATCACGCCTCAAAGCGATAGAGTTGTAATAGCCCTACAGTGTGAACTATTCTAAGATAGAAATTGGCTTTACAACCGCTATTTTAGACCTGATCTATACAAAGTGTCTACGACTAACCCGCTTTGAAGTAAACAATTTGTAATTTAAATAAGTCGTTTACTTAAGAAAGTAAAAAAAAATATATATATACACTAGAATTCAATTATTACAATTAACGTTTACAACGTTTCACCATAATCTATTTTCTAGTTAATACATTATTCAAAAATGAAAAATTCTAAAATAAGAGCTTAAACCTTAAAAATATATGTCTGTTCTTCAAATATTTTTCCTCACTCTCTAGGATCTAGCAGTTGCTAACTTTAGGGTAGTTGTAAGCCTCTTCTTAGTCAGCACCTGCAACGATATCTATAGGGATATGAGCAACCACAGCTCAGTAAATCGAGACGGAGGACTTAAACTATACTATAAACATAAATAAGGTTATCAACCAAATTATTAGGTGTAATACATGTTCAAATAAATGCCATTACATGACGTTGTTTAGCTCGTTGTGAGATTAAAGAAATTGCGTCCGCTCTAATCCGGGTTGAAAAGTTACTGTTAATGCAATAACTCATAACCAAACCCAGACTTGTGCAATAGAGATACCGCTCTTCTTGCGACTACCTTTGAACCATTGACTTTATCCTTGCTGTAACCTTCTTATCTATCACTTAATTCAATTAAGGATGAAGAAAGGACCTATTATACTATCCAACGCTATCCCTTTTGAAAGGGTTAGTATTTGGTCGGAGAATCCTACGTTTCCCCTAATAGGTTGCTATGCAGGTCCGATTTATGGTTACAAATCATATATTTGTTAAGTCCAGTTTAGGGTGATCAATCATTTCCTACAACACAAGTTAAAATAACAAACAAAATTATAGTATCACTCATACTCAAGCACATGCACATAACCAACTATCTAACAAGTATAACAAAGTATAATCTTAAGCCTCCAAAATACAGCAACGTATTAATCCCAACTTATCTAGACTCCTCGCTTACTTACTTGAGGTTCGATTTGCTCAAGTTATCACTGATCATCCCTATAACACAAACGTAGTTTCAGTTTTTCACATAACTATTATAGGTTGGTTTTATCCTATAACGCTTATTGTTATCTTTTGTTTAGGGTTTAATATGTCTAATTATCTAGATTTTTAAGTATTTTACAATTCTTCTTGAATCATGTTAAGTTCTGTTTTAGTTTTCGTATTGATTTCTAAATTAGGTTTTTAAGTTAGTTTTTTGTTAGAGATTTACATGTATACCTTAAGAAATCATTCTGACCCATAATGTGAAATTAATCGCATTATTTTCAGATATCCTAAATATCGTTTTTAGTTTTTAACTAGTATTCTAGTCCGTACGATACACTCGAATCTTAATTTAATTACTTAATTCTTCCCCGTTATGAGAAAATCTTATATTTTTCATATAATTACCCTAATTTAAGTTTTTTATCAAATTTATTATATATTCATATTATTATCATAATATCAATTCTAACCAATATTTTTCTAATTATTAATTTCTCATAATTACATATTACACATTATATCATCTCTTAACATCAAATAACATTCCAAATATTTAAATTTATCCTAAATCAGATTTTGAACCTAATTACCCTAAATTACCAAATTAACCTAAAATTTATCATTTTTATTTATTACATATTTACTATATAATATTTTAATAATTACATCTAAGACTCCAAATGCTACAAATAGCATACTTCATCAGATTTCAACAGCTTAAAACATATAATTGTGCATCAAATCAGTAATTACTCATTTAATTACTTAATTAATCCTAAATTACCTATTTTATGCATTATTTTAAGGCCTAAAAATTATCTAAAAATTTGAAAAGTTAATTTTTGAAAACGGGCTTTATAACACTATTTTATAATCCCCAATTAGTCTATAGAAAAATTTTAGGCTCAAAACTACACTCTTAAGGTTATTTATTTTTAAATTAAAACATGTTCGATTTTGCATGATTTCTTAAGGACTATATATTACAGGAAATATTTTCATCAAAATAATATTTTTCCTAAAAAATAAATACAAAAATATTCCAGAATAACAAGTTTTATAATTTTCTAAGAATATTTAATATTTTTACAAAATTAAACAAAATCGAGTTGAAATTAGACTCACCTGTGTGGGTGGCTCCAGCCACCGCTAGCTGCCATGGCCTTGTTGATATCAGGTAAGTGCACTTATCAGTTTTAATATAGCAGATGTGAGTCCGAGTCGATCCCTCAGAGACTTCAAGTACTAATATTAACCTTAGCTCTATTATCTAACCAGAAAATTGTGAAGGGTTAAATTAATTAAAAATACTAAAATTAACAAACTAACCTAATTATGAGACTTGATTAAGCAATTTAGAAAGCGATAGAATTAAGAACGACTTCAAGAATGCAAATAACGTATTTATGAATTATTTCCCCTAGTGTTTAACATGTGACCGCTTAAAATGTTTCCAATTCAATCTCTATTATTCTTGACCGGAGGGATTCACAATTAAAGTTAATACCTTTCTTAAGCATATTAACCTTAATCCTAAATTATTTACTGGAATCTCTTCACTTAGTAATATAATTTAGAATCGTATTAATGTATAATAAATTCCCACACAAATGAACAACTTTCCGAAAGAAACATGTATCTTATCTCTAAGTATACATATAATTCTCTCAAATTATGTCAAGATCTCATTACACATGTGATTTCTCAATCATCATGCATAATATCATAGATTGATACTCTAGAAATATCAATTAACAATTAGACAATATAATTGAATCAAGAAAAGATAGAAACTTTATTGAAAATTATAAATCAATTTAATAGCCACATGAAACCTTAGGTTCCATAATCCTAAATACACGAACTTTAAGCTATCATAATGAAACTAAAAACGAATTCCAACAAAACCAATAAATAAAACATGAAAAAGAATCTTTTCAATCTTGAAGTTGGGTGTTACTTTCGCCTTTTTCTCCTCCTTCTCTTCAAGTCTCTTCACTTTGCAAGTGTCCAATCTTCTGTGTGAAACCCTAGTATGTCCTTTTATAATGTATTGTAAGGTTTCCGTTTTCATCACCAGACACAGCCTGGGACACAATCGTATCCCTAGGTCGTGTAACTTTCTGACCTTGGCAAATTTTCCTGGATGGATACAGCCTGGGGACACGACTGTGTTTGAGATTGTGTAACTTCAAAACTTTATAACTCATTCATTTGAACTCCAAATTAAGTGAAACTTGATTCCTTTTTTTCTTCGTTTTCAATCTAAGAACGCGTTCAAACCTTGAAATCAAAATTTTACTCAATTAAGTATCAATTTCTTTAAAGAAAACTAAAGATGTAAGGGAAATACTATAAAATCACCATGTGAAATATGTTTAAAATAAGAGTTATTACTTGTCGATCGGTCTGGTTGCTGCCATCATTGTATGGTGATGGTGGCCATCCACTCTTAGGTACTCATCAAGTTTGGGTTTTTCTTAGAAGCCCCAACTATACAGTTTTTTTGTAATTTTTTATAAAACCCTAATTTCCTCTCAATTTCGTCTCTCTCTAATTTTCTAAAATTCCAGACATCCAAAATGAGTTTTTGAAAAATTTGGGATATTTATAGAGGTTGTGGGGAATTATTGTGCATTAAATGGATTTGACAATTGCCTTATCTCTTCTTTTTCTTACTTTGTATTTGTTGTAATTTGATTGGTTACTTTTATTTTTTCAATTCTAGATTGCCATGCCTCAATTCTAGATTTTTCCTCATTTTTCTTGATTTTTTCTTAATTAATTATGAATTTTCTTTAATTATTTAACATTATTTTAGGACATTTCGTGTATTTTAAGTAATTACGCGTATTTCTATGTACATGTAAATTCATATATAGTACAAGTAAATATTCTTAAATATTATTTAGGTTATTTTATGATTTTTAGTGTGCATATAATTTATCTCTAGTGATTTGTTAATGATCGGAATGCATTTTTCGCATTTTTGATAAATAATGAGTAATATATTTAAAATTTGAAAATTTAATATTATTTTATTTTATTACTTATTTTCTTAAATTCAAATTTATGAGATCATTTTTACTAATATTTCTATCTTTACTTTATAATTTAGGGTCAATCGAATCTTTTAGTCAATCGTCCTAAATTTTACGAGCCAAACCTCGAGTAATCGATTATGAGTCTTACAATTTCCTCATCATTCTAGTAAGATATAAGGGCAAACTTAAACAATTTGCTAAAATCTTGCACATAACCTCGAATAGTTTTCCCATTCTACTTGAACATATAGAACTCATCTCTTATCTTGTTCTTAACATATGTGGGGTAATGTTGATCCAAAAAATCCTTCTTAAAATCTTCCCTCATTAGTACCTCCATTAAGTGCCTATAAGATATCCACCAGTCACAAGTCGTATCCTTGAGAAGTACTGAGCATAATCCACCTTCTTATTGGATGCTATGTCATGTACCTGAAAGGGTGTCTTTGTTAAGGTAATCTACTTAGCAGTAATGCCATGTGGCAATACATTAACAGCCAATAGATTGAGATGGTCAAAGTTACTATATGTAGTGTGTTGGTAACGGAAACTCCAATTAAATAATGAAATTAACAATTTCAAAGTTATAAGTAGTTAATTGAAATATCAATTATTGTTGAATATCAATATCATATTATCTCTTAATGTTTCCCATCAATGAATTTATTTCTTAACTAAAGGTCATGATTGATTTTAAAATTTTCCTTCAATGGGTTAGTGCTTTGGGAGAAATCTTCTAGGTCATATGGTTATCAACTAGGTCTAGATTTAAGGTTGAATAGATTTTTTTTTTCTTTCTTTCTTTCTTTCTTTTTTTTTTTTTGATATTGAGGAAATTTCATTCAACAGAAAATAAGCATTTATAAATAGTAGAAGTTGCTATCAAAGTCCTTTAGAAAAAAAAAAAAATAATAATAACCATCATATGATCACATACAGTTTTTGTAGCATGTTTAACATTACATATTTTTGACCATATCCAAACAAGTCACTTTGCAATAAATACAATATCTCTTATGGAGGATTTTCGAAAAGCACTTTATCTTATTCTTCCTGCCATCTAATAGTCTATTTTGTTAATTTCTTATGGGATTATCTTTTAACATAAGATTTGCTTTTATAAGCCTAATGCTGTTGTTTTATTTGCATTTCTTTTCTTTTCGTTAAAAGTGAAAAATTTGCCCTCTTAACCGTTAAAGAAAGTTCAAGTCTCATAAATATTTTCATGATTAAAGCTAATTCGCAATTGAGTTATATTTATATATTCATTATACATGTATTTATGATCAATATGTACATATATTGCTTTGAATATGTATATGTTTAAGTAGATTTCATACTCATAATATGTGTGTGTATAAATATTGTTTTACTTTTGAAATAAATGTTATGAAAATTATAGTATGTAATGTAACAAATGAAGCCATTAGTATTATACCAATCTTTTCTTGAATTTGAATATTTACATGTGTAAGTAGATTTTATACTCATAATACGTATATGAACATTATACTATTGTTGAAATAAATGTAATGAAAATTATAGTATTTCCTGTAATGAATGGAGTGGTTAGAAGAGGTAGTAGAATTATAAAAAATCACAGTAATGGAAACAATTGTGCTTTTGTAAATTATGAGACTCACAATGTCACTTATTAGCTTCGAGTGGGTAATTTAGAACGTCAATAAAACTAACTCGATTGGCTTAAAAATTTATGAGTAAACTCGAAATATTAGTTAAAGATACCTCTAGATTTAGATACTAAAAATATAATAAAATAATAACAATATGGCTAAGTTAGTATAATTTAACTATATTATATAATATTTATTAAAATTACGTATATTATAGGCTCTAGTAGCTAATAAATATTTATAGATAAATTATATATATAATAAAAATATTATGTGACATAAAATAATATATAGAGTAATTATGTATACCCCGTATGTAATTTTTATATAATAATATATGCTCGTAATTATCCAAAACACTCTATTAAGTGCAAATTAAAGTAAAATAAATAAAGAAAAATTATAAAAAACACTTGGGGTAGCTAGAATTCTCATGGATTAGGCGTGTGGATTATTTAGGATAGCTATTATTGTATGGGAAGGGATTAACATGCAAAGTAGTTTAGAATTTAAACTTAGGATTTTGAAGAAAAAGAAAGATAAAATCATATGATCATTTAAATCATTCTAGAAAATTGAAAAAAAAAAAAAACACTCCCCACGAGTTCATCCACACAATTAGAGATCTGGAAAAATTAAGACTGAGCTTAAGTGATTAAAGAAGAAAATCAGGGAAAATTACAAAATCGGTGCATGGTATTAAGAGTTTTGTGGTTTGCTGAAGTAGAAAGGAGTTGGGAACCAATCGACCACCCCATCGCAAGGAGTGGCTGATGACTAGGGCTATCAACAAGAGAGTGGCCATCGTTGGTGGCTAAAGTTAGGTTTTTTTGGTGGATATTCGTTTTCTATTCGATTTTATAAAAATTATTCAAAATATTAAAAATGCCTAGAAAATTTTATTCTTACATATTTTCATGTATAGAATTTAGGAAAAAATATTATTTTGTACAAATTTAGTAGCTATTATATATATCTTTAAGAAATTGGAGAAATTAAACAATTTTCAAAGTAGAAATAAATAGGTTTAACGATGTAGTTTTATTTTCGAAATTTTTTTGTAAACTTCCCTATATTTATTCTGAACTATTATGAAGAGATTTTTCACAAAACTATTTTTTATAATTTTTATGAATTTTTAGCCCTAAATTATGATTAATAATGGTATTTTTTGAAAAAAAAAAGCATTTCTCTTAATAACCTCACTTAGATGCCAAGCTCCACTAGTTATTGATGTATTTTGTGGTGTATGAGTGCTATTGGAAGGGGTTCTATTGAGAGAAGTTAACAAAATCAAGTCTGAGTCACTTATGTGAATAATTTGGTGGTATAGGAATTGGAGAAATTGGTGAATGATAATGTGTTATATAAGGAATTTGGATGTAATGAAGTTGAGGAAAATTGTTTGAAGTATTATTTGTTGTTTTAAATTGATTCTATAATTGTAACTTGGAAGAAAAGTAAGTAAATTAGTTAATTAGGAGATATTGGTTAAGAGCAAATGATAACTCAAAGGATTTTGTGAATGAGTTTTGCACTAAAATGATATTTAGAGGGTGAGTTAGAAGCAAAACCTTTGAATAAAATGTAAAAATAAGGGATTTAAAAGCTTGGTCGGAGGATGATTTTCTTTAAAACTTTATAGATAACAAAGTCAAAGGGTATCTCAAATGAAGTTAGAGGGTACATGTTTTACTCAATAATCACTTAGAAGTTCAATCAAAGGTAAAAACTCAAAGAGAAGTATAGTCGAGAACTTGAGGAATTTGAAGTTGACTAAGCTTAGAGAATATTCTTCCAAAAGATCTAAAAGTTGAGTAGACTACATAGTTGGTTCAAATGGTGCTTTAAAGGATACTTGAAGTGAAAATATATGAATATAAGTACTCGGAAGTTGTTTTAGAAGGCGATTCATAGGAAATTGGGTAGTTATCAAACCTAGAGGATGATTTAGAAGATAATCCTGTTAAAACCTTAACCCTAATATGGCTTAAGCAATAACTCAAAAGCTTCCAGTTTAGGAATTTCAAGGGTGACTTAACTCAGAACTTAGCTCAAAAGATGTTTATTAAAAATTTTGGGGATTTACCAACCTTAGAGATTAACGTAAAGGCTAAATTTGTGGTGAACTTTAATGTTTATGTGGTGTAGAGGATAACTCAGATGCTTCTCTAATAAATATTTTAAGGGTACCTTGACTCAAGGGATACCTTAGAGGGTATTAAAGGGAATTCTTGAAAGCAGGATAAGTGAATAACCAAGTTGGTGAGCAATAAAGTTTTAGGGAAGTGAGATCAGTACTTCACCATATTTTGAAGTATTGTTTAAAAATATTTAGAGACCTTGGTATGTATCTTATTTGCGATTGTAAGTTAGTAGCCTATGTGTGTGTAACGCATGTGTTTGGATATTATATTGCTATTGTAGAGTGTTAAACTTTATGTATTGGTTGCTATATGATGTTGCATTGATTGAATCGTGTGAAATTGTTTGGTCATCTTAAGAGATAAACTAATTTAAACTCAACCTAACTTCTAACTGGACCTACATTACAACCTCTTGTGCTAAACACGGACTCTTCGATGAGGATAGTAGAAATAATCATTTTTCCACGCTTAGTCAAATTAAGTAACAAAAAAGGAGGTCACGACAAGGTTGGGGACTGTAGTTTGAAGTGAAGTCTTGAGTGGAGTGTATTTTTCTATTGCACAAGCCTTGATTTGGTTCCGATTTACGAAGTCTGTGATGTCAAACTCTTCAAAACTTGGATTAAAACGGGCGCAATTTCTCTAATCTCACGATAACCGGTTAATATCGTATGATGGCATTTACTTGAACATACATTGTATGTAAATGTTGCTTGAAAGCCTTGGTTGCTTGATGATAGATATGTGCTATTGTTTTTGTTCTACTTATTGAGTAAGTTGTCGCTCACTGCTTTATAGCTGTTTTGCAGGTTTTCAGTAGACTCACCAATATTACACCAAGTTCCAAAAAGACTAAAGAACGGGATCAAGGAGTAAGATTTAAGACTAATGGGCTGTGTTATTTTTATGTTGGATTTACTAACTTATAAGGAAACCAATAAAGTCTTTATTAGTGACCTTCTAGTTTTCAATTATGGATATTGTTACTATACTTTATAAACCTGTGACTTTTTATAAACATTTTACTAATCGCTCTATTTTCTTACATCAATTTATTTTTAGAACCTTTTGTTGAAATTGGAATTTTATTCTCTAAATAATTTGTAAAGCTTAATTTTCTCGATCATATGAATTATTAGTTTATTTTCCAAAACTATTTTGAAAAGTTACTTTACAGGTTGATATCTATTAGAATTGGAATTGGAGGGCTTAAAGCGAGAGAGTGGTAAATGCTTTGTGTAAACTATATCTATGTTAGTAGCTAAAGTGGCTAGTTTCTAAATTATGTTAGTTTGGATGGTAGGGTTGTTACGACTCTTTGATTTAGGATATGACATAAATCTTGTTAAATTAATTAAGGTATTCAAACATTTAAATAGGACAACTATGTAAAACATGAAAATGGAGTCTCCCACTTCAATGTTATGGATATATATACTTATATTTTCATATAAATATTATAGTATAGAAATCATCTTAATATCAAAAACTTCAAAAATCTTTATGGTCTTCAAATTAAAAATATATATCTTATTTCACAAACAATTGAATATTAACTTAGTAAATTCTCAAAAAAAAAAAAAAAGAAGCTTAATATGTTTTGCTTATATTTTACTTTTCTATAAATTATGTGTTATTTACTTTAGATAGGCGAATTGAATTTCAACAAAATAGATATAATAATTAGAAATAATTCTAGCTATTACGTTGTTTATTTTTAACATATGCTATTTTCTTTAATTATATTTCAATTTGATGAAAAAGATATTCGAATTTGATTTATTATATTGGAAAATTAGTATTTATATAAATAGATGAAAATGCTCTTAACAACTTATACTATTTAATCATCATACATACCTATAATCACCGCACTTGCACATTAAGGTTTAGGTGTAACACGAATAGTTCTATATCTTTGCATCACACGAATGGATAGATATATTAGTTGTAATATATTACGTGTTTTGATAAGTTATGAATAATTAATGATCGTATTTAAAGATATATTAATGATAATGATTGGTATTTTCTGTTACTAATCCTGTGTTAATACAGTTATAGTGAAGGCTTCTCCAGCGCGTAGTAGAAACGCAAGAAATTGTGAATAGTATAGAATATGAATGGACAATTACCGCCATAAATGGTAGTAGTAATCACAGATAGCAAAATACCTTCCTTAAACAGCTCAACGTACCTATCCACTCCACTTCGCTTCACTCCTATCCTCTTACTCAATTCCAAGTACAAGAACAAGAAGAAGTTGAGAGAGAGAGAGAGAGGGAGTGAAGGGGAGAGAGAAAGAGAAAGAGATCGTCGTCATCATCATTATTCATCACCACTAGCTTCCTACTATGGCTTCTTTTACTTCTACATCATCGATGACGAGGCTAGATCTGGACGGAAATCCGATCAAGCCGATAACGATATGCATGATCGGTGCCGGAGGTTTCATCGGCTCTCATCTCTGCGAGAAGCTTATGCACGAAACACCTCACAAAGTCCTCGCACTTGATGTTTACAGTGATAAAATCAAGCCCTTACTTGAACCGAGTAACCTTCCTTGGTCCGATCGGATCCAGTTTCATCGACTCAATATTAAGCACGATTCTCGTCTTGAAGGACTCATTAAAATGGCAGATCTGGTGAGTTTGAGTTCTTCTTCTTCAGTTTTGATCTATAAGCATCTTGTTCTGCAATTAAACGCAGTCATTTTCTGTGTTGTTCACTTGTTTAAATGAATTCCAAGTTAATATCGACAGAGAAAACTTAATTTAAGTTAATAGCTAACGTATTGCCTGTTTTAATTAAATTAGTGCTACTTATATCCAGATTATGATGCATTCGTAGTTAAGTTGTTCTGCTTTAGATTACTTTACTTGAATGTCTAGATTTGGATTGATTAGGGTTACGACCTGTGTAAAACTTTATTAAATATCATGAATGTGGATCCGATGTCACGTCCAGATTGAATTAATGCCAAGAAGTTATTTTGAACCAATGTGTAGGGTTTCTGCTCGCTAGAGTATTCTGCTTTAGTCTGTGGTGTCATTGCTCTATGAGTTTGTTAATTTATCCACATTTGGTGATTTGTGCTTGATTGCGGTGTTGTTTGCTTGCAGACGATTAATCTTGCTGCTATCTGTACTCCTGCGGATTACAACACACGCCCCCTTGACACGATTTATAGTAATTTCATTGATGCGCTTCCCGTGGTATGGCAATTTAGCCTATGCTTTTAGTAAAAATCGTGATTTTTCTGAGTCCGTTGTGTCTTGATATGAAGTCGATTGTTCTAGGTTTTGACTAGAGGTGATTTGCATGGTAAAGCGTTGCTTTCATTCAAGTTGTTAAGTAATTCCGTTGTCAATTACAGGTTAAGTACTGTTCGGAGAACAATAAACGTCTCATTCACTTTTCAACCTGTGAAGTGTATGGAAAAACAATAGGTAGCTTTCTCCCTAAAGATAGCCCTCTCCGTCAGGTAAGACTTTGTTTTTCTGACCTCTTCTTACACAAACATTTTCCTAAGAGTCATTTTCATTAGCTTTTGACACTAAATTTATTAATGCCAAGATCTTCCCCTTCATTGCCTTCTTGTGATGAGCCTTTTCTTATCATCTGCATTCTTCCTTTTACTTCACATCATACCTTTATCATTTGTAGTTTTTATTTTCCTATGCTTCTCCTGGAGTTTACTGCATCTGAAATGGCTAAGAGAAAATGTTATTGCTTTCGTTTTAACAATTGCTAGAGATGACAAATCTACAATTTATTTTTCTGATGCCTGACATGATGACCTTGTATTCGGAATGGTGTGTCAACACAGATATGTAACAAATCTGGGTTTTTTGGGCCATCAATTATCTTTGTCTTTCATCTTCGTGTCATTTTACCCTAGTTCTTTCATGGTTAATTGGTTAATGTTATGCAATCTGCTTATATTCTAAATACAAACGGAATAGTGTAGTTTAATTTGACATATACCTGCCAGTGATCTACAGAGAATATGGCATAGCACCTTTTTGTTTGGTGTCAAATTTAAAGGCTTCATGGTCTGATTGATCAAAGAGATCTTTCTAGTACATTTTCAGTATTATGACAGAGTTTTCAATCTATACACTTGCTGTGTATAATGGTATTGACCAATTAGTCAAAGAATGTAGTGGTGTTGATGCTCTCATTGATAGCTTTTTGATGCTTGCTTTCTTGTTGATACGATGCTGTCTGCACAGATAGTAGCTTATTTTCCTCCTCTGATTTCACCTTTCTCTTCCATGATTGTTATTGACCTTTAAATTAGTTCTCTGAGTGCCACCTTATTGTGTTTTGAATCAGGATCCTGCTTATTATCTTCTTAAGGAAGATGCATCTCCCTGTATTTTTGGCCTATTGAAAAGCAGAGATGGTCCTATGCATGTGCTAAACAATTGATTGAGAGGCTGATTTATGGTAAGCTATTTCTTCCTTTTATACTTTGCTAATTTTGTCTTTGTTTTGGTATTTGCTAACTCTTGTCTCCCTTCTGCAGCTGAGGGTGCAGAAAATGGCCTTGAGTTCACTATTGTGAGACCGTTTAACTGGATAGGACCCAGGATGGATTTTATCCCTGGAATTGATGGTCCAAGTGAGGGTGTTCCCAGGGTCTTGGCCTGCTTTAGTAATGTTAGTTCAACTTCCTGTGATGACACTAAATCGAATGAATTTATTTTATTCCAAGTTTCCATTGAATAATTATATCCCTATCATATATTTCAGGCTCTGCTACGTCATGAGCCACTGAAGCTCGTTGATGGTGGCCAATCACAAAGAACTTTTATATATATCAAAGATGCTATTGAAGCTGTCCTTTTGATGATTGTTGGTTCCTTTCTCATACTTGGGCATTTTTACTGTTGGTAAATATTATTTACTAGCTCATTAATTTGTTCTTTTATCAGGAAAATCCTTCCAGGGCCAATGGTCAGATCTTTAATGTAGGTAACCCCAACAATGAAGTGACTGTGAGGCAGCTTGCTGAAATGATGACTCAGGTGCATAAGTGAATGTATTGCTATGTGCCTGTAATTCCCAAAAACTATAATATGATGCTTTCCTTTTTGCAATTCATAATTACGTTATCACTTCATCATGGCAGATTTACTTGAAGGTTAGTGGGGAGGCAGCATTAGAGGTTCCAACCGTTGATGTGAGTTCCAAAGAGTTCTATGGTGAGGGATACGATGATAGTGATAAGAGAATTCCAGACATGACAATAATAAACAGACAATTGGGTATGCACTCTCAGTAATGATCCATGCCATTTTTCCAAACAAAACACTAGACTATCTAATCTATGTGATGACAATATTATCTGGCTACAATGGCAGGTTGGCACCCTAAGACTTCATTATGGGATTTACTGGAATTTACTCTCACATATCAGCACAGGACATATGCTGAGGCTATTAAGAAAGTCTTGTCAAAACCAGTTTCATCCAGCTAAAGAATCAGTGATGTCTGCTGAGGATGCACATGCGCTTACTGGGTGCTGGTTCTTGCGGGTGTTGCATTCTTTCTAAAGAAGTTCAAATATATGAAAATGATTCATTCTTGTATACGTTGATTTTTTCTTTTTTTTGAGTATAGTTAATATCTGGGGTAATGTTGTTTTGGGTGACATGGTGAAGTTTAAGAGGCAACTTGACTCTGTTTCTTTCAATGGAGCGTTGCTGTATGCCTGTTGCATCTCTTGTTTTGTTGTATCAATTGTCAACCATTATTGTTAAATTAATTGGTAATGAGTTTTTAGCAGGATTCGGACTGGAGTGGTTTCGAAGCTCTGAGCGCCACAATCATTTATTAAAGGATAATTTTACTCGAAATAAGGCTAGTGGTGTTATTTTATTTAATGATTGGGGTATTTTTGAAATAAAAGTTATACTATGTGAGGAATAACAATAGCCTTTGTGAAGGGAAGGAATAAGAATTCCTGATCTATCATATGTAACGAGGAGCATGCGTTTTTTATGATATAACTTTTGCAAATCAAGTAAGTGAATAACTGTTCTGTAGTAATAAAAGTAGAACACCAATTCCATTTTAGTGAACTGGATGCAATGATAGTGTTTTCTAATCTGTATTTTAACAGTAGCATAATTTTCTGTAGCTTATATCCAAAAAGGCTTTTCTCTTGGATCGGCCACAGCCTTTTTCCTTTCCAGTCTAAGTCATGACGATGTGAACTCAAGGCTGAAATCTAGATTTCATGGAGTTTTCCTTGACATAAATCAGATGCAGGTTGCTTTTCCTAGTTCGCCATGTTATATAAGAACTAGTTAATGCTATATTTGTGCGGATTTCAGCCCAAAATATCTATTTATCTTTAATAAAAGAATAGTTTTATTTAAAAGATTATTATATAATTAACATTTTAATAATATGTATTCATATTTCAATGATCGCGGGATTATCGTTATATATATATTTTCATTAGTATTGTTGACACTCCATTTTAGACATAGATATACAGGCCCTGACTGATCTATCCAAAATGTGGGTCGAGCATTTTATAGCCAATCCGACCTCTTTTAACTTGTATTGAGCTCCTAACAATTAGGCTACCCTCAGTAAGACACGGGTTGGGCATTCAGAGGATCCATCGACCTCACTAAAGGCGGCATTGAGGTAGTAGCCATAAGTTCAACTTGTTAAGAATGAAAACCTCTGAAGTCTTGGAGGTTGAGGCCCTCTAGCCCAGCTTGGCCACATCTAGCCCAAGCAAATTCAAATGAGGTTTCTATGGAAGCAACGCTATAAATGAGGAAAGTAAAGTTGTCTAACACATGCATCCCATAAAAACCGAAGCGCATCTTAGGATCGTATTTCACCTTCTTAAAATGGTTCAGGACTTGTCTCACCTTCCTAAAATGGCTTAGCATGGTGATCCACCTTTTAAAAATGATTGATCCCTGTCTCCTATAAATTAGTAGATAAGGTTTCTTGATAAAGGATCATACTTTTTGCACTCTATGTATACTCTCTTTCTAATCGCTTTTGCATTGACTTAAACAATAGAGTGATCATTTTTGAACTATTATTCAATACTCGCTTAACCTTTGCTATATCCTTTTATAAGTGACTCAACCATCGCTTGAAGATTACAATAAGAAGGTTTAAGTAATAATAATGACAGTATTAATAGATAAAAAGTATTATTGAGAAAAATATAAAGGATAATAGTTAAATAATTATAGCTAACGTAAGTATATTGTTTATGAAAAGTTTTAAATGAAAAAGGTTTTCCAAAAATTTCTATAGATATTAAAGATAAGATGTGAAAGCTAATGGTGGATTTTGTAAAGGAAAGAAAGAGACATGAAGTGTTCTCATAATAAAAAATCTTTTGAAGAATTACCAATTACAAAAAGTTGGCAACATACAGGTACTATTACAAAGAGAGGAAAAAAAAAAAAAAAAAAAACTGTAATGGAGAGGTACCATCATAAAATAATATTCCAAAACTATAGTAAAGATTCCTTGCGTTGACTGTTGGGTTGATTCTTATACTGGCTTTCCGTTTCCAACTGCATCTTTTCTTTTACGAATGAATAGCTGCATTTTTCGGTTATAGATTTTCCATTTACCTTCATTGCTTCATTCTCCCTTTGTTGCAATAGCAAATTCTTGCTTCAACAAGGAGTGTGCCTGACTTGTGATACTGTTTAGTGTTGACCAAATATATGATAGATATTTATAATTCATAAGACCTTATTTGTAGTTATAATCTTTTATTCGTGTTTTATTCTATAGGTATAAGTTTTCAATTTTTGAACTTTAATCTATTTATAATATTTAGGAGTTGTCTTGAAATCTATACTTGTAAAACCTATGAAATTTTCTATTATATTTCTATATAGTGAACTTTTGAGATAAATTTCTCGATAATTTGTTAATATTTCCATGATTTCATAACTAGTATGTTAATTAATTTATTATGCAGTATTATTGTAAAATTACAATTTGTCATGAAGTTTAGATTTACTTGCCTAAAATAAATAACAACGAGTCTATTACAATAATTTTACAAATACTAAAACATGGATGAATAACATAAATTTGAATAAAGCCAATGTTGTATAAATTAGGTGCCTTCAGTCTTTTGCTTTCTCACCTCCTTGCATTCTCTCCACTCTCCAGACTCTATTCTTTACATTGTGCTTACTTAAAATACCACATTGCACTTGTAGATTTTTTTTTTGATTGATTGCTAATATATATTGCTTACATAATTTTTTTTTGCAAGTTCATTTGAAAATCAATCGATAAAAACTAGCTTTGGGTGAAAATATAAGTTGTTGTCTTACCTAACAAATTTTCATATTGCACTTGATGATAATTTTTTTTTATTACAACTATAAAACCAAATGGATTGCTTTTTCAGTAATTCTTCCTCTATTAAAAAGGCTAGTAAAAGAAAAGAAAAAGATTTGTAAACCAAGCAGCTCATCAACGTGGAGGATTATGTATCCACCATGACTTCACCAGTGATCGAATAGATGATTTGTTTGACAGTCTTCTAACTCTTCTAAGGTTCGAGCACGTTACGCTACATGACGAGGATGAGACCATGGAGGATGAAGATGTAGTAGATATTGCAGAAGGGGATGTATAGGAGCTCCAATACAGTGATTTATATAAGCTCTCTAAACCCACAAAGTTTGATATTTTTATTAAACACTTAATTGTATTTGTAGATAAGAAGAGGGATTCTCGTGCCTAATGCAACTACTGCACTTAAGCAACGCATGTTAAAAGGCGATGGGTACAGAACCATGACAAGACACTTGTAAAGGAAGTATCTTATTCCATGGTATTGACAAATCTCAACAGCAAATTGCATTTTTAGCGTTTGCAATCATCAACATTATTCCGAAAAGATATCAAGAAGTAAAAGCTAGCCTTTGCATAACACATGGAAAACATGTATCTCTTCTTGAGTGTAGGTAAGTGTAAGTCTCAACTGTTGTATGAATAGGAAGATTGAAGATTAAATCTTAACTCACGTACTTTCAATGTCAAAACTATACATAAAGCTAACGGGCAATTGTATCACAAATGTAAGTGGTAGTTAGTAGTTATGTTTAGTTCCTTAGATACATAGGTTTAAGTACAAATATATGGACCGATAAATTGCAATAGAATTCTTACATGGGAGTAACTTATCATGTAACTTATCACTAGATAGATGATAAGTGGTAACTCAATAAAAGACTGTTGGCACTTAGTTTTGTTTAATGAACGACATACGACACAAACAATATATATAATTATATCTATTATTCTGGAGGAGTATCACTTGCTATGAAATAAAAGATTGTTGGTACTTAGGATGTTCTTTAAGATTACCTTAACGTATACTACAAAATAATTGATGAGCTCTTTGATACCTAGATATGTATATTGTAAGTATAGCTAATGGATTTCATTGAGTAATAGATACAATAAACGAGTTGTTTCAACATATTTCGTATGTGTATGGTGGTTAGATCGTAGTTACTCCCTCGCCATCCCTAATGTCCCATAACTTTTGTTTGCAAGGGAAAATTTGTTAGCCTAAAAGTTAAAGAGACATAGGTCAAGGAGGTTGCAAGCAAAGCTCTAACACTATCTTAAGACCAACTTTGAGTTCAATGATAATATTGGCATTCGTGATTTTGACATTCTTGAATGGTAGAAGTTGCGTAAAAAGATATATCTAATCCTCCCTGGCATAGCTTAACAAGTTCTTGCTGCTCTAGCATCAACGATCACAATTGAATAGGCATTTAGCACCACGAGCCTCATTCTTGACTATTGTTAAGTCTCCTGAACTCTGTTAAATGTAAAAGCTATAACCTGCAATGAAAATTGGTGAAAAGTAGCCAATAGAGATTAGGAGTCCATGGGGATGTCTAACGAGGATGATGAATACTTCAATGACTTCAACTTGCTTGGAAGAAACCAAGGCTCGACATAGGACTGTGGTGGCACCTAAGGTGATAGAAAGCAACTTAATATTTTCTATTTATTTAAAAATGTTTTGTCATGTAGATAATATTAAAAAAAATCATTGATTAGTTTTTTCAAAAATAGGCCTTCTATATTTAGGTTAAACTTTTCAAAAGTTGAGTAAACAAAAAATTAGTATGTATTATATGAGCTTTCGATAAACAAATTTGATTGGCTAATCAGCAAAGCAGGCTTTTTGTTTTCAAGAATAAAATTAACCAATATGCTAAATTTTTTTTTTTTTAAAATGCAAACTGTGGTGATTTGATTTTGATTGGTAGATATGTAGACACCTGTTACGCCACGAAGTCGCAGAGTTGCAATAGTCCTACTGCATAAACCAACTTATAACAAGAACTGACCTTATAGTGTCTATTATAGATACGGTCTATACAAGGCATTGACTACTCCTCGTTTTGAAGTAAATAGTTTGACTAAGATTTTAACTAAAATTTACAACAACAATTAAAACCTTAAGTCAATATATATAATTACATTCACATTATCATAGGATTCTTAGGAGATCCTACATAATACAGTAATTAACTAATGTACATATTATATATCAATTCTTTATCCTAGGGATATTAGCAAGACTCTAATTAAGATTTAATCTTTTACTAATGGATCCTCACTCCCTATAGCTTCAAAAGAAATCTAACTTCTGAGTAATTGTATCGCGACATCGCAAATCAGAAGTCAAGACTTGTAAAAGAATTTATGCAGGTATGAGTAACTATAGCTCAATAAGTTGAATTGGAGACTTATGAATATGTATAAGCACAATCAAGGTCATCAAGCAATTATTTTCATGAAATATAATAAATGAGTGCCATCACACAACGTAGTCTGGTTCGTTAAGAAATTAAAATATTTTCACCAGCTCTAATCTAGGTTAAGGAGTTTTCATGTTATGCAACAACTCACAACTAAACCCAAATTTGTATAATGGAGTCACTAATCCTCCTAAGACTATCCTTCGAATTAATACCCTCATTCTCATCGCGACCTCCTCTCCTATCACTTAGTTTGGTTAAGGATGAGAAAAAGACCAATTTACTATCCAACACTATCTTTTTCGAAGGTATCGATATATAGTTGCAGAATCCTAATGATTTCCTACAGGGTCATAATGCATGAGTCGATTAACCACTTGTCGTAAGTTGACTTGTCTCTGTGTATCCTATAATATAAATGTGCTCTTTTTAGTATTTATACTTAGATGATACGTATTTTAAGTTAGGATTTAACTCAATTCTCCTTATATACCTATCATTTACTAACAATTTATCTTACGTTAGTTTGGGGTTCGGTTTCCGAATTCGATTCCAATTCAGGTTTTAACTTGATTTCAACTATGAGTAATCCTAAAATACGTTTCGAACTCTAATGTGAAATTAATCATATTAAGCTCAAATATCCTAATATCATACTAGGTTTTAATTCAGTATTCTAACCTACTCGATACACTCTAGTCCTGATTGGTCTATTGGATTTACTCTTAATGTGAGAAAATTTTACAATTTTTGTAGAAATACCTAAAATTAATTTTTGTACCAGATTTAATATATATTGATATTATTATTATATTATCCAATTTAACCTATTATTTCCTATGTATTAAAATTATAATTCTACATATTGCTAAATTACTCACAATTTTTACATAATTCCCATATTAATTACAATTAACACTCCAAATGTTAGGATTATGTTTCCATATCAGAGATTAACATCCTTAAACATCTAATTACCTTTTAAATCAGAAATTAATCATTTAATCACTTAATTAAGTCAAAAATTACCTATATTTTACATCATTTTAGGGCTAAAAAATTACTTAAAATTTTTAAAAATTAATTTTAGAAAAATGGCTTTATAGCACAGTTTTATATCACTTAAGTATTCTACAGAAAAAAATTGAGCTCTAAATTACACTCCTAAGTCTATTTATTTTTAATTCTAAACATGTTTAGTTTTATCCAATTTCTTAAGAACTCTATATTTACAGACGTGATTAAACTTAATAACTAATTTTCCCTAAATCTACATACAATAAAACATCATAATAATAAATTTCATAATTTTCTGAACGTAATTAATAATTTTAAGGAATTTTGCAAAATTGGAGGAGATTTGAAACTTACCTGGTTCGTGAGCTTTTCTGCCTTCAACACCGGTTCAAGTGTGTCGGCCAATCTAGGCAACCGGTGTAGAGTGGGTTGGTGGTGATGGTTCAGTTCCAAGTGGTGGTGGCTCGTGGGTTCGGCCTAAATGTATTAATTGCATAGTTTTGGGTGAAATTTTCCTAAACTCTAATTTCTCTCTCAAATTTTGATCCTCTCAATTTTTTTCAACTCCTAATTGACCAAATGAGCTCAAAGAATTTTCTTGCTATTTATAGATTTGTAAAAGAATTTCAGAGCATTAATTAGACAGGATTTTTGGCTTATCCTCTTCCATTTTGCTTTTTAAGTGTTTGATTTTGATTGGTTAAATTTTCTTCTTACTTTCCCTAATTTCCACGACTTGATCTGGATGATTCACTACCTCTTTGACTTTTTTCTAATTTTTTTTTATGATTTTCTTTCATTATTTAGTAAATTTTTAGTTAATTTAGGTAATTTCGCGTATCTTTACCTATACATAAATACATATGGAGTACAAGTAAACACTCTTAAATATTATTGAGGTCATTATATGAATTTTAGTATATATATAATCTATCTCTAACGATTTATTAGTTATCGAAATATATTTTATGCATTTTCAATAAATAATAAGTAATATACTTAAAATTTGAAAAATTTATATTCTCTTATTTTATTACTTATTTTTTTAAATTCAAACTTACAGTGTTATTTTTACTAATATTTCTAAATTTAACTTATAATTTAGGTTTGATTGGATCATTTAACTGATCGTCCTAAACTTTGTGTACGAAGTTCGATCCTACGGTTACTTAGCTTATATTTAAGGCTTACAACACCTCTGGAGCAACTCAAAAATTGGTAAAAATATTTTTACCCAACTATTAAAGTGAAGATTATAACTTAAGTATGTATTGTAAATTGTTTGATGTATTTTATTTTTGTTTTTGGTAATTGGTATATTCTTAGTAATGAACGTGAGACTATTGAAAGATATAATTTAAGACGAAAAAGAAAAGTGCAAATTTTTATTATTTGTAAGTGTTGTATACTTGTATAACACATGTTGTTTTAGTGAAGATAATTTTGAGAAGGATTTGAACAAATAAAAAAATAAAAAAGAAAAATTCAAGCCAGTTTTGGGAGATATTCCCACAAAAAAGATTTGAAAAAAAAAAAAGAAATTAACATTTGAAAAAAAATTGGTTCATAGGCCATTGAACTGGCTTGAGCTTGACCTTCTACTAGCTAATCGTGGTTCAATTAGAAACCGGCAGTTCCAATCCGGTTTCAAGCTAATTTTGAACCGATCCTAAGTCTACCTGATTTATATCACGTGAAAGTAAATTATAAAAAGTTGTATTTCGAAACTTACCTTATGATATTTAGTACCATCCAAAAGTTACTGGATCAAATACGATAGAACGGGATATAGATTCCGGCAAGTTTCCCGCTGACCTTAGTCTTACAATTGCTCATCTCACTTACTGGAATAGAGCTTTAATGTCTACAGATTTAGACCGAAGAGTTTGCATGATCTTTGATTAGCCTCTTCATGTACACATACAACTGTTCAAGGGTTGCTTTCGATGATGACACGCCAAACTTAAGGTTTCTAATCTCTTACGATGCGGTTGCCCACTTTGACCATTATTCGGAGAGGTTAATATAAACCGGTTGATTGATATGAATGGTTTTTGGTGAAGAATCTGAATCTACACTTTAGGTGAATATAAATAAATGCAAACATATTTTAAGCATTTTAAGAATATGAAATAAAAATTGCTAGTTATCATGCTGCCGAGCTTTAAGATTTTATGATTTTGGAAATTTCAATCAAATAGAGATTGAGTTGTCCGGCCTATAATAATAATAATAATAATAAGTAGGTAAGCTATATATTTTGATTAGATTGAATAGACTATACCTTTAGTATATATTAAGATTTTTTTTTCTTTGTTTTTTCAATGATGAGTTCTTAACATATGTATATATATATATATATATTATCAATTATATTACAATTTAAAAAGGGAGAATTTGAATCCTACTATATCTTTTGAACGTACTACTTAACATGTAAAATTTAGCAAAGCATGTTTTTTTAATTGATTTGATATGATTTTTGAGAGGCCCATGGTTAGAAAATTGTCATTTTGTTTTTATTTTTTATTTTCCTTTAACCCTCTTTTTGGAGAAGTCAAAAAGGGGAAAGCGAAGGGCTTTAGGGCCCTCGATGGGACACCATTTCGTACGTACGGAGCATGATTTATTTTTGTGGTCCGCAGAGGAAAAGCTAAGGCAGACGTCAAATCACATGTATTATTTATTAGGTATTTTTAGTAAAAGTTGCACTTGAGTGGAGGTAAAATAAGCGAATAACGAAAAAGATAAAAAAACAAAAAAAGAAGAAATGAAGAAAAAAGAAAAGAAAAATAAAATAAAATGTGAACAGAGATGGGAGAGAATAGGGCTACCGTAGTGTTTTTGATCGGTGTTTAATCAAGTATCTATCTAAAAACCTAAGTTTGTAGTATAATTTATACATTAATTGTGTTTAAAAATTTATATCCGTAACTTAATCCATTTAATATGTGTATTTTATATTTAGATTGACTTGTTTATCGCTCGCAATGTTTTAAATGAATCTTGAGATAGTTATCAAATATTTATGGATATATTATTAGTTTTACTTGAGAGAGAGCATAAACATGACAAAAATGAAAAACACATACTTAAGAAAATAAAATGGAGTTCTTTGTAGAGCAAAAACATATCAATTGAAGTAGTTTATTATTTTTTATCAATCAAAACCTAAATTTGAAATCGTACAAGCTTCTTCCTTTTTTGCATTAACGGATGTTAATGCGTTCCTAAGGGAAAAAAAACAAAAAATAGCATCTTGTGGAAATCTTAATTATTCTTATTATGACATTCGAAATATAAGAAAATGCTCACATTTAGTTCTTAATGTTGACCAACTTTTTCATTTGAGCTCTAAACATTTTTTTTCCTTTTTTATTTGAGTTTTCAATTTTTTTTAACATTTATAAAATGACTACTTTCATCAACTCCAATATATTTTCTTTTCATCCTTAGATATGCGTCAAATCAACTCATGATAACTAATCATATCGGATATATTTGGTTACACAATACAATAAAATATACTAAGTGTATATATAATTACATAATATAATAAAAATAGTAAAAGTAACAAAAAGTGAAATAAAAAAGGAAAAAGGGACATAAAATATTATGCAAGCTTTAACTATTTGGCTAGCCATTCTAAGGTCAATTAGAAGTCAACACATATTAAGGATAGATAGAAAAATGTAAAACCTACAAATGAAATAAAAAAGATAAAATAACAATCAACGGGAAGTGATTAATTATGTTTTAAACAATAAAAGCAAAACAAGTATTTAAGTACGAGCTTCAAATACTTATCTAATCTACCTCTCATCATTTAACCTTATTCCTTCATATTTCATAATCATTTTCTTTCACCAGCAAACTTTACCCTAACAAACCAAGCTTGAGTATATTGCGAAGGTAAGTTTCACAATCAAGATGAATTGTAGGTTTTTTCTAATTGGGGAATTTAGGTATTGAGGATTTAGGAGAAAAGGAAATCATTTGGTCATAAAACTTAGGAGTTTGGAGCATGGGCAAATTGTACACCCGTGCTACTCGTAGGTTGGGTGTTACTTATGCACGGTAGAAATATAAAGTTGTACACTTTGGTCGTATACCTCTTTGATCTTTTACTTTCTTATTTACACGGCTATGTTTCTTCCTTTCGTTGCATGTATACTTCAAGATGCCCATGTATAGGGGTATGTTGAGGCCATGTGCATCCTTTTTCCTTCATTTTTCTTAATTATTAATTATTTAAGTACTTCCTTTACTTATTTAATCACTAAATTTAGTAATTTAAGTACCTTATAAACCATGTTTAAAGGATCAATGCATAAGTTTAGCTTTAGTAAGGTTAAGCACTAACTTAGGATTGAATTAAGTCTAGGTTGCTAAAGAGTTATCTTTCGTTCATTATTAACTCAAGTATAGAATCTTATGAATAAACTACTCCAAACTTGAATATAGCTTTATGTTTTCCAATAGAACTTGGTATATGTTTACTATGTTTGATGGTTGTGCTTGTTAGGCTAGCAATGGTAGATGAACTTAATGAATGTTCGATTCATACATCATGTTATGCTTCAAAGCAGTAGAATTGTAACGGTCCCGTTGTGCAGACCATTCTAAGATAAAAATTGACTTTATAGTTGCTCTCTTAGACTTGATTTATACAGGCGCTTACGACTAATCCGTTTTGAAGTAAAAAGTTCATAAATTAAATATATTATTTACTTATGAAATCATAAAAAAAAATACATATTTACACCAAAATAATTTGAATATGTTCACAAGATTTTGTAGCCTAGTCATAATCTACTTGAGTAATACATAAATTAATACTAAAAGCTTTAAAGATAAAATCCAAACTTGAGAGTGTATTTGATTTTCAGTTTTATATCCTCATTCCTTAGGATCCAGCAGTTGTTAGGTTTAGGGTAGTTATATGGTTGCTTCTTAGCTAGTACCTACATCAACATTTGTAGAAATTTGAGTAACTAACCGCTTAGTAAGTTGAGACGAAAACTTAAAACTATATATCAAATATAAACATAGTTATAAACTAAATTAGTTATATGTAATGCATATATAAACAAATGCCATCGCACGACACTATTCGGTTCGTTGTGAAATTAGAGAAATTATACCCGCTCTAATCTAAGTTGAGGAGTTTTCATGTTTATACAACAGTTGAAGACCAAACCCAAGCTTGTGCATTAGAGATATAACTCTTCCTATGACTACCTTCGAACCATTAACTTTACCCTTGTCGCGACTTCTTTTTTTGTTACTTAGTTCGATTAAGGATGAAGAAGGAACTCATCATGCTATTCAGCATTATCTCTTTCGAAAGGATCGGTATTTGATTGGAGAATCCTAAATATCTCCTCTAATGGGTTACTATGTAGTTTCATTTTAGACTTGTAGGTCACATACTTAGTTAGGTCCAATTTAAGGTGTTCAATTAATTCAAACAAATTACACAAATATAAGCTAGAATAGTAAAGTAGAATCATACAATTGAATTTAAAAACACATATACATAGGCATGTGTACAATCAACTATCTAAAAAATATAACCATGTATAATCTTAAGCCCCCGAGTACTATAAAATAGTACTTCGAAATACAGTAACATAATAATCTCAACTTACTTGGGTTTCTTGCTTGCTCACTTAAGGTGTGATTCACACAGGTTATCACTGATAATCCTTATAATGCAAATGTTGTTTTAGTTTTCATTTAACTATCATAGATAGGATTTATTCTGTAATTTAGATTATAATTATCTTTAGTTTATAGTCTTCTTATATTTAGTGATTTATGTTTGGATATACTAGAATTACTTCTCTTATTTCATTAGGTTTTGAATTTGCTTCTTATTCTGATTACAATTTTAGCTTCTAAATTAGGTTTTAGTTTACCTTTTTGTTTTTATTGCTCTTCGTTTCTAAGTCTTTTAAATGCCTTTTAACCTTTTTCTTACGGTTTATTTAATGAGTATAACCTTTGGTTTAGGTTTATGACTTATTATCTAATATACTTATATTAATCCTAATTTGAATTCTACTTTTGAATTAGATTCTAATCCAGGAATAATCTATATTTTAACGTAACCACCTATATATATGTATATATATACATATAAGTTTTAAGTCATTAGTTTTTAGTTTAAGATTATAATATTATTCAATTATTCATATTCTATATCTCCTATAGCTAAACTACTTCTAAATTAACTCTTTATTTAATTTTTAAATCAGTTTCTGAATCAAATTTTCTTTTAACTTCTAATTACTGTTTTTATTTGTAAACCCTAAGAATTCCTCCTAGCCTCATATGTGAAATCTATCTAACTACACTTAGATATTCCAAATCTCCATTTTAGCTTCTAACCAGCATTTTAACCTCTACGGTATACTATATTTCTAATTTAACTACTGAATTAACTTTTGATGTGAGAATAATCTACATTTTTTATATAATTTTATAAATTCACCTTCTAAAATAGATTTATATCATATTCCTAATATTTAATACCATTAATTTTTACCTAATATTTTCTGCCCATTTAATTCCTATATACACATATTATGTATTATTACATATTATTTACTTGTATCACCTATTTAACACTTCTAACATTACATATATTATCCTTCATCATCCAATAATCTATCTAGATGTGTAATTATATCCTAAATCAGAATTTATACTTAATTTACCCTAAATCAAAATATTAGCTTATTTATACCTTTTTACCCATTATTTATCGCATAATATACATAATACATACTTCCAACACTCCAAACGTTACAAATATCATACTATATAAGTAATTAACACCTAGAACACCTAATTGCATACTAAATCATAATTTTACCAAATTAACATTAAATTACAAAATTAAACTTAAATATTACCTTTTATGCATGATTTTAGGGCCTAAAAATTAAGTAAAAATTTAAAAAACTAAATTTAAGAAAAAAATCTTCATAGCATTGTAAGATATATCCTAAATAGTCTATACAAAAATTTTCAAGTTAAAACTATATTTTTAAGGCTATTTATTTTAATATCGAAAACTAGTTTGGGTTTAATAATTTCTTAAGAGTAATTGATATTTTTTTCTAAATCTAAATACAAAAATATTTTAGAATACCAAATTTCATAATTTTCTATACATATTTGATATTTTTACTAAATTAAGTAAATTTGGAAGGGAAATCAGAACACATTAATCGAAGGGCCTTTAGTCACCAGCGGTGGCTTCACCATTTTTGGTTGCTTCAAGTGTGGTGTCCACTATCTGGTGGTGGTAGCTGTTCCTCTCCAGGTGGTTGTCGGACGTAGGTTCCTTTTATAAGCCTAAATTACACACTAATTTTCTAATTTTTGGTAAATTTGGTTTTTTCTCTCTTCTCTCCTTTCCTTAATTTTTTTTTTAATTCTAAATTGACCAAAATGAGTTTTAATAGAGGTTTTCTAAATTTATAAGGTTGCCTTGATTATTTGGTGAATTCATTGTTGCTATTTGTCCTTTATTCTCTTCCAATTTACTTTTATTTGTTTTAATTTTATTGGTTTACTTTTTCTTCTTCAATTCCAGCTTGTCACTCCTCATTTTTGGAATTCTCTTCACTTTTTCATATTTTTTTCTTGATTTTTATTTAATTATTTATGATTTTTTAATTATTTAGTATTATTTTAGCATATTTCGAGTATTTTAAGTAATTTTGCATATTTTTACCTATACATAAATATATATATGATACAAATAAATACTCTTAAATATTATTTATATTATTTGATAATTTTAGTGTGCATATAATTTATCTCTAATGATTTATTAATTATTGGAACTCATTTTACACGTTTCTGGTAAATAATAGAGAATATACATATAATTCAATATTATAATAATTAATTATTTTATTATTTATTTTCCTAGATTCAAATTCACGGGATCACTTTTATTAACATTCCGAGCTTTTTTGTAAAATTTGGACTCAATCAGATAATTTACTGATTGCCTTAAATTTTACCGATTGAACCTTGAATATTTGATTGTCGGACTTACAAATTGTTTGCTACTTATGTATGGCTGGGCCCGAGAGTTGAGAGTGGCAAATTCTTGAGGGACAACTCTATGATCTTTGTGCAACATTGTTCCAAGTTGAGTTGCACGTGAAAATGATTTAAAGGAATACTAAGGGGTATTAAGACCTATAATGATAGTTCCCATCTATATATAATTTTATATTGTATTATATATTGATTGGTAACATCATTAGTATCCCTTTGACGCATGTTAGCTAAAATAAAGATGACTAAAATAGATGGTTGTCATTTATGTTACACTAAATGCATGCAATTTTTCATAAAATGATTAGGGCCTATAGTGACTTGATTGGAACTCTTCTCGTTAAGGTATTGTTCGCTTTGACCTGTAACGCCATACGGTTATGCATTGACATTGGATTTGGCGCACTAACGTTGGATCTGAAGCACTGACGTTGGATCTAACGCACTGATGCCTCACACGAGCTCATGACGCACTTGATATGACACATAAGTATGACCGAAGGTTACTCGCCACTAGTCTACGCTCATAGGGCTAGATAAAAGTTGCCTGAGAGTATGCAATAGAACACTTAGCTTAAGAGAGTATGTCTGAAAAATTCGATCTAATAACTGTTATTATGGCTATTACAATGTACAAGTATTTATGTGACTCAATTAGGGTAAATTGTAAGCCCCACAACCAATCACTCAAGGGTTCGATCGGCTGAAAGATCCAATCAAGCCTAAATTATAAACTATTGAGAGAAATATTAGTAAAAATGATTCCGTAAACGTGAATTTAAGAAAATAAGTAATTAAATAGGAGACTATAAAATTTTTAAATTTTAAGCATAATAATTGCTAATTACTGAAAAGGCAAAAAGTGTAATATAATAACTAATAAATTACTAGAGATTGATTATATGTATACTAAAAATAATAGAATGACCTAAATAATATTTATGAATATTTATTTGTATTATATATGAATTTACATGTAAGTATAAATACGTGTAATTTCTTAAAATATGTGAAATGTGCTAAAATAATACTAAATACTTAAAGAAAATTCATAATTAAATAAGGAAAAATCAAGAAAAATCAGGGAAAATCATGAATGATCCAGAATTGGGTCGTGGCAGCTGGGAAAAATAAGAAAAAAATTTAGCCAATTAAATTAAGACAACATAAAAGCCAAAAATCAAGGGATAAGGCATTTGTCTTGTCTCATTTAATGCACAACAAATCCCCTAAAGCCCTATAAATAGCAGGAAAAATCCAGGAACTCATTTGGACAGTTAGAAATCAGAGAAAATTTGGGAGAGGCAAAAATTAAGAGAAAAATTCGAGTTAAAAAAAAAATAAGAAAAACTGTGTAGTTAGGGCCTTTAAAGGGAACCCCCACTAGACGAGCAGGTGGAAGTGGATGGCCACCACCACCACCACCACATGGTGGTGGCAGCGCCCAGGCCGGCCGACAAGGCCACGGTGGCCGGCGGTGGTCGGAGCCACCCAAATTGGTGAGTTCAATTTCCAACCCGATTCTTGTGTAATTTTGTAAAAATAGTAAATATTATTAGAAAATTATGAATTTTGTTATTCTAAGATATTTTTGTATGTAGTTTGTAGGAAAAATATTATTTTGATGAAAACATACGCTGTAATATATGGTCCTTAAGAAATCATGCAAAACCGAGCATGTTTCGGTTTAGAAATAAATGACCTTAGGAGTGTAGTTTCGAGCCCAAAATTTTTGTGTAGATTACTTAGATGATATAGAACAGTGCTATGAAGCCTGTTTTCAAAAATTAATTTTTGAAATTTTTAGATAATTTTTAGGCCCTAAAATGAGGCATAAAATGGGTAATTTAGGGTTAATTAAGTAATTAAATGATTAATTACTGATTTAGTGAATAATTATATGTTTTAGGGTATTGAAATCTGATGGTGTATGAGACTTGTAGCATTTAAGATGTTAGATGTAACAATTAGGTTAATTATGTAGTAAATGAGTAATAGGGAAAAATGGTTAATTTTAAGTTAATTTTGTAAATTAGGGAAAATAGGAGTAAAATTTGATCTAAGATGAATTTAGACATTTTGAAATGATAATTGATGTTTAGGGAAGGTAATTAAAGTGATAGAAATATTAGAAGTGCATTATGTATATAATAGGCAATAATGCATAATATGTAGTTTTTGAAAATATAATAAATAGAAAATATTAGGATAAAAATTGATATTATATAAATAATAGGGATATATAATAAATCTGATAAGAAACTTGAATTTATGTAATTATATGAAAAATGTAAAAATTTCTCACATTAGGAGTGAATTCGGTACACTAATATGGATTTAAGTATATCGGGTAAAATAAATACTGACTAGGGGTAATGATGGTATTTAGGAGATCGAGAAGTAATATGATTAACTTCACATTATGGGTTGAAACGAATTTCTAGGATTCGAGTATAAAACCATACTTAAAAATCGAACTAGAACCTAATTTAGAAATCGATGCGGCACCCGAACCCGAACCCGAACCTAATCCTAAACCTAGAATAATTGTAAAAGACTTAAGACCTAGATAATTAGGTATCTTAAACCCTAAATAAAACATAACAATAAGCGTTATAGGATAAAACAAACCTATAATAGTTATATGAAAAATTGAAACCACGTTTGTGTTATAGGGATGATCGGCGATGGCCTGAGCAAATCGGATCTCGAGTGAGTGAGCGAGGAGTCGAGGTAAGTTAGGATTAATACGATGCTGTATTTTGGAGGCTTAAGATTATGCTTGGTCGTGCTTGTTAGTTAGTTGAATGTGTGCATGTGCTTGTGCTTGTGTTTGATTATGGGTAATGCTATGATTTTGTTTGTTGTTCTAGCATATATTGTATGATTTGTATGTAAGGATTGATCATCCTAAATTGGACTTAATCAAATATCCAACCAGTAATCATAATCGGACATGCATGGCAACCCGTTAGGTAAATGATTTATTTAAATTATAAACTGTTTAGTTTAAAGCGGGTTAGTTGTGGACGCCTTGTGTAGATCAGGTCTAAGATAGCGGATGTAATGCCAACTTCTATTTTAGAATGGTTTACACGGCGGGGCTGTTACGACTCTGCCGCTTCGGGGCGTGACATAAATTGTAGGTGAAAGTAAATTATAAGAATGATTCCTACTAGTAAAGGAAAATAGGATAATTTTCAAGGGTATCATCGTAATTGTGCAAAAAGAATATCTGCTGGCAATAAGGACATTACGAATGTTAGAGAAGGACAGCGTGCATGTAATTTTTCTCATTCTATGGTCCTAGTAACATTGCGGGTTGAGTAGGGGTAAGTCTCGATCAGGTCTGATCGGCTTTGGTAGTTTTGATTATTAGGACTAGACAAGGGTTGGCTCAGGGGTGACTTACATTCAGGTCGGCCTTGGGTAGTTGGCCTTTGGTAGCTATTAGCCTAGCTTCGGTAGTGGTTAGGTTAACAACACCTTGATTCAATGCTGGGAATGTTATATGCCAGAGAGGTCGGCTTGGCACATCGGCTAGTCACTTCGGTAGTTTTGTGGATGATGTAGGAAGCAAAGTAGTTCAGTAGGTCAGGTTGGGGTAAGTACTACTCTACGGCACTTAACTTACCTTAGACAGCTTGGCGAACCGTTTGAGTAAGCCATCGGGTTCTAGAGCGTGTGATTGGTCCTTGATTTCTATCAATTAGGCTCGTGAACTTAATGGGCCTAGTATTTTAAAGCTTGAGCTTGGCTTAATTTACTACTTAAGTCGCTCGAATGACTATCATCGAATCAAGTTTGAATAAAACTTAAGTCTAACTCAAGTAGTTTGCGAATTGATTTGGTTTATTTATAACCCTAAAAGTGACATGTAGTTGTGATACTTACGTATCGAGTGTTAGCTCATTACTTATTTTTTCTTTAGCTATTGATAGGAGTATAATTGAGTTAAGTTAAACCAGTATCAGATTAAGCTCGAGCTTTCGCTCAACTTTGACCGAACTCTAAATTTTGAGCTTAAGTTTTACTTAAAGACATATTAGGTAAGTTTGATTTCTACTTAATTTACTTGAACTTTCATAAAATTTTCTAAATAACTTCATACTCATTTATATTTTAAAAAATTAAAAAAAAAAGATAAAAATTATACCAAACTCTATTAAATTTATGAGTCTAAAGAGCTTAGTATTTTAAAGTTCGAACTTGGCTCAATTTGCTAATTAAGTAACTCGAGTTCAGCTCGGTTCGGCTCGACTCGACTCGACTCAACTTCATTATTATTGAGTTGAATTTAAATAAAACTCAAGCAAAATTTGAGCAGTTTATGAACCAAGTTAGTTCATTTACACCCCTAGTCATAAGTACTTTTGATGAGCAAGTAGATTATGAAGAGTCTAAGGTTAATTACAAATATATGTCTTATGTTTTCATACCTTTTCTACGAGATGGCCTATATTCTTTTCAGTGACAAACCCTTGACTCATGTTTTTTTAATTTTGTGTAAATTGTACATAAGGGATACATAGCAAGCTTTTAGTGGTCAATTATATTGTTAAATGGTTTAAGCTAATAATATAATTAAAACTCTTTAAAAAATGTTTAAAAAACCAAAGAAAAGAAAACGAAGAAAAATGCAAAACTAGAAAAAAATGCAAACCGGATTGCCAAAGGTCCACATGTAGGTATAAACAATAGGGAATGAGTCAAATTCAATTTTCTATCTAGACCAAGATTCAAATCTACTCCAAGTTGGTGAAAGAAGATGGCAATTGAATCAGCTTTGCTAAACCAAACTAATGCATGTTGAGAAGTACGTCGGATCGCCTTGCCTTGTGGAGAAGAATAGTATGGTGTCAATTGTTTCTTCTCGAATGATGGTGTAAGTTGCCTTATTTTTTAATACCCAAATTCGGCTAGATTAGAGTTCTTCAATTGATTAATTTTGTGAATCGTTTCAATCTAAAGTGTTGATTTTTTTGACAAATGTGGACTTTTGAAACATGATGACACTAACCTCATATTCCAATTCTCACTATCAAGTGAGAAATCATTGAGAGAAGTTAATAGTTTAAATTATTTAATAGTATAATTGACCATTATATGTTTGCCATGTATCCCTTGTATCCCTTATGAATAATTTACACAAAATTAAAAAAAACATGGGTCATGTGTTTGCCAAAAAGGAAAACACATGTCACCTCTTTGTAAAAGTATGAAAACATAAGTTATGCAGTTGTAATTTTCCCTTATTATCATTATTATCAAGTTGGGAAAAAGCGATGGTTAGTACTATTATTACAAGGATGATTAGTAGGATTAGTATTGGTAAAGTTTATTAGACTTTCATCAATTGATCATAAGTTGTTGGAGATGGACTCTAGTTGATTATTGATATTTTATTTATTCAATCTTAGTAGAAGTGGATTTCAATAGATGATGGTGGAACATAGTTGCAATTTTTTTTAATTAACAATAGAGATTTGCTATTTATAATCTGATAGCTATGCAAGTGTTTTGGAGAGAATAAATTGTAATTATAGTTAACTTGTCATTAATTAGCAATTCAATATAATGAGTTGTGACATTTGAATTTGGAGTGTTTTAGAAAATTTGTTAGAGTTTACTAAAATTTTATTTTTGTGAAAATTGGAGAATGTCTTACTAACTCAAATGGGAAAAAAAAAAAGAGAGTTAAGAACTTAAGTAGAAAGGTTGGTATTCATTGATCGCTAAATGTATACTTTTCCCTTAATTAAGGAACAAAAAAATCATAAAATTAAATCTTCAAAGAATAAGCATTTATACTCTTCAATATAATAAATTACACCTTAAATAAATTAGGTTTAATTAATCATAAAAGGTAAATCATCTATATGTGCTACATTAAAATGAGTAATCACTCAATGGGATATTGGTGCTAATATTGAAATTAACCCCATCTTATGTCAACTCTTAGAAAGATCTACATTGCCTAAAAGTTATTACTATGGTGTTAAAATATTTATGAGAATAGCCCACCATCATATTCTTCTTCTTCTAGTGCTTTCTATATTATCAAAGTTTACTAGAAATAGAATCATCTAGATTTAAAATGCACATTTAAGTTATGCAAAATTATTTAGTACTATGTAAAGTAAGATTATTGGGGTAAAGGCAACTATAGTGTTTGTATTTTTAACTTTTAGCAATTTAGTATTTAGACTTTTATTTTTTGTGATTTAGTGCTTCTTCTTTTAGTTTAGCTTTAATTTATTGTTTTCGTTAACGACAAAGTTAACAGTTGTTATAATTTTTTTGCATTTTAGTATTTATACTTTAGTTATTATTGCATTTTGGTGTTTGTAATTTAATTTTGATGCATTTTAGTGTTTGCTCACTTGTTACTTTTTTTAGAATCAATTTTTTATTTTCCTTAATTAATATGTCATGTTCAAAATTAAAACAATTTATTTATATATTTAATAATTTCAATCGTGCATAATTCTTATATATGATCTTTAATTTTAATAAATTTTATAATGTTAAAATTTTAAGATCTACTTTATTGAAGATATCTGTTATATATTAAGTATACAAATCAAGTAAAAATTTAAAATGGTCATAACTTATAAATTAAGTCTTGTTTGACCTTATAACGTAAATTTTTTTAACTTACCAAATAATATACCTTTACGTAATAATATTTTGCTTTATGTCTAATAGTGTCCTGATAATGATTTTTATGATCTTATGATCTTACAATCTTATAATTTACAAATTAAATATAGTATAATTGTAATTATATAGTAGTTGGAAAGATTAAATTATGTACTACCTAAAAATTGTTATTTTTAGATTAAAAATATAAGTGTACTTGTTTAAATCTTTATAATTTTTGTGCATTATGATTAGCCTTACTTTTATGAATTTATTTATTTTTATCTTAAATGACCTTTATATGTTCTAGATATGATTTTAATATATAATTTTACCAAAGATTTTGTAAGTATATATTATTTGCAAAAATTTTTATACCCTTCAATGTGATCGTAAAATTATAAGATTATGTTCCTTAAAATTTTGTAATGGTTATAATCTTTAAATCATGTTGATTTAAAAAAATACCAAAGAAAAAAAAAAAGAAAAGAAGGCTCAAACAAGTTTGCTTAAGGAAAATAACAATTTTTAAATGTATAATTTTAAGGCAAATTAATTCACTAAAAGGTATAAAAATTTACAAATAATATATCATTACGAAACTTTTTGGTAAAATTATATAGTAAAAACATGTCTACAACATATAAAGGTCATTTAAAATATAAATAAATTCATAATAGTAAGATCAATTGTAATGTATGTAAAATGTAAAGATTTATACAAGTACACTTATAATTTTGACTTAAAAATAATAATTTTTAGGTAGCACGTAATTTAAGTTTTCTAATTACTATATAATTACAATTGTATGATGTTTGTATAAATTATGAGATTATAAAGTTATAAAAATCAAGATCTAGGCATCAACAAATATGTAATAAAATATTATTATATATAAGCAAATTGTTTGGCAAGTCAAAAAATCCATATTATAAGGTCAAACGAGACTTGATTTATAAGTTATGACTACTTTAAGATTTTACTTGATTTATGTACCTAACATATAATATATTTTATTTTCAAATAAAAGTAGATCTTAAGCCTTTAATATTATAAGATTTTTTAAAATTAAACATCACATGTAAAAATCATGTACGATTAAAATTATTAAATATAAACAAATTTTTTTAATTTTAAAAATGATATATTAATCAAGCAAAAGAAAAAAATTGATTTTAAATAAATTAATAAGTGAACAAGCACTAACATTTGTTTAAGCTAAAATACAAATATCAAAATGTAATCATAATTTAAGTATTGAAATTAAAATGTAAAAAACTATAGCGACCGTTAACTTTATCATTAACGAAGAGACTAAATTAAAATCAAACTAAAAGAAGAAGCGTTAAATTGCAGAAAATAAAATTCTAGACACTAATTGCCTAAAGTTAAAAAAATAGACAATTTGGTTGCCTTTATCCTTAAGATTGTTTATTTGCATAGTATATGTTTGAACAACTAAAACACTAAAGTTTTACGAATATGTAATGAAACAAGATATTATGAAGAATAAACAAGCAAAATATAATGGGAAAGATAGAACCACCTTCCTCATACGGGTATTAGAGATATAATATATATCAAAATGGAATTAATATATTATATCAATGATTCTACCATTAATGAAACTTCGATTGCGATATATCATTTGACCATCTAATTGTATAAGTAAAGTGAATTTTGTATCATAAACAAAACTATTAAAACCTCTAAATTTCCACTTTGAAACTTCATTTAGGAAGTATAATATCAAAATAGAGATATAAGACATGACGCCTATTTATTAGTCGTACAAGATCTTTATTAAAGCTAAGTTTGAACTCAAGTTAAACGCTTATGGCAAATTTGGTTTGTGGAATGAAAGAAGTTGAAATAGAATTCCAATTTTTAGAGAATGAAATAGAGAAGTAATAGTTATTTTTTATATTTCTTTTTAGTCTTATGATGATGGACAAAAAAAATCAAAGAAAAACTATTTTCTTTGTTTTATAAAAGGAATTGCAATTCCTAATTTTGTAACAATAGAAATTTATGTGGAAACTAAATATAAAAATGTGTTTGAAATTGAGGAATAATTATTCTATTCCACTCTTATATCAATTAGATTTAATCTTGGAAAGAAAAAAGTTAATTAGATATACCACTAGAAAAAAAAAATTGTTAAAAATTTTAATCTCAAATAGGTTTGTAGGTTCACAAATAGGTTCAAGTACTAGACCTAAAACTTAATTATGTTTATAAACAAGTTCAAACAGATTTACTTGTTTTATTAATTATATCCATGTTTTTGTAATATAATCTCATTTGTAACAGTATCTTGTCTTATCTAGATTGATATGTTGTATAAGAGAAGAGAAAGATGGAGAAAATGATGATAAGGGTATATTAGCCACATGATAAAAATGCATTAGGTGGATTGTCTTATGCTAGTGAAAAAAATTTAATGGTACTTACAAGTCAAACGTATCGATAAGTAATGTATAAATATTAATAAAATTTTAATACGTTTCGAGATCGTTCATTTAGCATGGTACAAACATTAAGTTTATATCAATAATTGGTTGTCATTAAACACTATATATAGTAAATAGGTCTTAATAAATTTTTCTTATCCATACTATTATAGGAAAACAAAGAAGTTTCCCTAGGAAAGAGATAAAGAGATGGCAATAAAAAAATAAAATAATTAAAATAAACAAAAGAAAACTATATTTATGACATCCATCTATCTATAAAATCATATTGATTTTAGATTTTAGCTCCATGAATTTTATGCTAAGTGGCATACTTGAAGCTTACATAGATATTAAAAAGAAAAGAGGGGAGACAGATGATAGAGAAATAGAGAAAATTAATAGATAAAAGATTATATCTTGAAAATCAATGACTATTTTCTACAACTCTTCATTTTGATTAATTTTTCAATTATATTACTATTAACTTGAAGAACTAGGTTTACTACACAAATATAGGAAATTGGATTTCCTTATTAATAGTTGAAAGGGTAGAATCAATGGACAATTATATATATATATATATATATGTAATTTTAATATTACAAACAAATATACATAAGCATAATTTTTCCAATGATTCTTTGATTATTTTTTAAGGGAAATTGTAAATAACCCCCTAAACTTTGACCTAGGTATGGATTTATCTCATACACTTTCAAATATCACAAATTACCTCTCTAAACGTTAATGAATTGACAACATAAAGAACATTTCCATTTTCATTAAAAAAAGTTACATTATGGCCAAAGTTTAGAGGGGCTTGAAATATGTTTCGATAAGTTCATGAGATCGTTTGCAATTTATAGAGATTGTTTACTAATTTATTTATACTTATAGTGGTTATTTACAACATTTGAAAGTTTATGAGACAAATCTACATTTAGATTAAAGTTTGTAGAGTTATTTAAATTTTCCCTTAATTTTTTTATCATGTCAATATTATCTCTATGCCTTTATATTATGAGAAAATGTAAAAATAACATAACTTCCTTTAGAGTATGTTTTATAGAAAAATGATTATATGTATATATATTTAGTCATATGGAATGCATAATTTTATAATCACTAGCACAGACACTATATAATGTATGCATTTAAAACTTAACACATAAAAGTCATATTTATGATCAATTTCTTTTAATGTTTAAGTAAATCCAAACCAACGTCCTATAAGTATATAAAAATGTAGTGGAAGAAACATATAACAACGCCTAATTTAAAACTTAGAAGAATTTGTTATTATTCATACAATTCTAAAGAATCAATTAGAAGTGATGTTGGGATTATATTTATCTATATTATGTAATTCATTTTCTTTTTCTTAATTAGAATAATAAGCGTAGGTTGGATTGTTGCAAAGCTTAATCATGTGTGAGATGTGTGGTAGTTGACGTGGAGAAATCTTAAGTTGATAACACATAGATTAACGATACAAGATAGAGGCATAGAGCAGGAGTAGACAAGCTTGATTTCTTGAAAGTGTGCATATAAAAAGTGGATTGTACAAGGCATTCTTACTTGATTATATTCTAATCCTTCATGGAGTGACTTCAATTAAGTACTGAATTTTCTTAAGTTCCTTATAATGCTTTAAATTGTGCCAATGAGGAGGAGAAGACCTTTATTTATAGATGGTATCAGCTCTTGAATGACTTCATAATTAGATGGATGAGATGAGCTATTAATGATGTTCGTTGGATTGCTTTGATGAAGCTTCATTGATCCTTTTACAACTCTTATAGATTTTTTTATGTTAGATGGACCTAGTTAAGCCCATTTCTTTATAAAGAAGCTTAAAACTTGAGAATAAATCCATTGGCTTATAAAAGAAGTCTATGATGGCTTGAAAAAGGTGGATGTGGCTTGATGAAAGGTCTTCCTTTTGCACTCAAGATAAACAAAAAAGGTTGAGAGTAGCTGATCCTGTGATTCTTATTCTAAGTTTACTAAGCTAGATCTCTTAACGACATCATTGCAAATTGGGCTCAGCACCATAGGGTTGTCACTAATTCAAGAAGTTAGTCAATGGCATCAATTTGACTTAATCTACTATAATTTGCAATAATGCTTATATGTTGTTAATCTTAACCTTATTGCCTTAGGTATATGCTTGTGTCTTAAGCAAAGTTCTTTTAATGCTACTATTGATGCTAGGATAATATCATATTTAACTTCTCATCCAACTAATTGCAAAATTAAATTTATAAAATGATGAAGTTTTCTTTTTTCTTTTAATACTTAACTCCCCTAATAGGTAGGTTGAGATTTTCTATTGAAACTTACTAGGTAGATTATTTTATAAAAATGGGGCGAAATGATAATACAAATGATATAAGAATTTAAGTTATGTAATGTCTCACTCTGATAATATATTAAATTTTTGTTTCACAAGAAATTGATTTAAAGTGTGAAATCTTGTATTATGACATTTACAAGTAAGAATCAAGATCAAGTATTGATTTGTAAATTTTTATACCCTTCAATGTGATCGTAAAATTATAAGATTATGTTTCTTAAAATTTTGTAATGGTTATAATCTTTAAATCATGTTGATTTAAAAAAATACCAAAGAAAAAAAAAAAGAAAAAGAAAAGAAGGCTCAAACAAGTTTGCTTAAGGAAAATAACAATTTTTAAATGTATAATTTTAAGGCAAATTAATTCACTAAAAGGTATAAAAATTTACAAATAATATATCATTATGAAACTTTTTGGTAAAATTATATAGTAAAAACATGTCTACAACATATAAAGGTCATTTAAAATATAAATAAATTCATAAAAGTAAGATCAATTGTAATGTATGTAAAATGTAAAGATTTATACAAGTACACTTATAATTTTGACTTAAAAATAATAATTTTTAGGTAGCACATAATTTAAGTAAGAATTTAAGTTATGGGGCGAAATGATAATACAAATGATGTAAGAATTTAAGTTATGTAATGTCTTACTCTGATAATATATTAAATTTTTGTTTCACAAGAAATTGATTTAAAGTGTGAAATCTTGTATTATGACATTTACAAGTAAGAATCAAGATCAAGTATTGATTTGTCTCTATTATTTAGTAAAGAAGAAGGTGGTTTTGAAACAACTACTTCAACAATTGGAGTAGACACTATATTGATATTTCTAACTTTGCTTAACAGAATTTAACTACGTACTCACGTAACTATCATGAAACCTAATAATGACTTCTACTAACACTACTTGAAATCTATCTACATAAGCTATTGTTGAGCTATTATTGATAAATAAATCACAAGAATACAAGTTTTTACCACAAAGGTGGCACCTCTCAAAGCCCAACTTGGAACAAGAAACGATAATTGAGACTTGGAGACAAATTTGTTAAGCAAATAAGCCAATTGTAATTGGAATGAAATACATATAGTTTTCAAGAATTTGTTCTCAATGTGAACATAAGTAAAGTGGATGTCAATATCAATGTCAATGTGCTAGTCTTACTATGCAAATGAGGATAAGTATCAATGAGTTATGCTGCTTCTTTGTCTCAACACGAAGAGACAAAAAGTGATATAGAAACATATAAATCATGAAAGATTTATGAAACCTATAATAACTCTTTAGTTGTAAAAGCCATACTTCTATGTTTAGCTTCTCTAGAAGTGGACACACTTCCTTACTTCTTCGTTTTCAATGACATATATATATATAAGGGCATTTTTTAACATCATACAATAACCTCCGACAAATTTCTAATCCATAGGGCATGCTTCCCAATTAGAATTTGAATGACCCATCAAATTAAGTGTCTTGTCGGCAGGGTAAAACAAACCAAGAGAGACATAATTTACACTTATATTTTATATCATACATGAAAAGTAATTCCATATAAAAGTTGGCTTTTTGAAAATATATGAAGAACATTCAATTTAGAAAAATGTCCTCAAAACGTATACTTTTCTTGTTCACATGGCGACATAATAAGTTTGAAAAAGAATGCGTGTTCCCCATCACTTATATACTTTCCTTTGATTGGATGGTTTCTTATGCTTCAACTCTCTCTCTTTCTTTCTCTCTCCATATATATTACATTATCTTATATATATTACATTAAATATATATACATATACATACATATATATATTATTTTGGAGTTGCAACTCCTTGTAAGAAAATACCATTATTTGCAAGTACAAGATTCAAGCAACCTTGCTTCTAGGGCATGTATGTGATACATAAAACGATGAATATAGGCATTTTATTAATTTATTAATTAAATTAGGGTTTCCTTGTGATGAAGTTTATTTATATTATCTTTAATCTATGATTGATACAGGATTCATGCATCTTTGGTCTCATCTTCTTTTGTTATTTGTATGAAGACTATATATATATAACAATGGTCTTGATGTAATAAAAAATAGAAAGTAACCCGATTAACTAGACAGACTAAAGTTGTTTCACATGCAGGATTATAAAATTTTATATCTTTATGATGCTCTTTGTAATAATTTAAATACACGTCTCCTCGTTAAGAAAATGCTGCTTTTAAATTTTTATTGTATGGTTAGGATGGTTAGTTCTGTAGAAAATATTCTTCAGACTAATTCTTACTACAATTAGGTTTTTTGGTTATCAAATATTATAATAAATTCAAAGGTCCCAAATATTGGTGATGGATATATTGTTTGACCCGATTTATGGTTACCTAAACAGATGAGAAAATAAAAAATTAAAAGTGTAAAGCTGAGGTTAGATTAGGATTGAACCAAACTGTTTTTAGAGTTCGAATAAAAAATTAAATCGTATCAATCAATCTGGATTGAATTGTAAGTTATAGTGAAAAGTAGAGAGCAATAGTCACTGGCTAAAGGGTAAAGGCTAGAGCTGGTAGTTAGTAATAAGAGAAAATGTAATGAAAGATAAGAAGAACATAACATTTTTCATGATGCTAAACCACCATTATTGATCATTGATTGATTGTGATCTTCACCTTCTAGCATTAGTTACTGCTAAACGATAAAACAATTCTGAAAACCGTTTTCCCTAAATCAAACATACTTATTTGTTGGTTGATTTCCGGATGACATAAGTAAGAAGACTCACTAAAAACATATGCCACATGCAGACCAACTAAATCATGAAATATACCAAAAATATAAAATATATATATATATATATATATGTATTTTGGGTACATCATTGAAAACCCCATCAAATAATATGCTTAAACTAGATTTGCAAATCAGAATATCTACGGAAAAATGTATAATTATCGGCTCTTATGGACACAAATGGATTGTAGAACAGACATGTATGGAGATTGGATTTGGAGTGTTATATACATCTGGATTTGTTTAATATAAATTGTATATATATGTGTGTGTCTGACTTTGTTAAATCATGGGGTAGCTAAATCCGATGAGAATTATTTGTATATATATAATATAGATATAGATATATTTTAATTTAATGTTAACTTTGAAAAATCAAGTAATTGTTCAAACCAAATAGATAGTTTAAAAATTCTGAATATCCTAAAGCGAAATGATGGCCAAAATCGAATGGGATCTGCTCATTAAAAACCTCCCATAGGAATAACTGCATTATGACATCAAAGAAAAAGATTTAAGATGGACTTAAAATAAGGGATTATTGCAAATAATATGCCCTCAACCATTGGTCAAATGAGGATAGAACTCTTGAATTCTCAAGCTATAAAATTTCAAATCCTCATATCTTTAGAAGATAAGCAAATAACCTCCATATTGTTACTGAAACCGCAAAATAGTTATTAAAGGGATCATAAATAGTGAAGGTATTGGAACTTTAGTGTCGGTTTAGGACACATATGATAATGTGGAGTCACACTAAGGATTTATAGACCTATCTTCACCTAAACAACCCTTTAAATAAACTGCCTTCATTGAACAGGTACTGTTAAGGTGTATCCTGTGATTATGAAAATCAATAAATTATAAATAGATCCAGAACTAGGTTTAATGGTTCGATAAATTTCTATTTTGTCTAGTGAAAGTTTCTTTTAAGACATATTTATCATAAACTGCCCTCCCTAAAGTATAAATACAATGTCTTATAGTAGCATTGGTTTTTTCTAGAGATAGGCCTATCTCTATATGTTCTTACTGCATAATAATGAGACAGAGATAGGCTTCAAGTTTCATGTTGACACGATAATATGGTATACCGAATCACTAAATTATATATATATATATCAAGAACTATCAAGATGTTCCTTACAAAAATGTAGGATTGGGATGGCTCTAAAGTCTTATATTGAAATCGATGTGCAAGTTAGAGCATTAAAACTTAGTAACTTTCTTGCTGGTTGGTGTACCATGTCAACATGTTGAGATGGACCCTAGGCTTATCTAATAACTATTCCTAATAGGCAAACTATAATTTAGGATGTAAATAAATGAAATTGGGTTTATATCAAAGATTCAACTTAATTTGATAAAGTTTGATCTATACTTAATAAATTTGATTAGTAAATATATTTAAATTCGAGCTTAGCTTAAAAATACCATTCATGTAGTTCAAGCTCAAACTTGGATCCATAGCAATCCAATTGAATTCAAGCAAATTTCAAGTTAGAGTTTGGATGGTTTTAGAGCTAGCTTAGTTCATTATTTGCACAACCATACAATACCATGCTTAGGTTCTTTATAAAAGTAACTTGTGGCTTCAAATTTACTAAGTTTTAATATTTACACACAAGTGCATGTTTGGGTCCTTTTGGTTATTCTTGTTTTAAAATCTTTTTAATGTCCTATTTAAATTGTTCATTTACAAAATGAAATGCAAATCTTTTGTTTAAAAAATACGTATATGACAAGTTCCTATAAAAGCATATTTATTTATCATTTATAACTTGTCGTCTTAAGATTTTCGCTAGTAGAGAAACAGCTTGGATGAGCCTTAGGATGAAGTATCTGTGCTACAAAAGAGATAGGAGTGAGTGAGTAGTTAGGGGCTTATCTAACTAGGTTACTTCGATACTTAAGTTGATAGTTTGTGGGAGTAAAATGATAGCAAGTAGGCAAAAAGTGTAGCTGGTCCCTTATAATAGGGGTTTATCTCTATTTATAGTGGAGGAAGGTGAGCTAAATTCGAAATGTAGATAAGCATGAATCCTACCATAATAGGAAAGTGTATCTTTCCACTAATGGCGAATCTTGAAATATTTAGTGATGAGGGTGATGTAGCTAGCCTTCCATTTTAGGAGCTCGTCCACTCTATTGGTGGGCTTCTATTTATGTTCGAGCTCTCTAAGTAAGTTTACCGACCTATGGAAGATTGAGGAATGCATCTTTAAGGATTGGTACAACGGTCAAGCTATAGTGCTTGAGCGATAAGTAGTTCGGATTGCTTGTGGTAACTTAGTTTAGAAGCTTGGTTAGACTTCTAACAAGTTGATCATGGGCCCAATCAACTCGGCCCTTGAGCTGAATAGGTTAATATGAGTCTACAGGGCCTAGTTCCTATAGTAGCTTATCAACAATCATAATTATGATAAAAAACCAAAAAAGACAACTTAGCCAAACATTAGGTATTTTTTTTTCCTTTTTTGCACAACCAAACATTAGGTTTGAAATTAAAATATATATGCAAATACCATATAATTTTCTAAAACATTTTTTTTTAAGTAAATACAATGATATGGTCCGACATGGATGAATACATAACGTTCGGTATCGCATGAACCAAAGAGGTGGGTTCGTACCTCGAGATAGTCCGAAGGATAAATGAAAGTTGAAAGTTGAGCTAGGATCCTTGTGTATCGACAATGGATATGACATACCAATGCCTTACACTAGCTCGGGTTGCACTCGATATGATGTACAAGTGTAACTGAAGGTTACTCGCTACTAGTTCACGCTCAATGGGCTAGATAAGAGTAGTCGGGAGTAAGCAAAGAAAACACTTAGCTTATAAAAAAGTGTCTGAATATCAATTGTATTTATTGTTGTAGTTATTATAACATACAAGTATTTATGTGACCTAATTAGGATAAATCCTAAGTTAGAGTAAATTACAAAAAAAGAAAGAAAGAAAGGATTCTTACTAGTAAAGGAAAAGGGAATAATTTACAAGGGTAACATTGTAATCAGGTAGAAAGAATATTCGGTGGTGGAAAGAGTATTCGATGGTAGAAAGGATAGTACGAATGTCAACAAAGGCAATATGCGTGTCATTTGCTCATTTTGTGGTCCTAATGACATTATTGGCCGAGCATAGCAGGTTTTGAACAAGTTAGGTTGGCATTGGCAATTCGACAGCTTGGATATTTGAGACTGGGAAAAGGTTAGTTTCGGTGGTAGCTCATTGTTAGGTTGGCCTCAAGAGGTCGGCTTTGGAGAGTTGTCAACTCGACCTCGGTACAGATTAGGTTAGCAGTATTTTGGTTTGATACTTGGGCAGGTGTATTATAGGGAGCTCGGCTCAGTATGTCGGCTAGTCATCTCGGCAGCTTCTTGGATGATGTGGAGAGCAAAGTAACCCGATAGGTTGAACTAGGGAATGCATTGCTCATCAGCGTTTAACTCACCTTGGATTGCTCGACAAACCATCTGAGCAAGCCCTCGAGCTTGGACGCATGATTGGTCCATGATCTCTATTATCTCCTCCAAGTTATTTGAGATTTATGATTAAATCTAGCTTAGCTCCATGTTGCTTGCCTTTAGAAGTATATGGGTGGAGATCAACAATGTTAAAGGAGTCCGAGACTCCATACTCTTCAGGTAGTTTAATCTTGTAAGCATTAAGATTGATCTTTTTTCAAACACTTTGAATGGTCTATCAATCTTAGGAGATAACTTGCTCTTCCTTAAGTTAGGAAACTGTTCCTTGTTGAGGTAGATCCAGACCAGATCACCTAGCTGAAATTCTCTTTTCTTTCATCTTTGGCCTCGTTGCTTGAGCTTAGTAATAGCTCAGCTTATTTTTTCTATGACCTTCTAATGTATGGCTCTGATGGACTCGGCTCTTTCTACTGCTAGCTGGTCATCATCGGGGCTTATAAGGGTTGTTAGGTTTATTGGGAGCTTAAGGTTGAACTTATAGGTGACCTCGAATGGACATGTTTGTTACACCGTAGGTGGTCCTATTGTAGGTGAATTCTATGATCGGTAGGCATAGATCCCAATAAGCCATGTTCCAACTAACAACAACTTGTAGTAAAGTTCCTACCATTCTATCGATAACCTTGGTTTATCCGTTCATTTGTGGATGATAGGATGTTCTATACAATAACTTGGTTCACATGTATCCCTATAATGTTCTCTAAAAGTAGCTCATGAATTTTAGGTCCTGGTCTCAAACAATGGTTCTGAGTACTTTATGAAGCTTGATTACTATTGAGCTTGAATTTTCGGTTTTCTACTTTAATTTCATTTGATTTCCTATTTTTCGATTAATATTAAATCCTAACTCATTTAATATTAATCCTTGACAAAAGAAATTAGGAAATTCCAGTTTTTTTATTAGAAAAACTTTTGGAGTCACCACCCGACTAGAGTCCGGAAAAAAAAAAAGAAATCGTTACCCAATTGATTACGATTTAGTTATTGATATTTGATTTCAATTTGATAAAAACTAGAGGATTCCAAATTTAAGAGTTAACCTATTAAACCCTAACAGATACTACTATCTATTTTTCGAAATTAGGTTTATTCATCAAAAATTATCCTTTTCTAATATTTTTAAGAAAAATGAAAACCAAAAGGGAAAAAAAAAACCTTAAGTTTTTACAAATTTTAACGTTGCCATAAATGTGCCTATATACCCACTAATCGAGATCAGAGGCTTGTAGTTTTTTTTAAAAACTTTAGTGGGTTGGTTCTTTTTAAAAAAATAATCAACCAGATTTACGTTTTTATTAGCCATTTTATTTTTATTAAGAAAAATCCTTACAAGCCTAATTTTTATTCTCAATTTATAAAAAAAAACCTAGAAACCTAATTTTTGAAAAATCCAAAATTAAAATTTTCATTTAAAAAAAAACAACTAAGTGGTAAATTTTTTATTTTTAAGAAAAACCTTGAAGCCCTAAAAATGCAATTTTTATAAAATAGGCAATATCTTACATGATGAATTTTTTATATAGAAAAAAAATGCCTAAGTCATAAAAAAAAAAAAATTGCCTAACTATACAAAGAATACTTAAATCATGAAAAAGATGTCTAACTATACAAAACATATTTTAATCATGGAAAAAATGTCTAAACCATGAAAAAAAACCTAATTATAAAATATACCTAAATCATAGAAAAGATATTTAAACCATAGAAAAGATATCTAATTATAGGAAAGACATCTAAATAATGGAAAAAATGTTTAACTATACGAAATATATCTAAAACATGAAAAAAAAATTATCTAAACGATGAAAAAAGCCTAATTATAAAAGATATCTAAATAATGGAAAAGATGCTTAAATAATGGAAAAGATGCCTAACTATAGGAAAGATATCTAAACCATAAAAAAGATATTTAAACTATAGAAAAGAAGACTAAACCAGGGAAAAAAAGTCTAACCATAGAAAAAATGTTAATTAAAGATTTGTTTTTTATTTTGTGAAAATTTGAATAAGTGATAAAATTATTTTTTTATCTAGAAAACCCTAACATGTCTAATGTAACTTTTCTAAATTAATACAATATGTAAAGGATGAGATTTTGTAAAATATGAGATTTTATAAAAATGCCATTTTGAAAATATGAAATCTAAAAAACAAATTTAACTAAAATTTAATCTAACACATGTTCACTAAACACTAACAATTAAAGACGTGATGAAAATAAAGATGTTAATACAAGTCTTAAAAATAATTGTGCATAAAAATAGTGAAATAAATAAACAAATTCCACTAAGTGAAACAAAAAAATAAATAAACGAAACAAACTATAGGTAATAATTAAAAACTACTATTATGTACCTGCAAGGCAAATCATACAAAGCTAATGAAAAGGAATGGATCGGATCCTGAGTCTTGTTGCGTGTACAACTGTGGAATTGGTCTGAAAAGTAGGTTCGAGCAAGTTTTTAGCAAATATGAAAATTTCCTTAGCTTGCGCCACATAACCCCTATTTATAAGACTCGAAAACAAATCTTTTGGATCGGATCAAATCTAAATTGATAAAGATTCAAAATAGATTTAAATCTTACAAATTTTGATTTTATTGGATTTAACATCATCGTATCAGATTTGCTTTTTTTTTTTTCAATAACTTTTAATCAATATTCTATCTAATTAATCTTTTCAAATTTTTTTCTTTCTTAGTTTTTTTTCCTTTTTATGAAAAATTTCCATTTTTTTTTCTTATAATCATTTTTAAAATTTTTTTTTTTTTATTTTCTAAATTAGGACCCTAAAAACAAAGATTAGAATTATGAGGGGGCAAAAATAAGATGTTTGCAACTACTTCCTGTAAGAAAAGAAAAGAAATAGCCGAAGCGTTATTAGTTTTTATATAGGGCACGAAGCGTGTCATCTTATTGCATCGATCTATGATAACCATGATAAAGTCCTTCCTTTGGGATATCTTTAATAATCCCAACATAAAGTCCATACTTAGCTCAGACCAAGGTTTCGTTGGAATAGGCAAGGGTAAATAGTACCCTTACTTGGCTCGGCTCTTCGCTTTTCTACAAGTAACATACCTTTTAAACACAGATTGGATGTCTCTCATCATCCTAGGCTAAAAGAACCTCGAGGATAATACTTCATGAGTGCAGTGCTGGCCAAAGTGTCCTCACAATCCTCCTTCATGCACCTTGCACATTGACAATTCTCTCAAGGAATAGGTTAGGATACATAATCTCCTCTTCTTAAACAAGTATTCGTCTTCCTTGGGATAGTTATCAAATGTTTGTCTTTCCTTACACTTGGAAAAGATGCGACCAAAATGTGGATCCTCTACATATAAATCCTTTATCATTGAAGAACCAAGTAGCTTGGTCTGCAGCTTAGTCGAAAGAGAATGTCGTCTCAATAAGACGTCGGCCACTACATTATTCTTCTCATTCTTGTACTTCATAACATAAGAAAATTCCTCTATAAACTCAACCCATTTAGCTTATCTCCGAGATAACTTAGGTTAGCTCTTCAAATATCTCAAGGATTTATGATCGGTGTAGATCACAAATTCCTTGGGCAGCAGATAGTGTCTCTATATAGTTAGGGCTTAGATTAAGGAGCAAAACTCCTTATCATAAATAGAATAGTTGAGTGTAACTTCTCTAAGTTTTTCATTGAAGTAAGCAATAGGTTGGTCTTCTTGCATCAGCACAGCACCTATGTCTAGTTTGTACGCATTATACTCCATTTCGAACACTTTGTCAAAGCTCGATAGAGCTAAGATAGAGGTTGTAGTCATCTTCTCCTTTATCTCCTCAAAACTCCTCTACTCCTTCTCTTCCCATCTGAACTTAACATTTTTCTTTGATAGTTCATTAAGTGGGGTCATAATCATATCGAAATTCCTTATAAATTTGTGATAAAATGATGCCAGGCTGTGGAAACTCCTCACATTGGTTAAAGTGGTCGGTACAAGCCATTCAGTGATTGCTCTTATCTTCTCATCATCGGCTCGTATTCCTTCACCACCTACAACAAACCCTAGGAAGATTACTTCAAGTCAACAAAAGTCATGCTTCTTCAAATTGGCATAGAGCCTTTCAAATTGGAGTTTTGCAAAGACTACTCATAGATGCTCTTGGCAAGTCTCCAGATTAGGGCTATACATTGAGATATCATCGAAATAAACCACCATAAATTTCCCTATTAGTTCTTGAAGTACATGATTCATCAGTTACATGAATGTGCTCAGCACGTTTGATAATCCAAATGGCATTACAAGCCATTTATATAACCTATGACGTGTTTTGAATGTAGTCTTCCATTAGTTACCCTTGCACATTCGAATCTGATGGCATCCAAATTTGAGATCAATCTTGAAGAATATTCTTGCTCCATTTAACTCGTCCAGCATATCAGTAAGTCTTAGTATAGGATACCTGTACTTCATGGCAATGTGATTGATTGCTCAGCTATCTATATACATTCTTCATGACCCATCATTCTTAGGTACTAATAAAGCTGGTACGATACTGGGGCTAAAGGATTTTCTCACATACCCTTTCATCATCAGCTCATTTACTTATCTTTACAACTCGACAACTTGTTCAAGGTTCAACCTATAAGATGGCTTATTCGAGTATGACCCTTAGTTGCAATTCAACTGCATGTTCGACACCTCAAATGGGAGGCAGTTGTTTCGGTAGCTTACTCGGGAACAAATCAACAAACTCATCCAATAAGATTTTCACCTTGGCAAGCACCATTCCCTCCTCGGATCTCACCTCTAACAACCTTTTGACTGGCAGATAGGTTGGCTCTTTAAGTTCCATCTCTCCTTTCAGCTTAACTGGAGTCATCATTAAAGCCTCTTTTTTTACTTGCTCGACAGTCATAGGGCTCAACTTCACCCTCTTTCCCTCAACCATCAATGACTTCGCATCAAATCATTAACATCTAAAATTCCTTTACATATGCATCAACAGTCGATCCTTCTTACCTCAGCTCTTGTAATCCTTTGAAGGCATCCTACAAATAATAGCTAGGCATAAATCTCCTCCTCATAACCTTCTTCATCTCATCCCAACTCCTAACTTCTCATTCTCCATCTTTTCTTCAGATGACTTGCATGTTCTTCTACCATAAGGTGACATAACCAGTAAAATCCAACATAGTAAGTCTAACATTTGCATTATCTGATACTTTGTGGTATTTAAATTGCTTCTTAATCTTATCTACCTAATCCCGTTAGTCCTCAGCATCTCCACTCCTAAAAAAACTTAGAATATGCATCATTAATCCCTCAACTTTAAGGGCTCGAATATTCCTTTCTTTGGGTTTAGAGTATTCCTCCACTTCGTCGTCTCCTTTCTCTTCAATTTCACCGAGTGCTAGCCTACGTTGAGCAACCCTACCTACTCCTTCAGCTCGGGGTGGTTGAACTAAGGAATTTGCTTAGCCTAACTAACCATTACTTCTCTTAAGCTATTCACGTCTTCTATATGGACCATTTCTAGCTTACTGCTTATCTTCATTTATGATAGTCACCAAATTAGCTATTAGGTCGGTGAGCTTGTTTAGTCAATCACCTATTAACTGGGGTATGAAGCTTCCTTGTTGACTTTGACTGTTCTGAACACTACTCTCTTGGTTACCTAGAGTTCCTTGAACATTCGAATATGACATTGTCGGCTAACTCACAAGATTAATGGTTAAAATACCATTCAAAGTCCTTTCCACAAATAATAACAGCAGAACAATAACTAATACCCCTACCATTATAACAGCTATATACAATAAACAAGCAAACACTCACACTCTATTTTGCGTACAAGAAACAAGGGAAAATGAACCACAGAATTTCTCTAACACTATTCACCCACCAAACTCCGATGTTAACAACATAACTTCTAATACACAAAAGCAGTAACAATTAACTCAGAGAACAAAGTAACAGAAACTAGCTTCGAAAGTAGTTAGGCTCTTACACTAAGATGATACAGTCTAATGTGGATGAACACACGACGTCCAGTATCGTACAAACTAAAGGGGTGGGTCCAGACCTTGAGATGGTTCGAAGGGTAAATTAAAGTCAAAGGTTGAGCTCGAGTGTCACGCCCCGAAGCGGCAGAGTCGTAATAGCCCCGCCGTGTAAACCATCCTAAGATAGAAGTTGGCCTTACAACCGCTATCTTAGACCTGATCTACACAAGGCGTCCACGACTAACCCGCTTTGAAGTAAACAGTTTGTGATTTAAATAAATCATTTCTCTAAGAAAGTGAAGAAATATATATATGCTATAATTCAGCTATTGTAATTAAAGTTTACAATATTTCTCAGTAATATATTTTCTAGTTATTACAGTATTCGAAAATGAAAAATTCTAAAGTAAAAGTTTAAACCTTAAAAGTATATGTTTATTCTTCACATGTTTTTCCTTACTCTCCAGGATCCAGCAGTTGCTAGCTTCAGAGTAGTGGTTTGCCGCTTCTTAGCCAGCACCTGCACGACGTCTATAGGGATGTGAGCAACCACAGCTCAGTAAGTTAGGACGGAGGACTTAAAACTATGCCAGAGACATAACAAGGTTTTCAATCACTTATTAGATGCAATGCATGTGCAAGCAAATGCCATCGCACGACATTATCCAGCCCGTCGTGAGATTAGAGAAATTGCGCTCGCTCTAATCCGGGTTGAGGAGTTGCTGTTAATGTAACAGCTCACCACCAAACCCAGGCTTGTGTAATGGAGACCTTACTCTTCCCGCGACTACCTTCGAACCACTGTCTTCACCCTCGTCGCGACCTCCTCTCCTGTTACTTAGTTTGACTGAGGATGAAGAAGGGACCATTTTGCAATCCTGCGCGATCCCTTCCGAAGGAGTCGGTATTTGGCCGGAGAGTCCTAAGTTCCCCTAACGGGTTGCCATGCATGTCCAATTATGATTACTGGTCAAATATTTAATTAAGTCCAGTTTAGGGTGGTCAATCCTTTTATACAATTCATACCATATGTGCCAGAGCAACAAACAGAATCATAGTATCACCCATAATCAAGCACATGCACACATTCAACTATCCAACAAGCACAACCAAGCATAATCTTAAGTCTCCAAAATACAGCATCGTATTAATCCCAACTTACCTCGACTCCTCGCTCACTCACTCGAGGTCCGATTTGCTCAGGCCATCGTTGATCATCCCTATAACACGAACGTGGTTTTAGCTTTTTATATAAATATTATAAGTTCGTTTTATCCTATAACGCTTATTGTTAGGTTTTGTTTAAGGTTTAATATGTCTAATTATCTAGGTATTAAGTCTTTTACAATTATTCTAGGTTTGGGGTTAGGTTCAGATTCGGTTTTCGCATTGATTTCTAAATTAGGTTTTTAGTTTGATTTCTATGTTTTAGATTCCAACCCTAGAAATCCATTTCAACCCATAATGTGAAATTAATCACATTACTTCCCGATCTCCTAAATACCATCATTACCTCTAATTAGTATTTTATTCCATCCGGTACACTTAAATCCTTATTTGTGTACCGAATTTACTCCTAATGTGAGAAATTTTTACATTTTTCATATAATTACATAAATTCAAGTTTCCCATCAGATTTATTGTATATTTTTATTATTATCATAATATCAATTTTTATTCTAATATTTTCTATTTAGTATATTTCTAAAAATTACATATTATGCATTATTGCATATTATGTACATAATGCACTTCTAATATTTCTATTACTTTAATTACCATCCCTAAACATCAATTATCATTTCAAAATGTCTAAATTCATCCTATATCAGATTTTACTCCTATTTTCCCTAATTTACAAAATTAACTTAAAGTTAACTATTTTTCCCTATTAATCATTTACTACATAATTAACCTAATAATTACATCTAACACCCTAAATGCTACAAGTATCATACTCCATCAGATTTCCACATCCTAAAACATCTACTTATTCACTAAGTCAGTAATTAATAATTTAATTACTTAATTAACCTTAATTTACTCATTTTATGCCTCATTTTAAGGCTTAAAAATTATCTAAAAATTTCAAAAATTAATTTTTGAAAACGGGCTTCATAGCACTGTTCTATATCATCTAGGTAATCTACACAAAAATTTTGGGCTCGAAAATACACTCCTAAAGTCATTTATTTCTAAATCGAAACATGCTCGGTTTTGCATGATTTCTTAAGGACCCTATATCACGAGATATATTTTCATCAAAATAATATTTTTCCTACAAACTACATACAAAAATATTTCAGAATAAAAAAATTCATAATTTTATAATAATATTTACTATTTTTACAAAATTACATAAGAATCGGGCTAGAAATTGGACTCACCGGTTTTGGTGGCTCCGGCCACCGCGGGCCGCCGTGGCCTTGTTGGCCGGCCTGGGCGCTGCTACCACCGTGTGGTGGTGGTGGCCATCCACTTCCAGCTGCTCGTCTGGTGGGGGTTCCCTTTAAAAACCTTAATTGCACAGTTTTTCTAATTTTTTTTCTAAACCGAATTTTTCTCTCAATTTTCGTCTCTCCCTAATTTTATCTAATTTCTAACTGTCCAAATGAGTTCCTGGATTTTTCCTGCTATTTATAGGGCTTTAGGGGATTTATTGTGCATTAAATGGGACAAGACAATTGCCTTATCCCTTATTTTTTGGCTTTTGTGTTGTCTTAATTTAATTGCCCGAATTTTTTCTTATTTTTCCCAGTTTCCACGACCCAATTCTGGATGATTCATGATTTTTCCTGATTTTTCTTGATTTTTCCTTAATTAATTATGAATTTTATTTAAGCATTTAGTATTATTTTAGCACATTTCACGTATTTTAAGTAATTACGCGTATTTATACTTACATGTATATTCATATATAGTACAAATAAATATTCTTAAATATTATTTAGGTCATTCTATTATTTTTAGTATGCATATAATCTATCTCTAGTAATTTATTAGTTATTAAATTACACTTTTTGTCTTTTCAGTAATTAGCAATTATTATCCTTAAAATTTGAAAATTTTATAGTCTCATATTTTATTACTTATTTTCTTAAATTTAAGTTTACAGGGTCATTTTTACTAATATTCTTCTCAATAGTTTATAATTTGGGTTTGATCAGATCTTTTAACCGATCGCCCTAAACCTTGGGTTCTAAATTCAATCCTACGGTCAATTGGTTTAACTTTGGGGCTTACATCGAGTCTTCATGTATTGACGATGGATATAATGCACCAACACCTCACTCGAGCTCGGGTCACACCTGATATGATGCATAAGTTTGGTTGGAGGTCATTCGCCTTTAGTCTATGCTCAATTGGCTAGATAAGAGTAGTTGAGAGTAAGCAAAGAAAACACAGCTCACGAAAAGGTATCTGAATATCAATTGTGTTTACTGTTACGACTATTATAATATATAAGTACTTATATGACCCAATTAGGGTAAATTTTAGGTTAAAGTAAATTACAAAAAAAAAAAAAAAGATTCCTACTAGTAAAAGAAAAGGGAATAATTTACAGGGGTAATATTGTAATTAGGCATAAAGGATAGTACGAATGTCAGAAAAGGTAGTATGCGTGTCATTTGCTTATTCTGTAGTCATAATGACACTACTAGTCAAGAAGAGTAGGTTCTGAACAAGCTAGGTTGGTGTTGGCAGTTCGACAGCTCAGATATTCGAGACTAGGAAAGAGTTAGTTTAGGCAGCAGCTCATTATCAGGTTAGCTCCAGAGAGTTATCAACTCAGCATTGGTACAGATTAGGTCAACAGTATTCTAGTTTGATACTTGGACAGGTGTGTTGTGGGGAACTTGGCTTGGTACATCGCCTGGTAACCTTAGTAACTCCTTAGATGATGTGGAGAATAAAGTAACCTGATAAGTCAGACTGGGGAATGCATTGCTCCTCAGCGTTTAACTCACCTTGGACTGCTTGATGAACCATCCGAGCAAGTCATCAAGCTTGAAAGCATGTGATTAGTCCATGATCCCTATCACACAAGATGAATAAATAAGTTACAAGAATGATCCTAAGGACCTAAAAAGGCACTCGTCCATGAATTAGATGACATGTTAAATACCAATATATATATATGAACTTACATATTATTCATATACATGTTTGTATCTATAATATATGCATTAGGTAGTTCAATATTTTAATATATTTCTTTTACTTAATAGATGCATCACATTTAAAGAATGAAGAAAGTAACCGTTTAATTAGAATATTTATCATCCAAATCATAACTAAGGGATGAGTGGGCTTATGATAGATGGGGTAGGAGTGGATAGGGTAGAAATACATATCGTGTACTATCTCTTATAAGTGTAGGTTTCAAAAAAATTTAGAGTAAGACCATGTTGTATGACTCTTTGAAATCACTCCTAAACCTACACCTTATAAAATGGATAGATTTTAAGATATCATGCGGAACTTGTAAATTTTTTTTATTACCTTTTGCATTTAAAATAATATAACTGTTCATAATTGACAATATAATATTCAAATTAAAAGTAAGTGATGCTTTTAGATGTAAATTATAAGAGACAAATGTAATGGTTTTCAATTAAGAAAATCAAAATAATAACAAAATATAGTATACATAAAATTACTATTTAATCTTCAATTTAATAATATATAAGAAAAAAACCAAATCTTATATCAATTACCTATTAATTTAATAAGGGTATATTTGTCAATTACCTACATTATATGCTTTTCTTAACTATTTCCATATTCCATATAAACTCTTCCACTTTCTTTAGCTATCCTACAATTCTTAGTGAAAAAGTGCAATGTTAATGGCTATATTCAAACTTCCAATGATGGTTTCTTTATTAAAGCCATTTAAAAAAAGAAAAACTATTCGTGTTCCTTTTTTCCCCTCAAAAGAATAGTCATATTCCGTAATACCTTCAAATGATTTTCAAAATATAAACATAGATCATGAGTAACTTAAAATTTTATAAATAATGGTAATAGATATGTGACTACTAATTTTATAATTATTTTATATTTTTGATATATGTATTATATATTCTTGTCAGCTTTATCGACAATTTTAAGTATATTTTTAAACCTTGCAACTTAAGTATATTGTTTGCTAATATGTATCTATGTATGCATGTATAATATAGGTTTAATTGTCACTAAGTATTGTTTTAAAATAGTAGGTTATAAACAAAGCCAGTTGGGTTGAACTTTTTTGTTATATCGATAAAATTTAATTAATTATTAGCAATATTTTGTAGTTGGGTTATAGGTAGGGGTGAGTAGGCAACCTTGTCTTATAGGCTACCCACTCGAACTTTACTCTACTAGATAGATTTCGAGTGGATAATGAGAGTCATAAGATATGATCCAAATCGCGGTCCCAAAGGATAAGATACAGGTATGAAGTAAAGGTACCTTGTTCTACCATAGAACTTATATTCTAATATATACAAAGTATAGGTTTTATGGTACTTTATATTTACTTTGTAATAATAATTAAATAATATAAATAAATAAAAACTATATTATTGCTTTATTATTTAAGTCTTAAAAAAATAATAATAAAAGCCCTCAAAATAATATCATAAGATTATAAAAGCTTGTATCTATTATTTAGTTGCTTTTTCTTCTTCTTCTTTTTTTTCTTTTTTTTTGGCATCCCCATTCCTATTTTACTAACTTTAAACTAATGAGCTATTAAAAATATCTCAATTCTTAACTTATTATTTAATATATTATATTAGAATTACTTACACATGGTTTATATGTTCTATGTGTAATGATCTTATGATTTGATAAAAATTTTAATTTGATAATTTAAAAAGAAAAGACAAAAGAAATTTAAATATGACTTAATTAGAGGTTTCAACATTTCCTACTGTAGATACATTCTTTATTTTACTTAATAAAGTTTTATATTCTTTCAACTCAAGATGCTTTGTAATTCATACAAATTATTACCGATAGACCTTGTGAGCCCCAAAACTTGTATTTAGGGCAACCATACTCAAATTTAAAGTCTATGAGAAAACTTATTCGATTGAGACTAAACTTTATTATTATATTAGAAAAGTTAATTAAAGTGACCTAGAAAAGTTAGATTTTAAAAATAATAACCTAAAGTCTCAATTTTAGCCTTAGAAGTATAATTATTTAATATAACGTAAAACTAATTGAAACCCCTAAAACTCAACTCGAAATGTGATAATGCTCTAGAGATAAGTTATTTAAACCAGAAAAGGAAATAATATTGCATAATATACTATATAAATATATATTTATTTTTATGAATATACTCGACATATATAATAAATATACTTATAAATTAACCGAAAAAATTAAAATTATATTAAATACGTAATAAGTTTGTATAATTAAATAGAAAATATACCTTAAAATAAAAGACATGAATGAAACATAATTATATGAGTATAATTGCACATTAGATGTATCACATATATAGGATATAGATACATATATTAATAAAATAACTAAATATTAATATAATATACATAAAATATTAATAATTAAATTTAAAAAAAAAATCAAAACCTATCCAAAATGAACACATCAGGAAACAATAAATTGATGAATCAAAAAGCAAATCAAAGGAAACTAGCCACCTTATGCTTAGAAATTAGGGAAAAGTAAAAGAAAAAAAAAGGAAAAAGGGAGAGAAAAATTCTAGCCATAGCAATTCAATATAAATAGACCTTAGAATGTTAGATTAAACACCTTAGAACTTAGGACATCCAGAGGAAAAGTTAGAAATTTTTTTACGAAAATTAAGAAGAAATTAGAAAAACAAAATAATTCTCTACCCTAAGACAATTCCCCAATCAAATCACCATTTGCTATTGAACCCTGTTGGTCACCACCAATCCACTCCATGCCCAGCTCCACCAATGCACCCCCATTGGTCATCAGTCATCGGAGCTCTAATGAACACGTAATTCGAATTTCTACCATATTTTCTTTTAATTTCTAAAAATAGTAAATTAATTAGGAAAATTATAAAAAAAATTATTTCTTGGTTATTTTGGATGTACTTTCATGTGGTATAATTATTTTGATAAAATTTTAAGTATTTTATGTACTCACTTAACAAAGACATTATTAATTTGAATTTTCAAATCTAAAATAAAAATATTAAATAATGTTATTTCGAGCTCAAAATTTTTCTATAAAATACTTATTACGATTGATTTGATGGTATGTAGCCTGATTTTTATTTTATATATGTTTAGTATTTATCGTATTTTTTTACCATAGAAATGGCTAAAATAAGGCAATTTACAAAATAAACTGATTTTAGAGAAACAATTGATGAAATTAGGATCTAATTAATTCTGGATGTTTATAATGATGTTAGGATAGGTTAGAATTAATTTTGAATAAAAATCATACTATTTGCTTAATTAAACATAATTTAGGGGTAAAATGTAATTTTACATATATAGGCGATAAACCCGATATCACAAAACCAATTGCTAATTGAATTCCCTATATCTTTTGAGTTTATAGAAATTTTCGTGGAATTATTTCTGATTCTAACTATTTATTATGAATTTTCATAGTTAAATAACTTAATTTACTAATTAGAGTACGTTTTTAGCAAAATTAGGCTAAAATATGATAAATATTTGATTAAACCCTATACATATCTATACTGATCGGGTGTGATTAGAGGAGGATTTTTATCATATCTTATAATATTATATGACCTATGCTTTGATATACACGTATTAAGGTTAGATACCATATATATTACTAAGTTATGCTAAAAAATTATATAAAATATAGTTTATTTATATAATATGGACATAATATGATAATGCTTATTATAAGGGTATATATGTATAATAGAAACTAAAAATAACCTTTAGAAGTTATCTTTTAAGATAAAATCTATATTACGTATTGTCGAGTTTGAACGAACCCAATGATATCACTTTAACTAAAATTGGATAATCCTAAGTAATAAAATGGGTGTTCCTATAATATTATGAAAATTTACAAACTACAACGATCTGATCATAATTAAAACGTAACTTAATTGATTAAATATATGTTCGATACAATTAAAACAATATATTATGAACAATAATATAATTATATATATTATTAATGCTGACTAACTTAATATAACTTATATAATAAAACCATAATAAATACATATTTAAATAAAACTATATTCCATCATATAAGAATAATAATATAGTTCAAATATATATATATTTATGTATATAAATTCATTATACTATAAAGAGTACATAAAATCCCAACGTTTTTGTAAATCTTATGTCAATACATATTTAAATAAAACTATATTCCATCATATAAGAATAATAATATAGGATCTCCTAATGAATAAGACATCGCTAGTACAGATCTACTACAGTGAGCATCAATACTAGTAAGTTGGAATTATGACTTTATCACTTGTGGAGGTATTATATTAAAGTATCTAGAGGCTTAAAGTGCTCCTATTTATAGCTGTAAATTACTTATTTGTGCGGTTACTACGTGTATGATTAGTATTCTATTTGTGACAAGAGTCAAACTCCTTAGAGTATTATTCTACATGGTTTCATAGTGTTGTATTGTGTGATCTTATTTAACCACCCCTAAGTGAAACTAATGATGGTCTAACCATTAACATAATTGGACATGCATAGAGATTTGTTAGGGAACGATTAGATGTGTTAAACCAAATACTGACTCCCTTTGATGAGGATTGCTGAGATAGTCCTTTTTTTATCTTTAGTCGAATTAAGTGATAGGTGAGAAGGTTACGATATAGGTAGGGGCCGTGGTTCGAATATAATAATGGGATGAGGGTATTATCTATTGCACAAACTTAGGTTTGATCTGATTTGAGTCGTAGTAAACTCCTCGATTCGAGTTAAAGCAAATGTAAGTTTTCCAACGTCATAATGAACCGAATAAATATTGTATGATGTTGCAAATGATTGATTGTATTGCATTTCATTATAATTAATAACCTTGTTTGTGTTTATATAGTACTTTTTAATCTCTGTCCTACTTATTAAGCTAGTTGTGCTTACATCTTTATAAATTCTTTTGTAAGTGACGAGTGAATGTTCAAAATGTATATATATCAGCACCTCTATGTTTGTGCGCAATTGGCAAGGAAAAAAAAGGAAAGGAGAATCTACTGAATTTGAGTTTTTGATTTTTCATTTTGTTTTGCAAAAACTAATTGTGAATCTATGGAACGCCTACTAGTTTCCTATCTTATTATATAAAGACTCCAATACCATGGCTTTTGTAAACTTTCCATATGAATTATGACTCTTTATGTGAAAATACTTATATAAGTAATATTATATTATCAGATATCAAATCATTTTGAATAAGTGTTTTAAAAAGTTATACTACAGGTTTGATTAGTAATAGGTATTGGATAGGATGCTTTAAGCTAGTTAAGTCGTATACGCCTTGTATAGATTATATTTACAATAGTAGCAATGAGTTCAACTTCTATCTTAAGTTAATTTATATAGTGAGACTGTTGCGATTTCTCTTGTTCAAGGTATGACAAATTTACTAATAGTATAATTATAATTTTGATGTTGCTTATACATTTAATACAAAGTTTTAAAGAAGGTCCTGGTATAAAAACTTAAAAATTTGTATTTATAGGATATGGTATAAGTAAACCTCATACTTTACTCATCATGTACTCACTTACCCCTTGTTATATGGTAGTCTATACAACATTGAAAAATCACAATATACATTACATATATCGTACATTATACAAATTCCAAACATGTTCTAAAAGAGATTAGATCATGTCCAGTACTCTATCATGTGAATACAAGTTCTAAGAATTTGGAAACGAAACCTCTCCTACACCAAATAATATGCATCATAACCCTCCATTGAGAGTGAAATAAACGAAACAAGCAACACTGTGGCCCAAGGCAATGAAACTACGGCTGCAATAAAATATAAAGTAAACACAAAGTTATATGAGCAAGCATATGCACATGCACAAGAATCGTTATTTTGTTTATAGTGCTAGCTACAGTGTCGAGATATGCTAGGGTAAGCTTTGATATTTTCTTACGCAAAAACTATTCTTTTTTCTTATCTTATAAGCTATAATAACTCCTTGTAATGAATTAATACCTATAAGATTCATACTCGTTTAAAAGATTTGCAAAAGTAATAAACCCAAATATTTTAAGTAGTGTTGTTAAACCCATATTGTTCCTTATGGAATTCGGTTCGATCAAATCCATCGATAAAATTGATTCGATTCAACTATGGTTCAATTTCAATCGAATTATAATTAAATCTGATTTCATTCTTTTAATCTTTAACCCTTTTATATATCTAAATTAATCACCCAAATCAAACATGATAATATTAAATTTGGGATTTCAGATTAAGACCATAATTACTGTCACGCCCCGAAGCGGCAGAGTCGTAACAGCCCCGCCGTGTAAATCACCCTAAGATAGAAGTTGGCCTCACAACCGCTATCTTAGACCTGATCTATACAAGGCGTCCATAACTAACCTGCTTTGAAGTAGACAGTTTGTAATTTAAATAAATCATTTACTTATAAAAGTGAGGAATTATATATATATGTTATCATTTAGTTATTGCAATTAAAGTTTACAACATTTCTCTATAGTATATTCCTTAGTTATTACATCATTCGGAAATGAAAAATAATTCTAAAATAAAAACTTAGACCTTAAAATATGTGTTTATTCTTCAATGTTTTTCCTCACTCCCCAGGATCCAGCAGTTGCTAGCTTCAGAGTAATTGGTTGCCGCTTCTTAGCCAGTACCTGCACAACGTCTATAGGGATGTGAGCAACTACAGTTCAGTAAGTTAGGACGGGGGACTTAAAACTATACCATACACACAACAAGGTTTTCAATCACTTATTAGGTGCAATGCATGTGCAAGCAAATGCCATCACACGACGTTGTCCGGCCCGTTGTGAGATTAGAGAAATTGCGCCCGTTTTAATCCAGGTTGAGGAGTTGCCATTAATGCAACAGCTTACGACCAAACCTAGGCTTGTGTAATGGAGACCTTGCTCCTCTTGCGACTACCTTCGAACCACTGCCTTCACCCTCGCCGCGACCTCCTCTCCTGTCACTTAGTTCGACTGAGGATGAAAAAGGGACCATTTTGCAATCCTACGCTATCCCTTCCGAAGGGGTCGGTATTTGGCCGGAGAGTCCTAAGTTCCCCTAACGGGTTGCCATGCATGTCCGATTATGATTACTGGTCGGATATTTAATTAAGTCCAGTTTAGGGTGATCAATCCTTTCATACAATTCATACCATATGTGCCAGAGCAACAAACAGAATCATAGCATCACCCATAATCAAGCACATGCACACATTCAACTATCTAACAAGCACAACTAAGCATAATCTTAAGTTTTCATATAACTATTATAGGTTCGTTTTATCCTATAATGCTTATTGTTAAGTTTTGTTTAAGGTTTAATATGCCTAATTATCTAGGCATTAAGTCTTTTACAATTATTCTAAGTTTGGGGTTAGGTTCAGGTTCGGTTTTCGCATTGATTTTTAAATTAGGTTTTTAGTTCGATTTCTAAGTAATGTTTTAGATTCCAACCCTAGAAATCCGTTTCAACCTATAATGTGAAATTAATCACATTACTTCCCGATCTCCTAAATATTATTACCTCTAGTCAGTATTTATTTTACCCGGTACACTTAAATTCATATTAGTGTACCGAATTCACTCCGAATATGAGAAATTTTTATATTTTTCATATAATTACATAAATTCAAGTTTCCTATCAGATTTATTGTACATTTTTATTATTCTCATAATATCAATTTTTATTCTAATATTTTCTATTTAGTATATTTCCAAAAATTACATATTATGCATTATTGCCTATTATGTACATAATGCACTTCTAATGTTTCTATCACTTTAATTACCATCCCTAAACATCAATTATTATTTCAAAATGTCTAAATCCATCCTAAATCATATTTTACTCCAAATTTCCCTAATTTACAAAATTAACTATTTTTTTCCTATTACTCATTTACTACATAATTAACCTAATAATTACATCTAATACCCTAAATGCTACAAGTATCATACACCATCAGATTTCAACATCCTAAAACATATAATTATTCACTAAATCAGTAATTAATCATTTAATTACTTCATTAACCCTAAATTACCCATTTTATGCCTCATTTTAGAGCCTAAAAATTATCTAAAAATTTAGAAAATTAATTTTTGAAAAAGGGCTTCATAGCACCATTCTATATCATCTAAGTAATCTACACAAAAATTTTGGGCTCGAAACTACACTCCTAAGATCATTTATTTCTAAACCGAAATGTGCTCGGTTTTGCACGATTTCTTAGAGACCATATATTACGAGGCATGTTTTCATCAAAATAATATTTTTCCTATAAACTACATACAAAAATATCCTAGAATAACAAAATTCATAATTTTTTAATAATATTTACTATTTTTACAAAATTACACAAGAATTGGGCTGGAAATTAGACTCACCGATTTGGGTGGCTCTGGCCACCGCGGGCCGCCGTAGCCTTGTCGGCCGGCCTGGGCGCTGCCACCACCGTGTGGTGGTGGTGGCCGTCCACTTCCAGCTGCTGATCTGGTAGGGGTTCCCTTTAAAAGCCCTAACTGCACAGTTTTTCTTATTTTTTTTCTAAACCGAATTTTTCTCTCAATTTTCGACTCTCCCTAATTTTTATCTGATTTCTAGCTGTCTAAATGAGCCTTTGAATTTTTCCTGTTATTTATAGGGCTTTATAGGATTTATTATGCATTAAATGGGGCAAGACAATTGCCTTATCCCTTATTTTTTGGCTTTTGTGTTATCTTAATTTAATTGGCTGAATTTTTTCTTATTTTTCCCAGCTACCACGACCCAATTCTGGATGATTCATGATTTTTCCTGATTTTTCTTGATTTTTCCTTAATTAATTATGAATTTTCTTTAAGCATTTAGTATTATTTTAGCACATTTTGCATATTTTAAGAAATTACGCGTATTTATACTTACATGTAAATTCATATATAGTACAAAAAAATATTCTTAAATATTATTTAGGTCATTCTATTATTTTTAGTATACATATAATCTATCTCTAGTAATTTATTAGTTGTTAAATTACACTTTTTACCTTTTCAGTAATTAGCAATTATTATGCTTAAAATTTGAAAATTTTATAGTCTCCTATTTTATTACTTATTTTCTTAAATTCACGTTTATGGGGTCATTTTTATTAATATCTATAGCTTTACCTTATAATTTAGGTTTGATCGGATTTTTCAGCCGATCGAAACCTTGAGTGACTGGTTGCGAGGCTTACAATTACTAAATGGGGGTGACCAAGAACATATAAACATTCAAAGCACCAACATTTTATAGTGAGATGGGGGACCATTAACCAATGTGCTTGTCAGAATGTGCTATGCTTGTACTACTTCCTAAATAAAGTTTCACCTGGTGTCCAAATTCAAAGACAAAAGCACTTTCTTTTATCATTCATGTCTTTTTGTGCAACATTCAGCTGGGGGGGAGGATTCATGTATTTTTACTATCCTTTTAAGGTTAGGAGAATCAAATATTCGATCCTTGTATTTTTATGAAATTAATGGGAATAAGAGGTAAATCCCTACAACTAGAATAGGGTGTACGAGGTTGGGCTATACAGAATAACATCTCTAAATGAGTATAAAATATATCCATATGTGATAGAAATCGATGTAAATATGTTGAAATACAAATTAGATAAAATGGGGATCCTATTTGATTGGTTAAGATTTCAATTGATTGCTATAAATATGATTAGTTACCATTACCCACCAAACTACTCAACTTAAGTAAAGCTTAAGCTTTACAATTCTTCCTCAAATAATTCAATTTATGGTGGGTTTTACCATTTCTAAGGTATCACAGGCATAATGCATGATGAATTTGAATTATTAATCTAACATTTTCCTTTTTTTTTTCTACACAAAATAGTTATTTCGTGGTACATAAATAAAATAATTATTTGTTAATAGAATATAATTAATAATCAACTTCTCTTCCACTTTGCAGATTTTATTAACATCATCACATTTTGCTATTTAGAAATTGTTGCTCCCGAAGTTGTGTCTTCAACACTAAACTTTACTACTTAAATCGGAGATGCACTACCTAAACTACCCAAATTTGCATGAACCCAACACTTGAGCCACTTAGAATTCCATGGATCAGAGGGCTCGAGCCACTTGGATTTGTACAGACACAGGGCTTGCAAACACATATTGTTCAAGCCCCGGTTCAAGGATAAAGTTCACATGAATTGCATAATATACTTGCTTTTAAGTAATTGTACTATAGAATTTTTCTTAATTCTGTTCCTAATTTATTTCAATATTTTAGTCTATAAAAAAAATAAAATAAAATAAAGGAAAAGGATCATCCCTTTCCTATTTACCTACCATGTGCCCTTCCAACTTCCACCAACTAAATGTAAGGACCATAAGATTTAATTTTAAGGACGAAAACTCCAATCTTCCCCAGTTGCCACCACTACTCGATTGGTTTGAAACCCGGTAGTTTTAGCTTTTAGCTTGCTTATGGTTAACTCCTTTCTTGAGTCAGCTATTGTGTGTATGTATATATATATATAGTAGCAACTTGAAAATGATTGTAAATAAGGGTGCAAAAGAGATAATTTTATTTGCAAATTATTCAAGTTCGGTTCATTTTTCACTTAGGTTTTACCCAATAATAGTCAAGTTAAGTTTAAGTTTGAGCTATTTAACTAGTTTATTCAATCAAGCTTGAACTTTACTGTTTTTTTTTTTTTTTTTCTGGGGCCAAAATAAACCTTATGGTGTTTAACTCGAACAACTAGTTGGCCAAAGGAAAAAACGAGAAAGAAAAAAACTCTAAGTTAAGCTTCAATGATAGTCAAGTTCAAGTCAAGTCTAGAGATCGGTATCATCTTAATTAGAATAATAACATTACTTTATTGAATAATCAAGTTGAAATGAACTTAATTGAGTTGAGATCAAACTAATTGAGCACCTATTCGAGTTGAAATCAAGCTCAAAAACTATAAGTTTAATAGAGTCTAAATCTAGATCGAGTTAAAAATTATAAGCATTGATCAAGTTAAATTTGAACTCGAACTATCATCATATTTCAACTCGTTCATAATTGGGTTCTATTTATCATTTGGATAATACTTCCTGTAATCGAGAAGTTTCATTTTCATACTATATTAAACGCAACCCTAAATTGACCACAAACAATGTGGTCTCTTGTATCGATGGTCGGTTTGCTTAAGTCGGCAGGACCTTGTATGATTTTGGGCATTTTAAGACGTGGGTATCATAAACAAATAGCATGAAGTAAGAGTCATTCCACTACTGATATTGGTATGACGTCCCTACATAATTAAATCTTACAACTTACATTAATGCAAATAATTAAAGAAACAAAAACAAGGTCAACTTTAGAATCCTAGGGAAAAAAAAGGTAATGATTCCCCTGATAAGATGAGTCCGGCTACTTTTCATCAAAATATATTCACAAAATCAAGAAATTTGCCATTGAAGTTAATATGAAATGATTTGGATCAAACTTCGTTGACCCCAAAAAAAGGAAAAGTAAAAGGAAAACGAAAACGTGGGTAAAGCGGAAGATACGAGGAAGTCTCCTCAGATACAAAAATGTCCGTGTCACATTAACTCTTATTGACGGCTAAGCACGCCACTAAGTATGCTTGATCTATTAAATAGCAGAAACAGAAAAATTTTAATGATGATGCCACGTTGATGCGTGAATAGTGCTCCAGGGAACCCGTTATCAAGACGGCAATTGAGAAAAGGGGATTTCATTTCAGAAACCTAACATTCCTTCCACCTCTTCCTGTCCTTGGCATGGTTGCAGTCAATAATGGACCCATCGAGAGTATTTGACAGCTGATGACTAACATAGGGATTGACACGAGACCTTCACATCGAAGAGGAGACGTCTTTGAAACGATTCCACTATCATGCTAACAGACAATAAACTTAGTTTACTAAAGTGGCATCCACCAATCACGAGTAAGAAAAGGACGCATGATAGCATTTCATTATTCAACAATAAGACAAGACAACGTGCACCAATAGCATCACAACAACAACAACACGATTAGAGTTGAAACGAGAGGAGAAAAAGTTAAGGAATGCACCTAATTTATTTATTTAACAGTCTCATACATTATATTGATAACACAGATATACTTAAATATGACAGCAGGGAATATTATGGCATGGGCTACCAAGACCTGCTGAAGTTACAAATTCTAAGACCTACGAGCTGAAGAAAAATAATAGCAGCTATAATTTAGCAAAGATACTAGGCAGCAAACTTAAAACTGATCTAGCAAGACCAAGCATAATCCTCTCTTCAGAGAATATACAAGACAGATCCTAAGGGAAAAAGAGCATTTAGCTCTTATTATTGGAACCACATAGGAACTTCTTGCTTCGGCAGTGTGTCCACAGTGCCTCCGGGAAGCTCCTCTTTGTAATCAAATGATGACAAATCAAATGGAGAAGCAAACATGAACTGAAAATTGTCATTGTTGGTGGTGGTGGTGTTGCTGTTGTTGTTGTTCGTCTCAAAAGCCCTCAAACTATCAAATCTACTGTCTTCTCTAGAAAACATTTGATAATTGCCAATGTTGGATTGTTGGAAGAAGTTCCCCTCCATCATGCCACCTTGATTACGGGTGTAGTCATTTTGTTGTTGAATCCTGTGTTGAGGGCGGTTTTGGTCCTCTATCCCCACATGGTTATGGTTTCCATGATTCATGCCCTTGTTGCCTTGAATGCTGCTATCATAGATGGACATAAGATCACTTATCACCTTTTGTCCATCTTCTGGAACTCCAAGCCCTGATAGTTCAAATGGGGCAGCAACTGAGTTAACTCCTGAAGGAGCAGGTTTGGACTGAAAAAAGGGTTGTGGTTGAGGTTGAGTTTGGGTGAAGATAACTGGCTTAATCTCATTAACCTGAAAATTTGACCCTCTGAACTCAGCAGAGTTGCTCCTGTATGGGCAGTTCAGTTGATGATTATCCCTGGATGTCCTGTCCGGAAAGCCAAGCCGCAGTTCACTGTAAGGGCATTGCATGAATTCACACGTATATATCTTTTGATCCATCACCATGTTTAGATCATTGGATGGCTTCCTCTTTCGCATGAAATCTAAGTTGGTAACAACTTCCCCCTTGATAGGATAAGGTGCTTGACGTACAGGCAGCCTTTCTCTCATTTTTTCCAACCCCAAGTTCGATAGATGGAGATTTTCAGGTTTGCGCTCTTCCACATCAAAGTTTGTCTCATCTTGTGCTCCTTCAACATCATACTCACTGCAATCATCAATGACAAGAGATCCGCTTACTCCAGATGATGACAATGGAGGGCATGAATCGGGGTAAAGCTCTCGGGCTACAGACTCCTCCTGGTTTATAATTGCAAGCCAAGTGGCACTCTCCTTGGCTGTCATCTTATCCTGCAAGCATTTTGACTGCCTTACAAGCTTGCGGATCTTCGCAATGTCAGGGGACATGTGCTTGATCACTGCAGTTAGAACACCAACTTTCCATGCCTTCTTCAGGTCATGGGGCTTCTTGTAAGGTGGAGGACCTTGATCCTTTGGCAAACCCAGCTGAGGCCACCACTCCTCATTTCCATTTGGCCACCATGGTGGAGGAACGCCTTTCTCCAAAGGGAACCGCCTCTGTGGAGGGTCACAGTGCTGCATGAGTGCAGACAAGAGCGAACCCAAGGTTGTGTCTTGAAGTTCTTGCAGAGTATGCGGAGTAGGTCCAATAGAGCAGTTGCCATCGTTCTTTCCTGGAATGGAGTTGTCAGCTTGGTACTTAGCTATGGCAGCCGGACCATTGCGATCAAACCTGACCTTATCCTTCCACCACTCCCTAAGATTGTCTGATGCCCCAGTGACTGGTTTTCCCTTCTCAGGAATGATTCCATAAACAAAACCTTGAGCCTTGCAAACCTCCATCATCTTCAGCATGTACTTCAAAATACCATCCTGTGCCCTTGACATCTTCTTCCTCCTTGCCTGCTCTTGGGACTGCCTCTGTTTTGCAAGATCTATCCCTTCCTTGCCCTTATTCTGTTCCTTAAGCCGCTTGAGACGCATTTTGTCCCTCCACATCCTCCTCTCAAGCTCGTCAACATCGATCTCTTCATCAGAGTAATCATCCTCCACAATGGCCTCCGGCTCAGACTGTGGAGCAGCCACATGTCCTTCCCCAATAGGAGGACAAAAGAAATCCAGATCACCACAAACCCCCATATCATCGAACATCATCTTGTCTGGACACAAATTTCCAAACACCATATCACCAAAAGTCACAACAGTAACCGAGCTAACAAAGACTTCCACACAACCCTCCTAAAACCCAGTCTGGCTAAGAGCAGCCAACTCAAAAATTACTGGGAAGTGTTTCCGAATAATAACACCTGCATAACCCAGAAAAGAAAAATGAAATAAACTAGAATAAACATCATATTCAATCTCAAAAACAACAAAATCAGAAATTCCAATGACCCTCCTACATCCTATCAACTCACAACTAAAACCCCTGAAGCCTAGAAACTAATGATACACCGTATTGCATACGAAATTCATCAATTGAAAGATCTATATTGATCAACTCGAAAACCACCACAAAAACTCCTTCAAAGCATAAAAAAAAGAATCTTCATTAATTATCTAAAATTTGATCTACATAACAAATAAGCTATCGATTTCAAACATGAACACCTGACTCAATCACATACTTATGAACAAAGAACGAGAAAGAAGAAATCTAAGCAAATATCACCAATTCCAGATCTCAAAACCAACTTTAGATCAAACTCACCAAAGAGCTTGTCACAAAATTAGCTCAAAATCCACAATAACCCAATCAGATCCATCGAAATCCTAACTTAACTCGATTCGAAGCAACTCGAAATATTGAAACTCAATCGAGTTGGAAAGCTACAAGCAACTTACTTCAAGCTCGTAAATTTAACTGAAATTGCTAAATATTACATCAAGAAAACAAACACCCAGAATCCCAACTAGCTTAGTTTACACGGAAAAAAAGTAATACAGAAAGACGGGGGAAGCGTTACCTGAAACTGAATAATCAGAAGAGAGAGAAGCAGGAAAAAGGTGGCGAAGAGAAACAGAAAAGGGAGAGAGAGAGAAACAGAGAGAGCAGGACAGAACTCCCACTTCTGAGGTCAATCCTGTCCAGAGAGAGAGAGAGAGATAGATTAGAGAGAGTTATCTTGTTGAATTTGTCTGTATATCCACATGTATTTATTTATTCGTAACAGTAAGAGTAATGGTACGAGTGGTGGCGGTTCGGTGAAAGAGGAAAGAGAGAAACCTGGAAATTTTTTTTTTTTTTAGTAATATATTGAATTAAATGCTAAATGAGTGAAAAAAAAAAAAAAAAAAAGATGAAACCGATAAACATGTGAAAGTATAAAGAAAGAAAGAAAAGAAAGAAACCCTAAAAACGTGATCCCGTCTTTTTCGCCAATTGGCTCGACGTTATTCTTAAATTGCCATTGTAGAAGTAAAATCCTATCTGGATTATATTTAGTAGTAATCCGAACGACCGATATATATTTGCTGTTCCAACTTTTTGTTTCAAATGTATAATAAATACACTTAAGTCTTAATTCAAATATATAAAAAGATAAAAAATTAAAATGATAAAATTGAGTTTAATTACAGTTAAATTGGAATTACATCCAATTGATTTTATGATCAAATTAGATTAACAGTTCAATTCAAATTTAATAATATTGATCTCAACTAATCTCATATGTACTCTTATATTAAAAATTAATATATATTTATAATAATTTTCTCAATCTATATATATATATATATATGTACATATAATAGGCGAAAATACACTTGAGAAAAAAAGTTAGAAATAACAAATATTTATTAATTGCACATCTCATTCATCATTTATAAATGGTTTCAATGAATATTAATTGTACACGATCAGTGGTTACATGGAGCACATGTTTGAGGTTTTTCTTTTGTAATTATTATTATTATGGTTTTGTTTCATCAAATTCTCTATCTTCAGCGAATTTAAATATTTACACGACTTATTACATGAATATAAATTAAGTGTATACATGTGACTTGTAAATATATGCTTTTGAGAGAAGGAATTTAAAATAGAAATTTTCTGTCCAATTCAAATGATGATGACTTTTATGGGATTGTAACAATAATGTTAACGGTGGATGACTAATGATGTAGAAGAGCAATAGACTACAAATGAAAGTTCGCATCAATGATAATTATTTTTTAAAAGACAGGAAATTTTTTCTCATCATTCAGTATATTTTTTAAATTACCAAGATTGTGATCATCTCTTATCAATAGTTGTCCCTAAATACCATTAATAACGGTAGTTTTTTAAGATTATTATAAAAATATGACAAGATTTCAGCCATGAAAATGTTAATAAAACATCTTGAAAAGGATTTCATGAAATAAATACACACTAAATGGAGAAAATTTGCATACTTTTCATTACTTTGGTTGAGTGTATCCTTAAGATAGTAAAAAAGATTTTTGTTTTTTTTCTTCTTTGGACAAACAAGTATCGTGGACACAATTTTATATATTTAACCTTCCTATTACTAAACTATTTTTAATAATTTTATTTTTAAAAATATCAAATCATATAAAAGTACACAAAAAATTGAAATGCAAGAAAAATTTGAAAAAGAAAAGAAAACCTAGCTTGGCTGTTTTAGATCTTAGAATGGCAAGGTGGAAAAGAGTAGATCGGTTGTGTAGACCATCAATGGTGGTGGATATGGTGATGATAGGTCTTTATGAATTAATGGTATGACTCACCTAAGGTGATAAGTTATATATTGAAAAAGAAAAAAGTAAAAAGATTTCATTTCATCTTGATTTGATCCTATAATAAAATAGGAAAAAATCTTTTTAGTAGTTGGGCTGGTCTTAGGTTATTTTTTTAAGATTTTTTTTCTTATTAATGCATTTTAAATTTTTATTGTTTAATAATTAGATTGTACATTATTAATAGTTTGTCAAATGAATTATTATGATCCAATCAAAATTCACCTTTATCAACTTTAAAAGAATATTCAATATACTAAAAAATAAGAACTTTCTCCGTCCATTTTCAAAACATTGGTGATTCAGTAGCTGGAAAAAAAGTACCATTAATAATTTAAATATAAGTGCACTCGAATGTTAATAAATAATAACAATATATATATATATTAACCATTTTCTATCACATTACAACTTTAAAAGAGGGAGGATTTCAACCCTCATTTATCTTGTTGTGAGATTTATCGTCTCAAAATATTTATCAATATTGATTTAAGAGAGATTGAGCTTCACACAAGTGATTAAGCCTATAAAAAAGAGAACACAGTGAGGAGGCATTAGAGTTTTTTCTGGCATGGTCACTTCGATATTTAATTTAATCAAGTATTTGAAAAATATGAGTATTTAAGAGTAGTATGTGAACTCAAATGCATAAAGTATTAAGTAGTGTACTGTTATGCGAGGGTTTTGTATTTATAGAAAAGTAGAGCAAGTAGTTGGAGACGATTTAGTAGGCAAAAGCCATGTCCACAAGTATTGGAGAGCGGAGTCATGATGTTCAAAGTGTTCTATAAATGTAGGAGGCAGTTGTTTGACTCAATCGTTGACCTTCTCCTTGTTCTTCTAACCGTTGGTGATTATGTGGTGCGTAGGTTGCACGATGGGCTTAGGCTAAGGTCGATTAGGAGATGGAATGCCAAGTTTTCAAGGGAGCACATCCTAGCCATAAGCCTTACTAGGTTGGCATAGGCCTAAGAGGCCCATGTCAAAAAGACCTTATTGACACTTGTCCCTTTCACAGTCTCATTACCCTTATGGAGGCAAGGAAAGGAAGAATAGGCTTCTCAATTGTATAGTTGATTTGGTCCAAGGGTGTCTATGGTATCAGTGTTGATGTGCCAACACGATGGTGAAAACATTTGAGCTGAGTAACATGAGGGGCAAGTAGGCATGGTTAACCCGAGCAAGTTTTTACCAAAGCTGAGGTGGATACTCCAGATCTGAGGCATGATACAGGAGATATGACCTCCGTAACAATCAATGGGCATCAAGCCATTAGCCCTTCATCTGTTTAAGGCTGCCTACGACATTAGTAGCACCCTTACATCCTCTTAAGTAATAGATCCACCAATGCAGCAGGCTACAAGCTACTTATGTTTAAGCCGATTTGCAACAGGTTTGAGCTTTGAACACCTTTGCCTTGATGCTAGTACTCCATAATCAAGCTAACATGTCTGGGCTAGCAAGTCTGAGTTAGTCGACCTTAATTGTCTTCCATGAGCAAAGCACAAAAGATCACACCCCAACTCTACAATCTACAGTAGACTTTCAAAGCTAAGTCTCTAAATTCAAGAAGCCACTTACATCCAAAGTAGGTCATGCTATAATATGTATGTTGCATCCTACAATCGATGAATAATTATTTGTTTTTCCCCCGCCATGTGCAAACTTAACAATGGAGCAGCCTATGACTTGTTGAGCTAAACATAGTAGCAGCTACATTAGTTGAGCTGAGCATCTCTTACAGGTTGAACTATAAGTCGAGCTGACTAGATGCATGCACCAACCTAACAAAGCAAAGTGCAAACAACAGCCAAATTAAGTAAAAGTCACGGAGCTAACATGCACTAACTTAAGCTGAAAGGAATTTGAGTAGCCACAATAAAGAACATACCAACTTGATCCCTTAAACAACAATACCCAAGCTGAGACTGAAATTAAATTCAAGTATAACCAATATATTTGAGATAAGGTCCCCTTCTCTTTCTTATTTGCATTGTAATAAATCCTTTTTTATTACATCCCTTTATATTTTCATCAATATGAGCTACTCACTTCATGCACAGTGCTCTAAGCACAATAATTCCTAGCAGAGACTTGAGACAGATATATTATAAGCCTTATGAACCCCACTCATATGCTAACTCTCATTGTCGAATCCTCAACAATGAAAGTGGGGGGCAAGAGGTGCTAGAAGGAGAACTCACTTGTTTTACTGCTACACTTAACACAGGTCATGTCTAACTAGGACTATTTGCCTGCTTTGCACAGCGTAGGTACTATTCAACCAAGACTACTTACTTGGTCCACATAGCATAAGTACTATTCAACTAAGACTACTTGCCTGCTTTACATAGCATAAGTCGTGTCTGATTCGGATGAGCTGCTTGTTCTCCACTCGCCTCTTTTAGCATCATTAGTTAGAACCTTACCAACTCAACTACATCGAATAACCTCGTCAATACAACATTAGTTTGTACATTCGCAGAACTCCCCTCTTGCCTCTTTACGCACCATCAGTGGGAATGCTACAAACGTAACCATACCGGGTAACCTTGTCGATAGGACATTAGTCCATATATCCGAAGAACTCCCCCACCTCAGCCTTAGCCTCTGTAGGCTTTGCCTCCTCAGGCCTACATTGACCTCGACCTCTTTAGGCCACACCTCAATCGACAAACTCCTCGACAATGAGAGTTGAGGTAAGGGGAGTAAGTGTTGATAAGCCTTTTTGGATATAGGTTTTTCAAGCCTAAATCGATGGGCCAATGATCTATTAATCTAATTTAGATACAATTTAGTCTCATCTGCTATAAATTAAAAATGAGAACTCTAGATATAGGAGCTCTCTTTTTCTCTCTCTCCTTATTTTCTTATGCTCCTTAAGGTTTTTACTTATAGTCATTATGTTGACTTAAACATCAAAGTGGTCATGTTAGAGTACCTTTAAGTGTTATCCCCATAACCCCTTTTTCTTTATCTTACAAATGTCACATGACAAAATAAATTATCTTAATCCCTGTAAGCAAAATTAAGAGAAGACAAGACTACTAATCATAACGATATTTGTAAAATACATATTTTTTAACTTATAAGATTACTTAAGTATTAAGGCACAAGATGGAGATCTATAACGGAAAACAATAAAATCCTGACCGTGCGCCCGGGGTGGGGGGGAGGATGAAATACGTTGAACCGGGTCATGTCAAATCCTATCCAATCCGGTTATTAGGGTATACGTTTTCCTAAAATGCTAACTTATTGAAGTAAACAATAAATAAATGTAATAAATATGGTTCATGTTCTCAGAAGGACATAATGATATGGTAAAGAAGTGTTGGAGTGGGGGACCTTGTCTTTTGTCGTTAGCCACCAATAATTGTTAGGGTTTTGGACAAAGAAAGTGGCAAGGAAATGTACACTTCCATAAACTTCTTTTTCTTCTTCTTCTTCTTTTTTATTTTTTTTATTTTTTTCACCTCATATGATATGTCATGGGAACTGTAATATAATAAAAAATAATAAATAAAAAATTTTAATATAGAGTATTTATAATTAGTGGTAATACTTACCTTTTTCGACCAATGGAATATTAATTCTCTATTTTTAAGTATCATGCTATAATTCACGTGCTATATACCATTGCTCTAAATATTTTTTTTCCTTGGTAATCGGTGCATTTTCCCAACCTTAACCATAGCTCGCCATGGCCCACCGTGACCATAGTGTGCAAGTGACTCCTACAAGTCTGTCTTGTCCGACTAGTGGTCAAGTGGATTTTAGGCCGGGTATGCGTTCGATGGTATGGAATTGATGCTTATCTTCTAGGGTTCAATTATAAAAAGAAAATTCATAAACTGTGAATTCTAAGTGAACTTAATTTTATTATCTTTAAAATTGCGTATTTAATTCCACAAATATTTAAAAAGGATGCCTTTAAACTCTTTCATAACTTCTTATACTTAATATATATATGTGTGTGTGTGTGTATTTTACTATTTTGATTTTTTTTTTTCACTATTTTATTTAAGGGTAAAGAGTAAAATGTGGTTTAAAAGCATCTTTCTTTAAATTTAGGGATTTAAACACTTAATTTTGAATACAGGGGGTTAATTGCATATAAAGTAGATATAAATAGATGTATTTATAATGTATCCTCAAAAACCTAACATATCCGAGTTTTTGCATTTTTATTTTGTTTGCTTGTATTATTTCTAATATCAGTTACATAACATAGTCCAGAAATCATCGCAAAGACAATAAGCGTTGTCGGCTTGAGTGGTAAGTCTAAGATAGCCCTTTCACAGCTCATGGAGCTAACTTCGTCGAAACCATCAAAAGAAGAAAATATGAAAATACGGTATGTTTAATGAGTTTTGACTTAATTAGCCTGTATATGACTGGAAGACAACGTAAGTTATGCTGATACGTAAAATGGTGGGAAATGGGGTTGTGAAGTAAGAAAACGCAAAAACTTAGATTATATAATTGGAAAACAATATCACATCCATGCAAAATGGAAAAAAAAAAAAATGAAAACTCATGTTATATAATTGAAAATAAAAATAATACATTTAAAATGAGAAAAAGCGAATATTCATTTTTTTCCCTCTTTTTTTCTTTTTTTTCTTTTCTTTTTCTAATTAGTCTTATCATTTACTATCCACTCTCGTTAGAAATAGATTTGAGGAAAAGCCGATTTTGTATCGCGAATCGATATAGAACTGGCCTATCAATTCACTAAATCGAAACTCGTTAATGACCCGTTGGTTTTTGTTATATATATATATATACATATTATATTAACATATATATATTTATATATATTATTAAGTATTCTACATATTAACATATATATTATACATATTAACATATTATATATATCCTATATTTTAATATATATATATATAATATATTCATATAATATAATTATATGTTTTACATATATAAATATATATTATAAACTATAAAAAAAAAATTATAAGAGATTCAATTCATAAGTCCAAAAAGTCGACTTTTGAACTATCGAGTCGATTTAGACTTGGCCTAGGTCTAACTAGAAATATAGTAACACTGCACATATCTTACAACTAAAGGGAGCGTGGTAGATCCTGCTCCATCTCACAATTAAGAGATTCAACCTTTAGGAATAAATTTCGACAAGACTTGATATTTAACCACATATACTATATATGTGAGATGAAGATTTTTACCTAATATATGCATTTCTATTTTTATAATATTTATGAAAAATGATTCAATAGATAATATATATCATGTATTATATATATAATATATAAATACTAATAAAATGTTAATATATATAACGTTAATAAATCATATATGATAATTGATTTAAAAACTATTAATTTTATTATAATTTGTATTAATATTTATACGTTATATATTATATATATATATATGGTATGTAATACTTAGTGAATTGTTTTTCAATATTTAGCCCAATAAGTGTTATGATTATAGAACACTTGTTTGCTACATTAGTTTTATGGTACCATTTTTTTTTTTTGGGATTTTAGCAGCTTTTTGTTGACTACTAATCCTACGACCAGACTCTTCCCATTTACTCTATAATCATAACACTTATTGGGCTAAATATTGAAAAACAATTCATCAAGTATTACATATCATATATATATATAATACATAACGTATAAATATTTACCCTATTATGTTGATGGAGCTTACAATAATATGCAGTAGTATCACATGTATATATGAATTGACATATCAATGTTGCCTTTAAGGTTCTATAATCATTCAAAACAATTTTTCCTTTTTTTTTTTTTAAATGATTGCAATTTAGCCAAAATTTTTTGCATTTATTTTTTAAATAGACTTTAGAAAAATTTACAAATTTTTGAAGTATAAAATATCCTTGCTATAGATCCAAATGTCCCAAATTCACTGAATCAATTGTACCGACGAGTTTGCATCAATTGGTAACGAAGAATATTTGAATTAGAATGCCTAATGAAAGTTGCATTGTCGGGGGAAATTGTTACGAGTGTGCTTCAAATTTCATCAAAAGTTCCCCTTTTATGATAGACGACACCCTTGATAAAATATTGATCACAAATATCAATATACTTATTATATATCAAACAATAGATCCAAATCATAAGAAAATTTTACTGGATAGAGTTAAATCAATCATAATATGTTTCTTTTAATAACGATGAAGAAGAATATTCCTATCTACTATGCAAGAGATCATATAGAGAAAAGAATAAACTTACTTAATCTGAAGGGATATGATGTAATTGATTGAAATGATCCATCAATTTCAACAATGTCACTATCCTGTCCTCCACCACATGTTTTTGTTTATGGGTGAGGCTAGTGAGGCTTCTTGGTATGTTTGATCCATTTTTCCATGTTTCTCGTAAATTCTTGACACGTGAAAAACAAATGAACCTTTGAAACATAAGAAAATAGCCCAATGAATAACATGAATCATAAAGCAACAAATGCACTCAAATATCTATTCCATTCCATGGACCTTACCTTAAAAATAAACGTAAAAATGAAAAAAAAAAAATCATGAATAACAATATTTTAGTCGATCCACTAACTGTCCCATTTAGGAGTGGATGTTTCATGTCTAAACTCATCTATTCACTTAAAGTTCCAACTTCTCGGTCTATTGAAATGATAAGAATTAGAAGCTATACTGTAAATTGCATGTCTTTCTTTATATTAGGAGTAAACATCTCGTATCATGCACAATAGATTTGAGATACTGAAATTAGGAGTTGAAATTCCAGTAGGTCAAATTATAGTTTATACTTCGTTTATGACTATTTTCAAAGCCCCCGAATATAGCTTGACGACCGTAACTAAATAGCTAGCTAAGTTTACGCATAAAGTGACATGTTGCCATAGTGAGAATTTAGAGGATTGCATCGTAAAATAGCATAGTAGAGTGAACAAACTTTCAAATTCAATGGCTAAAGCTTTTGGTGTTTCTTAAATTATGTTATAGTTGAGAGTTAAAACTAATAAAAATTAATTTATTCTATGAATTTTTAGATTAAAACTAACTAATTAAATAAATTTATTCATAGAAATGGGTAATTTATTATAGGAATGAATGATAAAGGAAATATTATATTGGGCTAAGATTTAGCCCAACCCATTGGAAAAGGCACTAACATTTATTCATATCCTAGCCATAAGTGATACAATGAAACCTTGCAAGGGTAAGGTGCTTCAAGGTTGAAGCACGTTACAAGTGATATATGAATGAAGTGTTTTATTTTTCTTTTTGTTTTTTTTTTAGTCATAGGATTATAGGACTTCAGTTAGATCTCATGTTTGAGATTTAAGCAAAGTTGTATGATGAAATCCAAACATCAAATAGAAATGAATTCAATGGAAAGGATTCTATTAGAGTCTAAAGTTTGTAAGTACAACTACATGGGCAAATTTTGAGAAATGAATTCATATATAACAACTGCAATTATCTTATTCTTATTCTCATTATTTTTGTTTTCTTGTCCATTAATTTGGCAAATTTCTGGAGAGAGAAAAGTGTAGTGCTTAAGTGAGCTCTTTTGTTGTAAATCAAATGTACTAGACTTGTGATTAGTTATGAATATACACACTTACACATTTGGTTANGACTGGAAGACAACGTAAGTTATGCTGATACGTAAAATGGTGGGAAATGGGGTTGTGAAGTAAGAAAACGCAAAAACTTAGATTATATAATTGGAAAACAATATCACATCCATGCAAAATGGAAAAAAAAAAAAATGAAAACTCATGTTATATAATTGAAAATAAAAATAATACATTTAAAATGAGAAAAAGCGAATATTCATTTTTTTCCCTCTTTTTTTCTTTTTTTTCTTTTCTTTTTCTAATTAGTCTTATCATTTACTATCCACTCTCGTTAGAAATAGATTTGAGGAAAAGCCGATTTTGTATCGCGAATCGATATAGAACTGGCCTATCAATTCACTAAATCGAAACTCGTTAATGACCCGTTGGTTTTTGTTATATATATATATATACATATTATATTAACATATATATATTTATATATATTATTAAGTATTCTACATATTAACATATATATTATACATATTAACATATTATATATATCCTATATTTTAATATATATATATATAATATATTCATATAATATAATTATATGTTTTACATATATAAATATATATTATAAACTATAAAAAAAAAATTATAAGAGATTCAATTCATAAGTCCAAAAAGTCGACTTTTGAACTATCGAGTCGATTTAGACTTGGCCTAGGTCTAACTAGAAATATAGTAACACTGCACATATCTTACAACTAAAGGGAGCGTGGTAGATCCTGCTCCATCTCACAATTAAGAGATTCAACCTTTAGGAATAAATTTCGACAAGACTTGATATTTAACCACATATACTATATATGTGAGATGAAGATTTTTACCTAATATATGCATTTCTATTTTTATAATATTTATGAAAAATGATTCAATAGATAATATATATCATGTATTATATATATAATATATAAATACTAATAAAATGTTAATATATATAACGTTAATAAATCATATATGATAATTGATTTAAAAACTATTAATTTTATTATAATTTGTATTAATATTTATACGTTATATATTATATATATATATATGGTATGTAATACTTAGTGAATTGTTTTTCAATATTTAGCCCAATAAGTGTTATGATTATAGAACACTTGTTTGCTACATTAGTTTTATGGTACCATTTTTTTTTTTTGGGATTTTAGCAGCTTTTTGTTGACTACTAATCCTACGACCAGACTCTTCCCATTTACTCTATAATCATAACACTTATTGGGCTAAATATTGAAAAACAATTCATCAAGTATTACATATCATATATATATATAATACATAACGTATAAATATTTACCCTATTATGTTGATGGAGCTTACAATAATATGCAGTAGTATCACATGTATATATGAATTGACATATCAATGTTGCCTTTAAGGTTCTATAATCATTCAAAACAATTTTTCCTTTTTTTTTTTTTAAATGATTGCAATTTAGCCAAAATTTTTTGCATTTATTTTTTAAATAGACTTTAGAAAAATTTACAAATTTTTGAAGTATAAAATATCCTTGCTATAGATCCAAATGTCCCAAATTCACTGAATCAATTGTACCGACGAGTTTGCATCAATTGGTAACGAAGAATATTTGAATTAGAATGCCTAATGAAAGTTGCATTGTCGGGGGAAATTGTTACGAGTGTGCTTCAAATTTCATCAAAAGTTCCCCTTTTATGATAGACGACACCCTTGATAAAATATTGATCACAAATATCAATATACTTATTATATATCAAACAATAGATCCAAATCATAAGAAAATTTTACTGGATAGAGTTAAATCAATCATAATATGTTTCTTTTAATAACGATGAAGAAGAATATTCCTATCTACTATGCAAGAGATCATATAGAGAAAAGAATAAACTTACTTAATCTGAAGGGATATGATGTAATTGATTGAAATGATCCATCAATTTCAACAATGTCACTATCCTGTCCTCCACCACATGTTTTTGTTTATGGGTGAGGCTAGTGAGGCTTCTTGGTATGTTTGATCCATTTTTCCATGTTTCTCGTAAATTCTTGACACGTGAAAAACAAATGAACCTTTGAAACATAAGAAAATAGCCCAATGAATAACATGAATCATAAAGCAACAAATGCACTCAAATATCTATTCCATTCCATGGACCTTACCTTAAAAATAAACGTAAAAATGAAAAAAAAAAAATCATGAATAACAATATTTTAGTCGATCCACTAACTGTCCCATTTAGGAGTGGATGTTTCATGTCTAAACTCATCTATTCACTTAAAGTTCCAACTTCTCGGTCTATTGAAATGATAAGAATTAGAAGCTATACTGTAAATTGCATGTCTTTCTTTATATTAGGAGTAAACATCTCGTATCATGCACAATAGATTTGAGATACTGAAATTAGGAGTTGAAATTCCAGTAGGTCAAATTATAGTTTATACTTCGTTTATGACTATTTTCAAAGCCCCCGAATATAGCTTGACGACCGTAACTAAATAGCTAGCTAAGTTTACGCATAAAGTGACATGTTGCCATAGTGAGAATTTAGAGGATTGCATCGTAAAATAGCATAGTAGAGTGAACAAACTTTCAAATTCAATGGCTAAAGCTTTTGGTGTTTCTTAAATTATGTTATAGTTGAGAGTTAAAACTAATAAAAATTAATTTATTCTATGAATTTTTAGATTAAAACTAACTAATTAAATAAATTTATTCATAGAAATGGGTAATTTATTATAGGAATGAATGATAAAGGAAATATTATATTGGGCTAAGATTTAGCCCAACCCATTGGAAAAGGCACTAACATTTATTCATATCCTAGCCATAAGTGATACAATGAAACCTTGCAAGGGTAAGGTGCTTCAAGGTTGAAGCACGTTACAAGTGATATATGAATGAAGTGTTTTATTTTTCTTTTTGTTTTTTTTTTAGTCATAGGATTATAGGACTTCAGTTAGATCTCATGTTTGAGATTTAAGCAAAGTTGTATGATGAAATCCAAACATCAAATAGAAATGAATTCAATGGAAAGGATTCTATTAGAGTCTAAAGTTTGTAAGTACAACTACATGGGCAAATTTTGAGAAATGAATTCATATATAACAACTGCAATTATCTTATTCTTATTCTCATTATTTTTGTTTTCTTGTCCATTAATTTGGCAAATTTCTGGAGAGAGAAAAGTGTAGTGCTTAAGTGAGCTCTTTTGTTGTAAATCAAATGTACTAGACTTGTGATTAGTTATGAATATACACACTTACACATTTGGTTATCGAGGACTTTATTATGAAATTAATAAAAAAGGGGTAGAAGGGGGTGGGTAGGTGGTGGGGAGGAGAGAGAGAGAGAAAGAAGGGGGAGGGAGAGAGAGTCATTTTTATATCCACTATATCTATTTCATCTCACATAATTATCAAAGGACGACACAAATAAATATAGATTAGAATATGCATTATAGCAAGCATAATCAATTCGAAATAAAAAAGATACAAATAAGATGCAAACGAAATATAAAATGTAGTATAAATAATATGTATTGGATACATATATGAATCATGACACATCAATCATGAAGACATTGGAGGTATAAATCTTATGTAACATGTATCAATCTATTGTGAGAATTTGAAGAGCAACTCAATTCGAAATCAATAAGTAGAAGGAAACTCTATAAGAAAGGAGAACCAAGCTATGTCGACATAAATGCCGACCACATCTTTAATAAAGTCATAAATAGTGGTTAATATCATCAAAATCAATATGAACATAAAGATGCGCAGCATTAGATTATTTAGAAAGGATTGATTACATCAAAAGTAAGGTTACCTTGTCTGCATTGGAGCAAAATGCATATTTTCATGTCAAAACCCTACTGGATTCATGTAGATGTATAAATGAGTTGAGCCACGAGTAGTAAATCCATGGTGGATCTTAATTGGAAGTATTGTATAAAGATCTACTTTCAAGACTATTTTCGGCCGCAGCTAACACTTGACAAGTTTATGCTTGATAAGGCTTCTCATATTTTAGAATTCAATGACAGTTTAATTAATTGTGTCTTGATAGCGAACCACAATTTATTAATCTTTCTAAGGAAGGGATGGTGTAATATAAAGAGAGTATAGTTTTCGAATTGCATAAGAGCAAGAGTAGTTGTTGTTGTTGTTGTTGCTTGAAGAGGATAATATTTAGCACTACTAAGAAATGGTAAGCGAAAATGGTGTGATTAAGGTCGCTGGATGGAGAGGGAGTTGGTGTAGCAAGGAGAAGGCGGCTAAATGGAGTGGTAAGGGTAAGAAGGATAAAAATTGTGAGATCAATGAATGTAATATCTTTGATCAATTGATTAGGGTTACATTTAAATATGGCATAATTGTAAAAAGAATAATAGGAAATGTAAAACATAATAAACAATTACATAAGTTCGAATGGTAAAATACTCGAAATTCATGTCTATAATTACGAAAACCACCTACACCAAGAGATGTAGGTCTGATGAACTACTTAAATAAATTAAACTGATTTCAAGTAATTTAGGAGGCATCATCACTAGTTTACAATCTTAAGTTTGGGTCCAATTCATGCTAAATTGTGGTAGGGAATTTTAATGCATGATGGGTAAAAATGAAAATTTAAATTGTACATACGAGCACCCAACCCACCCATTTAGGTAGGTGAGCATATTTTTGAATTATTTTAAACTTGCAATTTTAACTAGTGTTATAATGGATATAAGTTTAGACTAAATAAAATCATCATCTAATAATTCCTACATAAACTTTGGTATCTTTTTGACATTATAAGTGAAGCTTAATGTAGCTAAATATAATACATGATTGAACTTTTACTTACTAGATTTTATAACTAAGTCTAAAGTTGCTAAATGTTATATTTAATTAAATTTTTACTTTTCAAATTTGTTAGCTTTTATTATTTAAAAAAATAAAAAAATGTTGTATCACAAGTATTCTAGTTATATAGTAAAAGTATAAATAATGAAAATGTGGTGTTAAGTTAGACAATTAAAAGTTAGATTGAGTATAAAATTTATCAATGTTGAACTTTAGGTGATTGAAAGACCATCACAATGGTTGTCAAAATTACAATTTTATTATTACTTTGAATGCAAAGAATCGATAAAACCGTATAAAACTAATAAAATCATAAATTTGTAGAATTATACATCAAAATTCATAATTCTAACAAAAGCTTACACTTAAATGATTTTACATCCGTTTTAACTGAAAAAAATATTATAAAATTATATATTTATAAAAATTTATAGTTTACTCACGATTTTAACAATTATAACTAAAAATTCAAATAATAATGTTAGTTAATTGTATAACTAATATCATTGTTCTCTAATTTACTATATCATATATATATATATATATATTGGTTTTCTTTTCGCAGAATGTTTTACTAGTTTGTCACTTGGTCTATCTTTTATCCAAATACATAATAAATTTTAAGAATTTTAAGAGCAAATTGCAAATACACTTTTTTATATTTTTTCTATATAAGCTTAGGCCCCTTTATCTTTGAAATTGAGTACTTAAACCATCAACTTGTTAGAAAGCATATTTTAAAACTAATTTTACTATTTTCCCCTTACATAAAAGAATTAAAAAGTAATAAAAGTACTTTTATTATTTTTAAAAAGCAATATGGAGACAAAAAAAAGCTTTTATGAAGTTGTGAGTTCAAACACTCAATTTTAGCTATAGGAAAGACTAAGTAGACGTATAGAAAATATAAGGGTTGTATATATAATTAGCCTAAACTTTAGATATTCATTAGTCGTTACGAGTGAAACATAATTAACACCTATGTGAGACATGGGTTTAGTCACAGTATTTCAACTTGCACTGGTTCGAAGGTTCAATCTATGGGTATTGTTCTTTTAGACAATGTCAAAATCACTTCCAAAGATAATTATTATTTTTTCACTCTATATGTGACGTTTGAAAGTGTTAAATACATACTTAATCCAACATCTATTTGCCAAATTTACTATAACTGTCATTTTTTTTTTCTAACTCTTTGGATTTATGAAATTTTGCTATAACATTTTTCCAAACGTGATGATTTTGATAAGCAATAATTTGATCGTATTTAACATTTAATAATTTAAAACTCTACTAATAAATTTTGGTAAATAAAATTTTAATTGAGCATGAAATTTATTAATTTTTAAATTTTATGTATAAAATTGAAAATTTACTTAAAATTCTTGTAGTGATTTTTAGATTGACTCAATTTTATTTTTTTTTAGACGGAGTAGGATGTGGAGATAAGCCACATGAAGCATTTTTCGATGGTTGTTCAAAAGATGCTAAACTAACAATTTAATTAGAAGCTATGAGGAGAATCTAATTTATTTGCCTATCAACTTTCAAATGTGTGTGCTCACATACCAATTTTATTTAGTATTTTATTTGCAATGGTCATACTGCTAGAGATATATGGGACTAATTTGTTAAGACTTAAGAATACAATGTTTTTCATTAAAAAAAAAAAATAAAGGAAAGAAAGCCAAAGAAAAAAAAGTTTCCAAAAAAGAGAAAGAGGAAACAAAATCGAAGTTGTTCATACATTCCTAATGATCTTGTCCCTATCCTCATCTATTATATGCTTTAAATGTAAATAAAATCGTAAAAATAGATTCCAAATTTATTAATCTTTAAAAAAAGAAAGAAAAAAAGCAGAAAAAGGTAGTATAGTAAATAGTATGAAGCATTTATAACATTACACGCTGAGAAATTCTCCAATGTTACATAAATATATCTCGTTGAATTAGCTCAAAATTGTTGTAGCGAGGATCAAATCCAATAGGGTCCTATGTGCCTTAAATTGTACTTGCTTTTTAGGGCACATTATTATTGGAGGTTGATAAGGTCAACTAGAAAACAAATATAGGATGGCAAAAACAGCAAAAGGATGCAATATGTCTATTCTCTGTAGTACAATTATTAGACATTAGCCCCATTTACAATGTCTACCATGCATTTCTCATTTTTCAAAAGTAAGATATCCAAAACGTGGATATCTTTCAATGACATGCCATTCACCAAAACCTAATTGTTAGTATAAATGGCATGAAGAAAATTTAGATAAACTCGTTTTGTATATATTGATCCTTCTATATTAGTATATCTCTACGTATACCCAATCCTCCATTATATTAAATTACATCTTATTTCTCTGCAATGGTTTGTAGGTCTTGTTTATAAATTACAAGGGTATGTGGATTACTCCAATAAACATATAATTCAAATAGGAAATATTTCGATGTATTTTTTTAGCGAAAAACTTTATTGTATAGTAAATATTTTAGAATTGTCAAATGCTTCTATGGTAATCTTAATGTGTCGCGATTATTAGTAACTTTGATAAGTGATGGCAGGAGACAAAAAGTCAAAGCCCTCGGTAGACAATAATAGTTAATCATCATGGGAAATATCGTTTCCATTTTTAACAAATGAATATCTTTAATTCCTGCATTTCTAATTACTATTTTTTTTTTTTATGGTTGCTAAGCATCATTAGTAGTTATTGTCCAATGCCATAATCTTCCACCGCTATTTTACCTCAAAATGCCACAAGTATTTGCATCATCTTGATATTATTGTGAAAATTTAATTATAAAAAATATGGAAAAAAGATCTAGAAACATTTTGGAAAAAACCTAATTCATCATAGTGAAACTTATATATATAACTAGAGTTAATTATTCGTGAGGTTGCATGACTATTTATTGTAATAAAGCTAGCAAGAGACAACTAATATCCGTCCATGCTTCCTCTTATGATTCTTAGATAATGCACCCTTTCCTCATATAAATTAAAACTACGTTTGAATAACAATGAACATATAATGGAGATAGGAGATAGAAAATTCTTATATCTACATTAATCCAATTACCATAACGAAATACGTAGTTAATATTGTTAATCATTTATGAGGTTCAAGATTATTATTATTATACTAATTTAGTAAGAGACAACTAATGATCCATCTTGGTTAAAAGGAAAAAAAAAAAAGAAAAAGCTAATAATTTATATCCATAGAATCCTCCATTAGTATATTACCAGCATTGTTAACTGAGGTTGATTCCTATGATTTGATTCGATTCGACCTGATCTGGTTATAACACTGTTCCGATTCAACCTCAGTCCAACCCTAATTGAACTATAGTTGAACCCAATTACACCTTTTAATCTTTAACCTTTTTATATATCTATGTTAGTCATTCGAATTGGATTTGACAATATTGTGTATTATGACTATTTGCAAGCACAAAATAAGGATTTCTTGTTTTTATAAGATCAATTTAGATTGGTTTTGGTTGGTTTAGATTACTGCTTAACATGATAAGATAAGATGCAAGATCTTGAATTATCAAACCAAATTGCACTTACTTTATTTTGCATATATCATAGTGTGGTAAATGAATATGAACTTTTATCAATTTTAGAATTGCTATATTGTTAGCTTAATCGAAAAATAGTTGCAGTTGCTTCTTAGTGATTGCATCACTATGACTATATGTATTGCTATTGATGAAGAAAGGTTTTAATGGTATTAAAATGTAACAAGAATTAATTGATGATGTATAAATATCAATAAAAATTTGTATTAATAGCTATTCGTGCCGTTATTGATGGTTGCAATGCATTGGGAGTAGATTCTTCTTTAGTTAATTTTGTTTAATTATGTTTTTCTCCTTGAAAATGTTAATCAAGATCTTAGGGCACTTATTAAAAAATCAAATGACTAAAGTTTTTAATCTTTTTGTTTTTTTAATAAAACGGATAAACCGTTAAGTAAATTAGCTCAAGTAACCAATGAAGGAGACTTTCTCCTCTATATGTTAGACAATTTCATGTGTCATTCTTGTATGATGAAAACCTATAAATATTAAGTATTAGCAAAAGTGCGCCTTTCAAAGGGCATACTCCAAGCATTTTAACTTGCAAGGCATAGTTCATCTTTTACTAAAAGCCAATTCTCATGAAAATTTTATTATCATAAAAAGAAAAGATATGAAAAGAAAAAACTTCGATAGTACTTTTTGGAGAGTTCAAATTTTTTTACTTGCAAATAGGAAATCAAGAAAAATGGTTAAAAGGGATAAGCCATAAAATTTTAAAAGTTTTTATGTTTAGTACAAAGGAAGTGTCTAGAATATAATGGAATAAAAACTGAAATGAGAATTTATTTATTATGTTTAGAAATGCCCATAGAATAGGCTGGAATAAAATTATATTAAATATGCAAATTAATATTATTTATTAAAACTGCTCTTAATTATTATATATCATAATTTGTTTGAAGATTAAATAAATCATTTTAATTAATATTAAAAAATAAAACGAGAATAAATTCGCTATTCCACTTTCTTGATGGTTAAATTGAATTCCCCATTGAAATCCAAATTAACGATTCTACGAAAATACAATTCCACTTTTTAAATATATTTTTAGACAAAGAAAAAAGGAGTGGCACCTAGAATTGTGAATCAATTATTTCGATCAATTACCACATACCAAACCTAATATTAAAGAACTTCTTCTTTCAATTAGAAAATAATTTGCAACCTAATGATCAAATTAGTATGTAGGAAATTAATTAGAAAAGTTTTTGATAGTTGGAGTAAAGACATAGAGTAGTATTTAAGATAAACAATACTATCTGTTGTTTAATAACTTCTTTGGTCCCATGCACTGCCTTAATTGTATCTGCTTATGTTGACGAGGGCCAACAAAAAAAAAAAAAAAAGAAGTACTTGCCTTTAAGGCACATCATTGAAACAATTATTAGCCGTAGTCCTATTTATAATGTTTGCCATGCCATGCCATGCATTTATTTCTCATTGTTCAAAGGGAAAATATAATCGGAATATATTACTCATGGTAAATTTTTTTTTTTTAATAATTATCCACTACTGCATGTTCGAAAACTATTGGATGTTACAGATTACATGTATATTTATATGGTGCACATTATTCACGAATCCCTTCTCGTTAAAAGAAGTGCCATATGCCAAAACCTAATTACTATTAACGTTGACATAAAGAAAATTTAGATAAACTCGCTGGATATATCCTTTCTATATTAATACATGTCTATCCAATCTTCCAATATATTGAATTACATCCGATTCAGCAATGATTAGTAAATCTTATTTATAAACTACAAGTGTACGTGGAGTAGACCAATAAGTATATAATGCAAATAGGAAACATCTCGATGTATGTTTAACGAAAAACTTTCGATAATATTATATAGTAAAAGCCCTAGAATCGTCAAATGCTGCTATAGCTATAGCTATCCTAAAATGCCATGGTTATTAGTAACTGCTATAGAATTTCTAATCACTATTTTCTATGGTTGGTAAGCAGTATCACTAGTTGTTGACCAGTGTCATAACCTTCCACCACTATTTACTTTTAAATGCCACGGTATTTGCAACATCCTGATATCATTACAATAGTATTTGATAGTTGCAAGAGCTTAATCATAAAAAAAATGTTGAAAAAAGTTGTAGGAAGTTTTTGCAAAAACCCTAATTCACCGTAGTGACACTTACATATATGACTAGCATTACTTATTTATTTGTAGAAAGGCTAAATTCAATTCATAGACTTGAGCCCAACCATCAAAATATTAACTCATTGGGCTAAAATAATAACATCCGGAAAGTCAAGTTCGTATATTTTCGAGATAACTAAAGGAGATTTAAAATAGTAGGTTTTAGGTAAGGTCCGTTGGATTGACCTACTCAATACCTAAATAAAGTCTTATTGGGCCTAAACTTATAAAAGAAGGATCGATTCTAATCACTAATCATTATCACAATCGGACGGATGAGAACAATAATTGGTTTCTATAAATATCTCATCCCTTCCCTCATTTGGAGAAAAGTGAATCTTATCTAACACTACTGTACTGCTGAATTCACTACTCAAATAGATCAAATACTTGAACTAGTAAAAAGCTCCTACCACATTCATTACAAATAGTGAGATTTGATACTATTAAGCTCCTTCACTTATCATATTAAAGCCTCGATAAAATTACTTACTCTTTTTTCCTACTATCCATCACTTGATCATCCCATAAGCACTAGTTAAAACATTTCTTTGATTACGTATAGCGCAATACTCATGCAATATTAACGTGATCTCTATATCGAACCCTTACACCCACATTATTCATGCGGTTGCATGACTAAATATTGTGATAAAGCTAGCAAGAGACAACTAATATTCGACCCATGCTTCCTCTATCATACTTAGATAATGCACCTTTTATCTCATATAACTTAAACTATGTTTGTATAACAATAAAAATATATTGGAGATAGAAAACTCTTTTTTCTACATTATTCTGATTACCTTTAACGAAATAGGCATTTAATATTGTTAAATATTTATGAGGTTCAAGATTATTATAATTTTTATTACACTAATTTAATAAGAGAAATGAAAAATGGGCCTAAACAAAAATCCACCGAAATCATGCCGAATTCAATAGTCTAATTTGCATGGATTTTCGTTACATGAATCTTTTTCCATTTAGTGAGAGACAACTAATAATCCATCTTGGTAAAAGAGAGAGAGAGAGAGAGAGAGTGAAAGAGAGCTCCATCAATATATTATGATCAACTCCATACGTGAAAGAAGGATTTTTTTTGCTTTTACAAGATCAATTCAGATTCGCTCTAGTTGGTTTAGAGTATTACTTTAATACAACAAGATACAACTTGAGATCTTAACTTATCAAACTGATTACGCTTACTTTATTTTGCATATATCATAGAGAAGTAAATGAAGATGAGCTTTATCAATTTTATAATTGCTACATTGTCAGCTTAATTTAAAAATAGTTGTAGTCGCTTCTCCATGATTTTGCATCACTATAACTTTATCACCACTATTGATAGGCGCAATGCATGGGGACTTGATTCTTCTTTAGTTAATGTTGTTTAATTATTTTCTGCCGCAAAATGTTAATGAGTATTTTAGAAACACTTATTAAGAAATCAAATAACTAAAATATTTATTTATTTTGTTTTTCTTTAATAAAATGAATAATCGATATTGAAAAAGCAATGAATTGCCGAGGCTGTTATAGCTGAGTGATATAAATACTGGTTTCTCAATAGAATGAATCATGTTCAAATTTCCCTCCTTCGAGATATATGTGTGATTGAGATTGGAATTAAAAAAAAAAAAAAAAGAAAGGAAAAGAAAGAAAGAAAATTTGGAAGAATATCTTATTTAAACTTTTGATAAATTATCTAGAGTTATCAACAAACGATACTTTTTCTTTTTTACATTAAACAATTCGTTCACCATTCTTATAAAAACTTTTATAGTTCCATTCTTTATTTTAATGAGATCAATCTAGCTCTCAATTCCAATATTCATTTACATTAGATGTTGAAGTTGTGTTAGTTGTTATGATCTAAAATTGCGACTTAATTGCTATCATGTTATAGTATATAGTATATTAACAATAAGGTGCATGGTATGACATGTGGATGTGTTTATTGGCAATAACCTCTATTGCAGGCATTGTCGCTCATCCGTGGTTGGGACTATAATTTTTAGGGTGTGATGTTGATCCTAAAGAGCTAAAGACTTAGTTTTTTTTTTTTTTTCTTTTACAGACTTGTAGAGTTACATCTGGATTTATATTTTTAAAGACTTTCAATGATGTAGAGTAGGTTTAGCCAATTTCTCTTTATATGAATGAAGGATAATTTTGTAGATAAAGTTATATTTTGCATAGTGTTGGAAGGTTTCTATGAGAATTTATTTATAGATTTAGTTAATGGTTTCCAAGCATATTTTGTTATCACTAGGAATATGCCACATAACTAACTAGATCCATATTTAATAGATTTTCGTCAAATAATGAATAGCAGACAATGGCAAAAAAAAAAAAAAAAAAATTAATAGTAATAACAATAAATAAAGAAGAACAAGATATGTGGTGGCTCCTATATGCAACAAGGTAGTTATTTGAAAACCCATGTAGATGCAATGCAACTTATATTTATTGAATTGATTTTTCTATTCGCATAAAAAATAATTGATTCTTTCATTATCACGTATCAAATAAATGATATTATTCAAAATAACTAATTATTTTTTTAATAATATATAAATATTGATGACATTTAAATATATAATAATGATAATAAATTTATAATTTTATGTATTAAAATTTTATTATCATTTGCCCACTATTCATTAACATAGGTAACTTGTTAGTATCTTTAAAGTCTATCTCAAGAAGGAGATCCACGTGCAGTCTCATTTTTGTATGTTCGGGTCCAAAATTGTGCACATTCATGGACATAGAGCTCTTGTCACAATTATTTAGACCGTTAAAGCCCCTTACGTACGGTCGCGGGCTCATGTCTAAGACAGCATGGATTGAGTAAAACATCTAGCATGTGGGTAGGTTGTGTTCCATTAAATGTAAAAGTGACAAAAAAACCACTTTCTAATATTTGAAAAATTCAAAGGGGCTTGATAAAAAAAAATTTTAAAAAAGGAAAGGAAATGAAAGGGCCCAGAAAAGCCCATAAACAACAAACCCATTGCTGTTGACAGTGCAAGCCCAACAGCCAAATAGCAAGGCCCGAGTTATATACACAGACCAACTTGGGAAGAATTTCTTTTGGGAAATCGATCCCTTTACTTCTACGAATCCAACCAAGTCGATTGAATAATATTTATAGGGTTTGGTACGGGTTTCAAATTTGATCAACAAATACCGGTTATCCTTAACCGAATGTTATGGTATAATATTTTTTCTTAAAAATTATTTTCATGAAAATAATATGTTGGATATTTTTATAAGAATGTATTGAAATTTTTTTTCTATATTTAAATAGTAAATACTGTATAACTTATAACTATATCGAAATACGTTAATATCTATATGTTTTTGTAAATATAATATATTAAATATTTTATTTACAAACAAAAGTATAAATATAAATGATTTTTTTAATATATATTATTGTAACCGTTTTAGTTGATTTTAATAATATTTTAATAAGTCTATAATTTTTTTTAATTGATATAATTTTTTTATGTTTAAAATATAATTTATAGATAAATTGTAATAAGAATAAAAAAAGTCATTTTCTTAGAGTTAAAATGTTTACAAATATTAGATTAGAAAATAATATTCTGTTTTGAAAAGAGTAAATCATTTTATAAAAGAAAAAGGGAAGAATTTTGCCTAGGGAAAACTTTTTCTACTTGAATTACTTTTTCCAGCAACATAAACAAGGAAAAATGTTTTTCAAAAAATATTTTTCTTGAAACAAAGGGGCTTTAGTATAAGTCCAAATCATTAAGTTTTTTAAGGACGTATTTTTATTCTTATCCTACAAAAATCTGAACTTTGGTATATCTTAATTTAATCAAATTAGCTTATCGGTCGGGCTTCAAGATTTGTAAGCCGTATTTTGGTACGTATATGCTATCGAGTTTCAAAACTTGGAATACCCAACACGTACTCGATTGAATTCGTACTTTCACCCATCTAAAACAAGATTGTCAACATCTAATTTAACTAGGCCAGTACCACGGGATAGAGAATTCAGTGGTAACTGCTTAAAATAATTAATATATCGAAATTAGTTTTGGTAACACTTTAGGTCAATTTTACAGTTTCTGGAAAAATCATGCCCTAACAGTTTAACAGAGCCCATTTGTCCTGCGTAAGATTGCAATCTCACAAAAAACTTCTGACGTTGTAACTTATCTCATAAAAATTTGATATTTTGAGCAGTTGGAGATGTGTAGATAAATCTTTTAAGCTCTTAAAGTATGTCTATTTTGCAGGAAGATCAAGTCTTCTTCTATTTGCAGTTTCTATAACCTTGAAGAAACAGTAGAACATATCTCTTTTCGCTGCTATTGGGTTCGCATGGTGTGGTTTGGAGGACTCATTATCCGGATTTAGGACTTAGTCACATCCCGAATGGATTACTCGTTGGAGAGCATGTTGCTACGTGTGGATGGGAAAGCAACACTTCACAGAGCAATGCTGGTGTTGGGGCATCCATGGATTGGGTACATAGAAACCAGTGTGTCTCTAATCATGACTTTCCTAATGCGTTGCGTGTTGTGAACCATATGATAGAGAATTATTACTGTCATCTCTGGCTAGTAAAGATTTAAACGAGATTGGTTTCGTATAATTACATGAGCTTGTAAAATAAATGATAGTGAGGGACATCAAGATATTGTTTGGAGTGTCCACTTTGATACTGAGTTAAATATGTGTACGAAGAATAAAAGTATTTAAAGGTAGAAAATAAACTTAAGTGTATAAAATATCAAATAATTTATTATTAAGTGATAGTTTTGTATTTATAGAAAAGTAGAGCCGATAATTACAAAAAAGTTAATAAGCAAAAGCTATATTTATAAATATTGAATAATGGAGTTATGATGCTTGATGTATCTCATAAATATAGAAAATAGTTGTTGACTTAGTTATTTATCTTTATCTATTGTTTTTTAGCCATTAGTGGCCTCCCTAGTTAGATAGGCCATATGTTAGGCCTAGGGTAAGACTGACCATTAGGATAGGAAGGTTAAGTTCAAGGAGGCATGGTATAAGCCACGAGTCCAATCAAGTTAGCATAAGCTTGAAAAGGCTCTATCAACAATTACATATAGATCTAAATTTCATGCCCTTAAGTTTATAGTCTATACACAATAGCTGCATAGGCCAACTCTTATGATAAGAGTTTAATAAAGGACAAAAGGCTTAACATAGCAAGAGCATCTTCAAGTCAAATGGTAGTGTCCTTAGTAGAATATTAATAAGCGAAACTGCAACAAGTCAATTGATGAGTAACATAACCATGGTGAAATTGGTATAGTGTGTAGAGATTCTAATAGGTGTTTAAAGTAGGCATATGCAATTTCACTCCTTTTGTCTAATATTAAGGTCAATGAGGCATTTGTCATGAAGGAATGTCTTCAAATTGCGAAGAGGAGGGTTTGATAGATTGTCGAAGTTGAGAGTCATTCATTGAAGCTTGTGAAGGCAATTCATTCACCTTAGCTTTCAAGTTGGAAGACCTTTGCAATTATCTGTGATATTGTATATTTAAGATCTTCTTTCTCTAGCTATTCTGTTTCTCATATTCTCCATGAAACCAATGCTTATACGCATTGGGTAGCTTCCTAAGTAAAGTTTGAAATATGCTGTAGTTTTTGAGTTAATAACCCCCATCTCAATTGGTTCACTTGTTGTTTGTAGACTGGATCTCTAGGTTCCCTGATGTATAGCTTCTCTTGAATATAATATTATCTTTCTCTTGATCCCCCACATCCCTCTTCCCCCTAAAAAAAAAAAAATTCCTTAAATTATGATTTGACTACTCCATTGCTTTCACTTACATTTTAGGTTGTTTAGGACTACCATTATTTATGATCCCTTAGAGAAAGTTTCGAGGCTTCAATAAGATTTTTAGAGTTATTTTTATATTTCCAAAAGTTACAAGATGATAAAGTATTATTTAAGATTTTAGAGATATCATTATCATGTGATAATAAAAGTAACCAATATATACCTATTTTAAATTGCTCAATAATAATTAACTTATTTAGACCATTAATATTACGATTGGAATGAGAGAAGGAAAGAGAATGGGAGGAGAGGAACTTTAAAGGAAAATTTTGCTTTCCTCTTGTTAGGAAAAGGGGGGGAAGAGGATAGATTTAGAGAGGAAAACTTTCTCTCATACCTTAACAAAAATAATTCTCTCTAACTTGAAAAGAATTGGGAGAGAATTCAAGCAAAATAACAAATTTATCCTTTAAACAAAAGCACATTTTTAAGATATAGGAATTTTATTGTATTTTGACAAAATAAAATATTATTTTAGCAATATATCTCTCTACTTTCTTTCCCTTCTTAATCAAACAAGAGAAATTCATTTTTTTTTTCCTTTTTTTTTCTCTCTATCTCTTTTCCTCCTAATTCCTTCCCTTAACTACCTTATAATAAGGTTTACTAATAAAGCCTTTAGATAAACCCATTACTATTGACAATACAAGCCCAATATGCAAATGATCAAGCCCATGTTGTATATACTGACCATGACTCAAAGGTCTATCAACTTTTTTTTTTTTAGAGAAAATTCTATTTTCGTACTTTCAAAATCTAAGCTAGTCAATTCTATAGTGTTCCCAATCCAACCGAGCCGGATGAGATAACTTATGAGGTTTGAGGTGAGTTTCGATATGATTGAATCTGATATTACAGACACAGCTTATCCTTAGCATAAGCCCAAATCATTTTAGCCTTTTAAGGATGCTTATATTTTTCCTAAAATGATGAACTTTAAATACATTTTAATGAAATTTGAGTAACCTGTGATGCTAAGATTGAATTTTAGGACATACCCGTCCAGTACATGCTAGGTAGCATTAGTACTTCCACCCATTAGCAAAGGAAAATGGTAACATCTAGTCTTTATAGGTCCAACATCACAAGATCGCTAGCTTATTAATAAATGATTAAGATATGTCGAAATTAATTTAGGTAATACTTAGGTTAAATTCTACCATCTTTAATAAACTTATAATCGTCAAGATCATTATTATCATTATTATCTAATGGTATCACAACTATTCTCTTATTAAAATGAATTGGGTTAAAATCTCCCATCATCCAAGATGAAACATAATTGACAAATAATAATAATAATAATAAACTTATAGTCTTAGCTATTTATGTAACCCGATTAGTCTTTTGTAGGATGACTACGCCCCGAAACTTCTAATGTTGTAGCTTATAAGCGATCCCTTGAAACATAGCTTTCTAATCAGAGAAAGATTCTGCACAAAAAATAAATCGAGGACTTGTACAAGAACAGGGGAAGAAAAAAAAAAAAAAAAAAAAAAGGGAGATGTTGAGTTAAATTACTTGTTGGATATGGATAGATTTTTTTTAAATTTTAAAGTGTGATTACATCACTCTTTTATTTTTTGATATATGCTTTGAATGGTAGTTAAAACTTCAAAATCATTATTATTGATAGGGTTTTTTTTTATATGAGATCTTTAAGTTTATATTGACCTTATAAGGTTTATCGCATAAGCTGTCCCTTATAAAAACTCGACCTTTTTCCTTATGGTCGATATCATAACTCCACTCTCCAATACTTGTAGTCATGACTTCAATCCATTAACTTCTTTCCAACTACTAGCTCCATTCTTCTATAAATATAAAGCCATTACTCAATAGTAAACTACTTCATAATTACTTAAGTCAAATACTGTTTTTTAGTACACTTACTCTTTTTAAATACTTACCTAACTTAAGTATCGGTGTGGGTACGTTAGATAATATCCTGACGCTTTCTCACTATACTCTCTTTTGCAAGCTTATTTGGTCTTGTGAAGCCCAATCTCTCTTAAATCTATACCAGCAAATATTCTAAGACGACAATTATTACTTTAAAAATAATGCTTTTGTTTTTATTTTTGTATTTTTTAGACTTCTTTTATGTGTTTGTTATAATTGAAATTTTAGATTGTTAATTATTATCATAATAATCAAAGGATGTTAATATAGATTTTTAACGGCAAGTGGTAGTGAAAGGCGATGTCAATGATAGTTCGCTAATGGTGGCAATTGACGACTATGAAAGATGTTAATGAAAAATGATTTTCACTTTTTTGAACAGAGAATATTATATGTTAAATAATGAACGTTTAGATTTAGGTTCAAAATAGAGGATGAAGAGCTCTAATAGTGCAAGAAGAAGATAAATGTTATTTGAAGTGATGTGAAAGGAAAATATCGTTATGTTGTTCTTATAAGTTCGTTAACTATCGCTCATACATTTGCTAATGTGGAAGAGAGTAAAAATCATGCTAAGATATGCAGCCCAATCTTTGTCAAAAATGTACATTACAATGGAGATGCATTTTCAAATGGTGGTGCCTTCATGACTTATAGAGAAAGCATGATGGTGCACGTAAGCATTAAGATTAGGATTGGGGTTGCTGGTTGTTAGTGAATAATTTATTCTTTATCTTATTCCTTTCCTCTTATTAATTTGTTTTCATTTAATGATTGTACTTCAATAAGACATTCTATGTTTATTTTTCTTAAGCCATGTGATTTGCCAAGTAATTTGTTATCTAAATTCCAAAGCATATACAACATATGCTTAAGTAGCATTCGCAACTTATTTTAACGTGACAAGTCACGCGCCAAAATCATATTCATTGTAAGGTCTAACGTGACATATGGAAGCTAACAAAGTTTGAGCAAGCATGGACACCGATAAGGAAACTTTCAATTGAGTACCATATTGAGTAAATTAAAAGCCCAAGTAATTAAAAATTTACATAGATTTTAGGTAGCATTTTCGATATTTGCTTCAAAATCACTTTCCCACGTTTTCATTTACATTTTTGAAGTGAAGTTACTAGTACATACGTGAATTGTGATGAAATTGAATCCATCAATGAAAAATTGAGCACTATAAGGCATACAAAACTAAGTCCAAATAGGCTTTTATGTGTTAGTTAGTATCGTTAGATTCAGGTTAACCCTTTCAATCTAATCCGATTCAACTTAACTCTTTTATTTGATCCTCATGGTAATTCTAGTTCGACCATTTAATCCAATCGGCTCAACTCGATTTTTATAAGATCCTATTGAGTTTTTTATAGGTTAAAATATATTATTTTTTCTTATATTTTCTCCAAAATATACCTTTATGTTAAAAAAAAAAAAAAAACAAGTTCAAGTCAAAGAAAAATTAAAAATAAATTATAAAATATTATTAGCTTTTAATTCTCAAATATATAAATAATTCTTATTACTTTATATATAAATATAAATTATATTATAATAGTAATCCTGATTCAATTTGATTTAACCTCGATTTAACCTCAATTAACCATCTTTGACTCTTAACTCTTTCTTATTCCTGAATCAACCTTCCAGTCGAGGTTTAATAATGTTACTTTTACATACCAACATAAAGGAAATGGCATTCACAACTCCTCCTCAATGATTAGGCAAACTTAGGTGTACAAACTTTCAAAGTCGAATCCCATCAAGTACGCTTCTCACCCAAGAACATATTTGCAGTCATACCACACGAAAAAGCCTCTTTAGGAATATGCCTAAGCAAATGCACACCTTCTGCAACAATCACTCCCATACCCATATGCAAATGTGGCTCAATATGGCAATGAAACGCCCAAACCCCTGGATTATCCGCTACAAACCTAAGCGCAGTCCATCCGTAAGGAAATATCACCACGGTGTTTCGTAACGGCGGGTTCTTCAAATTAAACGTCTTCTCATCTTCCCCTTCCTTAAACCTACCTTCTCCATACCCTAACACCCAAAAATCATGCCCATGCAAGTGCCAAGGATGTATCTCACTTACGTTTTCATTCAACGCATTCGCGTTTTGAAGTATAACATCGACGGTAGAATTAAAAGGAAGCATGTACACGCCGCTCCCCGTGGTCGTATTAGGGTTTAGGGCTCGTTTCATGACATCATAGTCATGAGGGAAGTTGTCGGGTGGTGGTGCACGGTCAAAGGCTCCTTTTAGGTTATATCTTATGGAGGCTAGGTATGGTGTTGAAGGTAGGGTTAATGAAATGTTGTTGATAGCCCATTTGGTGTGTCCATCCTTATAGTTTTGGGTGTTGAGTAGAATCATCCTTTTATGGTAATTCTTGGGGGGTTGAGGTGATCCCATTAGGGCAAAGATTTTCTTGGAAAATGACTTGCTATGTTCATAATCACTCCACAATGGAGTGATTGGGGGTGATGAAATGGGGATTATGGATGCTGAGGTTGGCTTGTAGTTGAGGATGGTTAGGGCTTGTGGTGTTTTGGGTTCTCTTCCTCTAACGCCTAAAGCAATCCAGTAGTTATTCTTAGGGTTTTGATCGGTGGTGAAGAGTACGGAATAGCTCTCGCCTGAGTAAATGTCTAAATCCGTAACCGAAAACGGTTGGACGTAATTGCCATCGGCTTCGACCACCACCATGCTATGATTCTGATAGTAAGGAAATAGTAAGAATTAATGTAGTGCAAGGTCAATACATGCATTGTAAGTCAACTTCTCATAAGATTAGAAAAGCAATTTATGTATGAAATCGTAAATTTTTTTAATCATATAAAAAAGAGATACAGAATTTCAATAATACCAACTATTATAATCATATCAGCGATCGGATAATGAGTTTGACGGTGTCTAACCAAATCCATGGAAGTTTCCAAATTTTAATAAATAACATTATAGGTTTTAAGATGCAATATATGTCTCCACACACAACAATAACTAATAGAGATTAAGTGTAAAATGTTGCGAGATTTTTATTCGATATTTAATATAATGAAAAGCTTTTTAAATTTTTTACTATTATAATGGTAATCTTAAGAGTTTGTGATTTTTAATGGCAAAATGGTAGGAAGCAGATGTCACATCAATTTTCCAATATTACAATGGTAATTTCAAGAGGTTGCGCGTACTTGTCATTTTTTATGGCACACGATGATAGGGAGAAAATGCGACAACAATTACCAATAAAGGTGGTTAAATGTATTGGAAAATGTCAATATAAAATAGGACCAATGATTTTCATTTAAAAACAAAGGATTAAATCATTTTCTTAATTTTCAATTAATATTTTTCATTGTAGTTAATCGCTATCATCAATCACTAATTACCGCGTTCTCTTTTCAATACCATTTATTATTAAGCTGGCAGTATCTGCAAGATAAAAAAAACTAATATGATAATATTTGACAATTCTAAAATTAAAATTATAAAAGTATCTAAAAAAATATTAAATTCATTTTCCGCAAAACAAATGCATCTTAGGGTTGTCTTAATCTGTTTTTTTTTTTTTTGTTTCCTCAACAGGATATCTTCACATTTATGCTAATAAATCAAAACCCCTCTCTCCTCCACATCCATCCTTTTCTTCTTGCCAAAACAAAATGAAATTGTGCATTACAGCTAAATCCCACTAAGCTATCACTTCAAAATTAAGAATATTTTTCATCTTTTACTTTGACATTTTTTTCTTTTTTTTTTTTTTTAGATAATGAAATAGTATCTGACAAAGTGGGTTACAACGCATTGTCACATTCTCCCCACCACTGATGGCAAGATGACCATATATTATTATATATAAGAAAGAAGGTGAAAAAAAGAAAAAAAGAAAAAAAAGTTATACATATTAAATGTTTCTTATTGTAGCGTGTAATTGGAGCGGTTAGGGATCATGACACAATCTAAGTTTTATCTATTCAGTGAAGTGGTTAGTAAGAGAGAGGTGATGGTTAAGCTTAATTACCCCAATGATTAAGTTGAGGGAAGCAAGAGAAGTGCTACTAGCCAGTCTGAGCCTGTAGGTCTTGTTTGGAAGAACATGCAAAATCGGGGGTGCGCACTGTTCATTTCCACGAAGCTTACACTGTTTGATAGAGGAGTTGCTTGAGAACCCCGCCGCTAAAGAACAACCATACTGCCCTCTTCCATTGATAAGCAGGGTCTAAAACAACAAGAAGAAATAAAAATATATAAATAAATAAATATATAATATTTAAATTCATGGAAAATGTGAACACATATCCAAAAACATTTGTTAAGTGCCCAAAAAAAAAAAAAAAGAAAGAAAGAAAAGAAAAAGAAAACAAGTATCTGTATACTTTTATTATATACTAGCTTTCTAGTAAAAATGAAGGAAATTCTTTAGTATGGTTATAGAAAAGTGATCGCATGAGTTAAAATAAACCACTTTTATTTATTATAAATAAAACCCATTAATATATAAAAATAAACTATCAGCAACTTTCTTTTATTTTTAAAAACCTATCAATAGTCTAATTTTTATTGTCAATAATTTTATTTTTACTTTTAATAGGACTTATTTATTGTAAAATGAGGTGGTTTGTGGAAGTTAAAATGACGATAACATATAATTATTATTTAGTGACTATACCGTAGAAAATCTAAATGAAAGAAAGTAATTAGTGTCTTTTTAACATTACTTAGTACCATCCATGGGTTAAAATTGTTTAGAAAGAAAAGGCATGGAAAAAAAAAAAAAAGAAAGTACAATTTGGGATAGATATAGGAAAGAGAAACAGCATTTAAACCTTCCATGAAATTGTCTGGTCCACTTTCAACACTATTGTGAATGAGCTTTAACATTTTCAGTAAGATTTGAATTTTGAAAAGTGAGGTTGATGACTGCCACTTTCTTATCTTTATATATATATATATGTACACCCACACATTATATATATATATATATGTAATGAATATAAATTATTAAGTAGGTTCCACACGTTTTATCTAAATCGATGGGGTATACTTTTTATAATTGTCAATGATTTCGACTTCCGAACCAACCAACTATATTTCGATTTTTACATGGAGTGCTAAGGTTCACAGATCATACCCATTGTCCCCCCACCTTCTAGTTAAACTTGGTATACTTTATCAAAGATTTGAAATGATTTCATTTGTTAAATGAAGAAATGCATAGGGATAATCATAAAACACCTATTAAAATATTGATAGGGTATAAATAGAACTCCTAGTAACTTTATATCCTTATAGCTTTTTAGAAGAAAAATAAAAAACAACTCTGAAACCGCTTCAAAACAGTCAAATTAAAATGACTGTCAAGGTATGCATTAGCATCATCTGTTCCAAAACCTTATATTAGAAGATGTATTTACAATTTATCTAGATATACCTATAGGTAAAATAAATAATTAAATAAGTAAAAGCAACAATGAAATTTGTAATTGAGTTAGCTAGATATGTGTGTGGATACGTACCTGAGGCTCACCAATCCAACGAAATGGGTTTGAAGAGAGACCAAGCTCCTGTTCATGCACACTTTGATGCCACCAATCACTTAATAAAAAGTTGAATTCACCATCATAGTGGAAGGGTTCTTTTTCTCCTTCTGCAACATCAACTATGAGAGAACCATATAATCCTGCTGCTCTTTGCATTCCATAGTGTCCATGGTAAAAATATGTTCCAGCCTGTATAGATAGATAGATATTCATATAATTTAATTACCATTTATTTATTTATTTTCCTGATTATATTACAACTTAGAAGGCTATTAAGCAATAATAGTCATGTATACTATTTAAAAGCTTGACATATAATCTTATCAGTTTAAATTTCATGGAATAAGATTTCATCGGATTTACATTTTTTCTTAGAGTTTGATGAGGATATAAAAGACAAGATTGTCGAAAAAGGGAGATTCCAACAAAAAAAAAAAAAAAATTTGGTAACGAGAGATTATAATTTATATCTTGTTTCATTATCGCATTTCTCACCGTCATCAATCTAATGAAAAATTGAGTATAAGTTTGAATTCGGGATCTCCTGCTTGAAAACTATGTTAAATTTAGTGCAGTTTTTACAGTTATTGGTCAACTATATTTGACCTATGGAATAATGCTTCTTCGCGAAAGAATGCTCTTTTTATGACATTTGCTTAAAATGGTTAATTACATCCTCTCAATTTACCTTTCTTTTAATTTCACTCAATATATAAAAGACAATTCAATTTTTTGAATACCCTATAATGTTATTATGATATCATTATTTTTCTTATAATTTCAATTTCTGATTAACAGACAGGAAAAATAAAACTAAGATGATCTATTTTAAATATTATAGTTGGGACCGGACACAAATCATTGATTCCATTTGGGAAAATTATTTGGCTGGGGTGTATTTTAAAAGGAACTGATTGAGTCTGCATGTGTATTTTATCGAAATGACCATTCATCTAGACCTAAGACATGCTTTTTGAAATAGATATACTATTTCATCAATAGACTTAAAAGGAACATATTCCAAAATATTATATACATACATATGTATATATAATTTGCAACATATGTCATACTATATACATAATATAGCAAAATATATAATATAGTGCAACCTATATCATGGTCGATGAAGTTATGTTTATAACGTAATATTTTATAGTCAATTATAAATGATGTAATAATACATATAAATATATCATAGTCTATACTTTAGTATCTATACTGCAGTATATATACTGTTCATCATGTACTGCATTATATTATATAAATGCATAACTATACTATATGTGATAGATATAAAATGTTATGATTACAAAAATAGCACAGGATTTATATAAATTCAAGAAACTGCAATATATAGATAGTTTGGATATTCGCGTTTTAATTAAAGAGTGAAAATAAATTGAGAAGATCAAATCCATAAAATAAAGTGAAAGGAAAAAGGAAAAAAAAAATCCTGAATTGTTCTTTTCGTTTGTGGCTCAGAATATTTCCCTTTTTATTTTAATCATTTTTCGTGGTGCAATTTTTTCTATTTGAAGTCAAAATCACTATTACGATTCATGAACTTTAAAATTGCTTCAAAATATAGGGAGGAAATGGAATTTCGAATCGTATTTCCACTTTAAGCCTCTTTCCGTGTAATTGGCACAGTTTTAGACGTACATAAATAGGTTAAATAGTCCTGGTTTTTAATGCCGTGGAGCCGAGTATGAGAGTCCAAACCAGAAGGAAATGAAAATATGATTTGTTAATCTTGTATTACTTTCCATGCATCGCTGTGTTTGAAGCCTTTTTTTTTTTTTTTTTTAAGTCGGAAAAGGAATCCTAGACACCCATTATGCCTTATGGAGGAAATTTCTTAGATACAACATTTTCGTCTGTTTATCGCATCACTTTGTACTTTTTCTTCATGTGAATACCGTAAAGCCAAGGTATAAAATGTATAATCAACCTTATTATACTCAGCTCTTATGATTTATCCGAATATATAAAAAATCAAGAAGTTTAACTAGAATTAAATTAAACCGATTTTACTGTTATGCCAAATCAAATAAGAATGATTTGCACGAATTAACTCAATTTTAAAAACTCTGTATATAATTACTATACCATGTATTTTAGAGTTGTTACGTGTCATATTACATATTATCTATATTATTAAAACGAAATTTCTTTTTTAACTATCATAACTATTAATCATACAAGTATAATTTATATTTGACCAATAAATCAATCCATATTCTTCTCAATCAAGTCTATTCTTTTAAATGTAATCATTCAATAACTACAAACACAAATTTTCCACTAAAGAAAAAAAAAAAAAAAAAAACTCCTATTTTCCATTTTCAAATTTAAATTGTAATTGACTTATGGCTACATTTTCTCTTTCATTTCTCTTTCTATTTTATTTGGCAAAGTGTTTGTTTTAAATCTTTACATTTTTCCAAAAAAAAAAAGAAAAATCATCTAATGTGCCATTCTTATTTCCTTTCTTTATCCACGATTCTTTTTCAAAATTATTAAATGTCATTTAATAATTATATTATATTTTAAAATAATTGAATTTAATTTTACCACACACACACACACACACAGAGCAAATGTGCACATATGCTAGTATATTATAATATACAATACATATTTATTTGCCAAGAGTGCAGTTTGTAAATGGTCCCAAAACAAAATTAATAAAATATGGAGTCAGAAGAAGTATGGACATCAATTTCAACTTTCTTCTGAGTTGTGCCATAAACAGATCCCAAAAGAGCTTTACGCAGAAAAAAGAAAAAAAAAAGAAAAAAAAAGGCTTACCCTATCAACCTTAAACCTGTACAGGAAAGTTTCTCCAGGATTTATCGCACACTGTGAGATGGAAGCTGTTCCATCTGCCCATGGAGTTCCAATCTGTTTTTAAAAAATTGCACAGGCAACAACAACAACATCATTAGCGCATCGCAGGTACATCGCATCTTATTAATCATGCAGAAGTATATTTTATACAGAAGGAAATCAAAAAACCGAACCTGTCTAATTCCATGCCAGTGAATAACAACCCCTTCTGTGCTGAGCTTGTTAGTAAGCTCGACATGGATGGTATCACCAGCCCTCGCACGGATGGTCGGCCCTGGAAACTGCCCGTTGATAGCCATCACAGGGTGTTCGATGCAGTCCGGCGACCAGTACTTGTACTCTATGTCCCATTTGTAATGCCTGGTTTTGGCACTGGAACAACAGTGGATCAGGAATTGAAATATTATGGTAGTGTACCATAACGTTACAAGGAATTTCCTAGAATTAATAAGCTGTCTTAAATGAAGAGGGCTATTTATAGACTCAACTAAAGCACCCATTTTCATTGAGAAAAGCAGCCAATGGGCACTACTACACTCTCCTAGAGTACCAAGGATAGAGTTATAGTCATTCAAACTTGAAGCAAATTTATGAGCTGCAGTGGGATATATTTATAGACACAGCTACATAATATATTGTAGAGATAAGACATATCTCGTCCAAAATATTATATACATACTTATCCTTATAGTTACTTGTTTGTCTTGTCTATATGTTATATGTTGGTTGTACAAAATTTATAAAACTGGATTTGATAAAAAAAAAAAATTTAAGCGATATTTGATTTGCAATTTGGGATCGGTTACGAGGTAAAAAGAAGTCTAAAAATCTGGATAAAAATATTTAAATTTTATCATGTCTAAAATATGATATAAAAGGTATTTACGGTAGACAAAAACACAAATATTGATGATATAAATGTGATTAAATAAATATTAGAAAATATTTAAAATTTATACATTTTAAATAATATAAAATATAATTAAATAAATATTAGAAAATATTGAGGATATAAATTTTAAAATATAATATTAAATTCAATACCTATGAAAGATATAACGAAAATTTATATCCAATACTATATAGACTAAATATAGTACAATAATATTATACTATACATATTCCTTATACTTATATTTCTTATACAATTCAATTTTAGAATCAAATATTTCCTAAATATTGTAATAGACTCCTAGTAATATGCCACATATTTGGGTCCCACAAGAAATATATGTAAAATTTATATTTTAATGCTTGTGCAAATAAACAATGGAAACTATTTTCTTTTGTCAATAATAAAACTTAAGGTTAAGATAACCAGGCTTTTTCTTTTCATTTTACATATTTATACTATTACTTTATTTGATTTAGTAATATGATCTTTTGGGTTTTTTTCTTCCCTTATAACATGTAATATTACTTTTTACAGGTATATGAATTGAATTTACACACTTTTTTTGTTTTTTACCTACCTGTTCTTTTTTTCTTTAAATATATAAACGCTGATTAAATTAAAACTTTATTATATTCAGATATAATATAATTGATGCGGATGTATATTTGAGTGGCAGTTAGGAAAACTAACAATATAAATAGCAATGTAACTACTTGATGATATATGATATAGCAGATAAAACAGAAAATAAAATGCAGTGGACAATGAGGGAAAGAATCAAGAAACCAAGAGTGTTCGGGAAGGAAGTGACTGTAACCGTGCGTGTACAAAAGATTGTGAATCAAGTGAAAGTGTGTGTGAGTGAATGTTCAGTGAAGCATCTCTTTCAATTCATTTTTGTTTTGCACTTCAAACATATTGGACCTACTATATTTCCATGTTTTCTTTTAGCTCCATCTTTTTGTAATAGTGGCTTAGTTGAGCTTGTATAAATGGAAGGAAAAAAAAAAAAAAAGAAAGTGATAAAGCATAAGGAATATATTTGAAATTTATATTTTATCTTAAGTAAATCGTATTCCTATAAATAAACGACCAAAACTATTTTCGTTTGTCAATAATAAAATTTAGGTTAAGAAGTCAGTTTTTTTTTTCTTTTTTTTTTTTTCTCGTTTTGCATACTTAGGCTGTTTCACTGTTCGATTAACGTAATCTAATATTTAAGGTTTTATTATACTCTCTGTACGTATGTCATTATTTTTTCAGCCATATAAAATTGAATTTTTAGACTTTATTATTTTACATACCTATTTTATTTTATTCACTTATATAAAGGCCATTTAAATTAAAACTCTATTAGACATACTCTATCTTCATGTTTTCTTTTAGCCCCATGTACTTACTGGTCCACAAAGTTGATGCTATAGGACTAAAGGAGGAAAAATAACTATATATATATATATATATATATATAAAAGTAGGGTGGGAAAAAAACAAATCAAACCGAACTTAAAATATAGTTTTTCTTACACTTTGATTTAGAAAATTCACAATGTGAACCAAACCGAAAATTTATAATTGATTTGAAAGGATAAACTGAACCAAACTGTTTTGTAAAGAAAAAAAAAAAAACATAATCATATTTTAGTTTAATTAAAGTATATCTTTTGTTATAATACAACACTTAAAAAAAATTATTTACATTTTTTGAAATAATTTTTTTTTAAATGTATATGAATTAAACTTTTAATTATCATAATGCATAAATTATATATATAATTTGACTCAAAATTTGAAAATTTTTAGTTATATGAATATTAATTTCATCAACCTCTATTATGATAATATTTATTATTTTTAAATCAGTTCAATATCTTTTATATGAGATTATAAGTTTCGCAAATATATTTTTTTAAACTAGAAAATATAATTCAATCTGTAAACTAAATCGAAAATTTATGGTTTGATTATTTTTTCAATACCTTTACAGGTATATTATTTTTTCAATCCGCTACCATTACAATTCTAAGCTGTCTAACGTTATGGGTCCTTCTGTGTTCGGTCGTTTTGCTTGATTTATAGGAACTTCCTGATAATGATGTCAGATCTGGCCTTGTCCTGCTGCAGAGGGCCATGCGTGCCCCATCTCCTGTTTTTGTTTAAAAAAACTATGTACATTGCTAATATGTAATTCTGATATCACTAAAATTAATTTAACAGAATATATATAATTGTAAATAAAATAATTATAATTGACGATGGAATTTTCTTTAATTAAACATCATGTACGGATCAAAATTTAAAAGGTTTCATTTTCACTATTTAAAGTGTCGGTTGAGCTAATTTTTAATGGAATATATAACAAATATAACAGAGGGACTTGTTTGCATCCAGTTGAAAAATTGGAAAAGCACATGAAAAGTGACTAAACCTTTGAAGACAGGTTAGTAATTTTCTTCGTTAAATTTGTGTAATACGCACAACTGTAACACCAATTCAAATTATGGTTATCATAGAAGATCACATGTAACACAAGCAAGAGACAAAGAGACAAACAAATTAAAGGAAAGAAAGAATCCGAAGCACAAATTTAACGGGGGAGACCCAAATGCAACAAGAGGAAAAAGAAAATCTCTAGTGTAATAAGATGATAGATGATCTTACAACTTCTCCTTCTCTCGGAGCATACTCTACAATTGAGTCTTGGTCTCCCATGAGTTACCCAACCCTCTCTCTTAACTTTCAATACACCAAAATAATACATATATACACACACACTTATATATGGGGGTAACGAGAAGCACTAAATACGGTAGCAATCGGTTGCCTTCACCAACGGTTGACCAACTCTAACTTTTGCATTTTAAGTTCAACCTTTTCCTTTTATCAGTTATTACCTCTTTGTTTATCACTCTAACCCTAAGTTTTATATAGATTTGACATACTTAATAAATGTCTATCTTATCTTGAATTTGTATAACTGAACATGCACCCAAAACCAACTCCTCTCTTTCATCCTTCCCTAACCTGCTAACTAAGTGGCTATTTAATATACTGATTGACTTACATGCCTCTATAATCCTTTACTCATATAGCATTATCTATTTATTCCAAACATGTCTCTAGCAATAAATGTTAGTATAGGCAACTCCTTTTTACTCAAACAGCTGGTATATGCACCAAGTCATTAAATACTTCTTAGATATCTAAGCTCCAACTCCCTCCAAAATCTCCATTTAAGTTGTTGAGTAAACCCTAACCTCTTCAGCTTCATTTTCATGTAAGCTCTATTATGTGCATACAATACCTAAATGAAGTAAAACGCTTAATTCCATCCTATGGCCAAACAATTAGTTTCTTCCCACATAGTCAACTACATTGATGAGATCTCCATCTTATGATCAACATCATACTACATAACCGATCATCCATTCCTTTAAGTTTAAACAAACTATGAAAGTAAATTCCTTTCGTGGCATCTATACCTCCATAGGACACAATGATCAGATCCCACTATACTAAAGTAACCAACATAACTCATTAAACTAAGAGATGAAGCAATGCGAGACAATCCTAATACCTAAATCTAACAGTGTACATGGATTGTAGGTCTAAAATCAATCTTCTTACAACATATATGGAAGCATTCTAAAAAATTTCTATGCCTATCAAGAACAAGTAATAGTCAATCATCATCTAACTTAGTTAACAATACATCTACAATAACTCCTTCTTACCATAATGCATTTGCTAGAGTATAACACCCCAAAATCCAGAAAGCCACAGCCCTACCACATGTCAGCCGTAGAATTCAACATGCTAAGGCATTAAGCACCTACTACCTATCTATAATTACAAATGAATATCAACCACCAACTCACAAGGAACGTTTCATCATCATTAAATAAACGTAGTGATTAACCACTTATCTCTAATACAAATCACCTATAATTGCCCTGTACTAAATAAGTAACATGTATTACTTATTTAAATTTACTAAATCTTATGAATCTAACAAGGTGTCTCTTACTCTAACCATACATAAATTCAACAGGGAGTCATTGGCAACCCTTCAATCCACAAAATAAAATCTATAATACAAAAACTTTCAATAGTATCTAATAAACTGATATCAATCATTAGGCGAAACCCATCCTGTCATCAAAGTAGTACTATCCTGTCTTTTTATCAAAATAGTAATAATCAAAGTTTGACTCCTCATAGAATTTAGTACTCTCCATAGTACCTGTACTAGCAACTTATTAGATTTCTCTCATATGTTTTTATGATAACAAAAAGGGATAAATGCTAATGAATCATTAAGATTTCAGGTATTTAGAAGGGTTTTCAGAAAGTTTAAAAATCACAAACTAAGTTATCTTAAAAACTTATTCAAAAGGTTTGATTTGACTGAAAAAGAGAATAGTTTGAATTTTTACACTTTATTATTTTACATACCTATTTTACTTTATTCACTTATATAAAGGCCATTTAAATTAAAACTCTATTAGACATACTCTATCTTCATGTTTTCTTTTAGCCCCATGTACTTATAGGTCGACAAAGTTGATGCTATAGGACTAAAGGAGGAAAAATAACTATATATATATATATATATATATATAAGTAAAGTGGGAAAAAAACAGATCAAACCGAACTTAAAATATAATTTTTCTTACACTTTGATTTAGAAAATTCGCAATATGAACTAAACCGAAAATTTATAATTAATTTGAAAGGATAAATTGAACCAAACTGTTTTGTAAGGAAAAAAAAAACATAATCATATTTTAGTTTAATTAAAGTATATCTTTTGTTATAATACAACACTTAAAAAAAATTATTTACATTTTTTGAAATAATATTTTTTTAAATGTATATGAATTAAACTTTTAATTATCACAATGCATAAATTATATATATAGTTTGACTCAAAATTTGTGTTGTATGCTATTTTTATAAATGAAATTAGCTATTAATAAATATTTGAAAATTTTTAGTTATATGAATATTAATTTCATCAACCTCTATTATGATAATATTTATTATTTTTAAATCAATTCATGAGATTACATGTTTCGTAAATATATTTTTCTAGACTAGAAGATATAGTTCAATCCGTAAACTAAACCGAAAATTTATGGTTTGAAAAAATTCCTAATCCAAACCATACGATTTGATTCAAAACTATAAAAATCGAACCGTATTTTATAGTTTCATTTGGTTTCAAGGGAAAATCGAACCAAACCAATCTATGCTCACCTCTATATATAAGTAATACAAGATGAAAAAAACAGAAATTTTAACTTAAATTTTCCCATGAGCCTCACTAAAAGCCATTCCTTTAAATTTGAAAGAAAATATTTAAATTTACTCAAATATCATTTTACTAAAAAATATTTTAAAGTTTTAAGAACATTAATCCACTTTCCGTATATAATCATTCTTTTCTATTTTCTTCTCATATAAATAACTTCTTTACATTCATTTTCTTTTCACTTTATTTCTGTCGGATCATACACTAGAAAGACATTTGACGACATTTCTCAGCTAAACCCACAAATTGAAGGATACAGAAGCCGTGAGTTTTCTCCTTAAAGCTTTTAGCTTTTCCTAAACCGCTACCATTACAATTCTAAGCTGTCTAACGTTATGGGTCCTTCTGCGTTCGGTCATTTTGCTTGATTTATAGGAACTTCCTGATAATGATGTCAGATCTGGCCTTATCCTGCTGCAGAGAGCCATGCGTGCCCCATCTCCTGTTTTTGTTTAAAAAAACTATGTACATTGCTGATATGTAATTCTAATATAACTAAAATTAATTTAACAGAATATATATAATTGTAAATAAAATAATTATAATTGACGATAGAATTTTCTTTAATTAAACATCATGTACAGATCAAAATTTAAAAGGTTTCATTTTCACTATTTAAAGTGTCAGTTGAGCTAATTTTTAATGGGATATATAACAAATATAACAGAGGGACTTGTTTGCATCCAGTTGAAAACAGGTTAGTAATTTTCTTCGTTAAATTTGTGTAATACGCACAACTGTAACACCAATTCAAATTACGGTTATCATAGAAGATCACATGTAACACAAGCAAGAGACAAAGAGACAAAGAAACAAACAAATTAAAGGAAAGAAAGAATCCGAAGCACAAATTTAACGGGGGAGACCCAAATGCAACAGGAGGAAGAAGAAAATCTCTAGTGTAATAAGATGATAGATGATCTTACAACTTCTCCTTCTCTCGGAGCATACTCTACAATTGAGTCTTGGTCTCTCCCATGAGTTACCCAACCCTCTCTCTTAACTTTCAATACACCAAAATAATACATATATACACACACACTTATATATGGGGGTAACGAGAAGCACTAAATAGGGTAGTAATCGGTTACCTTCACCAACAGTTGACCAACTCTAACTTTTGCACTTTAAGTTCAACCTTTTCCTTGTATCAGTTATTACCTCTTTGTTTATCTCTCCAACCCAAGTTTTATATAGATTTGACATACTTAATAAATGTCTATCTTATCTTGAATTTGCATAACTGAACATGCACCCAAAACTAACTCCTCTCTTTCATCCTTCCCTAACCTGCTAACTAAGTGGCTATTTAATATACCGACTGACTTACATGCCTCTATAATCCTTTACTCATATAGTGTTATCTATTTATTCCAAACATGTCTCTAGCAATGAATGTTAGTATAGGTAACTCCTTTTTACTCAAACAGCTGGCATATGTACCAAGTCATTAAATACTTCTTAGATATCTAAGCTCTAACTTCCTCCAAAATCTCCATTTAAGTTGTTGAGTAAACCCTAACCTCTTTAGCTTCGTTTTCATGTAAGCTCTATTATGTGCATACAATACCTAAATGAAGTAAAACGCTTAATTCCATCCTATGGCCAAACAATTAGTTTCTTCCCACATAGTCAACTACATTGATGAGATCTCCATCTTATGATCGACATCATACTACATAACCGATCATCCGTTCCTCCAAGTTTAAACAAACTATGAAAGTAAATTCCTTTCGTGGCATCTATACCTCCATAGGACACAATGATCAGATCCCACTATACTAAAGTAACCAACATAACTCATTAAACTAAGAGATGAAGCAATGTGAGACAATCCTAATACCTAAATCTAACAGTATACATGGATTGTAGGTCTAAAATCAATCTTCTTACAACATATATGGAAGCATTCTCAAAAATTTCTATGCCTATTAAGAACAAGTAATAGTCAATCATCATCTAACTTAGTTAACAATACATCTACAATAACTCCTTCTTACCATAATGCATTTGCTAGAGTATAACACCCCAAAATCCAGAAAGCCATAGCCCTACCACATGTCAGCCGTAGAATTCAACATGCTAAGGCATTAAGCACCTACTACCTATCTATAATTACAAATGAATATCAACCACCAACTCACAAGGAACGTTTCATCATCATTAAATAAACGTGGTGATTAACCACTTATCTCTAATACAAATCACCTATAATTGCCTTGTACTAAATAAGTAACATGTATTACTTATTTAAATTTACTAAATCTTATGAATCTAACAAGGTGTCTCTTACTCCAACAATACATAAATTCAATAGGGAGTCATTAGCAACCCTTCAATCCACAAAATAAAATCTATAATACAAAAACTTTCAATAGTATCTAATAAACTGATATCAATCACTAGGCAAAACCCGTCTTGTCATCAAAGTAGTACTATCCTGTCTTTTTATCAAAATAGTAATAATCAAAGTTTGACTCCTCATAGAATTTAGTACTCTCCATAGTACCTGTACTAGCAACTTGTTAGATTTCTCTCATATGTTTTTATGATAACAAAAAGAGATAAATGCTAATGAATCATTAAGATTGCAAATATTCAAAAGGGTTCTTAGAAAGTTTAAAAATCACAATCTTAAAAAGATTAAAATCACAAACTAAGTTATCTTCAAAAACTTATTCAAAAGGTCTGATTTAACTAAAAAAGAGAATAGTTTGAAATTTTTTAAAAAGTGTTTCAAAAGCTTTAGAAGTATAAGTAGTATAGTATTTCAAAAGTTTATTCAGAAAGTTGATCTAAAAAAGTAACGATGAAACTTAACTCATATCAAATTCGAATTCAACAAAGCTTAACTCCACTAAATTGGGTATATTAAGGAAATACACTTGATCTCATTTCACTTAAGTGGAATCAAGATCTATGGAGATTATTTTTGAGCAAATTTATTTTTGATAAATTAAGATATGCACAAATACGAATAAGAATAAGGTTGATTTGCATTTTGTAGAATTTCAAATTTTGAATATAAGGATTATTCGGAAGTTGCTAATAAAACATATCTCTTCGTCAAATTTTAATCAAAAGCTTATCTGGTAGTTGTGAATCAAAGTATATCTGATCAAAACAAAATAAGAAAAGTTGTTTTTGAATTTCAAATTACTAAGATCTTCTCCAAATATCTAATGATTATCTTTAACAAATAATTGTTAGATAAACACAAAAGTGAAAATAATCTTCAATAAATTAGCCATTAGAAGATTTTAATATAAAAAGAGAAAGTATTCAAAATGTCATTTTACAACTCTAAAAAAAGTTTTCACTACACAAAAAGTCGTGATTAGATTTTACCTTCTAAAAAGTTATAGAAGTCCTTCAGATACTTCTTCAGAAAGTTACGCTGAAGCAAATTATACAACAATCGTTATTTCTCTTGAAAGTGAAATGATTAAGATTTATATATTTTTTTCTCACCTATTGTAAATCTTATTTTGTTGTTTGATTGTTAAGAAGTTAGTCTGTACTCTATAGATTTGCAATTAACCTAGATTATAGAAAGACTAAATATATAGAGCAAAGTGTTGTGAAGTCCTTGCGTAACAAATGCTTGTAATCTCTTTATGATTTGATTTAGTGAATCAAGTGGAATGGCATAGATGAAGTAGACCAAATCCCCAGTAGTAGAGTTGGAAGAGAGTAGTAGGTAAAAGGCTAAACCTCTATAAATCTTCAGTCCAATATTCACCTTCTTAACTCTTTTAATTTGGTTTATTAATTGTCGTGTGTTAAATTATTAAAATATCACTATTCACCAATATAAGCTATTAATAGGGGTAATTTTATTTTTCTTATATCAAAAAGTTTTCAAAAATTTTAAGATATCAATTCACTCCTCTCCTCCACTTTCGATATCTTATACAAGACCAACATAACTAAAAACCATCAGTCCTCAAAGGGTAAGCTACAACTAATAAGGAACACTAAAAGTACATGCTTGTGTTACATATGGCAAGAATTCACATGTAATCGTATATAGACGTAATGCAACAAGCACAACAATCAACCTAGTTTTGATATCTTAAAACTTAAAGTAACTCATAATTCCTATACATGCAATATATATATATATATACACACACACATACATACATACTAGTATTGGTACAGGTCCTGCCCATTACCTAAGTAACCCTTCCTAAAATCTGATTGGGTCTTCTCCATACGAAACCTCCATCAGGCGAGTTGTGTACAATCACTAAATGCCTCACCAACTTAATTAAATCCTACTAAAGGGAGGTCGATTCCAAGCACACCCAACAAAACATTATTAGGTTCGAGTTTGCGTTAATACCAGTTATATTTTTAAGTACATCTTACACAAACACATCCAGCAAACAAGTGTCCGTACCTAGATCCAAGAACACAACAACATTAGAATCTGAACCAACAACTTGTCTAAAATTTGTTAGCAAGAAATAATCTATAATTAGAACCATGCCAACTTTAGTTTCACTTCTTTCTCCTAGGCTCAAATAGACTTTAGAAACTTATAGGATGTTTATTCATAGAAAATTAATTTAGAAGATTCTAACAACTCTAAGAAATGAAAGTGCTAGAATAAAGCTTGAAAAAAATGCTTAGAAACACCGCAAGAAAACAATACAAGGGAATGCTAGCTTGATGGTCCATTAATGAATTGTCAAGCCGGTTCAACAAAACATGGCCATTCCAATAGCGAACCAATAGGCCGATTACAGCTAATCCTAAGCTGGCTCTAAAAGCCGATAGGTTAGCTCTCAAGCCAATCTTACCTTTTACTTGGAACCGACAGGCTAATTCTTACCTGCAACTTCGTAATTTGCAATTCAACACTCCAACTGCAAAAACCCATTCAACCAAAACCAAAACAAATCCAACACCAATCCTAACTTGATTTCAAATCATCCCACACTCCTATGCACATCCAACAACTCAAATCTTCAAGATTCGATGGATCACAACTCTCACTTCGATTGTAAAATTCACTAGAAAAAGAGGAAATCATGAGTTTATGATTACTTACCTGTCCTTTTGATTATCTAAGACACCAAGCTTAAATTTTACCTTTAAATCAGTGTAAGACAAGATTTTCCTTAAAGTTCCACACCCTCCTTTAAAAAAAAAAACGATTTTTCTAAGGAAAATACTATGATAATTCCTTAATTCCTTCACGTTTCCCTTCATTTTGTAGCGAAATCTCACTCTTTAGATAAAAAAATTTGATTCTACTCATAAGACTATTATGATTTGAGAGAGATCTACTTAGGGTTACAAAAGAGAGAAAAGAGGGTTAAGGTTAAGGTTATAACCTTTTAAACTATTGTTAAGAGAAGAGGAAGGGTTTGCCAAATTTTTATTAATTAAACTACCCTTATAGGCATTAGTTAATAACACATCACATTGCCCTACTTATAACTTTATTTTATTTTACTTAACTCTTTTTATTTTTTATTTTTTTATTTTTTGGCTTTACAAAGAGATTCTGCATCATATAACTATCTACAAAAGCAAATCACAAGCATTTAGACTCTCTTCTGGGGTAATCAATGCATTGAACATTAGCCAATTTATAGAGATTAGATCATCTACAAATACATTTCCTCTAGATCCTTTAGCAGATCCTTGTTCATCATATGTTTCTTTAAGGTACAAATTATTATGTAGAATAGCACAACAAGATTATTAGAGATCTCCCATCATCCATGCAAAACATTAGTGCTTAGACTTGGCTAGAATACTATCTACCACCTACATAAGCTTGATTACATTAGGCTTGTACTTATTGCCAAGCTCTTTAATGTACATATCAAAAACCCTAAATACCCATTCTTCTGACATGACTACTATGCTCTTAGCATACATCATAATTGGGGTCTTATTGTGCCACTGAGGTATAATAAACCTATCACTTGGATCTAACTTGGTTTTAGTCACCATTGATCCAACCCCACCTCATAACCTTACTCTATACCAATTTTGTAACAAGTGCAACTCTAACAATATTTTATTAACGTTGTGAATTATATAACACAAATAAGAGATGACATGTAAAACAAAAGAGAGAATTTAATACGTGTATTTAACTTGAAAACCTCCAAAACAAGAAAGGTGAAAAGTCACTAGCTAAGAATGCAATCATGTATGTTGATATGACCTAAGGTTTGGCTATGGACAAACATTAGAACTTTAGTAAGAATTTATAGTAAAGATATGAACTTTAACAAGAACTAAGGTTAAATTGAGGACTTTATTATAGAATGAAAGAGAAAAATACAATAATTGCCATGGAAGACAACTCCAAAGCTTAAAGCTCCTTAAGAGCACACTTAGCTCTCCACTCTCTCTATCAAAGAGCCTAACATTTTTAGACTTCCTTCCTAAATACATATTTCTCTATTAAGAAAAACCCCTTTACCCTTCACTTTCCGCATCAACAATTAATATCTAATAATTATCACCTTAGCTTTTCCCCTTTCACTTCCTACTAAGTAAATATTAAGCAATAAGAATCACCTCAACTTTTCTTATTCTACTTTGTCACATTAGCAATTAACACTAGCATACCCTCCACAATTATAATCATATTGCCTAACCATATCTCTTACACACAAAGCATACATATTAATATATGCATTAGGCACAACACATACAATACATGGAACATATACTGAAGACAAACAAAACACACTCAATGCACTTGAATACTCTTCGATCATATCAATTCCATTCCTCCCTAAGAATGTCCTTATCCTCAAGTACAAATGAGAAAACCTCAAACTACAGTAACTAACCTACTCCTATGTCATTAAACTAAACCACATATAGCTTATAAGCAACACCATCCACCACTTACCACTCACCATCTACACCTTCTTGTTCCTCCTCTAAAATAATCACCCTAAAACTTTGTCAGGACAATTGTAGCTAAAGGAAAATGGTTAGTCACACTTAAAGCATAATCCTTTAGCTCTTTTATCTAAGAACTCAACATAAGTCATCTATTTTTGCCCTTAAGTACCCTTGTTACTATCCCGCTGTAGGTTTTGAGGGAAAACAACTGAAGATACTTCATTAGAAGTGGTTGGTAAAGTTGATTTAAGATAAAATGAAGGCTTAAAAACTGATGTTACTGCCAAATTATCTCTTATACTTGGACTAACGTAACTTACAACAAGATTTGATGCTAATACTATTTGAATATGATGCGTCTCTGAGGTTGGACATACGAAGAAACACCACAATGACGTGAACCAAAAACAAAAAAAGAAAAGCTAACAAAGTCCAAGTAGTTATCAATTGGATATGACACATCAATTGATCCTATTCGGTGTATAAGCCACCAAATGTGACTCACCAATCTAAATTAAAAGGTCACTCGCTACTACTCGCTACTACTCGCTACTAGAATGAATAGATAAGAATTGAAGAGTAATGAGAACACTAGGGTTGCTCAAAGGAAACTTGAATAAAAATTCTGATATTGATGATTATTGTCTACGTGCAAATAAGTAAGGATTTATATACTCATCCCGATGGGAATCAGGCTGTTGGGCCCCTGACCCAAAGCTAAGCCCAAGGACTAGAAGGACTAGCATGACGAATCTTTCTGTTCCAACCGACCCCTACCAAGGCCGAGTACTTCCTTGCCGAGTTACCTTTCATGTCAATCCATACGACCGCCCATTTTTCTATAGTATGCTGAATTGAAGATTACTCTCCGTGCCCATGCCAACCAATTACTCGGCATCTTTCTTACCGATAAGCCGAGAAAGAGAGACTCCGGATTGATTAAGTTATCCCTGCTCGAACAAGCTAACTGTTAAAGTAATTCCCTATAATGATCAGTAGTAGTATTTAACAAGTGATATGTAATGCTCCTTTCTCACTCAATTAGTGCAACTTATACAGCCTCAGATGTGCAACAGTCGACAAATTCAGTTTTAAAATAAGATCAACTGATGATACGTTAGTGTAGCTTCCACTATCCACGATGAACACCTGATCATTCACCTTACAGGTAGTATGGAATAAATTCTCTCTCTACTCCTCCTCTCGCGAGAGCTTAACGTTCATAGTACGTCGGAAAGCCACAAGTAACTTATCCAAGTCCTCGGTAAATACATCCTCCTCAATCAGCTCTTTCTTGATAGAAACCTCCTTCTCCTCGGGTTCTTCATCCATACTTTCTACTTCTAGTTTTGGGATGTCTCCCTTAATGACCATTATCCTTCGATTTGGGCATTAAGCAACCATGTATCCAAACCCTTGACACTTGAAGCACTTCATCTAGCTAGTCTTCCTGCCGGACCTTTGCCTCTTCTCATAAGTTCAAGTTGACACTTCACCATCAGGTCGGCCTTTCTACTCGGTACTTACATCAACCTTTTTGTTCGGCTTTGAAATCAACTAAGCTCGGTGACTTGCCTATCCGGGTCGGTTAGTCGGCATCCTCGCTAGTATTGGGCATCCTCACTAGTATTGGGAATCCTCGCTGGTACTCGACTCCTTCATTGTGTCGAATCATTGGAGCTCTACAATGTCTCAAATGTCTCCTCTCAACCCAGTAATGAATCTTGAAACTGTTCAAGCTGGTGGTTCCTCCACTTTGCAACGAATCATGAGCATTTGAAACTCTTGAACATACTCATTAATAGTTTAGCCTCCTTATCTCAACTCTTAAAGCCAAGTGAAAGTGTCTTGGAGATAAGTTTCTAGCATGACCCTGTTTCTGAGCATTCTCTTCATCTCAGACTAAGTGTTAATCTCTCGATATCCCTCTTATCTTCTCATGGCCTAAAAATTCTTCCACCATATAGCAATATATTTGGAGAATCAATAGCAGCAGTTCTCACCTTCTCATAATCCTGATAATGATAGTAATCAAATATACGCTCCACCTTCTCTTCCCAATCTAAATACTCATCAACATTCCTAAATCTATTGAAACTCAAAATCCGAAGCTTCACATGGTTGGATACTCTGGGGATACATACATGCTCTTCTTCTAAATACTCTTCTTCCTCTTCATCAAGCTCTTTCAGGTCTATCATTCGCCTCACTCATCCTCCAACTCCTCCACCTCAAACGAGTTAAGCTGGGTTCTAACCTATAACAAGTTGAGTAGCTTAGGGTGTGTTTTGTGTGGCCTCAATGGGTTGGCAAGACAACATACGAACAGCTCAAGTCAGATTTACTAAAAGGTTAGCTACATCATCAAGCCTCTCGTCAGTGCTTTTAGGGGTTCCCTAAAAGTGTTGTCCATAGTAGAAAACTTCTATTATCCATGGTAGACAACTTCACTATCATCACCAATACCAACATTCATACTTGGGTTTATCATTTGTCCTTACAAATTCAAAGCTCAAACAAACAGTTCAGGAAATTAACAATTAACAACACAACAGTCAAATGAACATAGTAACTTACTTTGTTTCACATATACAAAACAAAGTATAACAAAACTTCAAGAAGAACTACTACAGTTCACATAAAACCCCCGCTCTGATACCAAGATATTGCGAACCATGACTAAGATTAAATAAGGCCAGCCGCTAGATGAGTCTAAGCTTGCAGAAAGCTCAAAAAGGATTAATGGAGAAAGTACAAAAGGGCAAAAATAACAAATGAAACAGTAAACAAAACCCACAGACAGCTCCAGAGGATATGACGCACCAATGGAACTTTCGAGGACTCACGGCACAATTCGATATAACGTACAAATTGGTCCGATAAGATTACTCGCCACCTAACCTTGCTTAAGGGAAAAGCTAAGAGTAATGCTAAAAGTAAACAAACGATGTTTACATAAGAAAGAAAAGTAATCAAAAGTGTATTGAGAATAATTTATATTCTCACAGTTATAAGTACAAGGGCATTTATACCTAAAAGTTAAGGCAACTTGCCTAAAAAGGAAAAGTCAAAAAGGACATTTCCTAAAGAAGTAAAGATCAGGATACAAAAGGGTAGAAATGAAGATAAAAGAAACACAATCGTTAGTGTAACGGATTCTACACATGATACCGTATATGTGGCAATGCTACATTGGTGAGATTGTTAGAAGATGCGAACAAAAAGTGCGAATAGCTAGCTTGTTTGAACAAGGATAGCTTGGTCAGTCTGGAGTCTCCCTTTCTCAACAATGAAGATGTCGAGTATTTGGTCGGCATAGGCGCAAGAGAGTAATCTTCAATTTAGTACACTACAGAAAAATGGGTGGTTGTACAGCTCAGCATAAAAGGTGATTCGGCAAGGAAATACTCAGCCTCAACAAGGGTAAGTTGGAACAGAAGGATTCATCGTGCCAGTCCCTTTAGTCCTCAAGCCCATATTCGAGTCATGGGTCTGACAACTCGATTCCCATCAAGGTCAGTCCAACGTAAGGTTAGTGTTGATAAGGGCATGTATTCTCCACGAGACTCTCTCTTCTCCTTAACTTGATTACATACTTCATGACTACTAACTACCTTATGGACAACCTTTCTGAAATGACTAGATAATCCACTACTATGAACTTTCCTGACTAACAACTCATGCGTAGAATGATTTAGTACACACAGCCTTTAGTCCTTAAACAGATAGCCATCCTTAAGAAAATATCCTCCAACAAATGCTCTTTCTCAGCACTGCTCAGTAAAGGGACCAAAATGAGGGTCGTTAGCATACTGCTCGATGATAAGCGAAAATCCTAATAATTTTATCTGTAAAGTGGTTAACAAGGTTTGCCGATGTCACAGAGCATTGGCGACCACATTTGTGCTTTCTTTCTTGTGTCTGATTACATACAAAAAGTCCTTCCATGAACTCCAACCACTTGGTTTGTGATGGGAATTAGCCTTCAACCACATCTAAGTCAAGGCTGAGAGGAAGGAAGATGAACATTCGACATCAAGTTTGTCGTTAGCCGAAGTGTCGAGAGATCATACAATCGAGTAATCGGAACCAAAGAACCATGCGACACATTAGAGTGAGACTTATGCAGACTGATTCTATGACTCGATAATTGTAGGTTGACCTCTCTAGTGTTTCAGCCAAGACACGTTAGATGTCAAGGACCCCTTTTCGGTCCTAGACATCCAATTGCCAACCCTATCCAGTTCGAATACTACTCCTCCTAAGACATGTTAAATCCTGTAAAACGCACAGTTTTGTATTCTTATATATGTTTTCCTTCGTTTTATTTATGGGCCCAATTCTTTAAGGTTTGAAACCTTATACATTATTTACAATTTTGCCACTAGGGTTTAGGGCTTACTATAAATAGCAATATTTGTACAGATACAGATAGATATACATTAATATATACAAAGAGTGAAACTTTCCTCTTTCGAGCAAGGCTATATTTGAGTTAGCATTTGCCGGATGATCGAATGTTGATCATACTCTTTAATCGTCCCCGCGTTCTTATCAATCTTGTCTTCGGATTGTAGTGAACCCCTTCATTTAAACCAGTTAGTGAGTTGCATCTAACCTTCATTTGAAACCCCGAGCAACATTTAGTGTTCATAAGTCGTATCGAACTCTATTTCGAGCTCAAACCCCTTATCGTGTTTGTGTCTTGGTGAGTTATGTCCATTCACATTCACCCTCAAAAGCCTTCTTGTTCCTTATACCCATTTTCTTTTTTAATACCCATTCCTGTTCTTTCGTTCCAAATCTGCTGCCATTTCTTTCTAGATCGATCCTTCGATCCCATATCATATTGGTATCAGAGCTTTAGGGAGACACGCATGCTAGTGTTCTTTAAAGTAGATTTATGGTTCTAACATTTCTATTAATCATTGTTCTGTAATGTAGTGTGATGTTTGTAGCAGTAAGTAGCTGCAAAAGCCGAGTAGTGGTTGTTTCTGAGTTACTATAATTCTGTTTTGTTATTTCTTCAATTTTCTGGTAAATTATTGTATGAATAAGAATGTCGGAGGATAGTGTCAACAATATTGGAGACAGTCCTCATGGAAGCTTAAGGCAACGTGTTAACTACTTGGAGTTCTAAATTTAGAATCTCACCGACTAAATTCAGGAGCTTACTGGATTAGTCGGAGGCCACGGACATAATGGTCAAGAGGAAAGAAGGGAGAAGACACCCATAAGTAGAAGTGGTTCTAATGAACATAATCATGATAACTGACAGCGGGGAAGAACTGCCGAGCTGAGAAGAAGAGAAAACCATCCAATGTTGAGAGGAAGAAATGATAGGATTGTTGACTCCGAAACAAATCAAGAAGCCTAAAGAAGAGAGTTAAGGTTGAGAAGGAACATGGCCGAGCAAAGCTCTAACAAAAGTGGCCAAACTGAGGAGAACCAACCAACTCAAAATGCAAGGGATAAACCTTGAGCACCTGGCTAAAGACTTGACAATATAAAGCTTAAGTTGCCAACCTTCTGTAGAAGTAACCAACTTAAAGAATTCCTTAACTAGGTTCCTTGAGTTAAGAAATTGTTCGAGTGCTACAAGTGTGATGATCGAACAAAGGTTAAGCCGGCTTCACTATCCCTTGTTGAATATGCGAGTCTTTGGAGGGATAAGCTAGTTGTCAAGCGAGATGCTGAAAGAGAAGAGCCGATTAGAACTTGGAGGCTCATGAAAAGATTGATAAACCAATGCTTTGTGCTGACTTATTTCAAGCAAGAGATGCTCCATGCTTTCCAGCACCTGAGACAAAGTCAAAATACTGTTGAAGAGTATTTGCAAAAGTTTGAGACCTTAATGACAAGATGTGAAATTACCGAGCCACAAGACCACACCATTGCCAGATTCCTGAGTAGACTTCGATACAACATTGCCAATATAGTTGAATTGCATCCGTTCAACTCTCTGGATGAGCTAATTAATTTAGCATTAAGAGTAGAGAGGCAGAGGAGAAGAAAGCATCAAAGGCTGAGTAGCCAACCTCAATAAGGTAACCCTAAGCCTGAGAGGTATGCCGAGAGAAGGTAGGAAAAGAAGATGGAGAAAGGAGAGCTTAGCCGACTAACCTATGCCAAGAAAAAGATTGTTGAGAAAGAGAAGGCATCCGACCATAAGGCTCGAGAATAAAATGCTTCAAATGCTTAGACTATGGACATATTGCGTCCTAATGCCCAAATAAAAGGGTCATGGTCTTGAAAGGTGAAGGGCCCGAGACTTAAATCGAGAGTCAAAGCAACAAGAACTCGGACAACTAGTTGATAGAAGAAGATGTCTATCTTGAGGACCTCGATAAACTATTAGTTATAGTGACAAGAGCCAACTTGAAGGCAAATCCCAAACAAAGGGAAAATTTATTTCATATGCGGTGCCTAGTGTATGGGAAGACCTGTTCCCTAGTTATCGATGGAGGTAGTTGCACCAACATCGCCTTTGCCAAGATAATGGAAAAGATGAAGTTGCTGACCTACTCGCACTCCCGACCCTATGGATTAAAGTGGTTTAATGACAAAGGTATGGTCCATATACATAAGCACGCTCAGATTACATTCAAGGCGAAATAGTACGATGACAAGATTAAGTTCAATGAGGTCCCTATGAATGCTACGAATTTACTTCTTGGCCGACCTTGGGAGTATGATCGGAAAGTGATCCATGACGGCTTTCTCAACACTTACACTATTAGGAAGGATGGAAAGAGCTATTACTTAACCCCCATAAGCGTTAAGGAAATCTAGAGACACTCAGCACCTGTCATGCCCCGAAGCGGTAGAGTCGTAACAGCCCCCGCCGTGTAAACCATCCTAAGATAGAAGTTGGCCTTACAACCGCTATCTTAGACCTGATCTACACAAGGCGTCAATGACTAACCCGCTTTGAAGTAAACAGTTTGTAATTTAAATAAATCATTAATCTAAGAAAGTGAGGAAATATATATATGTTATAATTCAGCTATTGTAATTAAGGTTTACAATATTTCTCCGTAATATATTTCCTAGTTGTTACATTATTCAAGATGAAAAGTAATTCTAAAATAAAAACTTAAACCTTAAAATATGTATTTATTCCTCGCATGTTTTTCCTCACTCCCCAGGATCCAGCAGTTGCTAGCTTCATAGTAGTTGTTGTCGCTTCTTAGCCAGCACCTGCACGATGTCTATAGGGATGTGAGCAACCACAGCTCAGTAAGTTAGGACGGAGGACTTAAAACTATACCATACACACAACAAGGTTTTCAATCACTTATTAGGTGTAATGCATATGCAAGCAAATGCCATCGCACGACGTTATCTGGCCCGTCGTGAGATTAGAGAAATTGCGTCCGCTCTAATCCAAGTTGAGGAGTTGCCGTTAATGCAACAGCTCACGACCAAACCCAGGCTTGTGTAATGGAGACCTTACTCCTCCCGCGACTACCTTCGAACCACTGCCTTCACCCTCACCGCAACCTCCTCTCCTGTCACTTAGTTTGACTAAGGATGAAGAAGGGACCATTTTGCAATCCTGCGCTATCCCTTCCGAAGGGGTCGGTATTTGGCCGGAGAGTCCTAAGTCCCCCTAACGGGTTGCCATGCATGTTCGATTATGATTACTAGTTGTATCTTTGATTAAGTCCAGTTTAGGGTGATCAATCATTACATACAATTCATACAATATGTGTCAGAGCAACAAACAGAATCATAGCATCACCCATAATCAAGCACATGCACACATTCAACTATCTAACAAGCACAACCAAGCATAATCTTAAGCCTCCAAAATACAACATCGTATTAATCCCAACTTACCTCGACTCCTCGCTCACTCACTCGAGGTCCGATTTGCTCAGGCCATCGCCGATCATCCCTATAACACAAACGTGGTTTCAGCTTTTCATATAACTATTATAGGTTCGTTTTATCCTATAATTCTTATTGTTAGGTTTTGTTTAAGGTTTAATATGCCTAATTATCTAGGTATTAAGTCTTTTACAATTATTCTAAGTTTGGGGTTAGGTTCAGGTTCGGTTTTCGCATCGATTTCTAAATTAGGTTTTTAGTTCGATTTCTAAGTAATGTTTTAGATTCCAACCCTAGAAATCCATTTCAATCCATAATGTAAAATTAATCACATTACTTCTCGGTCTCCTAAATACCATCATTACCCTTAGTTAGTGTTTATTTTACTCGGTATACTTAAATCCATATTAGTGTACCGAATTCACTCTTAATGTGATAAATTTTTACATTTTTCATATAATTCCATAAATTCAAGTTTCCTATCAGATTTATTGTGCATTTTTATTATTCTCAAATTATCAATTTTTATTATAATATTTTCTATTTATTATATTTCTAAAAATCACATATTATATATTGTTACCTTTTATGTACATAATGCACTTCTAATATTTCTATCACCCTAATTACCATCTCTAACATCAATTATCACTTCAAAATGTCTAAATTCATCCTAGATCAGGTTTTACACCTAATTATCCTAATTTACAAAATTAACTTATAATTTACTATGTTTTTCTATTACTAATTTACTACATAATTAACCTAATAATTACATCTAACACCCTAAATGCTATAAGTATCATACTCCATCGGATCTTAACATCCTAAAACATCTACTTATTCACTAAGTCAGTAATTAATAATTTAATTACTTAATTAACCTTAAATTACCCATTTTATGCCTCATTTTAGGGCTTAAAAATTATCTAAAAATTTCGAAAATTAATTTTTGAAAAAGGGCTTCATAGCACCGTTCTATATCATCTGAGTAATCTACACAAAAAATTTGGGCTTGAAACTACACTCCTAAGATCATTTATTTCTAAACCGAAACATGCTCGGTTTTGCATGATTTCTTAAGGATCATATATTACGGGGCATGTTTTCATCAAAATAATATTTTTCCTACAAACTACATGCAAAAATATCTTAGAATAACAAAATTCATAATTTTCTAATAATATTTACTATTTTTACAAAATTACACAAAAATCGGGCTGGAAATTGGACTTACCAGTTTGGGTGACTCCGGCCACCGCAGGCCGCCATGGCCTTGTCGGCCGGCCTGGGCGCTGCCACCACCGTGTGGTGGTGGTGGCCGTCCACTCCCAGCTCCTCGTCTGGTGTGAGTTCCCTTTAAAATCCTTAACTGCACAATTTTTCTTATTTTTTTTTATTTCCTGGATTTTCTCTCGAATTTTCAACTCTCTCTAATTTTCTCTGATTTTTATCTGTCCAAATGAGCTCTGTAATTTTTCCTGCTATTTATAGGGCTTTGTGGAATTTATTGTGCATTAAATGGGATAAGACAATTGCCTTATCCCTTGATTTTTGGCTTTTATGTTAGCTTATTCTAATTAGCCAAATTTTTTCTTATTTTTCCCAACTGCCACGACCCAATTCTGGATGATTCATGATTTTTCCTGATTTTTCTTGATTTTTCCTTAATTAATTATGAATTTTCTTTAAGCATTTAGTATTATTTTAGCACATTTCGCGTATTTTAAGTAATTACGCGTATTTATACTTACATGTAAATTCATGTATAGTACAAATAAATATCCTTAAATATTATTTAAGTCATTCTATTATTTTTAGTATACATATAATCTATCTCTAGTAATTTATTAGTTATTAGATTACACTTTTTGCTTTTTTCAGTAATTAGCAATTATTATGCTTAAAATTTGAAAATTTTATAGTCTCTTATTTTCTTAAATTTAAGTTTACAGGGTCATTTTTACTAATATTTTTCTCAATAGTTTATAATTTGGGTTTGATCGGATCTTTTAACCGATCGCCCTAAACCTTGGGTTCTAAGTTCAATCCTACAGTTATTTGGCTTAACTTTGGGGCTTACAGCACCCATGGTGAAGGGAAAAGGGAAGAGAAGCTTATTTGGCATTCCGGCTCGTGCTCAACACTTAATATTGAGGATGACTTCCTTTCAAACCCGCAATAATGATGGGAATCAACCTCCGATCACATCCAAGCCCAAGCTAAGAGAAAGGAAGATAAACACTTTGCATCAGGTCTGTCATCAGTCGAAGTGTCGAGAGATCACACAGTCGAGTAATTGGAACCAAAGAACCACTCGGCACATCAGAGAGAGACTCATGCTGACTGATTCTATGACTTAACAATTGTGGGCCAACCTCTCTAGTGTTTCGACCAAGACATGCAAGACGTCAGGGACCTCTTCTCAGTCCCGGACATCTAACTACCAACCCCATCCGATTTGGATATTACTCCTCCCAAGACATGCCGAGTCTTGTAAAATGCATAGTTTTGTATTCTTGTATATGTTTTCCTTCATTTCATTCATTAGCTCAATTCTTTAAGGTTTAAAGCCTTATACATTATTTACAATTTTGCTACTAGGGTTTAAGACTTGCTATAAATACAAATAAATATACAAAAATATATACAGAGAGTGAAACTTTTCTCTTTCGAGCAAGGCTATACTTGAGTTACCATTTGCCGGATTATCGAGTGTTGATCATACTCTTTAATCATCCCCGCGTTCTTATCAATCTTGTCCTCAGATTGTGGTGAACCCCTTCATTTGAACCGGTTAGTGAGTTACATCTAACCTTTATTTGAAACCCCAAGTAATATTTAGTATTTGTAAGTTGTATCGAACCCTATTTTGAGCTCAAACCCCTGATCATGTTTATGTCTTGGTGAGTTATATCCATTCATATTCACCCTCAAAAACCTTCCTATTCCTCGTACCCATTTTCCTTTTGAATACCCATTCCTATTCTTTCATTTTAGATCCGCTGTCATTTCTTTCTGGATCAATACTTCGATCCCATATCATATTAGTATTAAAGCTTCAACCCCTTATCAGTTTACCTCTTTGAAAGTTTATTCTGACTCCCAAGATACTTCAAAGACTTATGGTCTATGTAAATAGTAAACTCTTATGGCAACAGATGGTGTTACCAAATAATAAAGGCTCGAAAAAGAGAGTAAACCTCTTTCTCATACACAGAATAGTTCAAGACAGCACCATTAAGCTTCTTGCTATTGTAGGCAACGGATTATTGTTCCTACATCAGGACAACGCTAATTCTAATTCCTGACGCATCACATTCCAATTCAAAGAGCTTGTCAAAATCTAGTAATGATATGATAGGGGGAGGTAGTGAGCTTCTCCTCGATCTCCCTGAAGCTCTATTCAACTCGGTCGATTCATATGAATCCATTACTTTTCTTTATCAGCTCGATCAAGGGGGCAGCTATTGTTCTAAAGTTTTTAATGAATCGTTTATAAAAAGAGGCTAGGCCATGAAAGCTTTGAACTTTAGTAACAGTTTTAGACCTTAGCTATTCTAAGATAGCTTAGATCTTCTCCTAATCTGCTCAAATTCCCTCTCCTGACGCTACAAATCCAAGAAAAATCACTTCATCTTAGCAAAAAGAACATTTCTTTTTATTCCCATATAACTGTTCGAATCACAAAATGTCAAATATCACTTGGAGATGTTGAACTTGATTACTCAGGTCGACATTGTATACCAATATATCATCAAAGACATGACCACAAATCTTCTGATTAAAGGGTGCATCACATGGTTTATTAATCTCATAAATGTGCTTAGGGCATTAGTAAATCCGAATAGCATAACCAACCATTCATAGAGACTATGCATAGTCTTGAATGTAGTCTTCTACTCATCACCCGATCTCATGTGAATTTAGTGGTAGTCACTTCACAAATCAATCTTTGAAAATATTTTTGCATCATGAAGGTCATCTAACATGTCATTGAGCCTTGATATTGGATATTTGTACTTGATAGTAATTCAATTGATTGCTTGACTGTTTATGCATATACGCCATGAACTATCCTTCTTTGGGATAAACAAAGCTGGTATAGCACAAGGGCTCATGTTCTCCCTAACATATCCTCATTCTATGAGTTTATCCACCTACCTTTTCAACTCGATTGCTTACTTAGGGTTCATTCTATAGGCACGTCAGTTCGATAGGGTGGTACCTGACTATAGACCAATACAATGCTTTATGCCTCGGAATGGAGGTAGTTCTTTGTGAAACAAATCGGAAAACTCATTTAGTAAGCTTCAGATTTCATTAAGAACATCCTTCAAATCTCTTATCTCTAATAATCTTCTAATCAATAGAAACATATGCTCTTTGGCCTTCTCAACAACTTGGAGCTCTCTTCAGCTCATCACTAAGGTTTTCTTCTTACTAACTTAGGTGAGCTGATTATGGGTCTCATTTACTTAGGATGGGGTCATAGGTTAAAACACAATATTTCTTCCATCCTTAACAAAGGCATAGGTGTTCTTATATCAATCATGAGTAACACGTTAGTCAAACAATCAAGGTCATCCAAGTAGCAGATGTAAGGCTTTCATAGGGAAAACACCGTACACTACTTTGTCCCTATACACACTCCCAACACTAAATGACAAAGTCACTTGTTCAGTTACGTACAAAGTACCCTTATCATAAAGCCAATGTAGCTTGTAAGGTCAGGGATGTTTAGAGGTCGGTAGACCTAACCTCTGCACAAAAGACCATGCTACTACATTAGTACAACTTTCTCAATCCACTATAATAGTGCACAATTATCCTTTGATGGTACATTTAGTATGAAACGAATTTTCCCTCTAGTCTTCCTCAGAGCTCAACAAGGAGCTCAATACTTGTCTCAGAACTAAGGTCACACTTCTCTTTAGTCAGCATAGACACAAGCCTCCTCCTCTTCTTTGGCTTCAACTTTCCCAACATCCTTTTCCTCCTCAGGCTTGCCCTTGTCGATGCTATCTATTGTATCTCTACGAAGTACCATAACATGTTGGTTCGGATACTTGGCAGCTATGTGTCCGAAGCCTAAGCATTTAAAGCACTTCACCTCACTAGTCTTTTGCCCGAAGGTCTGTCCTCTCTCATATGTTCTTAAGGTCAACCTAGCTTCACTTCTGCTCGCCTCGCTAGTTCAACCTTGCTAGCTTAGTCGGCTATTGTCAAATCAGTCATTCCTTTCCTCAACTCGATATGGCCTCTTTGACTCAACTTGAACGGGTCAACGCAGAATAGGGGCTTAGGAAAATATTGGCTCTGGTCGGCTCGACACACTTCTCCTCTATTTTTCGACCATCTATACTGTCTTAATCGCCTCTTCTAAGGTATAAAACCTCTACACTTCCATAATGTTATGAATCTCATACTTAAGCCTAGAAATGAACCTTGATACTGTATGAACTTTTGGTTCTTCTACGTCAGCCCAAATCATAAACATTCGAAACTCTCTCACATAGTTATCAACAGATCAGCCTCTTTAGCTAAGTTCCTGCAACTTTGTAGATGGATCTTATAAGTAGGTCTCAGGCACGAACCTACTCCTCAACAACCTCTTCATCTCATCTCAAGTTTTCATACTTTGTCTTCCATTCCTTACTCTGGTTGCATTCAAATTTTTCCACCACATAGTGGCATACCCAAAGAACTCGAGTGTAGAAAGTCGAACCTTGACAGCATCTATATACCCATAATAGTTAAACACCTTCTCTTCCCACTCTAAGTATTCATCGGTATCTCCACTTCTTTTGAAGGGCAAGATGTGAACCTTGACATTGTCTAGTCCTCGAAGAGCTTGGCATCCTCATTCCTATGCTTAGTAATAGTCATTTTCTTCTTCTTCCTCTATAAATTCTTCAAAATCCAGCTCCTCATCATCTTCATCAATCTCCTCCAACTCTAGTCCTCATCTAGCTACTCAGTTTGCTACTGCTTTAGCTCATTGTGGTCGAATTAGGCGATTGGCTTAGTTAACTTGGCCATAGTGTCTCTCAATGGCATTTTCTAGTGGGTTATGGTGCTGTACACCTTGAGGTTAATGTTTGTCAACTTGCATCGCTATAACTAGACTCTTAATAAGGTTAGTAAGTCTATCAAGTTTGTCATCAACTGAACTTGGGGTATTACTACCATTATGACCACAACCAAGTTAAGCACTACTACTCTGGTCATTAATAATACCTTGAACACTCAAATCCAATATTATTCAATACTTCTCAAACAAATTAACAATACACTACACAGAAAATACCAGTACTGAACTACCCCAAACTTCAATTAACAGACTAACAACATTTATACCAAATAATCACTTGAATAGAACAAAAATGAACTTGCTTTGCTTTGCTTTCATAGTGGAAAACAAAGTAAGAACAAAGTAATAATGAAACTACATTTACAAACACACAAATCTTCACCGCATAGCTTACAACTCTAGATTTACTCCACATGAACACACTGCAATAGCTATAGAAGGAACACAGCAACCACTTACAGCAAAATGAACCAAGAATTTCACTGTAATTTCACACACTCCCTCTTAGAAGCTTTAATACCAGCGAAACTAATACGTCTCCGAGGTGGAACATACAGAGAAACACAACGACGACGCGAATTGAAAAGAAACAAAAAAAAAGCTAGCAAAGTCTAGGTAGTAATCAACTAGATATGATACATCAATTAATCTTACTCGACCTACAATCTGTCGAATATGACTCACCGGTCTGAATTGAAGAGTCACTCGCCAATACCCCATGTTAAAGGGAATAGATAAAAGTTGAAGTATAATAAGAACACTAGAGTTGCTCAAAGGAAACTTGAATAAAAATTCTAATATTGACAATTGTTGTCTGCGTACAGGTAGGTGAGGGTCTATATACTCATCTATTAGGGTTACTTTACACATATGAAAAGACAAAAGGGTGTTCTTACAATTAATTTATGCAATACATAATGAAAAGGGTAAAAAAAAAAAAAACAAAGAATATTCAGTATGAAAAGTAAAGAATCCTTTTAGAAAGTCGTGCTAAAAGACACGTGTCATGCGGTGACTAGACATTAGAAATATGGTATAAGTAGACGAGAAAAAGGATTCACAATCAGTGGCCGACTTGATTTGGATCAGGTCAAGGCCCAATCAATCTCACTGTAGAGTAATCAGCTGGGGTTGGGTTGGACATTTGTTATTAGTTCGAGAGCTTAGCTTGGGTAGTCTTAAGGCTATTTGTTTAGATATTCTATTATAGTGTAGCTGTTCAGCAAGTCTAGTGCACATGAAGGCTTGGCAATCAAATCGGTAGAAAAGAGAAATAAAGAAGTCAAGATAGGAATTTTCGTCTCAAATAGGGCTTCGAGCTACTATTCTTCAAGAAAGTCCTTGGAGTTCTTTATCTCGGCTTCGTGTGATTGATCCAAAAAGTTGATTCTTATCAAAATAAGAGGTGTATACTGTTGCTTATAATGTGTTTGATAATTTTTTAAGCTCAACCAATACTCATTTCTAAATTTTTAACATTACCATCAGCAGATAAGTAAGGAGCAAGAAATATTCCGCTATTGAACTCCTATTCCAACTTCAAAGCTACTTCCACAGCTTGCTCCAATGTGTGAGGAGTAAGAGGAGCAAATGTATTCATACTAATTTGAATGTATTTATGTAGGCCTCTAAGAAAATAACTTGATAGCTACAATTTTGATAAAGGAGGAGCCTGTGAAATTAAGGATTTAAATTTGTCAATATAGTGACGAAAACTTAACACTTATCAAAATTGGAATAATCAAACAAATGCATTAGCAATTGATTAATCTTCATATGGTAAGTTCATATGATTGAAAACACATGCTCTCTATCAATTGGGTCTTAGTTGTCTATTATTTGGTATTGATTTAAGTATCAAAGTAGTCACACCGAAATAACCTCTAATGTCCACTTTAGAATTATGTTACCTGTACATGTCAGCCTAGGTGCTTTTAAGGCCCATCTGCATCTTTTAAGACACCCCAAGACCCTAAAAACCTCTACCAACAATATCTAAGATCAACATCCTTCTTAACAATCAGTTGCCTTATGCTTCCACCAATCTAGGTTCACCTTTTCATTTCTTCATCCAACAATGTAATCTAAATCTCATGTAAATTTCACGCAACCACATTTTAATAGAAACAAAGTTAGAAGGTCCTAAACTATTTAAGCCAATGCTAAACCAAATATGTGCAACATATAATTTGAAAACTCTAACTTTTTCTTCCAATAATCGAGTGATAAACGAAATTTTGTACTATAACAAGTCTAATGATTTGGGCTATTACCTAATTATGATGAAATTCATAAAAATTTATCATAATACCACCCAAAATTTAACCAAGGACATGGGCATGAGGGATATGTGCCCACAAATGTATGATTAAACAAAAGAGATCAAGCATAATATATATTGCAAATAGAAACCACTATAAGTGATAGAAAATTTTCAGATTTCTACAACTCTGATATGTTGGAATTTAATCTACTAAAAGTGAAAAACATAATATATATGAAAGTAAAAGTTGACGAGGTATAGAAAATTTACTTCTCGTCAAAAGAAAGAAGAAAATTTAATTTTTTACTTTTCTACCCAATTAATTCAATTGTTTGTTAGATGAGAGACATAATTTTCTACAGATAAAAGTTAAATTTTTCTAGATGTAGAATACCAAATTAGTCTCTTGCACTTTACATTATAGATATTAAGAGATATAAAGACATGTTTAACCCTATCACTTCTTCCAACTTATCTGCTGTTGCCTCTTGTCCATAACCTCTTAAACAATATTTGGGAGAAGACAAGAGAATGGGAAGAGGAAGAAACCCATATGGAGTCATGTAATGCTAGTATTTATGTTTCCACTCTCAAGTTGAGTAACAACTTTTCTCTTAAGTTGTAAAATGAATTTGTGGTGAATTTAGAGTGGTAAAAGTTCGATTCACTTAAACTTGTTAAGTGCTTAGAATTAAGTTGTTAAATTTATGTTTGTAGTAAGAATAGTATTTGATAAGAGCAATATATGTGCCAAAGCTTTTGACCTAATAGTATAAATATTAGTTTCCAATCGAAATTGATGAACCCTCTCTCGTTAGTATAGCACACGTGGAAAGCGTGTGAAATCGTCCTGGTTAGGATTAAATGAAATGGTGTTTACCTTGACGGGTATGGTCCGAATTGTAGATTTGAGACATTGGTTGTTTATCAATGTATGATGCTGCTACTTTTTAGTATTTTAGATAATCTTATGTATTCCAATCCTTTTGTATTTGAGCACATAGGCGATTGCTTTATATGTCATACTTTATTGAAGACAGCGTAACATTAGAAGGAAAATTAAATATATTGCATTTGCATTGTTACCTTTGAACATAAAAAAGAAAAAAAGACAAAAGGAAGAAAGAAGAAAATAATATCTCATCCTATTTATCCCATTTTCATTACAACATTTAACGCAATTGAAAGACCATACCATGCAATATATTACTTCAAATTCTTAGAGTAGATGTATTGATACCCAATGTAGTTATAATTTAGTAATATATACATATTATATTAGTCGTTTCCAATAGAATAAATCAAGTTTGAATTCTCTTTCCCTAAACTAATTGTAATATATAATTAACAATAAAAAAAATTGATGCATTGATAAATGGTAGTATACAATACTGCTAAGTCTCTATTAATAACAATTTATTAATTGATGTTTGGAGAGTACTTGTTAAGAATTTATAAAAAAAAAAAAAGGTTTTGTAATTTTAACACTTTAAGAAATATATACAAAGTAAAATAATATTCTTTTATATGAAATTTTTACAAGTATTCCCTGACGCGCCTGTAGCATCCTTAATGTAAAAGAAAAGACTCGACGTAGCCAGCTATTTCCATTTCATAATGCAATCATGTTTCTAGTGAAGTTGACAAGTCCCTTTGATTAAATCTTGGACACACCGACGCGGAACCATCATTCAAATCCGTCACTCTTATTTCTAAACTGAATACGAAAAGATACTTCTGTACATCTCTTAATGCTGTTTCACACGGCATAGAAAGTAATTAGAAAAACAAAAACAAAAAAGCTTGTGATCGTCCTCGAAACATGTCGGGGAATTCGTTTTATATAAAAGTCTAAAGCACGTCACTTTTGTATTAATATACATAATTTTTTGGGAGGAATTGCAACAATCGTTTGGAAGAAATGAATGAAACTAAATCCATCTTATTAAAAGATTAATAATTATATTTGTGGCTACGATAATTATATACGAGACTACGATAACATTTGGATGAAAAGAGATTTAAGAAAATGTATCATTGCAATGGTATTTTTAAACTCAATATTAGAGGATAATTAAATGAACGATTTGGTTTATACTAGATTTATGATATGTTAGTTAGAGCATATTAATTTTAGTTCTATTAAATTCATGGTAGGATTGATTATATCAATATTAATGGAATCAATACATGAGCAAATGCAGAATATACATCCATTCCAAAACAATAAAAGGTCTTTTCCCAGTATAGATAATTATACTCCTTTTTTTTTTTTGGTATATCTACTAAAATACAAAGATATATGAAGCATTTGAATCACTAAGACACTATAAAATAGAAGTTGAGAATAAGTATAATGAAAAGATAAAATGTTTACATAGTGGTGGAGGTAGTAAATACTTATTTAATAAGTTTCACCAATTTTGAGAAGGAAACGGAATTGAGTATTGGAAAAAAAAAAAAAAAAAGAGAGAGAGAAATTGAATACCAACTTACGATTCCATATACACCATGACAAAATGAGTTAGTAGAATGCAAAAATTCAACCATGCTAGATTGATTAATTCCTAAACCTATAGCATCAAATTTCCATTTAATCTATGTGGATAGACATTGTTAACTTTGTGTCATAATCTGAGTAGAATTTCATCTAAGACATTGGGTTTTACTCTATATTACAAATGGAGACGAAAGATACCGAAATTGAATTATTTTAAAGTCTGGAGGTGAATAACCTTTTATAAAGTATTTGATCCGTAAAGGACGGATCCAATGTTAGGGCCTTATAAGGGGTGTTTGTGGAATATGCCTAGAACACAAATGGCTAGCACATATTAGATTTGGAATATAATATTATGATAGAAACTAGAGATATAAAATTCATTGATAAGTTCTATGGTAATTTAGTAGAAGAAGAAAATGTTTCTGCAGAAGATTCCCTACAAAATGTACTTTAATATATTATAATTGTCAATCTATGGACCGGTTAATTTCACCACCTAAAAATACAAAATTTATCCTTTCCGAAAGGATTCTGCTATCATTTACCTTTTCATAAAAGCTCTTGATATCAGATACTTTTAGGAAATTTGTTAAATGTTTTAAAAGAAATTTTTTTTTTCTCTTTTCAATACTGATTAATGCATCACTTAGAAGTGAATTCATAAAAAGAAAAAAAAAAAAAAAGAAGAAGAGAAATTTTCTTATTCGGTTTCTTAATAAGTGAATATTATCATTTTCATTTCTAAAACACTACAAGAATTTCAATTGTTAGTGGCTAATATTTTTAATATATTTAGTAACACTTTAGTTACGAAATATAATCTTGAAACTTTTATTATTTGTATTTTTTTTATTAGTAATACATTTTTTTAGAAATTTTCCACTGTTTCTGAAATTTAATTTTTACCAATTTCGTCCTTTCATATATTTTTTCTATCACTAACTATTATTTTCTTTCACTACGTATTCAAAAGACATGTTTATCGAATAAAGAGTGGCGAAAGTTGCAACCCATAGATGATTTAATATAAAATATTAAAACTCCAGGCATCCATGAAGAGTGTAACTATTTTGATTGACATAATATTATATATATAGAGAGAGAGAGAGAGGAATTCTAATGGTCATACAACACGATAGCTTTAATTAAATTATGGTGAATTATAATATGTTTAAAACAATTTATGAATATAAATTGTTAATATATGAGTTGCAGTAAAACTTTATTCTTATTTCTATTCTCGGCCCCATCATTGACTCCAACTCCTTGATAGCTTACGTTTTCCTCTCTTGCAAATCCCTTGGAGTCCGTTCAAACCACCTCCTACATTGTATCTGTCGAGAATTCACCAAAAAACAACTATTTGCAAAAATGCAAATATGCTTTAAATTTAAATTTATTCATACCAAGAAACTTTAGCCAGTTTTATATAAAATCAAAAGAATGGTAACACGTAAAAAGCAGCAAATCCTCTTCTTCTTTTTTTTTTTTGCCAATAAGCAACAAATCCTCTTTAAGCACTCGAAATGGAAATGATGACCAATATTCGATGATTGAATTCTCTTTTGGTTTCATATTTGGTCTTGAAAATCTTTAGAATCAGATGGGTTTTGAAATCTTCACATTGGAACCGAATCATATTCTTGAAAAAAAAACAAAAAAGAATAAAGAAAAAGATCTGGATGGCATGACCGTGGAAAATTTGTGATATCCCAAATAAATGAAAAAGCGTTACACAAAGGAAAATGTGTGAACGCCAAAAGGTATTGGCCAAACAACGTAGAAAAATAGGTGAGAATGGAATTTCGAATGTGGATCAGCGTGAGTTTGAAGCTCGTAACTTCAGAGTCGTTATATGGACTCTTTCAAGAGAAGATCCATTTGCAGCAATTCTCAGGATAGATTTGAATGCAATACCATACTATTTAAATGAATTAATATAGGAAAAAAATTTATATGAGATATAAATGAGTCAAACTCGTTTAAATATGGTTAAATTCGTTTCAGGATTCAGGTTTAGCTCCTAGATCTAGACATGAGACATACTATATATTCTTTCATATTTATATTTTGTTGTACGAATAATTTCTTTCTAGATCAAAGATATCAACTAAAAATATGAGATACTTTTAATTATATATTTTTCTTGTTACATTGAAGTTTAAATTGGGCAAAAAATTACCAACTCATGTATAAATCTTCCCTGAAAATCCAATAAACAATGTAATATATTTAGAAATTAACACTTAAACCATTTAATTCATTGTTTTACTTAATTCAATGATGTTATATAACTTAAATTTAGTGATGTCTTATCGTAATTTACATAACAAAAAATAACAAACTTATGTATAGATTATTTGACTGTCTCGGTTGAAAATCTAACAATGTGATAATTTGAAAATCTACACCGGTAATAATATTAATATTCATTTAGTTTATAGTTCCACTTAATTTAGTAATGTTATATAACTTAAATTTTTTAACTTTCTATATTTGGTAAAATTTTACTCTACTAAAACTTTTGCTTGACTTGTAATTTTACATTAAGTATGAAGATATTATGTCATTCATTTTTGTAAACTTGAAATATTATTCTTGTTTTTTCCCATTGTATCTATAAATATTTTATAAATTTAATTATAATTTTTTAATCGATAAACGATATTAAATATAAAATAAACAAGATATAATACAGTAACGTGAATTATCAACCCTAATATAAACAGATTCGACTAAAACATGACACATGCTAGGTCACAAGTTTAGGTATTCAAACACAATCAATAAACAAGTTATGTCATAGGTTTAGTTTTTTCGACAAAACTCATTTAAATACGAAAATGAGATACGATATAGTAACACGAATTAGTATCCCTATCTTTAATATCTTTTAATCCAATGTGATTAAATAATCATTTTCTTAAATAATCTTTAAGGTATACATGTTAGTAATATGACATGATTGCTTGATTGACATGCTTTTCAAAATAAGAGCGTTTAATAAAGAAAACTTGTATACATGAGAAGGGATAATGAAAGGGATTTTTTTTTTTTTCTATTTTAAATCTAACCATTGTGGTATTATAATCTTAAAGGAAGAGAGAAATCAAATTTGACCCATCATATTTGAAAAATAGTGTTTATGCTCCTAAAACACAACAATCTTGGTATGAATAGAGAATTGTAAGTTGAAAAATGTATATTTGTGATGGTATGTTCAAACTCGACATTGGAAAATAATAAAATGAATGATTCAATTTATGTCGTTGATTCTTGTTATTTATGACAAATTATTTTCAAACAAAAATGGATCCTTTAAAGTACATTAAGTAAAGTTACAAATTCATTAGTTAAGATTATCTCGAATTTTGAAATATCAAATAATATCATTATAATGTAATCTTCTTTCCTATAATATCAACCATTGATTACACATATTTATATCTTAAAATGAAAACTTTAAGAAAACTTTAACAAAATAACTTTAGAAGATCCAAATCTATTTCAAACGCATTAATATTGCTTCTGTTAAATTCACGGTAAGATTGCTTATAGCAATGTTAATGGAGTCCTACATGAGCAAGTATCCATGCCAAAATCAATAGAAAGTTTTTTTCCTAGTGTAGATAATTATTCATGTTTTGTTTTTTTGTGTATATTTACTAAAGTACAAAGACATATCAAGCATTTAAATCATTAAGATGTTACAAAATAGAAGTTGAGAATATGTATAAGGAAAGGATAAAATGAGTGCATATGGGTAAAGGTAGTGAATACTTATCGAATAAGTTTAGGTATATAATCTGATGGGTTGTTATATAGTGTCCAATCTTTCCAATCTATTGAAAACCTTATAGGGTACTACTGGATAGGATTTTAGGATGAATTTTTTGATATAGCTAAAAATCTATTAGGTATCTAAGACAGGTTTTAAGATTTCAAAAAAAAAAAATCTAATGAGAAATCCATTATGCGATAGAAAATAATAAATTAATAATATAATATTAACTAAAAATTTCTAATATTCAAAATAATAAATAGATTAAAAAGGGATGATAACAACTTTAATTATATCTACTATTTTCTATTAGTATTTATATATATGTATCTATGTTTTTTTTTTTTTTTTTTGCTGAGAGAGTGATTGTGTGTTTATTATATAATAAAGAAAAATAGTTAAGTAGATAACGAAATTGATATAAACATTGACCATATCAATAAAATTAAGACACATAGAAAAATTAAGATGGAATCTAGATACATCATTAAACACATTGTATGATAATTTTACTAAGTGTTTCATTAATATCGTTACAAGATACATAGGATGAAAAGGTTAGAACAAACATGTTCCTCAATACTCATTGTATCACCCTTGTTCTATAAATAATAAAAATCAATTACTCATATAATGACCAATGAAGTAAAAATACTCATTTGATTTTAGAAAGAAAACTATAAACAAGTCTAGAAGGTCAATAAGTGAGTATCTCATTGGGGTAGCGAGGCAAATTTTAGATATAAAATTAAAAACTCAATAAAGTTTTAGGATAGATTTAAGAATCCTATTAGTATAGTAAGATGGATTCGGGTTTCTATGAGCCATCAAAGACCCACCTCGTTTACATCTCTAAATAAGTTTCATCAATCTCATGAAGAAAATGAAATTAAGCACTAGTGTAATCTCATATACATCAAAACAAAATGAGTTAGTAGAATGCAAAAATCAAACCTTAGTAGACAGATTAGTTCCCTAATCTTTAGTACCAAACTGTCGTTTAATCCCATGTGAAGAGAACTTGTTAACTTTTCGTCATATTCTGAGTAGAATTTCACCCAAGACATTTGGTTTTACTCCTTATGATAAATGGAAAGAAAAGATACCAAATGAATTATTTTAAAGTGTGAAAGTGTGTAACCTATTATAAAGTGTTTGACCCTGAAAGGACTAATTCAATGCTAGGGCCCGGAGGATTTGTGAAATATGCCCAAAACACAAATGGCTATCGAATGTTAGATTTGGAATCTAACATTACGATAGAAACTAGAGATATAAAATTTATTGATAAGTTCTATGGCAATTTAGTAGAAGACGAAAATGTTTTAACAGAAAATTCTCTACAAAATCCAAAATTCAAGAAATTCTAAGAAAGTATTTCATGTAGAAGCAGATGTAGAACCTAGAAGAAGCCTAAGAGCCAAGAAAAAAGAGTAAAGACCTACGTCCAACATTCATAGACTCTCGAGCTCTCAGTTGCTTAGTCGAAGTTATTAAAGATTATACTATTTGCAAAGATTTAATAGTAATGAATGCACATAATGATCCAAAAACGTATAGTGAAATGATGGCTTCTAGGTATGCAAACTTTTTAAAAGAAGTAATAATGATAAGACTCATTATTGTCATACAACACATGGCTTCTATGTAGATTTGCATAGGGTCCAAACTTGTATTAGACGTAAATACAACACGGATGGCAGTTTACTAACTTTTTGCATAGGGTCCAAACTTGTATTACACGTAAATACAACACGGATGGCAGTTTACTAACTTTCAAGGCAAGATTAGTGGCCAAAAGGTTTGTACAACGAGATGAAATCAATTACTTTGTTATATATGCTCCCATTGCTAGTATGACTTATAGATATATATATATATAGCCTCTGTATCCCATTTTAAGCTACATGTGTACTAAATTAATTTTAAAACAACCCTTTTACCCAGCGATCTTTAGGAAAAAGTGTAGATATACATCAAATGGATGGTAATCCTATATTAGTAATTTTCTTTAGCAATCTTTGTGCAAGATGTTATATTCTCTATGGAAAGCATTATATCGTGCCTCTTAGCCACAAATTCAAATTTTATTTTAGCTCATTCTTAGTTAAAGTTGTGCAAATGAGTCAAGTGAATCAACCTTGCATACTCTGCATTGGTCTACAGGTTAAGCAAATTGACCTACTTTGCCCCACCTGCAAATGCGAGCTAGAATTTCTAAGTCAACCCGCTTTACTATGGGTTACAACTTAAGTGGATCAACCGCAAATTATATTATCATTCATTTCCCATAAATTAATTGTTTTGTAAAATTGAAATAAGAGAATTTCAATCTTTAATTAATTATTTCTCAACTAAACAAGCATGATAACTAGCGTATCGAAAATGATCATATAACATTGTATTTTAATTTCATTCATATATTTTGTAAGGATTGGTGGAAAGGATCACACTTATTATAGTCATATTTCAAGTTTAAACGATAGGTGTTCAATAAAATAAGAAAGATAATGAGTTTTTAAATATATAATTTGAATATTGATTGTATGATAACATATAGATCTTTTATATTAATCATCTAGAGGTTGCTTCCAAACCTCTCAAATCTGAGAATCACAAGTTTAATATTTCTTATTTGTCGATATCTGCTTCCAATATATTATTAATATACCATGTCTTTGATGCGTGCCGTAAAGCTTGCCACTTTTTAATTATCTTAGCAACAATAAAAACCACACAATATAAAACACTATCAATTGAAAGGTTCACACAATATACAACAAGTAAGCTTTTATAAAATATTTTAGTCCAGACAGTCATCTCTTATTGATTTATTTTCTTGCATTTTAAATTCATCCTATAAATCTTAATCTAATCGAGACTCATGATTTTCTTTCCTCCCTTTCTTCCCCCACCAAATTTAAAATAATATTTTAACTCCTTTTTCAAATCCTTAATAACCCATTTTGGTTATTTAGGGAAAAGACACAAATAATAACTTTGTGTCATTATTCACTATAAATGCTAAACTTCGCATAACCATGGTAAAACAATTCAAAATAAAAAGACTTTATATAATAAAAGATGCACACAAATAATCTACTTCATTACCCAATTGCAAATGCTAAATCCTAAATAACCATGCTTGAAACAATTTCACTTCACATGTTTCATCAATTCATCATTCATCCTCATTCTCTCTCTCTCTTTTCTTCTTTCTTTTTCCTTTTTTGAGGTTTATGAGCCAACTCACCCCACAATTAGTTGACTCACTTTAACCTATAGATAAAAGTGGGACAAATTAAAAAAACCTATATTTAAGCAGGGTAAAAAATTTTAGCATTATCGATATTTTTTAAGTTATATGAGCTGGCTTATATAACTCGCCATATTTATACTGCTTTACTAACGCATTTCTATTCAAAACCGTACAACTTTACCCACGCATCTTGGAAAGCTTCACGGCTTACCAATGGTATGAACTCTCTACAAGAGTATCTATTATCAGTCTCCGACGATCTCAATATTTACTCGTGGGGACATTATCATAAGTTCAGTTACCGTACATATAGAGAGGCAAATGCTTCCATAGACTTTTTAGCTTGCCCGGCCGGTTAAAAAAAAAAGGAAAAGAAAAAGAAAAAAAAATCAATGGTACTAATATGTTTCATAGATCAATATAACTATTAAATATGGGATAATGAAGATATATATTTTTCAAAAATGTATCAATCATATTTTCACGTGTTAAAATTTTATTAATACTTGTATATCATTCATCGATTCATGTGACGTATTAGTATTATTAAAACTTTTCTCCATTTGAACAATACTTTAAACTTTCTTCTCTTCCTTTTCTTTTTTTTTTTTTTCTTTTTACTCTTACCTCTAAATTTGTACAATTTTTTATCATTTGATTATGTTTCTAATGGAAATGAATCATCTCAAGTTACTTTCTCTATATTTCTCTTAATTTTACTCCTTAAAATGTTATTACGGATAATCAATAGTTGAGATCACAAAAAAGAAAATAACATCATAGGTTACTCTAAAATTCTAGATAATCCTAACCATCGATTTGCAATTCGAGGGGAACTAAGATATGAAAAATTGAGAGGTTACAACCCCTTTCTAATATGTGTTCTCGAAAGCATTCCAAAACGAGCCACTAGTTGTATAATCTTTTTACAAGTAATTAATAATATAATATATCTCGTGATATTCTAAACAAGCGAAAAGTCTTACATAACTTTACCTGAGAAATAACAATAATTCATAAGGTGAATATTAGTTGAGAACTTCTTGATAAAATTATGAAAAGATTCAAGTCCCCTGTAATCACGAGAAAATAGCTTTTTTAGCTACAAGTCTAGCAAAAGAAAAATTGAGATAGGAAAATGAAAATCAAACGTAAAAGTTTCCTACCATCCAGCTTAAGGAGTTGGACGGAATAAAAAAGGAGTTTTCGCTTTCAAATTCTCAAAAAAAAAAACCCAAACAAAAATCTAATATTTACTCAAGTTAACAAACACTATTTTATCGATTCATGAATATTAATTGCCTTTTTTATTAAAGCATTATGCAAATAATATTAGAGCTAACCTCTTAACAATAGGTACAATGAATCAATCGAAAAGCTATTGGGCTTGTGTCGACTCAATTTAGAATCTCTGAATTTATATTAGTTTTAAAAACTTTGGATTCATATTGATTTTTGAGGATGGTAGGAATGAACTAGAAAAAAAAGGAGAAGATATAGATAACGATGATGGGAAGTTTATGATATGTTCCTAAAATGAGTAAGAAAGTCTCGTATTAATCATGGAAGAGAAACAATAGGATGGTCGAGACCACCCAACTAATTAAACCTAGACATATTATCGCCAGTGTGAACGCAAAACGGTGCTTATAAAAGTCCTACCATTACACACTCATCTGGGCCAGTGTGTCTTTTGTAATGTTCCTTGAAACATATAAACGAATCCATTTTACCTACAAGTCTAAAGCCTAAAGCACGTAACTTTAGTATCATTATACAGTTTGCATAAATTTTATAGGTCATGTTATGCCCTAGTTCCTTTCTTCCTAGAAAAAGATGCAATATGCAGCAATCCTTTAATATGCTTCAACCTAGAGTGTATTAAATAATTATCTTCTACATAATCATTAAGGTATATATTTTGATATATAAGACCTGAATATTTTTATTTATATGCTTTTGTAAAATAAGTGCGTAGAATAAAGAAGATTTTATATATATATATATATTTAGTTCTTTTTAAATTGTATATTTTCCATGTGGAGAAGTGTGAAAGATTTTTGAAGCTTTTAAGCAAGTGACAAATCCATTGAGAGCAGGGGGGGTAGGGACCATTATGAAAAATATATACATAAATGAAAATGTACATTGAGCATCAATATTAGAGTATTTCATTATCCAACAATTAAATGCTTGTTAAATGATCAAAGTTTTCAAATTATTTACACTTTCAGAAAATATAGTCATATAAAAGATTGTATTATTGAGTACTCTTGACATTTGTTAAAATCCTCAATAAAAACTATTATGTTTTTTAATATTGGTTATATGCTCCATAGGAAAAACAAGTCCATGATAACACGAACATTCTCTTTATTTGGTTCTGGTAAGAAATTGTTTGGCGTTTTCTTTTTAAGTTATGTTAAAAGACACTCAGTTACATTTGTTAAGAGTTTAAAAATAAAAATTTAGATGCATTTTAATATTAATCAAACTTCTTTAAAAGAATAAAAATCATCTTAAAATTCCAATTTTTTCTCCCCTATGTGTTCTTCGCTTAGCCCAAACCAAGTGCCAGGCTCAGTTATAAGGGTCCTGCTTTTCACTGCACTGCCTGTCAGAACTATAAATCACATAGCTGTTGTGTTATGCATACCCTAAAACAACACGCTTGTGCAGGTCAACATTAAAATGAGTTCACGGGTTTACGTTACATTAAAGAATTAGAAACCAAGTAAAATCACGTGAAAAAGGACATGCACTTTTAATTGGATTTTAACTTATTTACAGCTTTTTTAGTTTTCCGAATGAAATAAGACTGTCTAATAATAACTATTTTTTATAAATAAAACAGAACCATAATAAGTTATAAATTAATATTGTATTATGTTTATTGATTTTACTGAGGTTATTGAAAAGAAAAAGATCAATTCTAAACATTTAAGATTTATTCATACACTTGAGTAATAAATGGTTATTCAATATTTTTTATAGGCCTAAAATGCAATTAAACACCATAATAGCTATTCTGTAAGAAATAAATCGAGAATGAAATTATTATAACGAAATATTTTCTTCCTTCACTTTCTCGTTCTTTCTTATGCTATATAGCATTCCCAGCCAATCTCTCTACCGACTATCATATGGTTTGGCAAATACTTGGTTTTTGGAAAAATTAAAAGGTGGAATGTCTATTTAGCAAGAGAAGGCATATTGCTTGTGTGTTTTCTATTAAGCAGGCACATCAGCATCATGCTTTGGATTATTTGAAGCCACATATCGTGTATACACTTTTTTAATAAATCGAGTACTGAAAACTCATTCTTTAAATGAATTTTTAGAACCATACCATCCAAATAATTCTTTTGATGATGGGTTTTTAAGTTATTTAGAGGGAAAAAAAAAAAAAGGAACAATATAAAACTCGTTATTTTCTTTTCACCTGACAATTAAACAAGCTATATTAAGTAGGTTAATAAAATCAAATTCTTATCCATTATTTTAGTCAGTTAAATCAATCAATCACCTTGAATCTAACCTTGTATATGTGTGCAAATTTACAAGAAGAAAAATCCCCAAGATAATTATTTGCATAATTAAGATGGGGTCGGTTCGGCCTCTTTGTTTCATTTTCCTTTGTTTCCCTTTTTATCATACGAACCAAACAAATGGAAAAAAACGACTACTTTTCCAACTTCGTTTGACCCTTTTTTCTTTCAGATGCAAGCTTCCTTTTTGACAATTCAATAATTGTATGGATATAAAGTTGACTGGGTAAAATCTAGCTGACAAATTAAATCCAGCACAATGAACTGGCTACACATGCAGCAATTACCATAGGGAAAAACAGAAAGCTTGGGACGACTCACCCATTAATATTACATACCAGTCGATGACACACTTATATTGACATGTAATCCAAAACATTAGAATGATATTCTACTTTTTTTAGTATCTTCCTGTTTTTATTATTTATAAAAAAAATAATGACATACCTATCCTAAAAACAGTTTCAATTTTAATAAATTGAAACAGATCTCGACATAATAAGTTAGTTCAAACTTCAAATCTCCTTCTTACGTTAAATAAAAGCAATAAATTTAGTGGAAGTATGTGTTACATACATGAAAATTGAATGAATAGATGATGTAAGTGAATGGGCAACCGTTCTAGAGTTAGTGGAATGGCAGCCAAAATTGGTAAATAAGTTATAACATTTAAAAAGGGGGTTTGATTTTAATATTATATATATGGAACGTCCTTAAATTTAAATACAAATGATGTTTAATAAAATCTAGTTTCTCAAATACCAAAATTTAGATAAATTATTTAATTATTTAGTAAAGAAATAAGGTCATGTTTGATTCGTCAAACCTTGTACATTGGGAGGAATGTTAATCCTAAATTTTATTAATAAATTGAAAAGGCAAAAAAAAAAAAAAAAGAAAAAAGAGAGAAAGAAAGAAAAAAAAAAAGAGCGACATAAATCTTACATTTTGGTTTATATTATACCCGTTGGCAATTGAAAGCAAAATATTGAAAAAAAGGGAAAAAGCCACAACTGCTCCTTTTACAACGAAAACCAAGCAAAGAATAGATGATTACGATCTGCCATACAAGAGATCCATCCATAGAGATTCAGAGAAGCAATACGGAAATTCACAAGACTTATCTTCTTGTATGATTCTTTTAAAATAATGGCAAATTGACAAGAGAGTTTAAACCATTATAATATAATAAGATTCTTGATTTTCTCTTGCTTTTTTGGCGGGTAAGTCCACAATAGCATCTTCTTCTATCCAAATATAGCCCAAGAGGTATCATTTCATATATATCCCATTTGATAGTTGACGTCGAGTCGTTTGGTAACACGAAGCCAGTTCATCTCCACTAGAGCAAGATAGTTCAAAAAATCAATATAATCTTCATCTTTAATTTATAAATCCATGTAAATTGAGAAGAAAAAATAAAGATAATTAATCCTTATATATACATATATATTATTTATATATGTTTTAAAGTTAAAGATGATAGATTTGTGTTCTTATATTTTAGTAATTACTATGAAATATTCCACATGCATATGAGTTGGCAATCAATTCTATTACCTAAACATATTATTACTTATTTCAGATAATAATCTAATAATTTGGCCTGTAATAGGTGGTTATTGGGAGTAATTGACGCACTTGTTCTAAAAGAAAATGTTAACAAATATCCCTTATATATTTGTTAAGAAGTTAAAATAAAGAAATTTTATACCTATTAACACATTAGTTTTCTATGTAAAGTATACAATCTATTTATGATAATATTTTTTAAGTTCTATATCTAAAATTTAAGATTACAAATTGTCATTCCTAATTAAATGTTTACTTATTAAATTTCATTCTAAAATCTAAATTTGCTAAATTTCATACTTAAACGTGATCTATTTATCAAATTAAATTTACTTCATCCATAAGATAGCATGGAAATCTTTCGTTGGTAAGGTTAGCAATAAGATAGTCAATTTACCAAACAAAAGTTTGTCCAATAAAGTACTATATATATAACAATTTCAAATTTTGTATTTAAAATTGAAAGAAAAAAACACTTAAATTTTAGATAGTGCTTCTATCATTACCCCCAATTTATTTTGAAAATTGAAAGTGCTATATAATATATATATATATATATATATTAAGTCTTTAATAATTTCACACAGTTCCAATGATGGGACCTATTTCATAGTCAAATAATTCTGAAGAGCCAGAATAAATATCCAAACAAGATGTCACCTTCCTTCATGTGCCTATTATTCCTTTTCATAATGCATACGCATATATTATATAATTATTATTTTATTTTTTTTTTTTGGACAATGTCCCATTGATGGAACAAATATCTAGCTAAAACGTGCTTCCTTTCTTCTATATGGGACCCTATTTATTCTTTTATTCTTTTTTTTTTTTAACCTTTTTGATCGTATGCAGAAGCCTCTTTCAACCATCACAAAATGTGGTTCAAAGAAACATTGATTGGAAAGCAATGACAAACTTTTGTCCCGCACTCTCGCCATTATATCTATGGGGACAACCGACTTAAAAGCATATTTTTCATATTCTTTGAACCTATTTATGATTAAGGAAGTGATTGTTATACCTACATATGATATATGGAACGAAAACTACTTATTGATATTAATATATTATGTATTTTTGTAAATAATGAATAAATACCAATAATATTTAAATACGTAATAATGATAGTGAGTTTATATTTTCACATATTAAGATTTTATTAATACTTATTCACCATTTATCAAAACATGTGATATGGAAATATCGTTAAAACCTTTCTTGCAACATTTTGAGTGATCATAAAATACAATTATATTTGAAATGATGGAGGATTTAAAATCATCTAAAACATTAAAACTAAAGTAAAAATTAACAAGAAGTACCTCCAAGTTATTATTTTGATAGTTTCTCCATTCTATGAAATGAATAGTGTTGTCATTTGAATTCTTACAATAAAGATTATTTGCCTTAGGCCTTAAAGAAATCCTGTGTCTATAATCATAAAACATGATTAATGGACATCAGGGGTTATTTGACATCATCATTTTGATGCTTATGTTAGTGTCCATAGAATTACAATAATGAAAGACCAAGAGAGTATATACATATAGGCATAAAATGTCTTATTTGTAGGGCTTGATCCTTGTGTTTTAGGGCTGCAAGTATATCGGGTCAACATTTCTAAAGGGGAATGGCACTTCCGTTATTCCCATAGAGTAAAAGATTCCACGATATTCCTTAAGAGCTTCCTAGGCGGACAATCAATATCCAAAATGGTCATGGCAAGATCGTAGGGAAGAGACCGAGGTCCCGACTCAACCTTTAGTAAGTTAGGCAAGGGTTGGAGCTGTGTCATACAAATGGATTATCCTCCAAGACTAGGACTTGGACTCGCCTAGACTAGCCATAGGCTGAAGTGTGTAAGCCCGTGGTCCATAATGGTCGGAATGGGTGTTGGGAGCTCACGGTTCAAAATTGATCATAGAACATTTTATGTATTCTCCCTTCCTTGATATTATTCTTGAATAATGAGCATTAATATTGTATCAAACATCTAAAGCGGAACAAAGCCTTTGGAAGTACTTGTCTTGGAAAATCGGTTTACAATACTTGTTTTAGTATTTGATTTTAGTCCAATGTTTAGAATGATCAAGTTTCGTAGAAATAACCCCAAAAAGATTATTCTACTGGTAGATTTTAGTGGTAGGCAGCTATTGGAAAAATGTTTGATAGCTGAGCGGCAAATTACAGTAGAAAAATACTATTAGAAAACAAAGAGAACGATTTCTTTCCCCTTAAAAATTGGATATTATTCTTAATACATTCTCCATAATCACTTCTTGATGGTTAACCACTATCATTAAACGCCAACCGTTACGCTTCCTTTTGACTACAATCCATATATGTTATCCACAAATTATCACAATGTCTTTAGAATACTATAGTAGTATTTAACAATTATAAAGTATAAAATTCTAGGAGACACCAAAAACGGATTGAAAAATATTTCACATACAAAAAACATCCTTAGTATGTCTAGTTGGTAATATTTAGAGATAATTACAAATGAACACCTTAAACTATTTGATAAAGCACACATAGATACTCCTAAGTTTTGAGAGTATGATTATAAGGTGACATAACTTTTCAAAATTTGCAAATTATTTTCCAATTGTCGCATGAATCCTCAAACCATCACTAAAAGTACTATTAATACCGATGGTCTCGATTGTATGTGCACATTTTATAAAAGTAACAAAAAGATAAATCCACATCTTGAAGTTTATATGATATTTCAGTATCTAATTAATAGTTGGAGGGATGTATTTACAATGTATCCTAATATTTAATTATTTATTACTCACGAATTAATTAGATTTAGTTTGGTTACTTATCGACTTAACAAGGAATTTCCGTACTACAGTAAGCAAAAGCTCGTACTCCAGGTTCAAGTTGTACTACACGAGGTATACATATACATATATATATATATATATATGGAATCAGATGAAGAAATGAAATCAACGAACCACTTTTTCACCGACTTTGTTTTAGATTTCCTCCATCAACATATACATTACTTATGTATATACTGCAGCAATACTTGTGATGAATTGGCTGTGGTGATGACACGAGCTGATGGTTCGACTTCGACCATTCGGCATGGAGCAGATATCCCCTCAAGACAATATTCCTCGGATACAACACTCAGCTTCGTTCGACAAACTTACGATCCATACTAATACGTTATGTGTATGGAGCGGTGAGCAAGTATTAACTATTAAATATCAACTATAGTTAATAATGCCTATAAATGTTACTGATGTTTATTTACATGAATCCAAACAGGTGGGTATTAATACCTAGAAAACACATTTACTATATATAGTATGGCTGCATGGTCTATATTAGGGTAAATTTTCACTCTCATATCTATGCTTTCATGCTTTGCTGACATTTTCGTTTTTAATATGCGTTTTTTTTTTTTTTTCCTATAGTGAAAGCAATGTGTTTTAATAAAACGTAGATAGATACCAATTACTATTTAGACAAATATCAATAGTAAATATATTTTTTTTTTTGGGAAAAGTATAAAAAAAATCTTTAACATTTCATGTTTTTACAAATCAATCCTTAACTTTTCATTTAATCCTTAATCTTTTTCATTTAGTCTAAAAAGTCCTTCTGTTAACTCTATTAAATTTTCCGTTATTGTATATACGTATCAGTAAATAATTGGTCTATATAAATATAAAAAAGTAATATTTACATGTACATACGAATCAATCCCTAACATTTAGCTATATATATAAATAAGTTCTCGACCTTTTTCATTTAGTTCATTTTAGTCCCCAACATGATCACACATAATGGAAAAATTAACGAAAAAACCTTTTTGTAAATTTATTAAAATAATGAGGGCTAAAATGGACTAAATGAAATATTAAAGATTGATTACAGATAAACATTAGGAACTTTTTTGTACTTATCCCTATTTTTTATATGTTAAATTTTATTTTTATTTATCTATTATTCATTAAAACACATAGCGTATTAATACCATTTAATCTTTTTAATTCTTAAAGTAAAAACTAGTGATATAAAATCGGAGAGATACAAGACGTACGAATTGCAAAGTGATAAAGGATAAGAGTAAAATGAAATCTACCATACCCTAGCTTTATTTTATAAGATGAAAAAAATAAAATTTCCTTTCTTCTACCTGTGCTAAAGGAAGTCGTGCAAAAGTTAAATTAATTCACAAGAAATTGAAAAGCAAAGAAACCAATAGTTGAACGCCGCAAGTGGCCGCATGAGCCAAATGACGTGACTTCGTCCTTAAGAAGGGAAGCCACCTAAAGTTGATGACTTAAAATTATAAATTCAAAATAAAATAGAAACTATACATTTGAAAAGGAAAAAAAAAAATAGAGAAGAAAGGACGGAGGTTTCAAATATTATAGGCTTTTAGGATGTTATGTCTCTTCGCTGATCAGGGATTTTAGATTTCATGTCTTAAGTTAATTTTAGAGGCTATAATACTGTAAATAATACCATCCTTGTATTTGTTTTGTGAATTCTTAAGCTTTTATAATTAAAATTAAGTATTTACATCTCAAATTTTCAAAAACAGTCTATGACTATTTTACTTTTAATTAACATAGTACAAAATTTATTATAAAGAAAGAATTCCCATTTTAATTTTAAGTAATTGATTATTATTACTAATGCTATTTTCCTTTTTTTATGTTATTTTAATCAATGGTAAAATAACCATATAAAGATATAAGCACATTTTTTAATATTAAGAGGATCGAAGAGTATAATTTTAAAGATGGAGAAGCTAAAAACACATAGAACGACAAAAGAAAAAAAAAAAGACATGGATTTACAATTAACGTATATTTCATTGCTTTCTTTTTTCTTGGGGTAGTTCATTTGCTTGATCATCAACGGAAAATATAATTTTTCGAAATTCATAAGGTCTTGAGAAATGAGTTATGAGTTTAATATATATATTTATGTGGTTTTTTAATTTTTTTTTTTTTAAATTACATTGAGAAAGAGGGATCTGAACCTACTATCACATAATTACAAGGACCTTCATGTGGTTTCTTAATTTTAATTAGCATATATACGCATTTAGTTATTTAGGAAGAGTAGGATTAGTATGTGTTGAGAAAGAATATTGATTTTATTAAGGATAGTGTTGACATTCAATTCTCGCTTGAACCCAGGTTCAACAAGTGAAGCCCATCACAAGACACACCCAGTAGGCACTCGAGCAAACAGCAGCCTCGTAAAGTCATGTCGCGACTCTCTCATAAGTCCGCGACCTCGTCCCAATGAAGAACACTAGCCAAAGGTGAACCACTTCCCCACATCGTGGGATGCTAGACAAGCCAAATGACAAATGTCCAAGTAGATCATCCCCAAACAACAAGCCAATGCAAGCCAACCATTTGTCCCATTCGACCATATACACAGTAGTTAGTCTCCACTCAATCAACATTTTGCCGTCCACCTTTTCACACCACCCACCACCTAAACGTCAATCCTACCATGCAACCTGTCAAGCAAAAGAAGCAATATATGACATCAAAATATTTGGCCGCAATCAAGGAGGAAGTATAGAAGCTGCTCCGCAGGGCTTCATTCGACATGAGAGGTGTCTTACTTAGCTGGCCAATACAATCAAGCAAATGAGAAATAGCACATGTGTGTCGACTACACCGATCTCAACAAAGCATGCCCAAAGGACTATTTCCCTTTACCGTGCATAGACCAGCTCGTCAACTCAACAGTAGGTCATGCACTTCTCAATTTCATAGATGCCTACTTCGAATACAACCAAATCCGAATGGCTCCCAAAGATAAAGTCCACACATCCTTTGTCACAGACTTCAGGACTTATTGTTACAAAGTCATGCCCTTTTACTTTAAGAATGCTGGAGCCACATATTAAAGGACAATGACCCATATATTCAAGCCACAAATAGGAAGGAACATCGAAGCCTACATCAACGATATGATCGCCAAGAGCAAAACTAAAAGAGGCCATATCGACGACCTTCAAGAAATCTTCCAAACCCTTTGATGGTTTCAAATGAAACTTAACCCCTGAAGCGCATCTTCAAGATCACTTCGAGCAAGTTTCTCGGTTTCATGATCACAAAACAAAGGATAGAGGCCAACCTTGATAAAATTATAGCAATCTAGGACTAATGAGTTATGAGTTTAATATATATATCTATATGGTTTTTTAGTATATATATTTATGTGATTTTTTAGTTCTTTTTTTTTATTACAATGAGAAAGGGAGATTCGAATCTACTATTGGAAGACTAATGTCTACGCCATGAGATTACAAGGACCTTCACATGATTTCTTAATTTTAATTGACATATATACGCACTTAGTTATTTAGGAAGATTAGGATTAGTATGCGTTGAGAAAGAATATTGATTTTATTAAGTATACATATTGAGTTCCACCTAATAAAATCATGAATATGGCAAGTCTAAGGTTTGCTCAGTCTCATCAAGCCATTTAGGTCAGAGAGATAAGTTTTGTTGTAATGTGTTGAGAAAGAATATTGATTTTATTAAGGATATTTTGGAAGTTGTTTTATTATTATTATTATTATTATTATTTAAAATTTGTTTTTGTCATAGTGCATTGACACACGCTTTTTTTTTTTTTTTCGAATTGAGAAAGCATGCATTAAATATTAGCGCAATTTAAGTGTCTAACATTATGGATGGAAAAATATGATTTGAGAATTGAACCGAAAGCTAACTGCACGCTTCAGCGTACTATCCCTTTTTACACCAAACCATATATTGTGGTTTGAGATGTTAAACCAAATTGCTTTAAAATGATTTGATTAAGGTTAGATTTCGATTTCGATTATACTTACTTTTTATATTTTTTTTTAGTTAGTTATGTTTTGGTATATATATATATATATATATATATATTATCTTTAAAGGCATTACTTTTTACTTCTCAATCATATTCAATTATAAAAATGCAAGCAATCACCATTTGGTAAATGGTTATATTATAAAAATGCAAGCAATCACCATTTGGTAAATGGTTATATTACAAGAAAATTATTTGATATATCATGCTTTTGTTCCATTCAATTTTGGTCCAATTTGATTTACTATTGGGTTCGGTTCACCAAACGCCTCTACAAGGTGTGGTCCTTAATCTGTTTGGTCAGTCGACTAGTCATTTTTGTTCCACGATGTTTTATTGGGGTTCTTCTTCCTCTGCATGCACAAATGTTGGACATAATTTATTTACGTTTAGTCAGGAACAAGAGAGATCCAGGTGGTACAAACAATATGGAGAGAAAATTCCCTATTTAGTAATTACTAAATGAAGGAAAATATTTGCCTCTCGTGTTTCGTTTTTGTTTCTCTTAAAAATTAAACAGAATTTGAGGGAAATTATCTAAAAATAAATAGTTTTGAAGTATGAAAATATCATAACATCGATAGCTAGTTAATTAAAGTGAAGTGCTGGTTTGGAGATTTCTTAATTCAAATCAAAAATAAAATTTTTTAAATGAAACCAAATCAAGGTTCGTTTCTAGACTAATTGTTTAAAAAAAAAAAAAAAAAAAAAAAAAAACAGAAAAAGCGGCTTTAGCTTTTGTTTCTACTAGTAAGAAAAACTTGACATATTGATTTTTAATTGATTTCTACAAATTGAAAAGCTATATTTATATGTAGGGTCCCACGTATGAATCATTAAGTAGAAGTATTATATTTTTGTATTGTGCTTGGTGGCTAAACTTATATCTTGGAACCAAGAAATAAAGGGACTAAGATCTGATTTCGTTTTATTTGGTTTTCATTTTTCAGTATATACTCCTATTTGATCCTGATAGATAGAGAAAACATTAGAGTTATTAACAAGTTGAGCCATTATAATTCAAATTGAGATAATAAAGTGTTTGAGTTTAGATTCGAGGTTATTTAAAATGTGAAGGCTTCGTCTCAAAATTTAAAATTTTAAGTTAAAACTCGACTTAAAGTAGCTTTCAATAAAATTGAGTTTAACTTGATTAAATTCGATTAAGTTCAAACTTCATATAAAACTAGGGAAAAAAAAATCCACATTCAATACTGTACACATCAAATGTCGTATAAAAATATCGTATGTCCCATTATTTTTATATTATATTATCAAATTCTTCTTATACTATACAATTTTGCTAATCAAACATTAAGTTTTTTATACATCATAAAGTGATATAATATATTTTATAAGTGTGATAAGTTTATTTTCTAAACCATTTTAAAGTGTCATATCATATTGTTCCATTAACGGTAACCTATTTCATAATAAAATGATTCTGAAGAGCCAGAACAAACAGGCTGCCATCTTCCTCCAAAAGCTATTTCACTTGTGACGTAAAGGGACACTAAAGTCGAAATCATAATGGAGGTCCCTGTGCCCATTATTCCCATGCATCATTATTTTTCTTGACTATGGGCCCTCTTTCTTTAAAAAAAAAATAAAAAAATTACCCTTTTTTCCGCCTTTATATCTATAGGGACAATCAACATAATCTCACAAATTGGTTCCTCATGTTATATGCAATATTTCGAATCACCATTTATTTACCTCTACTTTTTATATGATTAAAAAAGATATGTGAGGTATTACATGCCAAATATATGTACATGTAATATATAAATATTAATAAAATTTTAATACATATGGTGGTGGAGTGACTAATTTTTCAAACAACTAATATTAATATTTTTTATATTACATATATTGAAATTATATTGGTATTTGTTATTGGGCATTGCTAAATAACCTAAGGCCCAAGATTTGGAATTTATGACAGATGAGGATCGCGTATAGGCCCGACCAACATAACCAAGCAATCACCACCCGAATGGCAGATTGCCAACCCGACCAAGATGATTAAGACCCTAGCCAACCCAGGGCTAACCACCTTGTCACCATCCTAGCCAGCCCTTCCCGAATGGATGCCCTTACCCTGAGCCTAGCTCGGGATTAGCAAACCATAAGCTACCACGACCATAAAGCCAACATGGCAATAAGCTCTAAGTAAGCATGCGACCTTTAGGGAATGACTCCTCAATGAGTACTTCTTGTCTATTCAATACAACATTCACATCGCATTTAATAAGATATGACAACTAGCAACTCATCCCATACCTATGAGGATGGCTTAACTATACAACGTCGTACAATAGTGAGAAGGATGAGACAATCACAAGACCGAAGAGTAATCATTTCCTCCATCAATGTTAGGAAATCTTGTCAACTCCCCCTATCCTATAAATATATTCCTTTGAGTTCCTAAAAAGTAAGTCTACAATCTAAGCCCAAAACAAAAAGAACAACCACCCCACTCCTACCACACCACCCCACCCACCCCCAACCCAATAGTAGTCACGCTGTACAATCCCTAATATAGTGACTTACTCTTTTGTCTTGTAAGACACTCCCTTAACGACCCAAGCCTCATTGACTAAGCTCCTACCAACCCCAAAATGCCTAAAAGCTCTATTAATAAAAGATCTAAGGCAATAGTATTTATATACTATGTGTGTATAATATGATGTGTGATATTTCATAAAATGTGACCAGTTCTCCCGTATTCATATCATTGAGCATTTAATTAATTAGATGAGTCCTCAATCCTACAAAATAAGTGTTTTCTTGTTCTCTTTAATGTTTTATAATGTTGAGCATTCAATATATCATATTAGAGTCAAATAAAGCTTTCAGGTGTACTTGATTCAACAAATCGTTATACAAAGTTGGTTTAATATTTGATTTAGTTCAATGTTTATAATGTTTAAGCGTTGTCAAAATAATATCAAGGAATCCTATAATTATTGGCTTTTAGCGGTACTTGTTAGTAAAGGGGAAAAAATGATTCAATGGGTATGTATCCACCTTGTTTATATATGATATGGATAATAATAACTATCAATATTTGATAGTCATGGCAAAGTCGAGTAGAAAAATGTTGACCAAAGATGGAGAAAATAATTAATTTCCTCTCTTTTCAAGAATGAAAAGTATTTCACTCGTTAAGATCCTTGTAACCTAATAGCATATATACTAATCTTCCAATAGAATCAATCAAGTTTGAATCACTTATCCCTTATTGTACTCATCAAGGAAAAACAAAGTATCTTCCTCATCATCCACCAATATTTATTCTTAGTAGTTAGCTGCTCTCATTAGCTACCTATCTTTATAGTTGCCTCTTCTTATTGTCAACTGTTAAGGGCTAATTTTACATTAAGCTAAGCCCACTATCAATTCATTATTTATTTAGGCTTCACTCTTTAGGCTAAGTGATGGGGTCCATCAAGTCCAGTTCCTAATTAGGATGATTTAGAGAAATTTGGCTTAGCAAGCTCAAAATAGAGATCGTTAGACCAATTTATCCGTTCTCAACCTCTCTCAAGTAAACTTACACACTTAACAAGGCAGGCTACTAGCCTTAGGCTAATAGTAAGCTCATCAAAATAACCTTGAATGAGCAAGTTTAATCTCGGTCGTTGATTGTCAATATAGTCTGATAGTTGCTATCAAACCCAAGAGTCTATAAATACCCGGCAATGCCTTTTTCAATAATCACTTCATAAGCTCTAGAGATCAAAGAACTAGCACTATCTTATGATTCTTTGCTAAGAATAGCGAAGTTAATGCTTTATAGCTCCCTTACCTATCACAAGTGTACTTAAGCTACTAAAACTACTTATTTCTCTTCCTAACCATTTTTCTCCAAGTTCTCCTTATAAGTCCGATTCACATGTTACTCCTCTGAGGTCACACGCAACACAACTTTCACGTAGCTTTCATGTGACAATACTATTTAAAACCCTACACTTACATCTATTTACCGAAACCCCGAGTTATCAAGATATTTTGAGAATACTATTGTAATATTTAAGAATCATAAAGTTTAAAACTCTAGCATTCCTAACAAGTATACGAAAAACATTTCTGTACAAAACAACACAAGTTTAGTGTATATAATTAGTAATAGATAATTAACAAAGAATCATAATGTTCAGTATAGAGTAGATATTTCTTTTTAACACTATCCATGTCCATTGACAACCCATAATCATATCCTATGATAGATGTAAATTTACACTTTATTTTATTCCCATAAATAACCTATTTAAATTCATTTAATTTTATCCATGGTATTATTTCAATGTATCTTTATATTTCATTTATAGGATAAAAAAGGTCGATTAGGTTAAAAAAAATTTTTCTTTGATAGTGGAAGAAGTTTTCAAGGCTATAAATAGATTGAATTAGGATGAAACAATGTTGAATATGAACTTAACTCAAAATTTTAAAGTTTAAATTTAACAAGAATCAATGGAGATCAGTATTTTGAGTTCAGACTTGATCCAAAATGGCATTCAATGAGTTTGACCTCGTATCGATTGAGTTTATTTAGGCTTGATTTTCTAGATATAAAGCCATGGTTGATTTGATATGCAGTAGTGAACAAAATGCTTTCCATCATAACAGAGAAGCTAAACGTATCAGTAAGGAAGGAAAAATGATCAATCTATTACAAATGTACTATAAAAACCTATTTATACTACCAGTGACCAACTTAGCTATTAGAATAACTAATTCTAACTAACTCTAGTGTACAATATAGCACATATTGATAATTACAGTATTTACACCCCCCTCCCCTGCGATGTAGGTTAAGTGAGAAAATCAGTAAGTTGCATGAGAGAAGGTACATAAACAATTCGAAGAAAGCCCTTATCAACTTAATCATGAGTGAAGCAAACATCAATAATAATGTGTTTTGCACAATTGTGCAAACAAGGATGATCGGCCAAAAGTTAAGCTAACTTATTGTCATAATACAAACTAACAAAAGCAATAAATGGAACACAAAGGTTAGGAAGAATATAGGAAACCCAAAGAAATTCTTTAGTGGTGGAGGCCATGCTTCAATATTCAACCTCAGTGGAGGAAGTGGCTATTGTATCTTGTTTCTTAGTTTTCCAGGAAATGAGCGATTTCCCAAGCAAAGTGCAATACCCTGTAACTAATCGCCTATCTAAAGAACAGTTACTTAGTCAAAATCCGAGTAACCAACAAGAGCAAATTGATTATCGGTAGGATAAAAGAGACCAACATTAAAGGATCCTTTGTGATACTTCAATACGTGAAACACTACACATAAATGTCTAATGCAAGGTTTGCTTAAGAACTTAGACAATGGATAGCAAAAGATATATCCACATGAGTTAAGGTAAGACATAAAAGCAGGCCTACAATACACCTATATAAGGAAGGATCATCCAAAGGTTGTCCTGCATCAACAGTTAACTTTAAACCAAAAGGAAAAGGAGTCTTCACTAGTTTAGCAACAGAAAGCCCACAATCAACCAACATATCAAGAATGTATTTGAGCTGATGCAAAAGAATACCTTTAGAAGTACAACATATCTATAACCCAAGGAAAAACTTAGTTAAACCAAGGTCTTTAATTGTAAACTTATGATGCAAGTGATCTTTCAAAGGTGTAGTAGGCTGGGGATTAGTGCCTATAATTAACATGTCGTCGACATATAACAGAGCAACAAGAAATCCATCATCCGCTGATCTAATAAACAAAGAAAAATCATGCTACGACTAACGAAAGCCACATTGTAACAGAAGTTTAGAAATCTCCAAGTTCCACTATCGAGAAGTTGTTTAAGACTGTACAAAGATCTAACAAGCTTACAAACTTGTCTTGGCTTTGCTTCATGATAGCCTTAAGGAGGATACATACAAGGCTCCTCATCCAAATGTCCATGAAGAAACGCATTGTTAATATCAACTTGATGGAGAGGCCAATCCTAAATGGTAGCAATAACAAGTAAAATATGAACAGATCCTAAATTTGCAATAAGGGAGAAAGTACTATGATAGTCTTCCCCTTTAACTTGAGTGTAACCCTTTACAACAAGGTAAGCTTTATATTGATCAACACTTTCATTAGGTTTATATTTGATTTTATGAACCCATTTACACCCAATAGCTTGTTGTCCCTATGGCAAAGTGGTCAATTCCCAAGTATTGTTATCTTTAAGGGCCTTCAACTCCCTATTCATAGCTTCCACCTACAAATCATCTTGTGAAGCTTATGAATAAGAAATTGGCGCCTTGGTCATAAATACATTGACCAAAAAACTCATATGACCAGTTGAACAAGAGTTGTTAGCAGCAAGGACAGACAAAGGATGAGGAACACACAATTGATCAGAACAAACAGCAAGAGTAGAAGCATCAGGTGATAGACTAGAAGGAAACACATTATTAATAGTATGAACATATTCTTGGAGCCATCTAGGTGGATGTGTGATTCTTGTGGAACGTCTCTTAGCAGCAAGAAAATGAAAAAGAGCAACGGTAAAATCATGGGAGGTTAGAAGTGAAGGAGAGCCATAGCATGGACTATGGTTTGTTTCAAAAGAAACATATGGCAAAGAAGAATGGACAACAACTGGTGAATTTACATCACAATCCTTAAAAGGAAACTTGTCTTCAAAGAGCACCACATTCGGACTAACCACTATCTTTTTTGCTTTTAAATCAAATACTTCATATGCCTTTTTATGTAGAACCATACCCAAGAAAAACACACTTGATCCCCTTAAGATCAAACTTATCACAATGTGAAGCCATGGTTGATCTAATATATAATGGTGAACAAAATGCTTTCCATGATAACAGAGAAGCTAAACATATCAATAACGAAGGAAAAATAATTAGTCTATTATAATTGTACTATAAAAGCCTATTTATACTACTAGTGACCAACCTAACTGTTAGAATAACTAATTCTAAGTAACTCTAGTGTACAATATTGCACATGTTGATTATTACAATATTTACACTAGAAATCAAATTTTATTTTTTAATTAAAATAATATTGATATCCGAATTTACAAACTAGTTAAATATCATGAAACTCGAGTTATAACTCTTAACCTCCTTGAATAGTTTCAATTCGAGCTAGACCCAAACTGTTATTTGGAGTAAATAACAAGTTGTATTCAAGTAGTTTGCAAGTAAATTTGGCACCTTCATACTCCTAATTATGCATAGTGATTTTAAAATTTGATTGCATTTGATATTTGATTTAGGTATTACCTTCAAATAGAATGGAGATTGAGAATCAATTTTCAATTGAGAAAATACGACATTTTTTTTTATAGATATTACTTTCAAATGGCCATAAGCCTCTTGTGATGCAAAAATTGAATTGCATTCGAGGATGCTGCTATAGCCATATTATTAACTATTTGGAATTATAAAACCTTTAAGCACGTGATATATATAATATGATATAAATATCCTATTTCCTGTGTTTGTCTTGTATCTTCCGACGGTTTCATTGCAATACTATATATATGATGTGAATTATTTTAAACATAATATATATAAGAGAGCGTCGAAGTTAATGATTAGGATAACGTGCTTTAAATTTCATTATAATGATTAAGTAATGCGCATTGCATTTTAAGCCTTGTCTTGTAATCTGCTTCTGAACGAGACTGTTTAATATGATTTGAGATACTGAATCGAATCACTTTAAAATAATTTGATTTGGTTTGGTTTGGTTGCAATTTGAATTCCATTTGTTTATTTTTAATTTTACCATCTTTTTTTACCGTTGTATCTTAAAATATCTAGTCTTTTTTTAATAAATAATATATCTGATCTTTAAATGTACTTAAATTGGCTTTTTTACTTATTATTGATAAATACAAGCAATCACCATTTGTAAAATAACCATATTATATGGAAATGGATATGCTAAGGCACAAGGGCTTTTACTCAGCTGAATCCATTGCTATAACATCTTTGGTTGACTTTATTAGAGTAGAATAGGTTTATTATTCCTCCTTACGGGAATATTATTGTGCTTGGTTTACAGAATAGCTATTCCACGGAAATCATAATCCTGCCAAGTAAAAGCGTGCAATTCTTTCTTCAAATACAAGAAATAGCTATTATTTTAATTGCAATCCTAAGGTACGAATATATGTATTTTTAAATATATCTCTAATGTATTATTAATATAATTTGCAACAAAATAAAATAATAACTATTACTATTATATACTCCTCCATTACATTTCTACCTTATTCCATTACGTCAACAAAATGTACCATGAGTCCAAAGCTTTTAGGGTTATGATAATTTGGATTTAATGATAATGAATGAGATAAATTAATCAAAACAAAATCAATAATATAAAATATCCAATGGAGATGCACACAGAGAGTTAGAAATTATTTTTCATGTAGTTCAATTTGATTTGATTTAAAGAAATATGATTTATATAAAGTACCAAATTGAACTGTTTTGAACAGTTGAGGGATCAACTTGGATCATGAATTGAACAACAATTTAAAAAATAATCATATTGTCTGACTCTATTTGGTCCAAATTGATTTGCTTTTTCAGTCGCTTCACTAGTCATCTTTGCTCGAGAGTGGTTTTCTCTGCCCCACTTTCACTCTGTATCAATAATAATTAAACCAACTTATCACATTTTAATCAAACTTAGCTCCTTTCTAATTCAATGTAAACAAATTGTCAAAATCTTATTGTTATATTATGATGCTCGTGTACATGTATATGTCGACAAAGACAATAAAATCAGGGATAAGAAACTATAACCTACTAATTTAATATAAACATGTTGTCAAACTTTTGGCATTTTTACTTTAAAAACAAAATTTGTATCTGAAGCTTAAATTTACTAAATAACATACTCAATCAAACTTTTACTTCTCAAATTTTAAAACCAAAATTTAAAATATCGGTTTGAAGCCATCTTTATATTAGAAAAGATTCAATATTTTATCTAGATATGACCTTCAAATGGATAAGCTTCTTTGTGATGCAAAAATGTCTTGCAAACATTAAATTGGATTTAGGAGTACAATTGGGACAGATTTGAGACGGATTTTATGAAACTCCAAACCTATCCCTATAAAATCTGATATTTCCTAAAATCTTATAAAAGTCTTATAAGATTTTATCTCATATTCTTAAAACTCAACTCTATAGGATCAGAACCTTTTAATAATAGGTTTATATAGGATTCAAAGGATCTTATAAAGGTAGATTTTTATAAGATTCAAATGAGATCAAAGAAAGAGCATAATAGATAAAGTAAAAGAAAGTTAAGTAAGATTAGGATTATATATATTGACTTACACATAATAAAAATTAAGAATAACATGTGTTATATAATGTGAAACATATATAAAATATACATGATGCATAAGTTAAAAATAAATATTTTTACTAATATACTTTTTTTTTTTACCTAGTCGGGTTTCTTATTGGGTTTTTTTAAAATCTCAAAATCGGATCCTAAACCCTATAAGTTAATACCTTACAGGGTTTTTATCAAGTTCGAAAGATTGGATACTCTTTAACTATCCATTCGGCTGCATCCCTAATTGAATTGTGATGCAAAAATTGGATTGCTTTGGAAGATACTGCCGTAGTACTAAATACCTAGTTCCAATTATAAAACCATTAAGCACGTGATATATATGATATATTATAAAATAAATATCCTATTTCCTGTATTTGTCTTGCTCTCGCATATATATGTGGTAAATTATAAACATAAATATTTTGGAACTTTATAGTTTATGGTGTTGCAGCCCTTGCAGCTGGTGGAAAGGCACTGAATTCAGCATGAAGACACCAGTACTAGTACTGATATTGACTTCACATCCAAATGGGAGACAAATGAAGAGTCAACTCTGTTCAACTCGACAAGGAAACTGGGAAAGAATATATCCATATATATGTGTACGTATATGAAAATGTATGTATATATACCTATTCTAAGTTAATGACTAAGAAAATGTGCTTTAAATTTCAACACAACCTAAGTGTATAGCGTTAGGGACAAGGAATAATGTGAATCGAAGGACCTACATTGCATTTTAAGCTTCCACTTGTAATCAATTTCAAACCTGACAATTTAACATAACTCGAGGTGCTAAATTGAATCACTTTAAAATGATTTAATTCGATTTGATTGTGGTTTGAATTGCATTCATTTTTTTATAATTTTTTTTTTATTTTACCTTTTCCATAGTTATATTTTGACATATCTAATCTTTTTATAATAAAAAATGATATATCTAATCTTTATATGCACTTAAGTTGACTTTTTACTTACTATTCAAGCAATCACCATTTAGTAAAAGACTATATTATGTGGAACTGGATGTGCTAAGGCACAAGGGTTTTTGCATGCTCAATCCATTGCTATATATATATATTGCTCATAGTTGCTATAATATGTTTGGTTGACTTAATAAGAATATAATAGAATAACTATTCCTCCTTACAAAAATGATTATATTTGGTTTATAAAATAGTTATTCCACGTAAATCTTATTTCTACCAAATAAGGAACTACAATTCCTTAAATACGCTCTTAGTTATTTAGAAAGAAAAGGATTAGTATGTCTTGAGAAGGAATATTGATTTTATTAAAAAATTCATATCTAATAGAAATTGAATTTTGATTTTACATTTGAAATTTAAATTTTACTAAATATCATATCTAATCAAACTTTTATTTATTAAATTCAATATCCGAAATTTGAAGTATCAGCCATTTCAGATTGAGAAAATCTGATATTTTGTCTACATATGATTTTCAAATAGATAAGCTTCTTGTGATGCAAAAATGGCTTGCAAACATTAAATTGGATTGGATTCGAAGATACTGCCATGCTGATGCCTGTTTCCAATTTTAGAAAACTTTGAAAACGTGGTATAATATAATGTGGTATCCTATTTCCTTTGTTGTGGTTTGTATCTACCAAGGAGTTACATCAATATACATGTCATTCGGTGAATTATTCTGAACATCTTGGAACTTTGCGGCTGCAGCCTTGCAGAAAAGACACCGTAGTTGGTGCATGGACACCAGTGCGGCGTTTGGCTATTGACTTCATGTCCAATTGGGAATCTCAGGGGATCTGCCAAAAAGGGCATTCGATTTAAGATTAGAATTGTATTTTACGGTCCTCTTTCCATCCAAACAACTTTAAATAGTTCGACGAGCTAAACTGAAAGCTTTAAAATAATTCGATTCAATTGGATTTCGATTTAAACTGTACTTATTCCCTTGGTTTTTTCCTTTGTGTTTTACTATCTCTTTTATAGTTATATTTTAATATACTTTATGTTTATTTGAACTTACATAGACATTTCACTTTGCAATCATGCTCAATTTATAAGAAAATACAAGCAAAGCAATCATGCTTTCGATAAGTAGCTATATATTATAAGATATAAATGTTAGAAGTTTTAAGATTACAATAATTTATGTCAATGGTGACGAAGTAGAATACAGTAATTATTAATAAAATGAATTATAGTCTTTTGAAATTCCCTCTATTTTCTCTTTATCTTAGTAGCAAACAAATTTTAGTAAGACCAAGAATTTATTTCCTCACCAATTCCATTCTCCCGATTTTCCATTAACCAAATAGTGAAAAATAAATTAAATCCCTCTTAAATTCATTCCATCCTATTCTTTCTTCTCTCGATTGCAAGCACAATATGGGGACAAATATTTTTTTATTTTCAATCGATGCCCTTTTTTTTTTTTTTTGGCTTACAGAAATGCAACGAAGGAATTTGTGAAAGCATGTGCAAGTGTAGACATGACCTGTAATTAGCTACAAGTAAAATTTCAATAATATTTAATTATAAGGATGTTGACGGGCAATACAAGGCCGAATGGCCATATAGGCTTAGCTCCAATTTAAAAATTGCCAAAGCCCACTCGCACTGGGCTTATTGGGCCGCTTTACCTCAACGGAGCCCAACTCCAGGTCCCCATTGTAAATTAAATACCCGTGAAACATGTATGAAATATTAATTAAATCTTTAGAAGTCATTCTCGAACCTTCAAGTAGGGTATACCCAAATAAATGAGTCAAAGCTGCTGGAGCACTAATTAGCTACTTGAGTAGTTGAGTCAAGCTCCATATATACTAAGTTGGATTTTAGCATAGTCAAGCTTAAATCAAACTATTTGAGTAATATATGAGAGTTCAAAAAGTTAATCCGATCAAACACAAAAAGTTAATTGAGTTAAGCTCAAATTTTATAATATTTAACTCAATTTATTTTCAAGAAAAGTGTAAATATTAGTCGATCTATCACCAAGTTTGAATATTATTATTATTATCATTCGAAGGAGATTTGGGAAATCAGTAAGAAATGCAAAGGTTGTTTAAAGTCAACCAACCAATAAAAGAGAGTCGATTAATTTAGTTCTAATTCTTTTGACAAGTGATGAAGGAATCTAATTCGTACTTTCATATTCGACCAGTCACTTTTAGCTTTATAATAATCCATACCAATATAGCTGATAGGAGGTAGATTGGCTAGCCTCAGTTCAATAGAACATGGGTCTCCAAAATCCAATGCTGTGGGTCCAAATCCTATAGAGCATGATTTCGATCTTGGTTAGGTTAGACTAAAAATTACATTAAAATAATTTAACCATAATTTAAATTTAACCTCTTAGATGAATCAAGTTCAAACGAACTTGATTAAATCGAGTTTAAGTTTATCGAGTGTCACTTGAGTAGAAAATTCTAAGTCTAATACTAAAATCGTAACAAGGTCAAGGTCTACCACCTAATTTTTACAAATTATTAAACAACTTCTTTACTAATATCCAACCAAAAAACAACCATGAACGAGCCTTCCAGATATATTTTAATGGCAGCATTAAAAACTTGCAAACTATATAAATACAGGGAACAATTACACAAGTTTGGATTTATTTATTGACCTAGATAATATTATTTATAATAATAAAAACGAAAACTTCTTGATAATTGCTATCTCTAATATTAACATTAGATATTTATCAAGTTAACAAAATTTATTCGGATTTATCAAATAAACACCATAAACATGCGTAGCAGAACATTATGAATTAATATATCGTAAAGAAGAGAAAGAAACAAGGTTACTCAACTAACACGAAATTAGGGTTTCAAATCCCCAACAACTGAAACATGAAAAACTTAACTTAACCATATTTATAAAAAAAAAAAAAAAAGGGTTCTATGAATAAATTACTGCTATCTGTAGGTAATTAGAAATTATATATAATTATAGATAATAAATTATGTGCTCTTACTGATGTAGCTGGCTTAGCTTAGATATCATGAATGGCTAGAATTAATTTTCCAGATAAGAAGTCTAATAATAAGTAGTTTCAAAATTTGAAGATCACTTCTGTGTGTATGTATGTATATATATATGTGTGTGTGTACATATATTATATATGTATGTATGAATGTATGTATACCGAAAATCATGAAAATATCAAAAATGTCTTCCATTTTTACCGAAAATGCAAATATTGATCTACAAGCATTAATTGCGTATAAAAACACATCATAAATACATAAAGTGAAAGATAGAAGTCGGCGGCCGTCAAGGATATTTCCTGCCGAGAACACTGATAAGAGAATTACTCGATAGATATCCCAATCCAGCATCTATCCAACTAATAGTTGCTACAATCCACTCTCCATGCTCTATTCGAATGGTGGATTTGGACCTTTTTAACAGTTTTTTCTTTCAAAGAAGGTATCAAATATGCAAAGACGTGGTTGCTCTTTTTTCTTTTTTTTCCTTTATATTATAATACAATAATTTATATCAAAAGAACAAGGATAAAATGCAGCCAATTACGTTATCTTCTTGAAGTTAGTTAGCTACCTCTTGTTTTGTTCTAGGATTCTTCCTATTCGTGGCAAGAGAAAACCTTATACCATAAAGAAAATTACCAATAAGAAGCTAGTGTGTTGTCCACTGACACAACATTTAGATTGCGTTTGATTATATAATTTTTATAATATTAGACTAAACAAAAATTTTATCTCATATTTACTTAATAATTTGCTTAGTAACTAAACAAAAAAATTGAGTTGATAAACTAAATAAAATATTTAAATTTTATCACATTTATACTTGGGTACAAAAATAAAATTTACTTAACAAAAATAAAATCATTTTATACTCTCAAAAATACCTACAAATAATTAAGTAAGAATGGGTAAAAATGATTGTTTAGTCTAATATTNGGACTATATCTAATAATACATGATCCAAACCTGCATTAGATTGCGTTTGGCCAAGATATATAAGAATGCAACTTTGCAGAGTGTATGACTGGATGGAGGGTAGGCGTAGGCAGACAAACAGTGAAAAGCAACAGGTCAGCTCCTTCTTTCAGCTCGACTGTAGATTGGGTTGGTTGCTTGAGGTATGCTGGTATCCGGAGTGTTTTCGTATACTCTCTCTTGTAATAGATTACAGTAATTGCATAAATCTTTTCCATCTCTTGATGGTTATATTCTCTTTCTTTTTCGATAAAATTATTTCTTTACCCTCACAAACAAGGTAAGTGGGGTTGTTTCTTGTTCAAGGTTTGTGAAGGTATACAGTTTTACTAGCATTGTGAAACTTTGAAAAGAAAGATGGGGGTAAGGTAAATGTTGTGTTAGTAGACATAAACATTGATAAACAAAAACACAACATTTACCTTACTCCAATCTTAAGTAAATTAAGAATATTTTTATTAAATATTACAAAAATTTATCTATTTTATAATATAAATAATTAATATTTTAATATAAATCTCGAGTTTAAAATTTTACAAACTAAATATGATACAATAAGCTTATATTGCACGGTCATCCTGATACTTATATTATCCAATTTTTTTTATCCAATTCAATTCTTATAACCGAACGCTATTTTATAAAATTAATTACTATTTGTTTATCAATGTTTATGTCTACTAACACAACATTTACCTTACCCCCATCTTTCTTTTCAAAGTTTCACAATGCTAGTAAAACTGTATACCTTCACAAACCTTGAACAAGAAACAACCCCACTTACCTTGTTTGTGAGGGTAAAGAAATAATTTTATCGAAAAAGAAAGAGAATATAACCATCAAGAGATGGAAAAGATTTATGCAATTACTGTAATCTATTACAAGAGAGAGTATACGAAAACACTCCGGATACCAGCATACCTCAAGCAACCAACCCAATCTACAGTCGAGCTGAAAGAAGGAGCTGACCTGTTGCTTTTCACTGTTTGTCTGCCTACGCCTACCCTCCATCCAGTCATACACTCTGCAAAGTTGCATTCTTATATATCTTGGCCAAACGCAATCTAATGCAGGTTTGGATCATGTATTATTAGATATAGTCCTGGCTTCTGTCTTGTATTTTTTATGTTAGAAGATTTTCTAAAATAAGAAAAGACACATCACCATTTTCACCACTGCATTTTACCCGTAATATTATAAATGTAGACGCAACAACTGCACGCATTAATAAGTACAATTATTTCTGTTCAACCCTTCGGTCCTTCGTACTCTTGATCATTTTTCAGCATCTTAAACATGCATATGAAGTGAATGCTGAACCATGAAGGTCTAAGACCACATGGACAATTTGAAAGAAATCATCTATTGCCATGTTAATTAGCCTTGTGTTCGGATAACAAACTTCGGCCATCGTTGCCAATAAATAAAAGTTCAACGATCAAGAATCCAAAAAGATTATATATATATATATATATCTAGACATCAAAAACCACTTCCGTTATTTATAAAAAAAGGAAATTTTCTCAAACCACTTCTGTTCATGAGTAGAATAACTGAAAATACTTACTATACTTTGCCATTTAAAACTTTTATTTTTATTTTCCCCCCTTTTTGGGGATAAATTTCGGGACTCAACCCTCAAATAAGTCGGCGATGGAATTGAAGAATAGACAAAGCAGCTGACCAAAGGCAAACCAAACGTCGATTACAGTTTGAAAATATTTTACTAGTGTTACAATCAGTACAAAGTCGAGATGGGAACTCTCATATAATAATGCAAGTCACACATACTACAGTACAGCATTCAACTATAATAGAATTTACAAATACTTATATTGAGGATTGCATTGGCTGCTTCCTTCTTACACTATAAGGTAATAGAACACTGGTTTGTTTTATAGATGCATGACTAACCAGAAGAAGAGATCTGCAGCAGTACTTGCTTTAAGAACAATTCGTGTCATAACTTGCAAGTCCAATCAACTCGGGACCTTCCAATCGTGGGTTATTCTCAAAGCTACACAACAAAGGAGAGAATAAATCCCCAAGTCCAAAGGGGATTTATTAGAACAAAAATAAAACCAAGGAACCAGAATGAAAATTCACAAAAATTGATCCACGAATGCCCAGCAAAACAAAAAATAATAATAATAATAATGATGATGATGATGATGTGTTAAACACAATTGTAAACGATGACATTTTCTATTGAATTTTACTGAAGTTCTAAATTTTCATGTTGAATACCCATGCCTCTGTCTGTTCATTCTTATGAATTGGAATCACAATATTTTCAATCCTTAATCATCCAAATCTACAGTCAGAGAAGAAGAAAACTAATGAAAGGTTGAAATCCAATAAGCAAAAATTCATCTAACCACATTGCCATATGTATTCCCCTCTTTTCATGAGATTCAGTATTTTCAATCCATATCAAATGGCTGAAGAGACACAGCTATCATTTGCTGCTCGAGCAATCATAAACCGTAAGTGAAGCAAGCATGAGCGGAATGCCAAATCATGCCTAGCAATCAGCCAATCACTAAAGCTTACCATCACAAGCCACTGAAATTCATACATTCTAAGATTTACCGCAATAAAGACATCGACCTAATGCAAAATAAGATGCCAAAAAGAGGAGAGCTTGGGAAAAGGATCTAGCTATGCAAAGCGCAAATGTCAAACGAGCTTGTATGAGAAAAGGAAATACTTGTTCAATGGAATGTGTTCAAAAGGTCCCAAGGTAGGAATTGTTCCACAAAGATTGTTGTTTGAAACATCCCTGAGAATGATATAACATGTTAGCAGCTGCCTAACTGAATGATAGAAGAGGATGTTATTAAACCGTTAGAAGAGGAAAAAGCAAACCAAGGCTTGTACTTACACAACTTTGAGAGTAGAAATGCCAACAAGCTCCCGTGGGATTGGTCCAGTCAACTTGTTATCATTTAACCGTCTGCAAGTACAAATTAAAAGTATGGTCAAGCAGATGCATCTAGGATAGCACCACAAGAGCACATTAGCACAAGCATGCATCCCGCTTCTTCAATACTTATTATATATGCAATATTCCCATTACGAGAACAAATCCACCCTATTTTCCCTAGGCAAGCCCTTAAGTACAACTCTCAACCTAAGATGAGACACCCAGGTTCAGTGCACTACATGCAACACAGGAGAAGAGAGGCTGGAAGGATGAAAAGCAAAGAAGCATGAATTTTATGCTTCCATTTTTTGGCTCAGTGTTAAGCAAATGCAAAGCATCAAGAAAGATTAATGCAACCCTACACAAAAGCGATGCATGGAGAAAGCCAAGATATGTACTTACAAGAACACAAGGGACTTCAGTTTTCCCAGAGAAGGAGGAATGCTCCCAGATATATTGTTGTTATACAAGTCCAAGCTTATAAGAGACTTCAAGTTCCCAAGCTCAGATGGAATAGTTCCTTGAATATTGTTCTTATAAAGCTCACTGCATAGACATAACCAAAGACTTCAGTTCATATAGTTCATACTTCTTTAAGAAGGTGCCTTACGGTAGAAAAAATTAAAAAAGAGGCAATGTACCACAGTGTTTTATCAAATGACATATCCATGTAAATTAGCTAAACAACAAGCCACAGCATCCAAATAATAATTTTTTTTTATATCAGCACCAAATTATGTGAGCACCGCAAGGATTGAGAGGACATACAGGTATTGCAGGTGCTCAAGCTTTCCAAGCTCAGGTACTAAATGTCCAGAAAGATTAGAGTTGCCCAGGTCCCTGCAGAAATATCTCAAGAACTTAGGACAATTCAAGGAACTTCTCAACAACAACAATAATAATAAATTGAAAAGGTGTTGGCTCAACCTCCACACTCTCCAACGCACCAGGTCAGGAGAATCAATTATAAGTTTACCAGTTAATCAATTAAAAATTACACAAATGTGCTACAAATGAAAACATGGAACGGTTATAAATTATCCCAAGAATTGATCACATGAGAAAGTTCATGCAAGGAAGCAAAATTTTGTGCATATTTCAAAGGTCTATGTACAAGAGAAACACCCACAAATCATGGAAAGACTAACCATATTTCATTCTTTCCTCTTTTTAACTCCACCAGAAAGAGAACAACGGTCATAGAGAACATGATTCAGGGATCCACCAAATCCCTCAATGGAAAAGACATATCAAGTTAGAACTAATGAGGGAGAAAAGAGATGAAAAACTTTTCGACTCAGGGCTTCACATATAGTTTATGGAGCAATGCGCATATAGATATACAAGTCTCGAGAACCGGATGTACCATTTCAACTTCTTGTAAAGATCTCAACTGCTGTTATCAATGTAGGCACCATTTTGCAATTGAAAATTTTAAAGACTCTTAAGTCCCAACAATAACAATACTAATTAAATTTACTGCCCGATCTCTCCTTTTTTACACTTCCATTTTTCCACCAATGAACATTTGCCACAAGATCGTTTTTAAAGATGATAGGGCAATATATTTTTCAAATTGAAATTTGATCAAGTGTGACATTTAAGCATCTTCAAAATTTTGAAAATTTGATAAGCAAAAATTCAACCAAGTATGACACTTGGCAACTTCAAATTTTAGGTGTTCACCCAAAAACTAATTTTTTATTGCTCTGTAGTAGAGAAAAAAAAAACTAAAAGTTATTTAAAAAAAAAAAAAGGTGCACAAACACACACACAAAAACGCACCCCTCTTCAATAAAAAAGGTTTGTGAACATAATGCCCACACTATAACTTTCTCCACCAAATATCAAGGTCCCTTTGAACTAATTGACTTTTGCCTATTCATAGACTCCTAATCTATACAAGAATTACCAATTACTAATAACAATATAGAAAATTAAAAGAAAAATAACAAAATAACAGAAAACTATATAGACAAACAATAACCAATTGACAATTAATATGAAATTGTATCAGCATTGTGTAGTTAGTAAGGGCATAGGTTGGTGCACCACCTAGCGAGAGAAGTTTTTTGTCTCCTAAAAAAGTCACATGGTAAACCGATCATACTGATGCAACTTAAGATGATAACACAACTCCAAGTGAGATGAGATAAGGAGGGCTCCAGAAGGAGGAACAGACAGTGTCTAGTGAAGTCAGCATTAATAATCACAGTATAGAGAACCAAGTTAAGACTTCTAAAAGCATCCCAAATAAAGGGCCTAATATTAATTATGATTTCAGCCCTCTAAGTTTTGCCCTCGACCAAAATTCTTTAGCTAGAGTATAAGGATTTTGGACATTTAGTAGGAGTTTTAAACATTGAAATCACTACTTGGAGCACATGCTCTGTAGAGCTGCTTCAACACTACCTGCACTGCAATATATCTAGCATGCAATCTTGCAATGTTATCTAAATGAGCATATTGCTTTGGCCTCACAAAATTTGAGTTACCCCCAGGATAATATAGTTGATAGTATCCTTTGAGAATATCGCTGTGGCATATGGTTGCATAGGAATGCACTTCATCCTTATATTATAAGTAATCCATTCATGGCCTTTAAGAATATTTTGAGAAAGGGTCGAGTGTCATTTTCAAAGGCATAAAATCTTGAATGTTGCTCTCTCATAAGAGGTGTATGTCTAAATGCATCACCAGAGAGCCAAACTCCATTCTTCAAGATTCATAAGAATTCCCAACTTTTTATGTGAATCAAGCCATGTTAACATGCATTCAAGGATTCAAGAATGTAGAGGGACAACTGTGAATGCTGCATTCAAGGTGATGAGATACAAAGGAAACAAAAGCGATTGGAATCAAATGTGTCATCTTTATGTAGACAGCAAACTCCCTTTAAGATAAAATCTCAGAAATCTTCTTCAATTTGACACATAACCCTACATCCACTATTCATCATAAAAGATGTGCTTAATGGTATTCACTAACAATTTCACTATAGTGCAAGTGCTTATGATATAATAGTTCTAATAGGAGTCAATCGTGCCCTTGTATTGCAGTCAAGTGGATCAACAACTTTCCATTATCATACTGCTTAAAGCAATCTTTAAGATGTACATAAGCAAATAGAAATTCCACAATATTACACCATTAATTGGCTATAACCAAGTAAAGCAAAGTGCATATATCTACATCTGATTCACAGGCAAACGAGAGACACAATTCTCGAATTATCTTATTGAACTCCATATGACCATCATCAGTTGCTAGGTACAAGAGAGTTTCAACAATTAACTTAATGAAATTATCTTGTTCGATATTCGAGAGTTTGAATTCATTGTATACTTTAAGGGTTTACATTTCTATCATCAATTGCTCAATACAATTGTTTCGAGGGATTATTACCATCGAGAATAGAAATTCTACTTCACCTCTTATTGGTAATTCTATAGTTGTCAAGTAGTGATGACACAATGTATTGTTGTTATAAATGAACCATTAAATATCGTGGAGAAGATAGAGCAAGTTGGAGGAGAGCCGCTAAAAAGTAGTCACAACGACCTTATGTCTAAATGATTTCAAAAATTCTATCTCAAGAAACATTAATCAATACATTCCTCTCTCGCTTCCTTTGCTCCCTCTATCTCTAATATACTTACTGGCTTCTTATACAATCAAGAACGACTCTTCTTCAACACACTTTATCTTCTCCAACACATTCAAGAAGCACATTTCAAACGAGTAAACATAGTCATCACTATATCACATGGTAGGATTACCAGCAAGGAAGGAAGTATAGATGTTGCACTTGTTAGTAATAATCACTTGATACAATTATGTCAAACAACTCGTGATGGAGGCATAAACCTCTTATAATATATAATGAATTCAAACCTTTGTATACTAAAAAAGGAAATTTTGCTAAGTTCTTCTACTGACGGGTGAATAAACTTATATGGAGCTTAGTTAGATAATTCTAGAAAAGTGTCCCGAAACTACTCATGATTTGAGTGAAAATGGATAAACTCGACTTAACTAGTCTTTAACCAATTATAGACAATACAATATTATAAACTTCTACTCACTAACGGATATCCTGAAGATTGTTTTAAGCAAGGTGACAACAACAAATGTTAATTCACTTAGCTACGATACAAAGGCGAGATTAGCTTCTTCAAGAAATATTACATCATAATCACTAGCATTATGATGGAAATTGTCAACAAACACCGTTATACCCATTTTTTATAGGATACAATAAATGTAGAATCATAATTCAAATTCAAGAAGGTTTGCCAAGATTCAATCTTGAGGGAATCTGTTGTCTCTAAACAATGAAAATGCACTCCATTCCAATCACTTCTTTTCACTCGGATCTTGTCTCCTTAAGTGAAAAGTTCAACACTCCTCTACATAATGTTCAAATCTCTTAATGCATGCCATCATGATTCAATTCTAACAAAAAAATGGCATTCAGATCTCTTATGAATCCCCAATAATAGTGAGGGATGTTTGCCTCTCACTTGAGAGGTACATTCAATTTTCATGCCTCTAGAAATAACATTCTATTCTCTCTCAAAATATTTTAAATGGTTGTGACTAAATTACTTATGATGTAAGGATGAAGTAAACTCTCTACATAAGTATCTCCTGTAAGGACATTTGGCAAAGCAACCTTTCCTAGTACAGTCCTGAAACTTATGCCATAGCCTAATGTGGATGTTCAACTAAGTATGCTACCTATGACAACTCAAATTTTGTGAGTTAAATGTTGCAAGATTGCAAGCTAGATAAACTACAGCATATGTCCTAAACAAATATGCATACATAGATACACACAGAGAGACACATGAGCAACGCAGTATCTCCAAGCACCAAGTGCCAACTAGGCAACTCAATGATTGAAAATCCTTAAATGGCGAAATGTAAAGGGCTAAAATTATAAGTATATTAAATGGGCTATACCTAAAGATAATTTGGATTGATTATTTGGATCGATGGTAACATCAAAGTGTTTAAGCCCATTTTTAAGAATATTTTAGGGAGTTTTTGGCTTAATGGAATAGGAACAAGCATTGTTAAGGCTAGCTTTCTTAGCAAACATGTATTCTCGGTAGGTCCATCTAAAGGCCTAGAAGACCATTAATGGCCTCAAAGTACCTTAATGATCTCATCCATCAACCATAAAGATGATCCAATGGTAGTTACTAAATGCTAAATATTATAAATACCTAACTCACTTTTGGGGAGAGAAATGAACAACTAATCAATTATCAAGCTTCAAAGTTCAAAATCAAATTTAAGATAAGAGGCCAAAATCAAATTCAAGATAGGAGGCTCAAATTTCCCTATATTCAAACTATTCCAACTATAAAGAACAAGAACATCAAAGTTGAATCTTTCAAATTCCTTCCACTATCACACAAGAGCATAGGCCTAATGAGACTTCCTAGTCCTCCACCCTGAACCCTCCTTATCTCATCCCTCTTGAAATTGCCATCTTAACCCACACTAGACCTCTGACATCACATGAGGCACACAACTCATGTTGCATACATGTGATACGCATTTGATAAACCCCTAACGTGTACAAGACATAATTAACTTGTAGCCACATGGAATTTGCCTTTAATTAAACTCAAGCCTACTATAAATATTCAAAGCATACACTAGATAAGCATAGCTAATAAGGAAATTTACAACCATTGAGCATCATTGTATCATGAAATACATAGATAGTGCATCGAAAATTGCAAATTTTCCCATAAACTAAGGTTCTTAAGTGCCCTAGAGACGTTATTGAAGCCAATTCTCTCATTCGCAGGCAATTCGTATTCACATCTTGCAATTGTGTTATATCTTGTACTAAATTCCTATCTATATAAAAACAAAGAAAAATATGATGAAAGGTGCCAAATGGACTTGTTAAGAGGTTAAAAGACCAAACTTCTCCATAACATGTGTAATCGGTCTCAAAAAACTGAGAACTAACTTTGGCGCTTGACAATGGTCAACAGGACCAATACACACAAAATAAAATCATTAAACATCCCAAATACTCAGTTCATGTTATTGCCAGTACCATATCGTACCATCTGAACTGTCACGGTGTATAAGTAAAATCGTGCTTTTCTTCAATAAATATCTTTATAATCGTACTTAATACAAAATCAAACCAACAAATAAGCTTTTCTATAATCCAATAATTACCATAAAAAATTCCGAACTCAAACCTCTCTCTCTAACAGAAACTAAAATCAACAAAAAGTCACATCCTAAAAGCAACTCTACCTCACAATCAAACGCAAAAGTACTTCGATTTAGACTAAATTCAACAATCATCAGTGAACAGGGAGGGAGAGAGGGAGATAGTAAGATTACGTACACTCTAGTAACGCGATTATCTTGATTACAAGTGATATGGAACCAAGTGCAAGGGTTAACTAAAGTCGGATCCCAGCTCTGGAGCACGTTATCCGGGTCCGATAAGCTCCGCCTCAGTGTGTACAAAGCATCACCTTCTGAATTCGCGATCACTGATGGAAGAAGAACTGAAATTAGGGCAAGGATTAGCGAGTGAAGGATTGAAGAACGTAAGGGTATCACCATGGTTAGAACTAATTAGGTTGTGGAATGAAATTCAGAGAGACAGAGAGAGGGGAGGTGAGAGAGTTCGTGTTGCGGATTCAATTAGGTTTTGGTTTTTGAGTAGGTAAAGGAATAAGTACTGCGACAGAGAGAGAGAGAGAGAGTATGTGCAGTCAAAGAGAAAGTGCGAAGAGAATCGGCTTTGGGAATAACAGAGTAAATCATGGTGCTTTTTGTTCGCCTTTTTTTTCTCTTTCTTTTTAATTTTTTTTTTCTTTTCTTTTCTTTTTCTTATTTTTCCTCCCTTATCTGTTTATTTTATAAGATATTTAAGTTTGGGCAGAAATTGAATAATCTATTTGTGATTTAAATGAGTTAAATGCTTCCATAATATAAAATATGTTAAATAACGTGCTTAAAATATCAATCTTGATTAAAAGTTTAAGTGATTATAAAAAAATTATTCATATTCTCTTGATCTACTCTTATAAGATTCTACTATACGTAATTAATATTAAAATTATATAAGAAAATTGATTATGTCATAATAATATCATAAAATTATTCAATTATTTAAGTAATGGTATCCATTAATTCATATATTGAAATAAATTAAAAGGATAAAAGTAAAATACCCATTTAAAAAAATGTTAATCATTATGCATTATCTCCAAAGAAAAATATATGTATTCAAACAACATCAATTAACGAAAAAACCAATAAATGCTAATGATTGACTAAACTAAAATTATTTAAGTTGAAAAATTAAATATACATATATATGTGTGAACTAAAATTATGCCTTTCAATTTTTTAAATGAAATAGTTTTATATATTTTTCTTTTGTGTCTATTGCTAACAAATACTTTTATTAAAAGTTACCAAAATGGAAATTTTTTTTACATAATTATAAATGTATATCTTGAAAGTTGGGAAGAGCATCAAAACTTATAGAACCCTACATAATTGGACATGTTTGAAATGCATATAAGATACTATAGAATAAACCTAGGCACAAACTAGGTTGGAATTGTGATCAGATCAAACTCATCTAGAACTAAGTAATGAGCTAGACCTACTATGGTGATCCATCAATTTAGCCGATCTTAGACTGATTCAAAGCGAAGACCTATCATGACTCGATAGGTACAATTGGCCTTGACTCAATAGATTGACCTATGCAATAATTTTTTTTTTAAATTTTTTCCTTTGTCTCAAAGTAGAAATTAAAAAAAAAAATGTTTGTCCATTCAGCAAAATTTTTTTTGTAATTATAAAATTAATGAATCAATTGTTTTTAAAATTAGGAAATCTCATTATGTATTTTGAAAATGTTGGACAAACCAAACTTAAAACATGTTTTAGAATATTTTATCAATATAAATAATCCAGTTAATCACGTAAATTTAGAGTTGTTTTTTAAATTAAAATTGATGAACACACTAAATTTTTTTTTTAAAAAATTCAAACCATTAAGATCCTATTCCGTTTAGCAAATACATAAGCGCCTGCCAGGCAACCTTAAAATTTGAAAAGCTTTTTTTCCCCAACATATCTATTTTTCCAAACAATAATGTAAATTTTTATTGTACAATTTTGTTACTTTCCAAATTATAACATGTTATTTTATTTTTCTACAATATTAATATATTATGTAACTCGTAACATCAATGAGTAAAATAAATTGTTAGCTTTTTAATTATACTCGGCATTGTTGAAAAATATATATATATATATATATTTAGCTAATGTTGATATTTAAAAAAAAAAAAGTTAGAAAGTTCACAAGTCCAGAAACCGAACCGTGACTCGCCAATTCTGTAGATCAGCCTCATGAACCGTCTCTCACCAACTAGTTACAGTTCTCCATTTTTGGATCCATGACCGGACGAGTTCAACCCGTGCTTAAGTCTACTATAGGATGAGTACCAATTCCAAATTTTTGAACTCCATTATTATAAATAGGATACAAAATACGACTTTCTATTCAACTTATCCAACGTATCGAAAACCTTCATTTTGTGTATAAACGGTTTCAAGTTATAAGCCATCCATAAATTTTCAATATACATGCTAACTTGAACCTAATAGATACAATTTGATAAACATAATATAAATGAATACTCACTAAATTGACCTAATTTATGATCACTTTTTAGGGTAGCACCGGCTTAAATGATTAAATTTACCTCAAATCTCCTGCTCAAATCCACTTAGCTCATGTGTGTTGTAAAATAAATACTTACAGATCCACAAAATACATAAAAACAAATAAATTTTGTAAGGTACAAATTTCAACATTACACGAAACAAACATACAATAGGTTTCAGCATTCCAAAACAATAGAAACATATTCCTATTCCAACTACCCACTTAATTGTAGAAATTAATATATGATTTTGTGATGTATATATATATATAATTTTTGTCTATAATATGCGGCACGTATATTTATGTTTAATACTATACTATGCAAAGATGAGATACGAAAATAGTTTTTTTTTTTTTTTTTGGTGTTTTGGGGAGGGCGGAGTATCAATCATATACATTTACAAATGAATATCAACAAATATGTAAAGTGAAGTTAATGGCACCTAATTAACACTCGAGCTTCAAACGAAGAAAATTTTAAAATAATTAAGGTTTAAAATCCATCCGCTTTTATTTATATTTAGTTGGTTCGGCCATATATTATATTTATATTTTCTATATCTATTTTAAGCGGGTGAAGTTTTCCTAACCTTTTGATGTCCGCCATGACTTTTTATCATATTATTCCATTATTATTCTTATATTATATTGTCTAAAATTAATTATTAACTCTCCCCTCAAGAAGTTGGCTAATTCTTCAAGGCCAAATCAGCAATTTGATCATTTCAATACCCAACCCAATTCCACTTTCATTTAAAAAAAAAAAAAAAAAGAAATTGATTCAATAATCCTACTAAACCACTGGGCTTTTTTCCCTTAAGTGTATTTTTTAAACTACTTTCATCATTTAAAAATATACATATGAATCCTAAATAATTGTCAAAAGTATAAAAGAAAAAAAAAATCAAAACCATTATAAATCAGTGATATAAACACTAACTTTTTATGAAAACGAATTAAATATGAATTCCCTAATGGAAAAAACCAAAGAAAAAGAAAAAGTCATTATTTATGAAGACCCGTTTGTGGTCTTACACGCAATTGCAAGGGAAAAATGGGTCAATGTAAAATTAATGATTAATGGACAAATCAAATCACATCTCACTATCCTCCAGTCAAGGGTTTATGGCGTTTTGAACGAGTCATGCCATAAAATGATAAACATATGATGGAAAGTTGTAACACAAACATGCAAAAAATGGTTGGATGAGTTTTATACATAATGTGTATATTTGTATAGTATATATATATATATATATATATTAATAAATTATATATATATGATAATAGAAAATTATGTTTTACATAAATTGTATATATTGAAACTTTATTTGGATTTAAACACCACGTATAAGTGTATAGCCCTAATGATATTGTTTAAAAGGAATGAAAAATAGAATTAATAAACTATAAAACTCTACTTGTATCATACTCTATAAGATATAAGATCTCGATTTTTTGTTGAATAGATATATTCGATGTGAATTAGAGTTTTAAGACACTCATCTCTTTGTTTCTTATATGAATGGATTTATGTCCTAACCGAAAAATAAAAAAAATGATAAGAAGAGAGAAGGATTGTCACTACTAGTTAAAACTTTAACTTGGAATGCTAAAATACCAATATTCTAATCTCATGGAGCATAAAAACAAGGAAATATTACTCCCTTATAAATCCTCAAAACGAATATAAATCCTACTACTTCAATGTAGAATAGCCAACAAACTAATTTCCCTTTATAATGCTCAAATAAAAAACAGTGAATAAATCAAGTCAACTACTTAACCTAAAAGTTTTTAATTAGTATTAGTATAGCATTTACCACTTTAACCATACAAATAAATATAACTCCTTACAATCTACACAAGACTACACTTTCATGAGGATATCATAATCTCTCTCTTAGACACATAGTGTGTTCATCACCGAATCTTACAATTGGGCCTAATTTTTCTCTTTTTTTCAAGTATAATTCAATTTTCTTGTCATTTTTTACCTACGGTTGTCTTAAAAGCATGCTAAAAGTCACTACCTCTTGGAAACTCTTCTCTAAGTCGGGTCAAAATAGTCCCTAAATGTCTTCTAATACCATTTATAATACTAAAAGTAGTGAATAAACCAAACCAATAAATATTAATAGATTCGTTTTAATTACTTAATTTAAAAGTTTCTACTTAGTATTGATATAGTGTTCACCGTCCTAACCATATAGATAAGTATAACTTACATGGGTTTATTACATCATCAGTTTATCCTCTTAAAATATTATTATATATGATTAACAATTGAAATTACAAAAAAGAAGATAGTATAATGCTAAAATTCTGGGGTATTTAAAAAATATAAATAATTTTTAAATATTAATTTATAAATTAAGAAAAAACGAAAGAAAAATTAAATCGAGAGGATACAAGTTTAAAAAAAAAAAAAAAAAAAGAGAAAAGAAAGTAGCTGCAATTTGCATCAATCGTTTAAAAGTACAAAAGTTCATTTCACGATGGACCACCCACCATGTAGTAACTAAAAATGAATGGGTTAGAGGAATCTTACCGGTTCCACAACAAACATAGAAAATATAAATGTGACAAAAGTAAGTGGACTTGAAATTCCAACATGTTCCACCACTACCACCATCCACTTATGTCGTTTTTTAATCATGGTGTTGAAGAAAGTTCGTCCATTGACCTCTCAGATTGCGTTTTAGTTCTCCACCTTCTCGTGCAATGCAAATCAAATTGGCATATGCCTAAACCATACATATCAAAGTGGAGGTAAATCAATATAATAAGAAAGTCTTAGGAAGTTACATCCAAAAGGGCTATTACAATTTGGAATATTTATGTATAATAATCATATTATAAATCTCATGTTAAAGCACATTGAGTCATCTTAAAGCTTTAACATTGAGTCATCTTAAAACATTTCATTAATTTTTTATAGAACTCCCCTTAAGGAATCTATATACTACTTTATTTTTAAAAACCCTAAGAGACTTTATATATCTTCCTTTATAAATATCCCTTTTTAAAATCGAAAAAAGACATAGATAAGAAAGAAAAAGGCAAACAATAACTTCTAAGAAGTAAAGGATCGATCCTCTCTAAAAATCAAATTAACACTACAAGAAGGAGGTTCTTAACCCAAAGAACTCAATCGAGATTCAAGCACTTGGTAATAAAGATTGCTTTAATAAACATTGAGGGCACAACACAATTCATAGACTTTGTACTAATCCTCATTATAAGTTCAAATATTTAACAAATTTGACTAATTAAAGTTTTTGCTTGAAGATTTTCTTTTTCCTTCCCTCTCCCTACCTCTCTCCCTTTTTCTTCCCTGAATATTAGTACCTTCCATTCTCTTTCTTCTACCAATTATAAGGGGGATGACAATGTATTGTTTTCAAGAAGGCTTGCTATGTATAAGGGCCTTATGGTTCCTTTTTGGGCCATAAAGGGGTCTTGCTCTTGTAGTCTAATAAAGTAAGGAAGCCTACCAAACGCGGGCCAGGCTGACATGGTTCGGTCAAGCTCATAAAGGCGGCTCGGCTCATCCTCATTATTTGACAAGAATGCGAGTAAGATTGTAGTTTAGTAAAAAAAAATATATATATATATATATATATATACATAACGTATATTACATTTCATAACTTGAGTTTTCATACTTTTTCCCTTTATTAAGCTGTATTTTTTTTTCAATTAATATTGTGTAACTCGATTTTTTCTGTATTTTCGTTTTCATTTTGCTAACTTGTATTGTTATTCCTTTTTCAATTACATAGTAATATATCATGTTTATTATGCGAAAATTGATCATAATAGAATCACAATTACCAGACTACATTCCCTTTCCTCCTGTTTAAAAGTGCAATTGTAAATCGAAAACAAAATTTCATAGAATTGACAATTCTAGCTTCAAAGATGAACTTGATTCCTTTTAAAGAGAAATCATAATTTCGTTTTTTCCGTATTTATTATTATTAATCAAATTACTTAATTAACCTTCAATTTAATTATAATATTGAATAATTAAAGTTATTTTTTATAATTATTACTAATCCAGTTCCCTTCCTTTCATTTCATGGATATTTAGAAACATGTAAAAAGATTTATCATTCCATTTTTTATTCTATTTCAATTTATTCCATTCAATTTCATTCCAAATTATTTATACATATCAAACATTACATTAGCTCTTTCATAAATCAATCTATCGTTGGGAAAAGAAGAAATTAAAAGGAAAAAAAAAATGAAAACGTGGGTCCATGAAAATGTGAAATGAAAATAATGACATGAATTTATATAAAATGAAAAGATGAAAAAACAAATCAGGTTTTATGTATATAGAAGCAGGATAGCGAGATTAAAGGGCATAAAAGTACAAATTCTGTAATTGAAAATAATAATAATAATAATAATGAAACTTAAGAAACTCGGATATTTTCTTTATCTTAGTTGATTCTATTATATAAATTTATAATTTGTTGATCAGAGGTTGTATGTGGGTAAACCTGCCCTTACATTCGATCCTTCGAGCTTTTAAGGTGTAGAAAATATTTTTTTTTCCTCGAACTATATATTGTGCAAGGAATAAAAATGTCTAGAATCGAATCTTTTCCATTTATACAAGAATGGTTTTCATGTGAGCTAAACCAATGAAGTGACTCCTTATCTACAGTTCCGCTCGGCATAAGCAATGTCAAGCGTCTGCTTAATTTTTATAGATTTTCGTGTGTTTTTATGAAGTTGATGATATTTTTTATTTGCGGCTAAACAGTAAATGCATACATCAATAACAATAATATTTAAGGGAGCTTAATAAGATGATATGAAAGTAGGGCTGGCTAACCTATCTTATTTTGTGTTCATATCCAAATGGATTTATATTTTGAAAATCTTAACCTATAGTTTGATCTAGTTATTAATTTTATATAAAACTTAAACTCTTAGGTTAACCTATTTAATAAATGTATCTTTTGCTCGTATTGGATCATTTTGTCAATTAAAAGGTTGTAACTAAACTTATAAAGTATTCAAATTCATAGGGAAAATGACATTCATGGAATTAACATTTTGCAAATAAAAACGACTTATTCTTAAACTTGTACATAAAACTACAGCCCAACAAAAGTTTAATAAAGTAAAGTCTGATAACTATCTATCATCTTGAAATTAACTTAAACCATGTCTCGGTAGAATATTACTATTACTGATGATTAAACTAAAGAAGCAATCAAAGATTTGCATATAAAAATATTGTATTAATAAAAATAAATGATGTTGCAATATTTATAAAAGTAATTTTTAATTTCTTACATTTTCCAATAAACCAATCATTTATATATAAAAGAGCTTCCATAGTTTTTTATTTCAATATGCTGCTATGTTGATCGAGAACTTAATCACGTATTAAATGCGAATTTCAAAGCTATTGTAAATATCAATATCTTTGAGATATCATGTACCATTTTGTAACTTAAAGATATTAAGATTGATTAGTGTTGATTGTGATGGAATCAATGAAAAGAGATATGATGGAGGCATCAACTCCTTGGAAGATATTTAAAGGGGCTTCAATTTGGTCGAGGTCTTTGCTCCTCGTTACCTATAAGAAACACCTTGTGGATGTATCCATAAAGGCCTTTAAAGCTCAAGTCAGTGAGGAGGATAGGAAAATAAAGAATGGAGGTCACCAAATACTAACAATCCTTAAGAATGGTGCTTAAATGAAGGTGTGTTGTGAATGCTAAGGGGAATGTATGGTTTCTAGAATTGGAGATTAAGAGAAAACAATCGAGAGAGAAGGAATCTTTTTACTTGTTAGCCTCTTGCACTATTTATAGTGCAAGGAGGTACAACCACATAGACATGTGTTGGTTCAGGACTCGTTCGTACTTAACAGTGGGTAAGAGATATGCACTATGGAAATGATAAGGTGGCTCTAGAAGTTGGTCGACCATGACCATGCTAATAGCTAAATCTATAATCTAAGGATCTAACATTGTCAAAGTATGTCGGGTGTATTGACTGTATTACGGATGTTAGGGCATAATTAATGAGTTGAGGTAAGAGGTCGGTGCTAGGAGCAAAAAGGAGGAGGAGAGAAGAGAAAGGCAGCGTGAGCGCATCATGAGGAGTGAGATGGACCCTAAAAGGAGCTTGTGGGGGCAAAGAGCATCCTCGCCCTTTACGCTCAGATTGGATGGTAGATTTCTTAGATGCAGGCTGAGCCTCAAAGACAATGCCCTTATGGGGCTTGGAGATTGCAGAGATGCCAAAGTAGGCCAAAATACTTAGAGAAAGTGGGAAGTTTAGTCCTTCAACCGCCAATGGACATTTAGAGATCCTTATCAAAGTTGGGCATCGGGCCGAGCCAAAATTGAGTATCAAAACTTACCTTCCCCACCCCTACCCCCAACCAAAACTTTCCTTAGCATTAAGGATGCAAGGAGAGTAAGTCTACTAAGAAGGTTTATTCAAGGTAAGGAAAGCTTTGTTTCAAGTAAGGAGTTAGCATTTACCACTGAGCAACGTGACGTCTGACATTTCTAAAAGACTTGCTCTCAACATAATTGATGTGATCGTTGGGTTCCTTAAGATGTCATGATGATCCTTAGGAAGAGTAGCATGCAGCGCATGTAAGGTATCAACGTGCGTGGCCATGTGAGTGATCTACATACATGGATTGATTCGGACCATTTGTTAGAAGAGTAGGACATGTGGACGGTTAGGATGTAGCGCATGTCTTTGCGATTAACAAGTGTTTCAGTAATGGGGAAAATCATTCGTCTCCCTCTTAGGTTTGCTTGTATAAAAGAGTGCTTAGGGCCTTTTTTTTCACTTTCACTTTGAAACCTAGAGAAAACTTTGCTAAAATTTTTCTAGAGAGCATACTTCAAGTCTTTCTAACACATCTTTTTCCTCATTCTTATGCAATAGTGATGGCTAGTGAGGGAGCTTCCGATCCTCAAGGTAAGTACTTGGGTGCTTCAATATGGAGAGAGATCAACTAGGACTAAGAAGAGATAGTTTGTAAAAGGGGTGGTAAACCTACTCCCCTCAAACAACAACGACAACGACAAGCAATAGTAAGCAACAGGTGCTATTAACTTGGGAGGAGAGAAGGGGCTTAGGCTACTGGGAGGCCCCGAGATATGTATGCCTTAAATAGCGAAGATGATTCAAAAGAGGAGCCATTGCATACTATGAACTAGCAAGCTATGTGTTTGTACATTTTTTTTAAAATTTCTTTTGTAAGTGAGGAGCAATTAAGGCTGGTAAATCAGGCAGTAAGGAATGTGTTCGGTTGGTGAGTAGAGCTGCCTATGAATGATGAAAGTGCTTTTGAAATAGGTGATTAGTGTTCCTTCTGCATGTATGCAAGGTTGTTCAAGTTGGGGCTACAATAACCATTGTCAAAATTCTTAGTGGAGGTTTTTAAGTATTTCAAGATTGCCCCAGGTTCCTTAAGCACAAATGCTTGGGTGCAGTTGGTTGGGTTTGAGTTAGTTTGCTTGTAAATACTCCTAAAGTCGATAGCTTGTCTTTTTAGGCACTTGTTCCAAGTGAAGAGGGGCCCTAACAATTGGGTGTATATCACTAACCAAGGTAAGTCTTTGAAAGGGTTTAATACTCTCCCAAGCAAGGCAAATAACTAGAAGGAGTATTTCTTTCGCATCTGAAGGCCTAAGAGGCCAAACTTCCTAACGGCCTGGATGGTACCTATTTAAGCAACTCCGATTGATGATTTAGGAGTTGTGGATGGCGAGGTTAGGGAAGAGTTATTAGACCTGGCCAACTGGAAATGGCTTTACACTATAGCCGCTATTCAAATGTATACCAATGGCAAGCCTCTGTATGGGATCGAGACTGGTATCCTTTTACCCTTACCAACGGGGAATGAGTGGGTGTCTATCATATTACGCCATCGTCATAATAGGAGATGTTGGTCTACTCATCCTTAGCCTAATAAATGATTTTCTTTTCTTTTATTTGTATTAAGTTGTTGTTTATGCTTACAGCTATGCAGGTAGCTTTAGACAATGTAAAGCAAAGCTTGCTTAATGTCTAGGATAAGCGCATAGCCAAGGTGGCTAAAGCTAGGAAGAAGATGAAACAAGGGGCTATAGAGAGGGATGGGGAAAGCCCGCAACCCTGCTCCAAGAAAAGTAAGAAGAAGAAGGGGCTTAGGCAACAAACCATTCCAGAGGCCATGTAGAATGCGACAAAAGGTGTTTCAATTAGTATTGCTATTGTATGGAGTATAAATGTCAAATATGGAGGTAGGGTGGGCAAGTTTATACATGTTGTGGAGCCTTAAGGGGTTGAAGGGGTTGAGGTTGGTGACAAACACTAAGCTAATACTTAAGAAGTTAAAGAGGGGAGGGAGGGGAGGCAAGGGGTAAATTAAGTATTAATGACAAATTTTAGTGATGTATGCAACAATAGTAAGCTACATAAATGATAAAACAACGATAATAAATACGAAAATAAAAGAGATAGGATAAGAGAAGATCAAGCCGTGATATGACGTGAAGTTTAGACCGCTCCCTACGTTCCACGGACACCAATGCTTCCAACTAAGAACTTTACACATTTTTATTAATCACAAAGTCACAATGCTCGATTAAGAGCTTACACTACTTCACAATCACACAACAATCACTTAATTACACTTTAAGCACAATCTTTATCTTTCTAGTGTAATGCTTCTTTATAAGATGAACTTGTAAGTAATAAACCTTAGTACTACACTCTTAATTTTCTCTCTCAAATAAATAATAGCACAAAGCACTATCAATAAAGTATAAGAATCTAAGAGAATGTTTGGAATCTACAGTTAAATATTAATATTCTCCTTATCTTATAACTTTCATTTTGCGTTTGTATGTAATTGGGGTTAGGATGCTATCCTATAAAGCCTCGTAATGCCTCCTTATTTAATGAAATTCTATTTATTTTATACCTACTTATCTAATCTTTTATTCAACTTATATCTTTTTTCTTCCTTTTCCCCCTTTGTGTTTGAGAATTCAAGGAATGTGCCATTAAGCCTTCCGAGCTTAACCGGATAGGCTTCACTTTACCTATGATCGGGCCCTTGATCTTTAGAATGTTAGCACAAACACCAACTTATAGGAGGTGCTCGAAGATGAGGATTGACTTGAGGTAAGGGCGTAGGGAAGACCCACACTGATGATTAGTGAGTTGCCCGTAGTGTTAGTATAGTTACTAACTTAGGGCCTTAATCCTAGCAACATCGATATAAATACTAACTTAGGGAGCATTCTCAGGGATGAAGATTGACTTGAGTACAATAGCATGATGAGAACTTGCACTAGAGATTAATGCATAGCACATAGTATGTGTGTAAATACTAACTTGGGGCATGCATTTAGAGATGAAAATCGGCCTGAGTATGAGAGTGCGGTGAGAACCTACACTAGCAATTAATGAGTAGCCCACTATGTTAATGTAGATACTAACTTAGGGTACGCGTTCATAGATGAAAATCGACCCGAATGTGAGAGCATGGCAAAGACCTGAGCTAGCAATTAATGCATAGCTCGCGATGTTAGTATAGGCACTAACTTCAAGCACACGTTTAAGGATGAGAATCGACCCAAGATAAAAGTGGCATAGGCGAACAATAATTAAAAGATTATTTAGACAAGTGTAAGGAACTCATCACTATACTAATCATAACAAGGGGTTATAGATGTAACAATTACATTACAAGACATAGTTCAAATACGACCTCAAGTTATCCACATTCCATGCTCTGGGGATAGGTTGTCCATCAAAGGTTTCTAGCCTATATGCTCCTTTGCCTACATATTCTCCGATACACACTAGGTCTTCCCTATTAGGGACGAGTTTACCTTATCCTTTATGTGAGTCGATGGCTTCTAAATTTCTATACACTAGGTCTCCGAAATGGAAGACCTTATGCTTTACTTTCTTATTGTAGTATTAAGCCACGTGTTGTTAATAGCCTACTACCTGGGAGTATGCAATGTCGTGCACCTCCTCAATGGTATTGAGTTTCGCTTGGAAGGCCATGTCATTGTTGTTTACATCAAAATTTTGGACCTTGCTTATGGAAAATTCAAGCTTGATTGAAAGGATAGCTTTTAAGCAAAAAGCCAAGCAAAAAAGGGGGTCTTCCTCTAGAGCATGGATGCCTTCCTCGGGTCAGAGACACTGAAGGAATGGCATGCTCTAACCTTGTTGGTATAATACATCATTGACGAGTATATAATTGGTTGCAACATAAACCAATCTCTTTGCTTTTGCTCTATCTTTGGGTAGTGCTTCGATTTTTAAATGCTATATGATAGGATCCATCCAGTAAGGTTGAAAATTCACTGATATGATTTCAAAGATCTCTTGCTCTTGTCCTTTCGTACTGCATTTAGAGGGGTACTATAGGAAGAGCGGTTTGTCACCATTGTGTTATGTGAGGATGATGGATGAGGCCAATCTAGAGAGCTTGTTCGCTTTTAAGTTCTCCACCCGGGGGATCTTGTTAATCTTCAAAGGTGAACTCCAAGGAGGTCCTGGATTGTCCACAAATATTTAATCATTGTTTTCCCATTGGTCTCGTATTCTCCTTTTACCTAATGACCTACTAACATAGAATCTAAATGATGTCTAACTTCTCCGCTTCAATATCTTTAGCTATCTTCAACCTTGTAATGAGCACCTTGTATTCAGCCTTGTTGTTACTCATTGGGAAACCAAATTTCATGGCATAAAGTACTTTTTTTCCCATATGGGCCTTGTAATGTGATGCCGACCCCACTTCCCTCCTTAGTAGATAAGCTATCAACATGGGGAGTTTACTCTGGTATTTCAACCTCTATGTGTAGTTCTTCTTCTCCAATGTACTCTACAATGAAATCGATGAGGATTTACGCCTTGATTACTTGTTGGGGACAAAATTGAATACCGTAGGCACTGAGGTCGAGGGCGTACTTCACCATTCTGCCCTAAGCATTGGGCTTCTAAAGAATTTCTTAGAGCAATTGGCTAGTTAGGACAATGATTGGGTATGCTTAGAAGTATGGCTTGAGTTTTCGTGTAACGATGACCACTTCCAGGGTAAATTTCTTGATATTAGTATATCTGGCCTTTGGCCCTTATAAGATGTGGCCAATGTAATAAACACGCTTATGCTCTCATCTATTTGCTTGTACAAGGATTAAAGATAATGCTCTATTACACCAGGGATGGGTTTAGAAGGCACTAGGAGGCTCTCGAGGACTTCTTTAAGTTATCAAAGTCTTGTTTGCATTAAGTTGTCCAATGAAACATGAAAGGGTTCTTTAATAGCTTAAAGAACTCCAAGCACTTATCAGCACTTCAAGATATGAAGTGATTCAAGGCAGCGATTCTTCCTTTCGGGCGTTGAAGCTCTTTTATTGTTTTAGGGGTTGTCATGCCATGAACTGCTCGGATCTTATCCAAGTTAGCCTCAATTCTTCTCTCAGCAATCATGAAGCCAAGAAATTTTCTTAATGTGACCCAAAAAATGCATTTTTGGGGGTTGAGCTTGATTTGGTAATAGCAGAGAGTGTTAAATGTCTCGTATAAGTCCTCAATATAGCCTTTCCTTTCTTCTCTTAACAATCATGTCATCAATGTATGCCTCAACATTACTGCCTATCTACGACTTGAAAATGGTGGTGACTAATCTATGGTACGTTATGCTTACACTCTTCAAGCCAAAAGGCATGACCTTATAGCAGTAAGTGTCGAGATTTGTAATAAACGAGGTGTAGACCTCGCCTTTAGGTACCATTGGAATTTGGTTGTAACCCGAATAAGCATCCATAAAGCTAAGGAGGGCATGTCCTAAGGTAGACTCGATGAGCTGATCGATACGAGGAGAGGAAAATAGCATTTGGGGCATGCTTTATTCAACTTAGTGTAATCAACACACATATGCCACTTCCCATTGGCCTTTTGACTAGGACTGTATTGGTGAGCCATGTGAGGTATTTCTCTTATCTTATAAATCTGGCTTGTAGCAATTTCTAGACTTCTTGCTTAATTGCTACCTAGTGTTTGGGGGTAAAGTGATGCTTCTTCTACTTAATTAGTCAGATGGTGGTATCAACATTAAGGGGGTGGGTTGCTTTAAGGATGTTAATTATCCCTGGCATGTCTTCTTGTATGGACGCAAACACATCTATGTTCTTCTTGAAGAAATCTGTGAGTTTGGCTTTTTCTTCACTAAGTTGCGCTGCTTTGATTCTAATGGTCATTCCTAGATTGCCCTAAAGCTCGATTTCTTCTGTCTTCTTGAGGATTGGGCTTTATTCAATAGTGGACTTGATGATCATGATATTGTTTTGAGTCCAACCTTGAAGTAAAGGGATCTAGACAAAGTTTGATCTCCGTAGCTTCACCAATTCCTGTTAGTGTGATGAATTTAGCCTTCAGGCATCATTGGCTAATAACAATGTTAAACTTTGTTACGTTCGGTCACCCTAGTATAACACTGTATGGTGACTAGTGGTCAATGACCACAAAATCAATAGACTTTATGGCAACATGTGGACTGTTGCCTAGTCGAACTGGCAAGGTAATGAATCCCTTAGCTAACACAGGTTTATTGGCCCAAAAACCTATTAGGCCCTACTTCTATGGTTGGAGGGGCTAGTTAAGTTGCTCTTTCATCTACTCATATGCTTAGTTGTATAAGATATCAACCAAGTTACCACTATTTACGAATGTTTTCGATATGTTGAAGTAGTCAAGTTTGGCATTGATAATCAGAGCATCATTATGCGAGTAATCTATACCCTACTTGTTGTTTGCAGTGAAGGTGATGGTGGTGTCAATCTTTTGCTTCTTAGTGTAGATAAGGTAAACCTCCTCGTAGGTAAAAGTGGAGGTGATATCACCTGCGAGGTTAGGTCGCAAAAAATGGTGCTCACTTGCCCTCTTCAACTATGACGATTCTAGTCGTTAGCAATGTCATCCTTTTACCGGTTCTATTACTGTTATTGTTGTTGCTCTATTCAGCGACGCTAGGTTAGTCATTGGATCTAGTTTCCCTCATTTACAACCAAATAGTTAATGCAGCCTTTATAGATAAGGCCTCCAATTGCATTCTTCAAGTGGCAGCATTTGTTGATATTGTGACTGTGACCATGGTGATAGTTATAGTATTTACCGAAGTTATTTGCTTCAAGCATTTCTTTGATGTTAGGAGGTCAAGGAAGTTACTCTTGAACCTCATAGAAGACCTCTCCAAGGGCGCAGTTAAGAGGTGTATAAGAAGGGTAGTCCGTAAATCTTTGCTTTTGTCTATCTCTTCATTCTGGAAGAAGGCTGCTTAGTTTCCCTCGAGCCCAATCGATCTTTGGTTGAGCTTTGAACATTGCCATCGGCTTAAATCCTAGCTTTAATAGCATCCTCTTGGGTAACATACTTCTCGACCACTCTCATGAATTCGTCAAGTGAGTTCGATTTGTTTAGGGATACAACATCAAAGAGCTTCCCTATAGGATCAATCCCAGTGATGAGAACTTGGAGGCCTGTTCTTGTGTCGAGTTTCAAGATCTGGAGCTTCGTACGGTTAAAGTGTTCCAAGTATGTGTGCAAAGACTCATTAGGTCACTGTCTCAAGTTATAGAGTATGGATGAGTCCTTGCGCGACACTTCCGACTTAAGGAAGTGTTGCTGGAATTTGCTTGCCATGTCATCCAAAATATGTGATAGAGTTATCAATGAGAGTTTTGAACCATAGTAACACTGCCTTTGCTAGTGTACTAAGGAAAGTTTTACGCATGATAGGATGACTCTGGGAGTTAGTTAGTCATGACCACGCTGGTAGCTACGTTTGTAATCTGGGGATCTAACACCCTCAAAGTAGATTAGGTGTATTAACTGTACTATAGATGCCAAGGCATAATTAATGAGTTGGGACAAGACGTCATTGTTAGAAACAAAAGGGAGTGAAGAGAGAAGAGAGAGGTAGTGTGAACGCATCACGAAGGGTGAGTTGGGCCTTAGAAGGAGCTAACGAGGGCAAGGAGTGTCCTCGCCATTTATACTCGAACAAGATGATGAAGTTCTTAGATGCAGGGTGAACCTCAAAGATAATGCTCGCTAGGGTAAATGTTTGAGTCCTCGGGATCATGTGCTCAAAGGACGAAACCCTACAGGCCTAAAGATCGTAAAGATGCTTGAGTAGGTCAAAACACTTAAAGAAGGTGCAAAGTTTAGTCCTTCAAGCACCAATGGACCTTCAAAGATCTCTATCAAAATTAGGCCTTAAGCTAAGTCAAAATTAAGTATCAACAATTAGTATTCCAATAACTTAAGATATTTAATCCAGCTACCGTGTGTCACTCTTCATACAAATATAGCTCTAATTCAAATTTATTAACACTTATAAGCCTTTGCATGATTATAGAGTGATTAGAATTCCTAGATAAAGTACAAAATTATAAGTATCATAAAAATTAAATTAATTTAAATTCAATATACGTATTTGTAAGAAGCAAAGTTACTTGTAATCATTTATATAATCTTAAGCTCTTAACTTACTATTACCAATATTTAGACTAGTACTTATGCCATCCTTCTTCACGTATTCATGAAAAGGAGGAAAATAACACTCTTCTAACTTTTAAATTATTAATTATTTTAAAATTCAAAAGGTTTACAGGTCAAATTCGAGACTTGTTTGTGAATCCTATTTAATATACAGGTTCGTAAACAAGTTCAAAGGTTAAACTTGTTCAAAGGTTAAACTTGAACATAAATTTTATTATCTTTAAGTAGGTCTAACCCGTTTGTGTCTCGTGTAAATTTTTTTTTTTTAATACAAACTTATTTAAAATTAGGTTGTATCGTATCTACGTTCACGAGTTGTGTCTTGAATTGCCAACTCTATACGAATGTATTCTATGATTAGCATCTTCCAAAAAAAAAAAAAACATAAATGATGGGATGTCTACAAATTAGTATAAAGATAGTTGAATATATAAATTTATGATTAAAATGTATTTTATTATATTTCACATAATTATATTATAACATATGAGAAGGAAAAATCAAATTCAATTTATTATACTAAGAGTTGGTTTTTGTATAACTAAAGTATGCAAGTTGGGCAACTATATGGCTTAAAAAAAAGAGGGAAAAATGGATGGCCGAAAACGCGTGGTTTTTTCGTTCTTTTCTAAAAAATGAACAGTTATCCTTCTACGTTATTTCGAATTGAGTTGGGAAAATACCACATTGAGCTCAATCTAAAATTTTAGAGTTAAAACTCTATCGAGTTTACTATTTCAAGGTGAAACTCGAAAAAGTAATCATTTATAAATTCAACCTCAATTCAATCAAGCTCAAATTCCACTCTATAAACCATTCGAATAGCTTAAGCTTAAACTCAATCCAATTATTATCAAATCAAAATGAAATAAATATCAAATCAAACTTAAATAGTTTACAAACAGTTTAACTCATTTGCATTTTTTAATATTCATTATTTACTTGCGTCTCATTTTGGAATAGGGGAATAGAATAAAGTGGAATGGGTTGGATTTGGACATCTTTGCAATATTTTATTGCAAATTGGAAGTCATCTTGCTAAGATTTTTATATTTAAATTGTATGAATATTGATTTCTCAATAGGATTGACTAAATTTAATTTCTCTCTCTACATAATTATTGTAATTATATTTGAGGGAAAAAAAAAAGTCATTTCTCTCTCCAATTATCATCCTAGATCATATAAAAATATCCAAGGTTAGACATATTCCGAAAAATCCTTAAAAAAAATATTTGTTTGACAAAACAAATAAAAAAAACTTAAAAAATGTTTATATGTATATAAGAAAACCACAAACACTTCCAATTTACAAATCAATAAGATAAGTGACAAAATCAAAATTTTCTAATAACTGAATTTTATAAGCTTATTATGGAAAAGGACCTTTATATATAGGTAGTTATGTTTTCTTTTGTTTTTAACCTGATTCAAATCAGGAAGAAACAGAGACCAAGTCATTGTTAGTTTCTATTCTTGTTTCTTCTAGGAATTGTTAGATCTTAATTGTGAGACTAATATATCATTATTACAGTATCGTTCTAAATTATATCTTTAAAGTACCACTATTATTTTTTAAGCTCTCTCTTCTTCTTTTTTATTTTTAATTTTTAATTTTTGGAAATAGCACTATTTTTAATTAAAATAATATTACTGTACAAATCCGATTAAAAATAAAACTCATATCGAGACAAATATCCATATTATTTTAGCTTCACTCAACCCATCGTTTATTATCAAATTGAACTTAAAGTAAATATTTGGGAATTTACTTTCCTAATCTCCATGGGTACCATGTCCCAATGGTGGTAACAATAATCGTTATCTCTTGAGTCTCCAGACATGAAGGTGTTCAAATAGTTATTCACCAAAAAAAGTACCTTATTTTTATTCTATCAAATAGAAGAGTTATGATAACCCGGATTTCATCTTCAAAACATCGGTTCTACCTGCATGGGCCGATCCAAAAACAACAGAAGAAAAAGGCCCAACTTAAGCTTCCAAGCTTGCATTGGCTAGCACAAAGAATATTCTCCAAGGACTGTTAGTCGTCACTCATCTCATCACCAAACTTTTTCTTTTCGTCTCTCCATCTCAAAAAAAAAATGATAGACCAGTAGCAACATTCTCCACTAAAGGAGTGACGTATAAAATAAATATAATCATGCAATCTAATATATGAGAAATATACAATCCCCTTTATTTTATATACGATAACCTTTATAAAAGATGTTATTAAATTTTTTAATTTAATGTTGTACCAATCTATTACTAATTCCTGTTACAGTCTCATGTGATTGACATTGCTTATCTAAATTCTTTAATTCTCTTCTTATTTCATGCGGTCGGACACGGTACGGTAAGTGGGGAACCAGCCCATTTATTACGATGGATGGGATTCGGATTAATTCCATTACGTATTAGAAAGATAGTATTCAAATTATTAGTCTATAATACTTTAGTTTTATTTTGACATTTTTTTTTTATTGATCAATAAGCATTGCATGAAAAAATAAATTTTTGAAGAAAACATGTATTTTTTAAATAACAATAAATAGCTTTTTTATTTTTTGCAAAAAATAAAATATAAATAGTTACACATTTTTATTCCGAAGAAAGACATCAAACATCGGAAAAAGGTCGCCATATAAGATGCGGCAGGGGACCATACTAGATTTGACATAAAAGGTACAAACAATGACCCATGTTATGATGAAGCATCGTATCCTCAGACAGTTAAAAAGGAAAAAGGAAAAAGTAAAAGGGTTTTCTTTCATTAGTAAAAAGCAAGAGACTAGTGAGGCATAAAAAAACTCATGCAAAAAAGAAAAAATAAAAGCCTATTAAATGATGTATTTATTCGAATCTTATCCAACCATATATAATCATGTATTTAGAATATTTTGGGACCAACATCATATTGCATTTTTTATTATTTGAGATTACGTACATGCATTCACGATGTGTGTGCAAAATTAATTACAATAATTTAATTAAATTTAAAACATATAAAGGTTACTAAGTTTAAGAAAGAAAAAATAATAATAATGCATTAACAGTCATAAAAATACTTAAAAGAAAAGAACAAATGTTCAATTGCAATGATACATGAGACAACATGTAAATGAAGGGTCTATTTGTAAGAAATGGCTTTTAAACTACTCGAATCTAGATAAACATATGATCAAGTTAAATGTGAATATAGTCAAATCAAACTCAAATGTGGTTGGGCTTATTAAGTTAGATGAGCTTATGAACCTAATTAGGTTTAAATATGCACCAAACTTTATCGTGTTTAAATTTTAATATAAATTTCATAAAAAAACGATATAAAACTTTTTAAATAATCCAACTTCCACATTCTCATCTAATTGAGCTTTAACTTATTCAACAATGTTTTAAGTTAGAACTCAGAGCTAAATTCTATCTGTTTCTTATTGTTGAAAATTTTTAATCTTTTGGGAAGTAGTGAAAATTGAGCTTTTCTTTACATTGATTAAAAAAATCCATGTTTGTCAATCCTCATTGAGAGTCGTGGTTTTAAGATGGATGATTCTCCATCTCAACATTTATTTCCATTTATAATATATAGTAGACTTACTTTCATATTTTATCTTTTCATTCGTTTACATTTGTTCATACTATCATTATTGAATTTCTATAAATTTCTATTCATCGCATTTATCAACATTATTATTCCATTATGATGTCATTATATTATTATGTAGCCATTATATTAAAACTAGTTAATGTCCTCACGATGCACGAAAAATAAAAAGATCTGTACCATGAAATCAAAATTAATATAGTTATTTTAAAAAAGGATATTTGTTTTGACATTGTTTTCTAAATATATGATCATGTTATTTCTCTATCATACTCTACCTAAAATTTAAACACTGTAATTTTGCTTTTGCTATATTTACAAAGAATAACTTGACGAGGTGAACAACAAATACAAGAACATCAATGTTTTGATTATAGTAAATAAGAACCAGCGAACCAAAAAGGAAAGGAAAAAGAAATTAGAACCTTAAAGCATTCACTTTTAACATCACTCCTCATCCACCACCTTTAGGTTGTGAAATTTTGATGGAAATGTATCATAATTAAATAAAAAGAACAATATACAGGAAAATTGCTAGAACGACACATACTTTGGGATTTTTGCAAACTCATAACCTATAGGTGAACCGATACAGAGTAGGTACAACATGAAATCCCTCCTATATCCTATCCTGTAAGGTGTTCGTTCCTAAATTTTCGAATCAAAATATATTTACAGTACTTTAGAATTATCCCGAAACTTGTACCCTATTGAACCTACTAAATACCTTGTACCATAGTGGAACCTATAAAATTTTCCTACATTCTCATAAATTTTAAATTTATATGATATTAAAAAAGTAATCTATATGATATTACAAGTTTTTACATATATAAAGCTCATCGACTTGTAGTCAAACCTATAGAACCTATAAAACTCATGGAACCTGTAGTACAACCTGTGATATAAAAAAGTTAAGTTTATTAATCTTTGTTACCTCAAGTTTACATCATATCAAATAGAACCTGTTGAACTTATAGCAAATTGGGATGAAAATCATCATTTACAAAAGTTAATATATCATATATAAATTGTAATTCGTTTATAATTATATTATTACAATCAAGATGTTGAACCGATAAGTTCTTGTGTGATTTTGATGAGAACAAAATCATGTAAGTTGTGCTAAATCAACCACTGTTATAAATCTTTTTGCAAAACTCATAAAAAAATGGTTAATTTACTAAAGTACTTGAATTACCTTAATAACACTATATTTTTGCATGATATCTTTTTAATAAAATATTCGTTGGATTGATTTGGAGTTCTTGAAAGATATGAAAAAAATTGGAAATACTTGTTGTGTTTTATTATATGTTGTTCAGCTGTTCTAATAATCGTCCGCTTGGTAATCGTAGATTCATTCAACTAGTTGCACCAAGTGATCTATGCCTAAAAGGATCTAGTGAATTGTACAACTAGTGATCAAAGGACCATCCATTTGGTTATGCCAAGTCTTTTAAGGTCTAAGAGGTATGTTGGATCATACAACCGATAGCTTAAAGAACATCCGATTGGTGGCCCCATTTAAATGAACTGTCTGGTTGGTCCCACCTCAACTGTCCATACAAAAAGGAGCCGTTGTAGAGCATTAAATACAAAGAGAGGTAGACCGGTGATTGGATTTTCATGAGAGGCTATCAATACAAGTTGTTGGTCAGTTGAAGCATCATTAATAGTGCCAAAAATCTACTATTATTCCTCTTGTTCACTTATACTTCATTTCAATTGTCTTGCAATCTTAATTTACAAAATCTTTTGTAAACCCTAGTATGATACAAATTTATTTATATATGCAATTTACTTGAGAGAATGCATTATACTAGTGATTGAAGGTTATTGTGGTAAAAAAAATCCCTTATAATTGAGATCAGGTGTAAGTTGTTAAGCCATTGTGATTTAGATTAATAAAAGTGTACCTGAAGACCTCGATTAAGGCATTGTGTAATCATAGAGAGTAGGGAGCAATGCAAACTTCACGTTAAAATCTCAGGCCTCATTTCTCTATCCTTCACTCTTTAATTTCTGTACTTTATCTATTATTTTGTTATCTCAATATTACATTCATTTAGCTATTTGAATCAAGAAATTACTATTAAAGAAAATTTGGCATTGGATCGCACCCTCCCTCCCCCCTTCCCCCCACTCCTCTCTTTTTTTGAGCTTTTGGTATGATATTTCATTTGCTATCAGAGTTAGATCTCTATATTTTGATTCTTAATTACATTAGAGAGTAAAGATTACGGTATCAAATGCACTAGAATTCATGGAAGGACAAGCAATGAATAGGCCACCACTTCTAACTAATGGGAACTGCCCCTATTAGAAATGTAGAATAAAAATCCTTATTACGGTACAAAACAAAAAGTTTGGGGATTAATAGAAAAATGACCTATTAAGATAGAGGGTAAAGAAAAAGATGAATATACAGATGAAAATTGGAAAGAGGTGGACTTAAACAAAATTGCTATGGATATATTACATTGTATTGTGAGTGAAAATGACTTTAATAAAACTTATACATGAACAAATGCTAAAGAAATATGGAATGTGTTACAAAGTACATATGAAAGAACATGTAGAGTTAGAAATACTAAAATAAGTTTATTGTGCAGTGAATTTAAGAATTTCAAAATGTTTCCCAATGGGACAATAGATGAAATGCACGAGAGATTCATTGATATTATAAATTCATTGATGGTGTTTAAAAAGAAATTTTCTAATTTAGAAATTAATTCCAAAATCCTTAGATCTCTTTTAAAAGAATAAGAAGCCTAGAGGACTACTGCTGAAGAGATGCATATTCTAGAAGCATTATCTATGGAGTAATTTGTTAGAACATTCAAGAAGCATGAGATGATTAAGAGATATGGAGAGGAATAAGAAGAAAACTATTACTTTTGAAGTTAGTGAATGCAACACTAGTGATGATGATAATGAGAACGATGATGATGAAATGGCAATGATGGCTAAGAAATTCAAGAAGTTCATGAAATTCAATAAAAAATTAAAAGGGACAAAGTTGGTAGTGATAATATGTCAAAGCCAATAAAAGAAAAAAATGAAGTAATAAAGCATTATAATTGTCATCAACTTTGACACATTAGATACTATTGTCCTCTTCCCACGAAAGGTGACAAAGCGTTAAGAAAAAGAGCCATGGTGGATATATGGAGCAATAACGATTCAAGCGATTTGGATAAAAATCTTTGTCTCATGACTTTGCATGATGAGTTATATTTTACTTCCCAATTTTCTTATGATGAATTGAATGACATATATGATGATCTACTAAAGAAATTTGTTAAAATGCAAAAGAAGAACAAGATTCTTAAGCAAATGATGAATAAAATGTTAAACTTAGAGTCCATTAATTGATTTTGATGAGAATAAAACAAAAGTGAATGATTAAAACTAAGTTCTATTTGACCATATTAAGATAATTGAACAAGAATGATTAATTTGCTTAATAATTAAGTATCTTAATTATCTCCACAAGAAATTTAATCTTTGAATGGTGATCAAATGATCTTAAAGATAGATTACAAAGTGTATTTGTTTGTTTGGGTTACTAGCATGATGGCTCAAGAAAGAACCAAGCCGACGATGTAAAGCCTTAAAAAATACAAAGAAAGGTTCACTGGCCTAAAGGAGCCAACATGCCAGTTCACTTACCAGTGTTCATGCCGGTAGTGCAATTTATTATCGGCATGCTGATAGTGCAATTTATTACCGCCTGATCTAAGTAGCCGTTAGAGCATTTAATGCGGAATAACGAGAAGAATTCAATAAGTTGATAAAAATGCTCAACAACCCAACCAAAGAGAATTAAGATATGATATTCTACTGCAATCAAAGCTATTCCTTTACATTCTTTAGTCTCATTACTTACGAATTGTCTCTTGTAATCTTTACTTACAATCAAACAAAAGAAACCTAGCGTGTAGTGCTTGAGTGTTTATATACTTTGTAATCTTGAGTGAAAGAAGAGTACTACACTAGAGACTGTTGTGTGAAATAGCAATTGAGTATAAGCTTAAGTAAGCTCTTGGAGCATTGTGTTGAGAAATTAATATAGTGGTGTGAAGTTCTCAATTGGAGGCATTGTGAGTCTATGGAGACTAGGGGGCTATCCGAACTCTATGTTATATCTAAGCTTGAATTTCTCTATTCTTATCTCTTTTAATTTCTATACTTATTATTGTTTCTATTATCACTATTGTTATTACATTTAATCGGAAATTTCGAAAAGAATTGCATATTGTACTAAAACTCAATTCATCCTCTCTCTTGAGTTTAGTCTGGTGTTCTTGAATTAGTATCAGAGTTAGTCTCTAATCACTTGCTTAACTGCATATTAGAGTAAAGGTCATGGCATCGAATGCATTAAGCTTTCTAAAAGGACAAGAAATTAATAGATCTCCTCTTTTAACTGGTAGCAACCATCTGTATTAGAAATGTAGGATGTCTATATTTTTAAATGTACAAAATAGACTATTGTGACATATAGTTAACCAAGGATCTTTAAGATATAAGGAAAAGAAGAAAGAGATTACTCGGATGATGAGTAGAAATTACTTGATCTAAATAAAGTTGCTGTGAATATTTTGCATTATGCCATAAACAAAAATGACTTCAATAGAATATGTACATATAAAAGCGCTAAAGGAATATGGGATGAATTACAAAACACATATGAAAGAACTAGTAGAGTAAATGATACAAAAATAAGCTTATTATGTGGAAAATTTGAAAATTTTAGGATGGATCCTAATTAAACAATTGATGAGATATATAATAGGTTTATAAATATCATTAACCCTTTGAGTGGTCTTGGAAAGACATTTACTAATCTTGAGATAAATTCCAAAATTCTTAAGTCTTTGCCAAGAGATTGGAAAGCCAAAAGAACTGCTATCGAGGAAGCTTATGATCTTAATGAAATGTCAAAAAATCAACTCCTTAGAACACTTAAGACACATGAGATGGTAAAGAGGCACGGAGAGGATTTTAGAAAGAAAACAATTGGTCTAAAAGTCGTGAAGGAGAACTCAAGTGAAGAAAAAAGTGAAGACGATGATGAGATTGCAATGTTGGCAAAAAAGTTTATAAAATTCAATAAAATGATTAAAAAAGATAAGGATAGATATGAATCACCTTCTAAGTTTAAGAAGGAAAAAAGAGAAATTATCAAATGCTACAATTGCCAAAAGCCAGGACATATTTAACAATATTGTCCATTGCTTAAGAAGGCCAATAAAAAGTCAAAAAGAAAAGCTATGATAGGTACTTAGAGTGATGGGGATTCTAGCAACTTCGACAATGAAACTTGCTTCATGACTCTCAATGAAGAGATATGCTCTCCTTCACATGACTCTTCCTTTGATGAACTTAGAAGTATATATGATGAGTTATTGAAAGAATTCATAAAAGTGTAAAAGAAAAATAAAGTATTGAAGCAAATGATGAGTGAAGTAGGTGATGAGTTTGATATCATCAAAAGTGAATACAATAAAGTTGTTGATGTAAAAGAAAGATTAGAAGAAGAAAATAAATACTTGAAAATTGAAAATGAGAAATTGACAAAGAAGAATGTAGAGCTAAGCATTAGAAACAATGAATTGATAGATGAAAATAGTAAATTAAAAGAAGCCAACAAGAATTTTGAAAAGGAAATAAAAGAACTAAAACTTGAAGCAAAGGATGTGAAGGTATGATTGAGAAACTAAGTCATCTTGAAATTGAAAACTTGATCTTAAGAACTAGCTTAGAGCTTAGATGACTTAAGGAAAACAATGGCAAAATTTGTAGATGGAGAAAAGAATTTGGATAAAATTCTTTGAACACAAAGTCTAGGCTTAGACAAAACCAGAATAGGTTATATTAAGGAAAATGTATATAGATTATACAAAAGCTAATTTTTTAAGGTATCAAATAAAACTTGTCACTATTGTGAAAGATACGATCGTGTTTCATATACATATGCATTACATTGCAATCTCTCCTTATATAACAAAAGTAAATGGTTTAGGTCCCTAAGGGATAAACTTATATTACAACAGCTAATCCCAAAGGACCCAAACTAAAGTGGGTATCAAAGAGATAATCGCTTGTTTTGTAGAGCTCTTCAAGGCATAACAACAAATGGATCTTAGATAGTGGTTGCTCAAGATATATGACAGGAGACGCATCCAAGTTTACATCTATAAACTTAAAGGATGGAGGAAGCATGACCTTTGGAGATAATCGAAAATCTCATGTTATTGTTGAAGGTAACATCTGCATTAATAATGATCTTACTATTAAGCATGTGTTACTCGTTGATAATTTAAAACATAATTTACTTAGTATTAGTCAATTGTATGATATAGGATATAAAGTAATCTTTCATACATTAAAGTGTTCTATTGAAAATATTAATAATGACCAAATCCGTTTTAAGGGATATAGATAAAGAAACATTTACAAAATTGACTTCAATATATTTTTATGTTTTTTTTAAAACTTATCTATCCACTCAAAACAATAATAGTTGATTGTGGTATAGAAAGTTAGAATATGCTAGTGTAGATGTCTTATCAAAACTAGCCAAAAGGAATCTTGTTAAAAGATTACCTAAGATTAGTTTTGATAAAAATAGAACATATCAAGCATGTTAAAATAGCAAACAAACCAAGTCATCTTTCATATCAAAAAATGCCATCTCAACTTATAAGCCACTCTAACTACTACATATAGATTTATTTAGTCCAACGCAAACCTTAAGTTTAGGAGGGAAAAGATATACATTGGTCATAGTTAATGATTTCACTAGATATACTTAGACCTTCTTCCTTGCAAGCAAGGATAAAACATATCATGTATTCTTAAATTATAATAAGAAGGTTCAAAATAAAAAAGGTCTTACTATTGTCTCAATAAAAAGTGATCATGGGGGAGAATTTGAAAATCATAAAATGGAGGATTTTTATAATAAAAATGGAATAGAACATACTTTCTCGGCACCTAGAACTCTACAACAAAATGGAGTTACTAAAAGGAAAAATAAGACCCTTATAGAAATGGTTATGACTATGCTTTGTGACAATAACCTATCTAGATATTTTTTGGCTTAAGTCATTAATACGGCTTGTTACATATCAAATTGTATTTTCATAAGATCAATCCTTAAAAAAATCCCTTATGAGCTTTAAAGAGACAAAAAACCTAACATATCATATTTTCATCCATTTGGAACAAAGTGTTATATTCTGAATAATGGAAAGGAGCAATTGAGAAAATTTTATTCAAAATCAGATGAAGGAATCTTTCTGAGTTATTCACTTACTAGTAAAGCTTATAGAGTATACGACAAAAGAACTCTTATTGTACAATAATCAATTCATGTTGCATTTGATGATTCATATGCATTTAAAGAGTCTAATATGAAATAGAAAACATTGGTGCTCATTTGGACAATCTTGGTCTTAACAAGAATCAATCCATTTCAATTAAGAAGGAATCCTCTAGGCAAGATGAAACTGTTAACAACTTTAACTTAGATTTACCTAGAGAATGGAAGTTTGCGAAAAATCAACCTAAGGATCTAATAATAGGAGAATCATTCAATAAGGTGCAAATAAGAGCTTCACTTAAGAATCTAAGTAATGTAGTGTTCTTATCTCAACTTAAACCAAAAAACGTAAATGGAGCTTTAAAAGATGAATTTTGGATTCAAGCTATATAAGAAGAGCTAAATTAATTTACTAGAAATGAGATATGGAACTTAGTATCTAAACTAAAAGATAGATCGGTAATTGGAACTAAATGAGTTTTTAGAAACAAGTTAGATGAAACCAAAATAGTAATAAGAAACAAGGCATGTCTAGTTGCAAAAGGTTACAACCAAGAAGAAGGAATTGATTTCGATGAGACTTTTACTCCAGTTACTAGATTAGAGGCTATTAGAATGCTTTTAGCATTTGCTACACATAAAGACTTCAAACTATATCAAATGAATGTTAAAAGTGCTTTTCTAAATAGCTACGTCAAAGAATAGGTATATGTAAAGTAACCACCAGGATTTGAGGATGGCAAATTCCCAAAACATATATATAAGCTCAATAAAGTTTTGTATGGACTAAAGCAAGCTACTAGATCTTAGTACAAAAGATTGAGTAGCTTCTTAATAAAGAATGAATTTACTAGAGGTAAATTTGACACAACATTATTCATTAAGCAACACAATGATCATATACTAATTGTCCAAATATACATAGATGACATAGTGTTTGGTGCTACTCATATGGATTTAGTTAATGAATTCGTCCAATGTACGAAAAATGAATTTGAAATGAGTATGATGGGAGAACTCAACTATTTCTTAAGTCTTCAAGTTAAGAAAACCAAAGATGAAACCTTTATTAACTAAGCTAAATATACTAGGGAGCTCTTAAAAAGATTCAAAATGAAAAATTGTAAGACTAAGCCAGCTCCAATGAGTACCACTCTAAAACTTGATAAAAACAAGAGTAGAAAGAACATTTGTGAAAAGATATATAAGGGTATGATAGGAAGTCTTCTATATTTAATTGCATCTAGTCCCAATATCATGTTTGCTATATGTCTATGTGTACGATTTCAATCTTGCCTTAAAGAATCTCACTTGAATGCAGTCAAACACATTTTCAAGTATCTTGTAGGTACCATTGAAATTGGCTTGTGGTATCCTAAGTTCACCTCATTTGATCTTGTTGGATATTCCAATGCCGACTTCGCCGATTGCAAAGTCGATTAGAAAAGTACAAGCGACACATGTCATTTCCTTGGTAACTCATTAGTATCTTGGCATTCAAAGAAACAAAACTCAGTAGCATTTTCTACTGTTGAGGCTGAATGTGTAGCAACCAGTAGTTATTGTACCCAAGTACTATAGATGAAGCAAATATTACTTAACTATGGTATAGAATTTATTAATGTCCCAATAAGATGTGATAATACAAGTGCTATTAATTTGACTAAAAACCCAATTCAACATTCCAGAACTAAGCATATAGAAATTAGACATCACTTTATTCGTGATTATGTGCAAAACAATGATATTTGCTTAGAATTTATTGACACTAGCAATCAAATAGCCGATATCTTCACTAAACCCTTGAGTGAGGAAAGGTTTTGCACTCTAAGAAGAGAATTGGGGATGATCATGCAAAATGAGTGTTAGACACATAAGAACCAACATAGCATTTTTGAACAAAATTAACTTGCTAAGTAAGTTGACCTGCAAAAATCACACTTTGAGGTATAAGAAACATGATCATATGGTTTTTATGCATTAAATATCACATTTAGCATGTTTTGGGCACACTTAAAGTCATTCATGTAGTATTCAAGTTCACACATACACAAATTTATCATGTACCGAGTTCCATGCCCAAAACCGGGCCTCACATGTTTATTTTCATCCCCAAATCATGCTTGAGTGTTCAAACTAGCTTAACTTGAATTTTATGGATAATTGATCCCTCTAGACCTTTATTAGACACTAAAATACCATGAGGAGCTTTTCTTGCCTATCTTTGCCTATATGAATACTATTTGGTTTGATCATGAGTCATTGTGCTTCTTGATAACTTCCATCATACTTAGAGCATGAACTTATCTTGAAATTGTGGAAGGATCTTTACTTGCTCACTAATTATTCGTATGATTAGCTAATCATAAGGAACTCATGTAGTGATTTTGTGTTTTATAGAGCCTCAAGATTACAATTTGCTCTTACAATGCTCAAATATGTATTTGAAAATTACTTGAAGTATTAGTGCTCCAAAACTCAATAGCTATTCACATGCCTTACTTATATATGCACTTTTCTTCTTAATTAAACTATTAATAGGTTTTAGAGTTTAATGTGGCTAAATTTTTGAAAATTTCCTTAAATTTAGTTTTTTCAAGCCTTAACGGACTCAAATAAACTTGTTTGAAGTGTTACAATGTTCATTAAATCACTACAAATCAATTTGAATTGGCAACTTGGCTCAATAAAAAGGACTACATTGATTTTTTACAAAATTGTAAATAAACAGCATGCTAGTTCACTAAGTCACCGGCTTGCTGGTATACCCTTGTAGATAAAAAATTGAATTCAATTTTGTTTGCTTAACCGGCATGCCAGCATTCGTACATATCGGCTTGCCGATATACTCCCTTAGAATTTTAGTTATTTTCGGTTCTATTCAAATAACTGGCATGCTGGTATACTCCTCTTGATATGCTCTCAATTTTGCTTATGTTCACATTACTGACATGCTAGCTCACTACCATACCGACATGCCGGTTCATCAATTTCCAGGCGTGACTTAAGTCGTGCTAAACCATCTCTTTCTCCTTCTATCTTCTTCTAAAAACCCCCTTCTCTTCCCTTCAAACACTAGCCTCTTTCTCTCTCTTCGATCCACCACCTCTCCTCCATCAAAATCTCATTTTTCTTCACTAAATCAACTCCCCACTCTATCACCTATCTTTCTCTCTCCTCCTTGCATCTAACTTCTCCTTCTTCTTCTTCTTCTCCTCACTTTCTCTAACTATACCCCTCAACAATCACGCTGCCATACACCGTCTACATGCCTCCACTGTCATACCGACTTCCATCACCCATATTCTCCACATACTATCACATACACCTTTACCCCCCTCCTTCATCCTCTTCACCACACATGCCTACACCTATCTATCACATACGCTCACCAAACACCCGTGGCACTACGTGTTGCTCGTAGTCTTGCACCTTCGGCTTATAACCCCCGCCTTTTTCCTTCCCGCGAGCATGCCCAATGATTTGAAAAGTTTGCAAACCTTGAAGTTGACATCGGCATCTTCTATCCTTCGGAGGTACTCGAGGAGTTTCAGATTCCAGCTATTATCGACGTCATCACCTACCATGTTCTTGACATCTTTCATCTTCCCAATGAGGTATATGATGACGCTTTTAAATATTTTTACTATAACATGTCGGATTCTCTAGATGATCAAGGTCGGCCTAAATTGAAAATGAATCTAAGTGATGAATTGCTTCGTCATGTACTTTACACATATGTTTATGGTACATTAATCACTATTACTCTTGAGGATATTTGTAGCCTCATTGGTGCTACTGTTGGAGGAACGAGCGTGAATGTCAATTATTATAGGGCAAAATTCTATGAGCGAGTCTTTAGATATAAGAGTATTGAAGGAAACTGAGGAAAGGCAAAAAATTTAGCTGCCATTCGACTAAACCTTAGAACAAAAATCCTCTACCACATTGTAATCCATAGTTATTGCCCTCGACGAGGCCAACAATCTAATGTTATCCTTCAAGATTTATAGATTCTCTATTATTTGCTCATGAACAAGTAAATTGATTTTTTTAGCATAGCGGTTCAGTGTTTTAAACATGTTATCAATAACCCCTTTTAAGCCTTCCTTCGCTTTGGATGATTGGTTACACAACTACTTATCATAAAGGGTATACAATTTCCTTCACCTCTATGGGTTGCTCAGGTTAAGCACCTTAAATTGATTGATATTTGTAAAGGGATTTGGAAGAAAATGAAGAACAATTGGGTTAAGAGGAAAGACCTTCCTCTTCTTCATCTTAGCTTCGAGCGCGATCTACAGGATCCTATTACATCTTCTAATGAGCCAACTAATCCTAGTGCTCATACTCACTCTGATGCAGCTCTGAACCATGTTGCTACTCCTCTACCTGAGGGATCTTCTCACTAGCCTCCACCTGATTATGAGTTCCCCTCTTTTAATCCAATTGCTCCTTTAGCATTTCAGCATCCTTTTTATCAATACTTAGAGATGCGCTTCAATCTGCTTCGAGAGAATATTCATGATCATTTACACAATGGGTTTCAAGGGCTTTACAGTCATTTTTAGTTGAACTACCATTGCCTTTCATGCCCTTTTCCTCCTCCAGCTCAGGATGATGATCCTCCTGCCGCATAGTTATGCACTTTCGCTTTCTATCTTTATTCTTTCTTCTTCTTCTTTTTTTACTTAAGGACTTGGCATTTGGCCACTCTTTAATTTTGTTGTTTTATTGTGAACCTTAGTCCTTGATGGACCTTCTCTTTATGTTGGATATTTGTAGCTTTTTGTAGTTTGTTTGTTGAATTCTTGCCCTAAATTAACTTACTTTGCTATGTTTGCTTGTTATTGCTAGCTGTTTTATTGCTTTTTTCGAGCCTTGTATATCCTTGATCTTCTTCTTACAAGAGGAATACTCTCTGGCATAAGCTGGATTCATCACCTAGATCCTCCTCTTTTTGATGAGGCCAAAGGGGGAGAAATATTCAAGTCATTCATTGGCTGATTCAAGCGGTTAGTTTAAAAGTAAAAAATTGCCTAAATTGGTTAAGCTGATTAGTTAATGGTAAGTTAATTAGGTAATGGTCATCTCCCTTTTAAACTTTTAGACATATATTATATCTTAGCTCTTGAAAATTTAATATATCCAATATATCAAGTTATCATGAAAAGGATCAATTCTCTCATTACGTAAGCATTTTGCTCAGTCTTATTCAATTATTGATCATCTTGAGATCCAATGATAAATTGAGGGGGGAGTATTGGATTAAGGCGGAGCTCTTAGATATATAATAGTTTTATCCTCATAAAAAAAGGGGAGATTATTGAACCTAGGGTTCATAAATTGATTTTAATGAGAATAAAACAAAAGTGAAGGATTAGAACTAAGTTCTATTTGACCATATTAAAATAATTGAATAAGATCGATTAATTTGCTTAATAGTTAAGTATATCAATTATCTCCATAAGAAATTTAATCTTTGAATGGTGATCAAATGATTTTGAAGATAGATTGTAAAGTGTATTTGTTTGTTGGTTATCAAAAGGATTTTTAGGTGTTATTTGGGTTACCAACATAACAGCTCAAGAAAGAACAAGGTTGACAGTGTAAAGCCCTAAAAAACACAAAGAAAAGTTCACTGGCCTAAAGGAGCTGACATGCCAATTCACTTACTGGTGTTCATGCCGATAGTGAAATTTATTACCAGCTTGCCAGTAAGGGCAAGGTACCGGCATACTAATAAGCCTAATCTAAGTAGCTATTAGAGCATTTAATGCGCAATAATATGAAGAATTCAATAAGTTGATATAAATGCTCAATAACGCAACCAAAGGGAATTAAGATAAGATATTCTACTGTAATTAAAAGATATTCCTTTACATTCTTTAGTCTCATTACTTATGAATTGTCTCTTGTACTCTTTACTTGCAATCAAACAAAAGAAACCTAGTATGTAGTGCTCGAGTGTTTATATACTTTGTAATCTTGAGTGAAAGAAAAGCACTACACTAGAGATTGTTGTGTGAAATAGTGATTAAGTATAAGTTTGTGTAAGCTCTTGGAGCATTGTGTTGAGAAATTAATAAAGTGGCGTAAAGTTCTTGGTTAGAGGCATTGTGAGTCCATGGACACTAGGGAGCGGTCTGAACTCCACGTTATATTCGAGCTTGAATTTCTCTATCACTATCTCTTTTAATTTATATACTTATTATTGTTTCTATTATCACTCTTGTTATTGCATTTAATTAGAAATTTTAAAAAGAATTGCATATTATCCTAGAACTCAATTCACTCCTCTTCTTAAATTTAGCCTAGTGTTCTTCATCAAATAGGAAATAAATTTGATGTATTCAAATGTGAGTATAATAAGGTAAATGTTGAAAAAGAGAACTTAGAGGAGGAAAATGAATACTTGAAACTAGAAAATAAAAAGTTAAAATTTGAACATGAAAGTCTAAAGGGGAAAAGTGAAGAATTAAGTAAGAGGAATGAGAAAATCATTAGTGAGAATAGAGAGCTAAGAAAAGGAGAATGAAGAAGTTTAATAAAAAAATCAATGCTATTGAAAATTAGGATGCTTTTGGCATTCGCAACTCATGAAGACTCTAAACTATTTCAACTAGATGTTACAAGTGCAATCCTAAATGGCTATATTAAAGAAATCTATGTAGAGCAACCTTTAAGGTTTGAACATAATGAACTAGCAAATCATGTGTTTAAGCTTAACAAAACACTCTATGGATTCAAATAAGCTTTTAGAGCTTAGTATTAAAGGTTTAGTAACTTTTTGATGAACAATGACTTTATAAGAGGCAAATTAGATACAACTTTGTTTTTCAAGAACCACAAGTCAAATATATTGATTGTTCAAATCTATATAGATGGTATTGTGTTTGGATCTACAAACATAGATCTAGTGGATGAGTTCGTAGAGTATATGTAGAAAGAATTTGAGATAAGTATGATGAGGGAACTTAATTACTTCTTAGGTCTCCATATAAAGCAGATTGAAAATAAAACCTTTACAAATCAAGCTAAGTATATAAGAGAGCTTTTAATAAAATTTTAAATGGACAATTGTAAAGTTAGACCTACTCCTATGAGCATAACTTCAAACTTAATCAAGATGAACATGGTAATTTAATTTGTGAGAAACTTTATAGAAGTGTGATGAGAAGCCTATTGTACTTAACCATCTCTAAACCAAATAATATGTTTATCGTATGCTTATAAGCAAGATTTCAATCTTGCCCGAAAAAATCATATTTAAGTGCAATAAAATACATCTTCAAGTATCTTATAGGCATTATTGAAATCGACTTCTAGTATCTAAAGTATACTTTTTTCGATCTTATGGGATGCTCCGATGCTGACTTTATCAAGTGCAAATTCGACTGATAAGGAACAAGGGGCACATGTCACTTTTTAAGAAATTCACTAGTGTTTTAGCATTTAAAGGAAGAAAATTCTATAGCACTTTCAACTATCAAGACAGAATATGTAGCCGCTAGTAGTTGTTCTGCTAAAATATTTTAGATAAAGCAAAGCTTAGATGACTATGGCCTTAACTTCTCTAAATTCCCAATGTGTTATGATAACACAAGTGCCATTAATCTTACAAAAAATCTAATCCAACACTCTAAGACTAAGCATATTAAGATTAGGTATCACTTCATTAGAGATCATGTCTAAAACAATGATGTATGCTTAAAAATCGTGGATACAAGTAATCAAATTACTAATATTTTTACAAAACCCTTGAGCAAGGATCGCTTTTTCACTTTAAGAAGAGAATTGAGAATGGTCATGCAAGACTAATGTTAAGACACAATGAACCAAAATAGTAATTTTTAGATACAATTTTTTTCTTTTTGTCTCCATTGGTTTAGGACATGATATCTGACTTTAGAAACATGGTCACAATCATTTGGCATGGTTTACACACATTTAGATTCATATTTGCTTGATGAAGATCTCATGTGCATATTTTTCTAATTTGATAACTCATAAGTTGAATGAATACTCTTACATGCTTATTTTAACTTATAAAGTGTATTTAGATAGTTAAGATTACTTCAATATAAATCGATGTGCTTTTGACTCCATTAAACCTTAAAAAATAAGCTAAATTAGTCATCTAGGACATCCAATATTAATCTAGCCAGAATATTAAACTAGATGTATTAAAAATGCTTCTTATGAGCTTATTTATGAACATATAACTTGTTTGAACGGTCTTTAGTCAAATTTTGTAAAAATCCATGAGTTAAGCAGCATTTCTAAGTAGTTAGTGCAATCTAAATGTATAAATTGTAATTTGTTTATAATTATATTATCACATTTGAGATGTTGAATCGATATATTCTTGTGTGATTCTAATGAGAATAAGACCATGCATGTTGTGTTAAATCAATTATTGTTATAAACCTTTTTGCAAACTTATAAAAATATGGTTAATTTGCTAAAGGACTTGAATTACCTTAGTAACACTACATTTTTGCATGATATCTTTGAATATAATATTCATTGGATTGATTATGGAGTTCTTAAAAGAAATGAAAAGGATTGGAAATACTGGCTATATTTTATTATATGTTGCTTAGTTGTTTTAGTGTGAACCAACTAGTAGATTGGACTAGATAAACTATGTTTAGAAGCATATAGTGAACAATGCAACTAGTAATCCAAGGACCATTCGGTTAGTTGTGCCAAGTCTTTTGAGATTAGAGACGTATATTGGACCATGTGATTGGTAGCCTAAAGACCATCCGACTAGTGACTCCATTTGAATGAATCGTTTGGTTGAACCTACCTCAATTGTCCAACTGGTCCGTACAAAAAAAGAATCGCTGTAGAGCATTAAATGCAAAGAGAAGTGGACCAACAATTAAACTTTTTTGAAAGGTTATAGATACAAGTTATTAGGTATTTAAAGAATCATTAATAGTGCTGCAAATTTGCTATTATTACTTTTGTCTACTTGTACTTCATTTCAATTATCTTATGCTCTTAATTTGCAAAATCTTTTGTAAATCCTAGTATAGTACTGAGTTATTTATACTTGCAATTCACTTGAGAAAGCGCACTATATTAGTGATCGAGGGTTATTGTGATCGAGAAATCTCTTGTAGTTGAGATTATGTATAGGCTCTCAAGTCATTGTGGTTGAGATTAATGAAAGTGTATGTGAAGATCTCGATTGAGGCATTATGTGATCATAGAGAGCAAAAAGCGATCCAAAATTCATGTTAAAATCCTGGTCTTGATTTCCCTATCCCTTACTCTATAATTTCTATACTTTATATTTTGTTTTATTGTCTCAACATTGCATTCATTTAGCTATTTGAATCAATAAATTGGTATTAAAGAAAATTTGAGTATTAAACTCAATTCACTAACCTCCCTCCTCTTTTTATGAGTTCCTAGTATGGTATTTCATGAGATACTTCTATATTCATTAGTCAAAGAAGACAATGACGACCTTTATTGAACTTAAAAAATAAAACACACGTACAACAAAAGATATAATGTTGTTTTTCTTGTATTAACATATATTATACTGTTTAATTAATTTCACATAGTAGGTATGTGATACCTCACTAATTTTTAAATGGGTACAAGGTAGGTACAAGGTGAATATAAGTTTTAAAGCGGATACATGTTATGAAGACATCATGCCCATTCCTTAGCATGTGAAGGTAGATTATGAGAAAAATGATATCTAGAATCTCTTTTGTTACTCTCAATATCTAACTAGAGCTTACTTGGTCCAGTATGGTATAAGTGGATATCATGTACAAAGGGGGGTTATTTTGCTCACTCCTTTCATAATCGATTTTTTTTTTTAATAAGTACATGACTTTTATTTTATCACTGAGTATTAATGCTAACTAAGAGGTACGCATAAGTGTCATTGGTTTGCACTAATTATTAAGTAACCTTATCACTTAAGATATTAAAATAATTAAAAAATTGTAAAAAAAAAAAATGGAAGGATGAAAGGATACAAAAAATGAAAAAGAAAATGTCATAATGCCATGATCATTCTCTAGCTAAACCTCAATTGACATATCGACTTATTCATGTAGCTTCATCATTTTCTTCTTCACTTAATAGCATAACCATACCTAAACTTCAACCAACAACAATTCATAAAGAACAACTCGAATTATGTTAGCTTAGATTAAAATATCATAAGAACTCTAGTAGTGAGGGTTACCAATGAATGGAGCAAATGCACTGAGAAAAATCTGGATGAACCCAAAACTTAAAAAATACTATTACTTTTTATATGAGCAATCGAGCTTAATCTATTGTCAATAAAAGCACTAACAATTTAGTGAAATTTCAATAATAAAAAACAACTCACTATAACCATAAGAACTAGCGAACCTAATAAAAAAGTTATTTATATAAATAGTGGATTAGTTAAGAAAAAAGCATAGAATGTCAAACACTACAATAGTAATAGAAATCTCAAATAATTGAACTTATTTTGGATAACAACTCTAATTTCAATTTTAAACTACGCATAATTAAAATTGCCATATACCTTACTTCTTGGGATACGAAAACCTTAAGATAGCATTTGATTATTAGAACTAAATAGGATTGAAAGAACTAGATAAGACTATATAGTGTAAGAACTATAAAATAGTATAACCCTGTCATATCATGTTTGTTGTGCGCATTATTGGACATAAATTATTATGATTGACAAACTAAAAAAGTAAAATAAAAAATTAACCATTCATAATATAAGTTATAAGATAGTTCAATATTGTGATTTTGGAATTTGTTGCAGAGTTATTTTTGGAATTTTAAAAATATATTTATTTTATACTATGTAAAATAGATTTTTACACCATTAAATATATGGTACAAATTTTTGAGATTTTATCAAGTACTCCAAAAGCTCTTTTGTCCAAATTATAGTAAACTATACAAAAATATATAATTTAAAAATTTTACCCAATCTAATATTATGCATAGAGGTTAAAAATTTTACCCAATCCAATATTATAAAACTATAATAACCAAATGATACCTAAGCCTTATTTATTTATTTTGGGGTTAAGGGGCGCATTTGACCCCTTTTTTGCATTTTTTTCTCTCAATTTTAAATTAATCTGTTATATAATTAATTTTATTTAATAATATTATGTTATCAAATTAACTATGAATCATTTAAAAATTTACACATGCTCTTTAATACACATTTATACCTATCACGTACTTGTAGAAGAAAACAAAAAATGGGTCATATTTTTATAATCTTTCCCTTTTGTAATGATATTTATGATAACTTATAACATATTATGAGTAAATTTGATGGTAAATAATTAAAATTCTTGATGTTTTAGTAATATATGTATGTACCATAGACACTTAAGTGTTTGTATGGCTTTTAGTAATAGGATAATTACATATTATATTATCCTATTTGGTTGCGAGTGGCTAGTAGTAGAGTATATAAAAACTAGATTTGTATTTTTAGAGTATACATATGTATATATACTATACCAATAGTAACAAAGCAAACAAACTTGTATTTGCACTTTTTTGTATAATGGAAAATTAATAAGTATGTATAGCTTAAACCTATACCTCCAGGCAAGTATATATATATTTACAAGTAAAATGAAATAGTAAATTTAGAAACGAAAAGATATATAGGTGCTTATGCTATAAAAGAAATTTTAGATTATGCATATATATATATACTATACCAATAATAATAGTATATATAAAACCTATATTTACATCTTTCATGTAAAGGGAAATTAATGAACATATATGAACAAAATCTACATGGTAAGCTTATATATATTCATCCATATAGATACATATTTTTCATTTTAAAATGAAACGATAAATCAAGAAATGAAAATCTTTACAAAAGGTATATATACAAACATCAGTATACCTATGTATATAACTAAAAATCTATAAATGTCATGAACTTTTAACAATGAACATAGATTGTAACTATGAATGATGCTTGATATTGTTGCCTAAACTTTGTGTTGAAATCAAATCTCCTTGCAAGTGTTTAATTAATTGATCGGTCACTCATAACTAGATTAATTATCAAATTGGACTAAAAAGAAAACCCAACATGCATTGCATGATTTCTTACATTATTGAAGGTCATTACTTCCATATAATGGGACATGAGAGTTTAAAAGTGACATAACTCATCTATATGTGAATAAAAAATCTTCACTTATATGATAAAGCTATAGATTCTACCATCATTTTGGGATAGCTCATTCCTTGATTGTTGTAGACTAATTTTGATCATTATCAACAGTTGTAGACTAATGTTCCCTACTATTGACTGTATATAAGCAACTTGGCAATTCATGTGTTATTTTGAATTTCTAATATAAAGTTAGAAGGGTTTGTGCCCTAGACAACTCATGTTGGCTATTAAGTGTATGAAGCTTTCATTTATACGATTGCTTATGTATAACATATACTTAACAATTTGCTTGTGTTTATAGTGTTTGAGAGTATATCTTAATTCACAGAGTTGTGGTTTCATCTACATCCCTATGTATTTATCAATATTTTAGGATTGAGCTTAGAAGTGACAAACAAGGAAAAGATTAAAGGTTTGTTTTTATTGATGCATCCAACTGCTATATTACTAATTGCATCATCATTTTAGATGATTATGCATGTACCTTATACCAACTTTTAGAGGACCCAACATATGTGGAAAATTATGATGATATGTTTTAAAGCAACTTAATTTTGTCATTAATGCTCCCTTAAGCAATTCATGAATAGTTAACAAGATCTATAATGCATTTGTTATTCTTGGATCTTTATTAATAGAAGGTCTCAAGCCTCTTTAGGATTGATAGATAGGTAGATATCAAGTAGGTTGGCTTACACAAACAACATACAACTAAGTGTGTAAACCCCACAATTTTAGTGTTTTGGAGATTAAGTCAAACCCTAATATTGATAGATGTTCCCTAAGGTTAATGAGATTGTAGAAATTAAAAAAAAAAAAAAAATCAACTGAAATCCAAAAACGAATTTAGGAACCCTAAAAAGTAGCTTAAAACTTTAATTGTATGCAAAATCTCTAAACTCCACTTGCTTGTAACCAGCTTGTAACCAAAGCTTAAAAACGACAAATTAAATAAAAAACCTAAGACCTAAACCTTAGTGATATATAACCCTGGATTAAAGCCTAAACATTAATAACGCTTATTCAATAAATTTATCGCGAACTACGTGGAATCAATTAAATTAACTATCGAATAATTAGAGATATTTCTAAATAATAATAATTAATTAAATTAACCCAGTTAAAATAATAGATTAAAAAAATTAGTAAATTACAAAAGATTGTATCTGGTGTAAATTATATACGTGTGTGTTTGTGTGATAAATAAATTTTATCACATACGTTATATTATATAAGACACAATATATTTTTCTAGTACAATTTATTTGATATGATATACATGTATTATATCTCTTGACTCGACATAATGCATCAAAATATCTAAGCCTAAAATACACTCTAAAACCTACATAAATCATGCATTACCCATATAACATGACTAAAGCTCCCAACAAATTCCCCTAAGTTAAGCTTTATCACACCTCAATTGATCATCAATCACAACTATCACCTCATTCCCCTCTCTCCTAACCTTATCACCAGTACACATCTCCATTCCCCATTATTTTATTTTCAAAATTTTTCACTCAACACATAAAGGCACAAACCCCTACACTTTATCTCTCTCTCACCAAGATTGGATTGCCGAAAGTAACAATTGATTCGATTCTTGCTTATCCTTCTCTTTTCTTCCCATGTTGCAACTACTCTGCACAATATCCAAGAGATTGAATGAGATCTTGCAACTCCATGTGAAAATAAATGACCATCAGGCCATTTCCTCTTGAAGTTATCCTAAATAAGTCGTGAAGCTATATATCGTCATTGTAAATAAATCATGAGCTTAAATATTTTAGTACCTCCCTATTGTCATTGGGAACCATAAAATTAATTTAGGTAGAGTGTCAAATATATAGAACATAAGATGGAAAGAAAGTGTCATGGGAAGGAAGTTTATTTAGTTGCCAATCCTTAATCAATTTATTAAGGGAGATATAATAGAATAATTAAAGAGAAAGAAGTAAATAAATGAATGATAAATAAAACACTGGAAAGTATGGAAATAGAGGAGGGTCAATAGAGGAAGATTATGATGACTTGCTCTATATTTGTTTTACTGAGTTGATATATATGCTGTTTTGGAAATAAAACTAAATTGCTTGATGAAGGAATTTGAAATAATGATAAGTGAAAAATTCAATAGCGTTTCTCTTGCTCTTTGTAACCATAAAGCTTAGAAGGGTATAATGCAATCTTAATATAGAACATATGTTGAAGATATATGAAAATTCAATATGAGATCGGTATGTGACTAGAGTAAGCTCTAACCTTTTGTGATGCCTAAGTTTAGTGACTATTTAATTGCTAAGGGAAATTTTGATATTTGGGTCTAAACATATGAACATATTAGATTATTAGAGATTATAACATACAACGGTAACCAAAGAAGGTTATAAATGACCACTAATGTGATACTTGAAGATAAAAATTAATAATTGATAAATTCTCTTAGGAGCAAATACGATTGAATGAAGGGCTACTCTTACAATGACCTCTCATGAAATTTTAGAAATTGATGGAAAATAGTCTAAAGATTCAAATAACATTGATGACAATAATAATTACTAATATCATCTATAATAATAAAGTAAAGATAAGTTAACTAGATATTAATATACTAAATAAATGAACCTAGAACTATAATTATTTGCAATTATATGGATGCATACAAGTTGTGTTTACATTTTTCAATATATATGTAGGATTTTAAGAACTATGTGTGCGTGTGTGTGTTATAAAGTACAATTATATTTTCATATGAAGAAAACTAATGAGTACATATAATAATAAATTGGTTGAAAAGGTATGTTCCATATAGAAAAGGTCACTTCCAAGTATACACATATTGATATATGTACACATTTTTTCAATATGAATATAATTGCATATCTTGATTTGCTTAGAAAAAAAATATAATATGTATATATTTTACAATCTTTTAAGAGAGAATGTGTTTCTTGTACATATATGTATAAAGTTTATGAGCTTATGGTTTAACTACTTTTGATGATCTCTCTCTCTCTCTCTCTCCATATATATATACACACACACACATGTAGACGCACACATAAATCCATTTAGAAGCATATAATAATAATAAAATATTTTTAGTAGCAATGGTGATAACAATATATGTTTATACACATATAAATGTTAATTATACATATTCATAGACACAATATACTTGTTTTGCTACATTACTGTAGTTATAAGATTCACTTCACTTAATTATATGCGAAATTACTATATCTATGTGTTATAACCTTAATAAAGTATTAACACATCGTATACATGTATCGTAAACGTATCACATCATAGCTTCAGTAATTGGATTATTAAATTAAGTATACTTCTTTCCAAGATTCGTTGTTTAATTTTAAAATAGTGATTGTGATGTCTAATTTATATGATATCTATACAAGAACTTTCATCTAATGGAATTCAACATTTTTTTATAGTAAATTATGATTTCAGTAAAAAATAAAAAGAAGAAGAAGAAGAAGAATGAAGAAAGAAAGAGGGAGTTCTTCAAATGAGTGGCAATTATGATAATTGGGTCAATTACATCGAAAACTCGCAATATATCTAGTTAATTACAGAAAATACAAGTCCCATCTTCCAAAATGAACTCTACCATTAAAAAGTACATTTAAAATTGATAAAAACCAACTATAAGAAATTAAAAATTAGAAATAAATTGAAGAGTTATACGCGATCACATATTTTATCGAAACCGAGAATCGTAAGGTAAATAGTTAGTTAATTAGGCGGTTTAACACTGCAATTGAGTACTTATTAGGTTGTTATTATTATTTTGCTTATCAGGTGACATTGATTTAGAGGTTGAGCTGCTCATTAATTATTACAACCTATAGCTGATATGTTACAATTAGTACTCTCGATAACTTTATACTTGTTTTATACATGTAGTTGATATATCTAAATTATATATATTAATAAATTAATGCTTAGGATTCGAGATATGCAAGTGATTGAATATTGGTTGTTTGTTGTGCAAAATAAATATAATAGCTAAACAATTGGTTACATGATTGATTGCAGCATAATTGGATGGCTTGCTGATATTGGTTGATCGCCTAATAATTTGACTTAAATCATACATAGCTTATTTAAATTAAATGAATCGTGCACAATTACGAACGTTGTATTTACTATTTTAGTCATCACCTTATGCAAATGGTTATGAAGGGCACCGTAGGGAAAACTATGATTGATATAATACAGTTGCTTTCATACAATAGGTTCCTACCTTTGACTTGTAGGCTTACTTGGTGCCGGAGACACTAACCATAAGTGGTTGAGGATCGTATTGTAAGACCATTGTTATAAGGCGTGAGCATTGACTATGGGGACCACCTACCCCCAAACTTAGGGCTTTAGTTGTTATTGAAAATTGGAAAAAAAAAATTCTTTTGACAAGAGATGTCATCTAATTTTTAGAAATGGAAACTCGTTCTCGATTTTTGAAAAAAAAAAATTTTATTAAATGGGAAGTTTCTTGGATGCTTAAAAGCTTAGGTACTAAAGCCCAGTTATGATTGGTGTCAATGAATCTTTAACCCTTACTTTAAAGGATGTTAATTTTGAAGTTATATGCAAACTTAGTTAACTGCATGCATTATTTGGTAAACCACTTTTCCATGCATTTATATAATTGTTCAATTAATTACTTGACTTACTAATATAGTATGAAGGATATCTCACTAAGCTCGTGTAACTTATTCCCAAACAGTTTATTTCATGGGATCATGAACTACTAGGATTGGGATAAAAGCCGAATGTAGAGTATAACCACTGAGAGTAGGGGTGAGTGAGTAACTCTATTATATACAATAACCACCCAAACTCTACTTAATTAGGTAGGTTCTAAGTGGATAATTAAAATCACGAGATAGATTTCAAATAGTAGTTTCCCGAAACTTGTTCCCATGGGATAGGGTATGAGTACAAAGTCAGGATATCTTATATCCACCTTAGAACCTATACTTTGAAGCATATAGGGTATAGGTTTTAGGGTACCTTATACCTAACTCGTAATAGCAATTAAATGAAATTAAAAAATAAAATATACCATTTCGTCAAAATAAAACAAAGCCCAGCTCATTTGAAAACCTAAACTAAACACTTGTTAATTGCTTCCTTCCAGCGTTGGTCTTTAGTCTCTACTCTGTTGTCATTTTCTTTTCAACCCTTCCTTATTTGCTAAATCTATCATCAAGTTCAAAAAAAAGAGAATTTGAGTTATTAGTTTCTATTTTTAGCGACACTTATAAAGCATAAGGTACTACTTATTTTCTATAGTAGAATTGTTTTTTTGTTTTATATTTGACAAAAAAATTAGTATTATCACTAGAGTGAAATCTAATTTCCTTAATGTATAAGGTAATAGGGATATTATTTTACTAATACATTTACCTTGTAGAAAAAGAATATTTTAGTTTGAATTTAGTGTAGTTTCGTTTTCCATGTTATATTTTCATTTTTCCATGATTAATTGTTAGATCATATATTACAGTCATATGCATAATTATTGAATTATATAATCTTGTGGCTTTTAATGCTTCTCTTACTTTCGTATAATAGAAAAGAATATTGAATACATATATATATGTATAGCTTGAACACCTCTTCTTGAGCTTCATAATTCATAATATAATAATTAACTAAATTTACTTAAAACATAATCAATACATTTGAATTGATTTAAGGATTTCAAATTGGAAGCTCTAGGTTTTTCATTTTTCATTTATTAATAAACTAATAAATTTTTTGATATTATTCTTAGCAATTCTAAGAAACTATTTCTGGTCAAGTAATACTTGTTTCTACCTTTTTCTTTCATATAAAATAAAATTGGCTTTATGTCTTATAATTGATTATATAGCCTTCTTATTTCGGTAACTAAGCCTTCGAGTTTTCTCGGTGTAATGCCTTGAAAACATTTAGTTTCATGTGGTATGGTGGAGGGTATACTATAAATGTTTGATAAAAAAATTGAATTTTTGTAAATTTTAAGGGAGAAAAAATTTTTAGGTTCTACAAAATACTCCATACAAGATACACGGTGGTTTAAATGAGTTACAATATAAGGTATAGGTAACAAAGTTTCAAGACCAGTATTAGTAGGGTAGGTATGGGTAGAGTTTTATATTCTACTTACCATGTACTCACTCACCCCTAATTAAGAGGTGTAATGAAAAGTTATAACTAGAAAAGGATTTGTATAATTGAATTAAGAAATTTATGCCTCGTTTAGTTCACAAAATGAAATAAAGGGGGAATAGAATTAAGATCCATTAGGAATAGAATAAAGGAGAAATTGATATTACATTGTTTAGTTGGAAAAATAGATTAATAGGAATAATGTGTAATAGAAAATTATTATTGGACATATTTACCCCCATCTCCTTCCTTTTTACTGTTTTCTTTTTCTATCTCTACAATTAATCAACCATTTCTCTCTCTTTTGACTCTATCTCTCTAATATTAGATCTACGTTCCTCTTTTGGCATTCTCTCTATCTTTTTAATCCATCGACACTTTCTTTCTCCCTCTCTTTTAGATCTATAATTCTAATCCCAATCTTTTAGCACTTTTTCTCTCTAATCAACCAATTTGAACTCTCTCACTCTCTTTTGGCTCTCACTCTCCCTCCCTTTCTCTCTCTTTCTTCCATTAATCTATGATCATCTATGATGAATATGGTGGTAGTACAATTGCGATGCATGGTAGTGGTGGTGCTAATGTACAGTGGTGGTGCTAATGTACAATGGTGGTGCATGGTTATAGTTGTGGTGTACATAAGTGTTGTGAACATGGTGGTGGCAACAATGCATGTTGCTACTGATGGTGGCAATGGGTAGCAGTATGAACAGCGTATTACATTATGTAGTAGTGCCATATGGTCATAGTTGTGGTGCATGTTGGTGTCATGAACATAGTAGGGGTAGTATGTGTTGCTATTGATGATGGTGCTGGGTAGCGGTATGAATAGTATGTTACATTGTGTGGTGGCATATGGTGTAAATAATGTGGTGTTCATGGGTAGCAAAGACCATAGAGAGAAGAGAGAGTAGATGGGTTAATTTGGGAAAAAGAAAATTAGAAGACAAGGAATTGGGATTCTACAATTAATACAAGGAATTTTTATTACCTAATTTTAAGGAATGGGTATTCATAAGAATTATGATTTTGAGACTAAAAACCAAACAAAACAATGTAATAGGGAATAGGGGAGAAATAGAATAACCATTCCCCTTAAGTGAACATACCGTTAGTGTAATAAATATTTTCTTATTTAGTTTTTAGCATTTTTAGTAAATTTTAAAAATTTTAAGAATTTTTTACTAGTACGAACTATGATTAAGAACAAATAAGGCTAGTCGCTGGATGGGTCCAAACTTATAGAAAGCTCAAAAGAATTAATGGAAGAAAGTGCAAAAGGAATGAATGACGAATGAAAAGTAAGCAAAACCCATGAACAGCTTTAGAGGATATAACGCACCAATGGAACTCCGAAGACTCATGACATAATTCGATATAACGCACGGATCGATTTGGTGAGGTTACTTGCTACTTAACCTTGCTCAAGGGTTAGAATAAGAGTGATGCTGAGAGTAAACAAAATATTTACGCAAGGAAGAAGTTACTCAAGTGTATTAAGGATAATCTGATCCTCACAGTTCAAGTACAAGGGTATTTATACTTATAAGTTAAGACAACTTACCTAAAAAGGAAAAGACAAAAATGGCATTTCCTAAAAAAGTAATAGATAAGATATAAAAGGGTAAAAATGAATATACAAGAAAAACAATCATTGGTGTAATGGATTCTACACATGATATTGTACACATAGCGACACTACATTGGTGAGGTTGTTAGAAGATGTGGATAAAAAGTATGGATAGTTGGCTTATCCGAGCAAGGATGGCTTAGTCAGTCCGGAATCTCTTTTTCTTGGTTTTTCAGTAAGGAAGATGACAAGTAATTGATCGACTTAGGCGCGAGTGAGTAATCTTCAATTTGGCGCACTATAGAAAGATGGGTAGTCACATGACTTGACATGAAGGGTGACTTAACAATGAAGTACTCGGCCTTGGCAGGGGTCAACTGGAACAAAAGGATTCATTGTGTCAATCCCTCTAGTCCTCGGGCTCGGCTACAAGTTAGAGGCTCGGTAGCCTGATTCTCATCATTCCCTCCGGTTTGTTTTGAATTTGGAATCAAATCCAAATGGTCTTCGCTTAGTTCTCCATCCAGGTGATACGGGCTGAAGTCGGTAATGTTAAAGGCGTTAGAACCCTATAGTCCTCACATAATTCCAATCTGTAGGCATTATCATTGATCTTCTGGAGGATTCTGAAAGGTCCTTCCGCTTTTGCAGATAATTTGTTCCTCCTCTCGTTCGAGAACCGTTTATTGCTGAGGTGCAGCTACACTAAGTCTCCCAGTTGAAATTGTTTAGCTGTCCTACCCTTGGTCTTTTCTTGCATTCTTTTAGCAACTTGGTCGATGTGCCAAGTGACCTTGTCATAGATGTGCCGAAGGGATCGTGCTTTAGCCAAGGCATCGTGGCCCTTTTGTACGGGTACGGGCACAGGGGTATAATCGAGGGGAAACTCAAGATTGAAACCATAGACTACTTCGAAGGGAGTGTACTTAGTATTGTCATGTACTGTCCAGTTACAAGCAAACTCAACCACGAGTAAGTAGACATCCTAGTCAACTAAGTTCTTGCTTACTATAGCTCAAAGTAGTGATCCCAAAGTGTGGTTAACCACTTTTGTTTGGCCGTCAGTTTAAGGGTGGTAGGAAATACTGAACAATTCCATCCAACACTACAAGGTCCTCTAGAAATGGCTCAAGAACTTTGGGTCTCTATCAGAGACTACACTTCTCGACATGCCATGTATCCGTACAATCTCCTGTAAGAAAAGAGAAGCAATAGCTGAAGTATCATTAGTTTTTAAGCAGGACACAAAGTGTGCCATTTTGCTAAACTGATCCACAACGACCATTATAAAATCTTTGCCTCAGATAGTTCACGGTAGTCCGAAAACAAAGTCCATGCTCAATTCAGTCCACGGCTTCGTCGGGATAAGCAAAGGCATTGTTTTCCCTTGCTCGACTCAGTACTTAGCCTTCATGCATATGGCACAACCTTCGACCACTCAATGCACATCTCTCCTCATCTTTAGCCAATAGAATCAACCATTCAATAGTTCACAAGTCCTCTTTTCTCCAAAATGTCCGAAGAGTCCTTCACTATGAGCTTCTCTGATCAATAACTCCCTTAGTGAACAAATTCAGTACTCACAGTTTCCCACTTCGGAACAAGTAGCCATTCTCCACATGGTACTCATCCATTGTTCTTCCATCAATACATCGTGCAAGCATGGGTCTAAAGTGTAGATCCTCAGAGTACTGCTCTTTAATACTTACGAACCCAAATAGTCGAGTCTGCAGTTTAGATAAAAGCGCATGCCTTCTTGAAAGAGCATTTGCAACTAAGTTGCTCTTTCCCTACTTATATTTTATTACAAAATTGAATCCTTCAAGGAATTCAACCCATATCGCTTGCTACTTTGACAACTTGGTCTAACTTCGGAGGTACTTCAATGATTCATGGTCAATATATACAATAAATTCTCTTGGCAGTAAATAATGTTGTCATACTTGTAGTGTTTAGATTAGTGCTAAAAGTTCCTTATCATACACAAAGTAATCTAGTTGCGGTCCTTGGAGCTTCTCACTATAGAAAGTAATTAGTTGGCTTTCCTACATTAGGACAATGCCTATTCCAATGCCTGATGCATAACACTCCATCTTAATGATTTTCTCAAAGTTAGGCAAAACTAATACCGGGGCTGTTGCGAATAGTGACCAAGAACAGATAAATCCGGTTGCTGGATAGGTCCAAGCTTGTAGAAAGCTTAAAAAAAGGTTAATGGGAAAAGTGCAAAAGAGCAAAAATAATGAATGAAATAGTAAGCAAAACCCATAAACAGCTCTAGAGGATATTACACACTAATGGAACCTCCTAAGACTCACGGCATAATTTGATATGATGTACGAATCAGTCCAGTGAGGTTACTCACCACCTAGCCTTGCTCGAGGGTTAGGATAAGAGTGATGCTGAGAGTAAACAGATTGTTTACACAAGGAAGAAAATACTCAAGTGTATTAAGGATAATATGATCCTCACTGCTATAAGTATAAGGGTATTTATACCCATAAGTTAGGATAACTTGCCTAAAAAGGAAAAGACAAAAAGGCATTTCCTAAGGAAGTAATGGATAGGATACAAAAGGGTAAAAATGAATATACAAGAAAAACAATCATTGGTGCAACGGATTCTATACATGATACTGTACATATGGCGATACTACATTAGCGAGGTTGTTAGAAAAAACGAACAAATGGCTTGTTCGAGTAGGGATGGCTTAGTTAGTTTAGAGTCTCTCTCTTCGCTTCTCGGCAAGGAAGATGCCGAATAGATGGTCGGCTCGACATTAGTGAGTATTCTTCAATTCAGCACACTATAGAAAGATATGTAGTCATATGGCTCAGCATGAAGGGTGACTCGGTAAGGAAGTACTCGGCCTTAGTAAGGGTCGGTTGGAGCAAAAAGATTTGTTGTGCTAGCCCCTTTAGTCCTCGGGCTCGACTACGAGTCAGAGATCTGGTAGCTTGATTCCCATCATTCCCTCTGGGTTGTTTTGGATTTAGGATCAAATCTGATTGGTGTTCGTTCGGTTCTCTATTAGGGTAATACGGATTGAGGTCGGTAATGTTAAAGGCATAAAAAACCCCATAGTCCTCGGGTAATTCTAATTTGTAGGCATTATCATTAATATTCTTGAGGATTTTGAAAGGTCTTTCTACTCTTGTAGACAAATTGTTGCTCCTCTTGTTTAAGAACCGTTCCTTGCTAAGGTGCAGCCATACTAAGTCTCCCAAATAAAATTGTTTAGCTATTCTACCCTTAGTTTTTTCTCACATTCTTCTAGCAACTTGATCGATGTGCTAAGTGACCTTGTCATAGATGTGTTGAAAGGATTATGTTATGGCCAATGTGTAAGAGTCCTCTTGCGTGGGTATTAGTATAGGAGCATGGTTAAGGGATAACTTGGGATTAAATCCATAGACCACCTTGAAGGGAGTTTGCTTAGTGGTATCATATACTATTTGGTTATAAGCAAACTCGACCACTGGCAAGTAAACATCCCAATCAGCCAAGTTCTTGCCCATTGCAACTTGAAGCAATGATCCCAAAGTATGATGAATCGCTTCTGTTTAGCAGTCAATTTGAGGGTGACATGAGGTATTGAAAAGTAATTTGGTTCCTAGTCGACGCCACAAGATTATCCAGAAATGGCTCAAGAACTTGGGGTCTCTATTGAAGACTACACTTATCGGCATACCGTGTATCTACACAATCTCCTATAAGAAAAGAGAAGCAATAGTCAAAGTGTCGTTAGTTTTAGTGCAGGGCACGAAGTGTGCCATCTTACTAAACCTATCCACGACGACCATTATAGAATCTTTGCCTCGAGCAGTTCACGGCAATCTGAAAGCAAAGTCCATGCTCAATTCGGTTTATGGCCTTATTGGAACAAGTAGAGGCATTGCTTTCCCTTGCTCGGCTTGACACTTGGTCTTCTTGTACACGGTACAGTTTTCAACTCATTTATTAATTCACAGGTCTTCCTTTCCCTAGAATGTCTAGAAAGACCTCTACTGTAAGCTTCCCTGACTAGTAGCTCCCTCAATGAATGAGTCGACACACATAATTTTCTACCTCATAACAAGTAGCTATCCTCTACATGATACTCCTCCATCGTCCTCCCGTCGACACATTGCTAAATTATGGGTCCAAAGTGCGGATCCTCAGAATATAGTTCAGGATGTCATCAAAGTATACCATAACATACTTTCCTACGAGATGTCTCAGCACATGGTACATTAGTCTCATGAAAGTATTTAAAGCATTCCATAAGCCGAAGGGCATGACCATCCAATTGTAAAGTCTATGTCGAGTCTTGAACGTAGTTTTCCACTTGTCGCTTAGTTTCATACAGATTTGATGTTAACCACATTTAAGATCAATCTTGCTAAAAATCTTGGCTCCACTCAATTTATCCAACATGTCTTCTAGCCTCAGGATCGGATACCTGTATTAGATCGTGATTCTGTTCACGATTTGACTGTTTACATACATCCGCTAAGTTCCATCCTTTTTGGCACTAGAAGCGCAGGCATAGCACAGGGGCTGAGACTCTCTCTTATATAGCCTCTTTTTAGTAACTAATTGACTTGACGTTGGAGCTTAGAAGCCTACTAAGGATTCATTTGATAAGCTAGCTTATTCGATAGTGTAGCGTCTTATACTAAGTCGGTACAGTACTTTATGCCTCAAGTTGGGGGCAACCCCTTAGGTAACTGTTCTAGGAACAAGTTGGCATATTCATCTAACAACTCCTTGATCTTCTAGGGTAACTCACCTCGCTCCTTCATTTCCAATAATCACCTGACCAACAAGAGGGTTGGCTCATTAGCATTGATGGCCTCTTGGAGCTCGACTCTAATCATCACCAAAGCCTTCTTTAATCCGTGTGCAAGTTTCTTCCACAACTTGTTAACTTCTCTTAGCAACATTGGATTCAGCGTGATCTTCCAGTCATCCTTCTCGAACATATACGTGTTCCCATAATTGTCATGTATAACTCTTCTATTAAACAACCATGGTCTACTTAGCAGCACGTAGGAAGTACACATAGGCAGTATGTCGTAGAGAATCTAATCAGAGTAATTTCCTATAGTGATCGGTAGTAGTATTTGCCGAGTGACATGTAATGTTCCTTTCTCGCTTAACCAGTGCAACTTGTATAGCCTCAGATGTGTAACAGTCGGTAACTTTAATTTTGAAACAAGATCGACTGATGCCATATTGGTATAGCTTCCATTATCTATGATGAGGTTGTATACCCGATCATTCACCTTATAAGTGGTATGGAACAAATTCTTTCTTTGCTCCTCTTCTGGCGAGGGTTCCATGTTCATAATGCGTCGGACAACCATGGGTAACTTATCCAAGTCCTCAACAAACACATCTTCCTTAATCAGCTCTTTTTTAGCTCTCTTTTTCAGCACTTTCTTTCTTGATAGGGACCTCCTCTACCTTGGGTTCTTCATCTGTATTGTCTACTGCTAGCTTTGGGACGTCTCCCTTAATGACCATTGTCTTACGATTTGAGCACCGAGCAGCTACATGTCTAAACCCCTGACACTTGAAGCACTTAATTTGGCTCGTCTTCCTGCCAAACCCTTACCCTTTCTCATAAGTTCGAGTTAGCACTTTACTATCGAGTCACCTTTCTACTAGACTTGGATATTAATCTTTTTGTTCGACTCTATACTCAACTGAGCTCGATGACTTGCTTGTCTGGGTTGGCTAGTCGGCACCTTAGCCATTAGTTGGCTCCTCCTTTACCTTTTCACTCGCTAGGTAATCCTAACAACTTCATCCATTATGTCAAATTGTTGGAGCTCCATAATGTCTCGAATGTCTACTCTCAACCCAGTAATGAACCTCCAGACTGTTTGAGCTAGTGGTTCCTCCACTTCGCAACGTATCATAAGCATTTGAAATTCTTAAACATATTCGTCAATAGTTCAGCTTCCTTGCTTCAGCTCCTAAAGCCGAGTGAAAGTATCTTGAAGATAGGTTTCTAGCATGAATCTGTTTCTGAGTATTCTCTTCATCTTGGACCAAATGTTAATCTTTCGGTAGCCCTCTCATCTTCTTATCGCTTTGAAGTTCTTCCACCACATGGCGGCATATCCGAAGAACTCAATGGTAGCAATTCTCACTTTCTCGTAATCCTCGTACTGATAGTAATTAAACGCATGCTCCACCTTCTCTTCCCATTCTGGATATTCATCAACATTCCTAAATCCATTGAAACTCAGAATTCGAAGCTTCACATGGTCAGATGCTTTGGGGATCCGTACATGTTCTTCTTCAAAATACTCCTCTTCTTCCTTGTTTCTCATGTTTGCCAAATCAATCCTTCTCCCCACTTGTTCGCCTTCTCCTCTACCTCGAATGGGTCGAGCTAAGTTCTAACTTCTAACAGGTTGAGCAACTTGTGGGGTATTTTGCACGACCTTAGTGAGTCGGCAAGATAACACATGAACAGCTCGGGTTAAATCTACCAAGAAATTAGCTACTTCATCAAGTTTCTCATCAATACTTCTAGGAGTTCCCTAGGACTGTCATCCATGGTGGACAACTCTACTATCATTATCAGTACCAACATTCATACTTGTATCAGTCATTTTTCCTCACAATTCAAAGTTTAAACAAATACTTCAAGAAATTAACGGTTAATAACATAGTACTCAAATGAATACAGTAACTTGCTTTTGTTTCACACACGCAAAACAAAGTATAATAGAACTTCGAAAACACACATCAACTCGAACAAAACCTCCACTCTAATACCAAGATGGTGCAGATCGTGACTAAGAATAGATAAGGCTAGTTGCTAGATGGGTCCAAGCTTGTAGAAAGCTCGAAAGAATTAATGGAAGAAAATGCGAAAGGAATGAATAACGAATGAAAGGCAAGCAAAACCCATGAATAACTCCAGAGGATATGACGCACCAATGGAACTTTCGAGGACTTACGACATAATTCGATATGATACATGAATCGGTTCGGTGAGGTTACTCACCACCTAGTTTTGCTCAAAGGTTAGGACAAGAGTGATGCTGAAAGTAAACAAAGTGTTTACGTAAGGAAGAAAATACTCAAGTGTATTAAGGATAATTTGATCCCCACAGCTATAAATATAAGGATATTTATACCCATAAGTTATGGCAACTTACCTAAAAAGGAAAAGACAAAAAGGGTATTTCCTAAGGAAATAATGAACATGATACAAAAGGATAAAAAAGAATATATAAGAAAAATAATCATTGGTGCAATAGATTCTACACATAATACTATATACATGGTGATGCTTTATTGGCGAGGTTGTTAGAAGATGCGGATGAAAAGTAAAGACAGTTAGCTTGTTCGAGTTGGGATGACTTAGTTAGTCCGAAGTCTCTCTTTCTCAGCTTCTCGGTAAGGAAAATGCCGAGTAATTGGTCAGCTTAGATACGAGTGAATAATCTTCAATTCGGCACACTACAAAAAAATAGTAAATCATACAGCTCGGCATAAAGGGTGACTTAACAAGGAAGTACTCAGCCTTAGCAAGGGTCGGCTGGAACTGAATGATTTGTCGTGCTAATCCCTTTAGTCTTTGGGCTTGGCTGCGAGTCAGAGGTTTAGTAGCCTGACTCTCGTCATTTACCCTATTTTTTTATTTGATAAAAGATATCGATTCTCTGCAGTTCTAATGGATTGTGAATTATTGGATATTCTTAGTTGTTTATAAAATAAAATAGTTATGTGTAACATAATTAAGTGTAGTTAGTAATTTATAAGTTAGAATCTTACAATCTCTAACTTGTAAGATAATTTTTATAGTATAGATGCACATGTGATATGAAAATTTTAAACAATTCTATCAAGCCCTATATAAGGTCATGACAATTGGGTATTGGAGGTTCCTTTGACATAAACTCTAATATTTAAGTTAGTTTAGGGGGATAAAGGGAGAACAAAGAGAGAAAATTAGACTCATGAACTTATAGTACCAAGGAAGGTAGGGCTACATATATATATATAAAAGAGAAAATTAGATAAAGGAGTATCTCCTAATTCTAAGCATCCCATCTTAGACCCTTAGAACTTAAGGCTAGTTTAACCTTCTAACAAAGGTATGGCATCTCGATCTTTTTAATACTTACAGTAATCTTGCCACATTTAATGCTTTTAGCGCGCCATAAAAGTTTACACATTTAATGCATACTAGTTAATTGGGAGGTTCTTAAAGTACTTCCTTAAGTGGTCAACCTAGATAGAAGAACCTAGGCCATCAGTTTTGTCCTAGGTTAAGTTATCTCCTCCCTAGGCCTAACTTGGTTGGATTGTCAGCCAATGAATCAGGATTGGCATCGAAGGTTGTAGGAAGCCTAGATAACTTGGCTTAATCCTAAAGCAGATTAGGTGGGCCATAGTGGGACCACAACCAAAATGACCTATCAACAACATTAAATATAATACCTTATCTTTGAGAATATTAGTAAAGGGTTGTCACGACTAGGATACTCTACGAAGCATGACATTAGATCTTGAAAATGGTAATGAGTATGGAATTTTTGTTTTCAACTTTTGTTAGAAATCACCAATTTTGATAAGATATACATTATTGTTTTAAGGCATCGATTGTTATTGTCTAAAATCTAATTTTTTGAAGGAGAATAACTATGAAGGTACCATTAAATAATTTAAAACAAAAACCATGTGAGTGATATAGGTCATTAAAGAGCTACGATTGATATGCTTTAAAGTTACCAACCCGAAGCTGAATGTGTAGCAACAAGTAACAAGCAGCAACTATTCTTATATATATATATATATATATATATTAAGTGTTTAATGTTTAAAATAAGGAAATAAAGAGGATGTTAACAAGATTGTAGCTGGATGTGACTCAACAATAATGAACACTTGTTAGTTGAGCTAGAATTAGAGTTTGATATGACACAAACACCAAAGCAAATCTCAAATTCAGATGTAGATTAAATATGACATATTAATCCACAAATGAAGATGTTTACCACAATTATTGAAGGGTGATTACTAAGAAGAAGTGGATTAAAGAGTAAAGAACACTTAATAATCAAAGAAACATGCTTGGGTTTCCCTAACTTAATTGAAGCTTACAATGAAAGGATAAATCGGTTGCTAATTACAAGTAATGTGCTATTTATTGTAAAACTAAACCTAATGGAAGTAATATAAACATTTACAAGGCTTAAACCCTAAAAGTAAGGTCTATATGGACAAAACAATCAAAATATAAACTGTACAATAAAAAACTGTACATTTTTTAGAGAGGTCGAGATTGGAGTTAATTTAAGCTTGCTGGGAACAAGTTGGATCCTACACATAATAGGTCAAAGGCCGATTAGATTGGATTGGGGTGGATGCGTGGAGGTTCTTTTGTGCTTGGTTAAGCTGTCCAACACATCGACCTTTAGTGATATGGGTTGTCAATTGTGGATTAACACACAATCGAAGTATCATGCAAATTAGGGGATGGGTCTAAATCGCAAGATGGCTCAAAGAATAAATGGAACATTGAAGGTTGAGTAGGAGTCCTCGTACGCCAACTTCTCACATGACCTTGAGCTACAATTGATATGATGCACAAATATAACCAGAGATTACTTGCCATTAGTTCACTCTCAAATGGTTTAGATATGAGTAAGGAGAATAAGTAGAAAAACACTTATCTCGAAAAAGGGAAAAGTTTTATATTCAATATTCTTTGATGATGCAGTTGATATGAAATATAGTATTTTATGTAGCTCAATCAAGGTAAGTCCTAGGTTATTGTAAATCACTAAAAAGATTTCTACTATAAAAGAAAAAGTATATATCATGCAAGGGCAATTTGATAATCAAAACAAAAAGGAATATCCTTCGTAAAGGACAATATGGATGTTAGAGAGAGGATACGTGTTGACCCTTAATTCCATGGTCTAAACGGTTAGTGGGTGTTGAATAAAGTTGGCTAGCTTGGCTTCAGGTCAGTAGCTAAGTAGGTCAGGGGCTTAGAGAGCACTTGTTTTGAAAGTGGGAACTTGGCAGCTCAAGCTCGGCAATTATTCAAATTAGGCTCAGATACCTATTAGCTTAGGAGTAGGCGAGTTCAATATTCAGCTTTGATGGGGGTTGGCAGCATCAATGGGATCTTCTTCCTCTACATGTGAAATAGTAATCGAACTACGGGAGCTCAGAAGATAGGTTGGGTTAGCTCAAAGGAACTTCTCTTCTTTCAAGATTTAGTCCATTTGTGCAACTTAATGAACTAAAGAGGCAAGTCTTCAGGCTCAGGACCTCGAAATTGGCCCTTAATTTCTATCATCTATAATCTTAGCTCGAGAACTAGTTAAAGAAGTTGCCTAAGTTATCTAAGAGTGGGTATGGCAGTGTACCGAGCTAGTCATTGAATGTCTAAGCTGTCTTAGTCTTGTCTGAGCTGTCACTTAGGCTTGGGAAGTTAGGGAACAAAGATGATGAACCGGTTTCCAGGTTTGAGAGCATGAATGAAAGGAGCTCGAGCTCCTTACTAGTCAACTTATTCTAAGTTTCATTTTCTTCCTATGGTTTCATGAACTTGGTTTCTTCTCTTTCTGTGATCTTCCACTATTTGTTAAACAACTAATGAACAAGACAATATAAACTTAGGAGAGTTTTTTTTGTCAAATTCTAATTCCCATTAATGATTATGCTTCTTTTAGCTTTTGCTAGTAACATCCAATTTTAATATGCTCTAAAACATGGTTTTTAAGCATTAAGGTCATCATCTAAATTTCCATTTCTTAAGAGGAATATACAAAATGTCATTTGATTATTTAAAGTAAAAACCAATCGATTAGGGTTTCAACAAATTCATGACTAAGGTTCTTTCAAATTTTTATTAAAACTACCAACTTCAATAGTCTAATTGTAGGTTTTAGGAATGTTGGGTTACATTTGAAACTCTCTTTTTGTGAAGTGGAATGGATAGTGGAAGGTGTCAAAAACCATTAAATTTGGATCTTGAAAGTTATGAGTAAAATTTCAAATTTCGTAAAAAATCATTAGTTGTGAAATGGAATCTCAATCATCATCTAAAGTCGTAATTTTTTGAAAGGAAGCTTAAGGAGGTATCATCAAATGATTCATAGCAAAACCATTAATTTTGGTCTTAAAAATGGTCACCGATATAGAATTCTTATCATTTTTATTTTTAGAACTCACTAGTAAAAAAAAAAAAAACTAAGTCTCTATCTAAGGTTTTCATTTTTTTAAGGGGAACAATGAGGAGATCTCATTAAATTATTTAAAGTAAGAACCATTCGATGTACGTCCCATAAAAATGGTTATGAACATGGATTTTTAAGTTTTGTGAGGAAAAAAGCCAATTCCAATATGTTATATGTCATGGTTCTTGGAAGTTTGCATAGTGGTTTACAATTCTTTCTACTTCTCTCTCTCTCTCTCTCTCTCATGTAGTAACTAAGAAGGTCTCATCAAATTATTCAAAGTGAAAGGATATAAAATTTTTAATACACCACCATACTTCTAAAAAATGCTATATAAACGACCAAATTGTTCAAACTACAAAACTTAAAAAAAAAAAGTCCTGTTTTACCGCTTTATGGTCCTCTAAATCACATAACAATCAGAAATTCTACGGGGCACATATGTTATCTCATTATGATAATTGCTTCATCGTACTTTATTTGTTTTTACTATTTTGTGAATAATATGGAGTCCTTGATGGGAATCAGGCTACCAGACCTTTAATCCATAGCCGAACCTAAGGACTAGAGGAGTTGCCATGACGAATTCTTCTGTTCTAACTGACCCTTACCAAGGCTGAGTACTTCTTTACCAAGTTACCCTTTATGCCGAGCCGTATGACTACCCATCTTTCTGTAGTGTGTCGAATTGAAAATTACTCATTAGTGCCGAGCCAACCATCTACTCAGCATCTTCCTTGCTGAGAAGCCGAAAGAGAGACTCTGGACTGACTAAGCTATCCTTGCTTAAACAAGCCATTTGTCCATATCTTCTAACAACCTCACCAATATAACATTGCTATATATACAGTATCATGTGCAGAATCTGTTGTACTAATGATTGTTTTTCTTATATATTCATTTTCATCCTTTTGTATCTTGTTCATTACTTCCTTATGAAATGCCCTTTTTGTCTTTTCATTTTTAAGCAAGTTGCCCTAATTTATAGATATAAATACCCTTGTACTTGTAGTTGGAAAGCATCAGATCATTCTTAATACACTTGAGTATTTTTTTTCCTTACATAAACAGTGTTTATTTACTCTTGACATTACTCTTATCATTTCCCTTAAGTAAGGTCAGGTGGCGAGTAACCTTATTGAACTAATTCGTGCGTCATATTGAATTGTGTCGTGAGTCTTCGGAGGTTCTATTAGTGCATCATATCTTTTGAAGTTGTTTGTAGGTTTTGCTTATTGTTTCATTCGTTATTTTTGCCCTTTTGCACTTTTCCCATTAACCATTTTTTGAGCTTTTTTCAAGGACTCATCCAGTGACCGGCTTTGTCTGTTTTTAGTCATGGTTCGCATTAAGCCTCATACTATACAAGCAAAATTAGTGGAGAACCAAAATTTAATATTGAAAAAAAAAATTGAGGCATTTTAATTTTAGTTAAAAAAGGTTCCTATGGTTGTTTTAATATCGACTATTTTAAGTAAAATATTTTTTACTTTATTTCTAAAGTATCGAAGATGTGGACATACATAAGACAATAAATTAAGTTGCTTGTTATTTACTTGAACTTAGCTTACTTTTAACTTAGCTTAACTTGAGCTTGATTTGTAGACAACTCAATTTTAAGATCAAAATAAAGCTCGTTTATTTGAAGGAGCCAAACTTGAGCTCGTGTTTAAGCTTAGCTCAATAGTAAGCCTGGTAATAAGCCTGCAAATTGATACACTATATTAAAAATCATATTAAAAAATAATAGAAGAATATAATAATAAGACTAGCATAATTGAAAAGATGTTAAAAAATATAAGAATAAAGGAAAAGAATGAAAAAAAAAACATTATGAGTTATAAATATCATTAAAAACATTAATGTTACTAAAATTACAATATTTTGAATTAATTTTATTCAAAAAAATGATAAAAAAGGTAGATTTTGAAATTTTGAATTAATTTTGTGTTATCATTCAAGTTTAAGTTGGAGCCCATTTAGGCTCATTAAGCTTAAGTTCAAATTCATTTAAGCTTGTTGAGCTTAGGCTTGAATTCATTTAAGCTCATTTAGATTAACGAAGTGAGTTTAGATTTTAGATTTCATAATGAGCTTGAACTTGAGCATGTAAATTTCAGCTTACTAAAAGTATATCTTGGCTTGAACTTGATCAACAAGTCAAGATTGAGCCTTCAAAAGCTCAACTCAGCTTAATCCAGCATTATTAGCTCCAGCTCTATGACATATATCTGAATTAACTTTATAAGCAGGCACACATGGGAGAAAATACATGTTATTTATGTCACATAGGATTTTCGATTGCTATGGGATCATTTATGTTAGAATGGTAAAACATAATTCTTTTGTTTAAGAAAAAATTTTTGGTTTAGGCTATTGAAATAAAAGTATAATAGGCAGTACCATACTTTTTGAAAGTATAGTTCCATGCATTAGAGTTTTACTTAAGTGAAAATCACCAATCATCATATATGTATCCTTGAAGAAAGTTACGAGTATGGATCTTCAATTTAAATAATAACTAACGGGGATCACGAATCTATGATGCTTGTGCTTAATAAAATGTACATTTTTTTCTTTAAATGATTAAGATATTCTAGAAAATAGATGGGAGAAAAAAAAAGGATAATAGGTTAGTAGATTATTGATTAGATTTTTGTTGATGAAAGTGGAATGTAGTTAGGAGTTAGAATGATCAAATTATTGATTTACTCTTAAAGAATTAGCCAACTACTTGTAGAAAGAGTTAATAATTAGTTTTAAAGATATAATACAAGGATAATAATGGAATAATGTGATAAAAAATTAAGGAAGATAGTAAAAGTGATTAAGAAATCCTTAGCTGTTTTAATATTATATGTATAGATATAGATATAATCCAAAGATAATAATGGAAAAATGTGACAAAAAAATTATAGAAGATATCAAAAACGGATAAACAAGTTCACTTTAATATTTAATATTATAGATAAATATAAATACAGTGGTTTTGACAAGTTACATCTCCTTGTTGTTGGACATTTAACCTCACCATTGCTCATAAATACAATACAAGTATAATTATAATATATCATTAGATAAGATATATAGGTCATAACTAAACAAAATATATTGCACCTACATATGTATCTAGATAGATGTTATGAGGTGCCTTGAAATATGTTTTAAAGCATATGTTATATAAGGGGAAATGCGCATAACCACCCTAAACTTTGACTTATGTAAGAATCGATCATTTGAACTTTTAAAGTAAGGTTTTTGATCTACTAAATTTTGATAAATTGACAAGCAACTCCTATAGGTTGAGAATAACCCCCTTAAACTTTGATTTTCTTATGTGAAGAACCCCCTAAACTTATCAAAATGTGTTTTAAGACCACATAAACATTAACTATAGTATGATTTTTTTTAGCTAAAAAACAAATATCCTTTATATTAACAATTTATCAAAGTTTAGGAAGTAAAAAATCATACTTTGAAAGTTCAATGGGGTCAATTCACAAGTAAGTCAAAGTTTATAAAAATTATTTGTAATTTCCCCTATAATATATTATACATTATATGGTATGTACGATATATTACAACAAAGTAACCTTCCAAATTTTTATATACTGGCTTTTTTTCATAAATCTATGATCACTCATTGTAAATTATGAAATTGCTCTAATTGATACGTGTAATAGTTGATTTTTTTTTTAAAAATAAAAAATCTTATTAAGTGAGCTAGTTGCATTGGTTAAATGACAATTAATTGATTACTCTAAATACTATACCAAAGAACATTATAATCACTATATCTTATATATACAGATATTTTAGGAGGTTTAGATGGATTCAATTATATTTAACCATTTTAGTTTGAATATGTTTAAGTGAAACAAATTTTAATAATAAGATTTATTAGATATTATATGCTATATTATATATATATGTAACATGTAAATATCAGTGATATCAAACTAGGATTGACCTAGTTAGTCTAACCTGGTTTACTTTATCCTTTCATAAAATCAGTTCAAGTTTAACCCTTATTAACAATGATCTCCATTCGACTTAATTGACTTAACTAGTCCAATGATTCTTATAAAAACTAATTGGTTTTTTTTTTTTTGTTAAAGTATACTATTTTTTCTTATATATTCTAGAAGATATATCAATTTGCTAAAAAAAATAAATATAGATAAAATAAAAATAAAAAATAAACTGTAAAAAACTCTCAACCTATAATTCTCAAGGATATATATATGTAAACTTTGCAAATTTTGCATTTTAAATATAGAATTAAATTTAAGTATCAATAGGTATTCTTTAGGGCCTACGAAATTGAAGGAATTAAAACTGATAAAAACTTTTAATAAAACTTTAAAATGAACTTGAAAACTTAAATACAAAATTCAAAACTTCTAATCATATATGAAAATCCTAAACTCTAAATTAAACCTTAAATACAAAGAAAACGCTAGAGTTGTAAACTAAACTCGAATTTCGTTAAATCGCGAAAATTTTATATCAAACAATTAAAGATATTCCTAAATAATAACAACTTGCTAAATTAAACCAATTAAAGTAATTAAATTAATAAAATTATGAATTTGCCCCTATGAGTATACATTGTGCCATACATGTGTAATTTCTCTTTTACACACCATTATTTATAAGATATATCGCTTCATATCAACTAGTATAAAAATTGAACCAATTAAAATACTAAATTGATAAATTAATTTTGGATATTTTAGAATCACTTAGATTAGATATCAACCAATCAAAGATGTCTTTAAATAATAGTAACTAGCTAAATTAAGCTATCAAGTGGATAAAATTTATAAAATTATGAAATCACCCCTACATGTATGTATTTTGTTAAACATTTGTATATGCAAACGTTAATTTTCTTTCACATATGATATATTGTATAACACCAACCGATTTAAATCAAACCAATTAAAATATTAGACTAAGAAAAATATATCCTTACCCCTATAGGACTAATTACACTATAAATACATCTAGTTATAATATAATTTTATTTACATATGTTAAAATGCAGAAAATACCATATAATGTTAAATTGATTTAATAAAGCCAGTTAAAATACTAGATTAATGAAATTATAATTGTGTTTCACGCATATGAATTGCACTACATATATATAAAGGTGATGTTTTTCATGTACGATATATATTCGAGATTAAAACCCTAAATTTGTGCTAAAACCCCAAATCGACTTGGAACCTCAAAATTTCTTTATACTATACCGTTTGATATTAGAGAATTAAAGTAAAGTACTAAAAAATGCTAAATGATTACATGAAATTAATTACACCTAATTAGAATGCAAAAAAGAAGAAAAGGGGAGAAGGAGGAAAAAAGAAGAAGAAGGAATTTTAGCACAAATCGTCCCTCATTTGTAGCGCTACCCCCATCCCCATTTACACGGATGCATTTCAAAATCCTAAGCCCTAAACTTAAGGAACTAGGCTAGTTCATCTAATTAGAAGCCAACAAGTCTAATTTCTCTTGAACTAGATAAGTAGTGCATAATCTCATGTGATGAGACTATACTTAACCCATCAATTTCTAAATTTGGTTAAGCACACTCTTGCAATACAAGTCTAGATTAGAGTATTGACATTTTTTCATCTATGGAAGCTTTATGTGCATAAATTTTTTTCTCCAATTCTCATCAGCACAACCCCCCTAAATTGTTTCTCATGTAACATGAGATATGTGATAAGTGAACTAGTTTTGCATACCATTAGGAAGCAACTTTAACTTTAATTTTATAAGCTATTTTTCTGCATGAAAAGACCTTGTTTACTCCCGTCATTTACCATAAAAAGACCAAGATTACATCCCCTTATAAACCCTTGCAAGGATGAGTTAATAAGTTTCCATTTAGAGTAAGTTGATTGAGTGTAAAAAGAAAGAAAATCACATCGTAGCACTTCCCAACCCTTTCCCTTGCTTGTTAGGATATTTAAGATGGAACTATCAAGTTGGAATGTAACTAAAAGAGTTAAGCTAATCTGTAGGTGGAAGTGACTTAACCTCACAATTATCAAAACAAATCTTACTATTTTTAGCAACTTTGTCACAAACCAAATTTTCCATAAATTAAAGAAGGAAAATAGAAGACTTAAGCAAATCCTACTTCCTAAGCCTCCATGAACCAGCCCTCTTCCATATATACAATTGCAATGTCTTCTTGTCACTTTTTCCATGAAGCTTCACAAGTCAAGTAAAAAAAAAAAAAAACTATCCTAGAGCCTTTGAAAAAATGGTTAATACCATGCCTCCTTACATCTATCAAAGTCTCCATCTTATACTAGACTATCCTTAAGTAAAGAACCCTTATGCAAACTTTTCATCTACACTTACAAGTTCAAAATTCACCCCTTCTCTCCCCATCAAGTAGTGCTAGTTCTACACTCCTCTATACCCTCCATATTTTCTTTTCTATTCCACTTCTTTACTACTTGAAACTAAGCACCATTAGTCACTACTTAGGTTACCTTCTTTAATATCTTCTATCTATCTATATACTTCGACTTTTCAAGCTTAAAATAAGGATGGAGGAACTAGTAGAAAATGCTTGGAAGGAGCAAAAACAAGACCAAGGAAGTGCCACCTGTCATGCCCCGAAACGACAGAGTCGTAACAGTTCCGCCGTATAAACCATTCTAAGATAGAAGTTGGTCTTACAACCGCTATCCTAAACCTGATCTATATAAAGTGTCAACGACTAACCCGTTTTGAAGTAAACAGTTTGTAATTTAAATAAATCATTTACTTAAGAAAGTGAGAAAATATATATATACACTATAATTCAATTATTACAATTAACATTTACAATGTTTCATCGTAATGTATTTCCTAGTTATTATGTTATTCAGAAATGAAAAATTCTAAAATAAAAGCTTAGACCTTAAAAATATATGTTTGTTCTTCAAAAATTTTTCCTCACTCCCTAGGATTCAGCAATTGTTAGGTTCAAAGTAGTTGTAAACAGCTTCTTATCTAGCACCTACATGACGTCTATAGGGATGTGAGCAACCATAGCTCAGTAAGTTAGGATGGAGGACTTAAAACTACACCACAAATACAAACAAGGTTATCAGTCAAATCATTTGGTGTAATGCATATTTAAGCAAATGCTATCGTACAACGTTGTCTAGCCCGTCGTAAGATTAGAGAAATTGCGCCCACTCTAATCTGGGTTGAGGAGTTACAGTTAATGCAATAACTTACGACCAAACCTAGGCTTGTGCAATTGAAACACCGCTCCTCCCACGACTACCTTAGGACCATTGACTTTACCCTTGTCGCGATCTCCTCACCTGTTACTTAGTTCGACTAAGGATCAAGAAGGGACCCATTACGCCATTCGGTGCTATCCCTTTCGAAGGGGTCAGTATTTGACTGGAGAATCCTAGGTTTCCCCTAATGGGTTACTATGCAAGTTCGATTTATGTTCAATTTAGGGTGATTGATCACTTCATATAATGTAAGCTAAAATAACAAACAGAATCATAGTATCACTCATAATCAAGCACATGCACACAGCCAACTGTCTAACAAGCACAACTAAGTATAATCTCAAGCTTCCAAAATACAGGATCGTATTAATCCCAACTTACCTGGACTCCTTGCTCCCTCACTCGAGGTCCAACTTGCTTAGGCCATCGTCGATCATCCCTATAACACAAACGTGGTTTCGGTTTTTCATATAACTATTATATGTTGGTTTTATCCTATAACGCTTATTGTTATCTTTTGTTTAGGGTTTAATATACCTAATTATCTAGCTCTTAAGTCTTTTACAATTCTTCTTGAATCATGTTAAGTTCTGTTTCAGTTTTCGCATCAATTTCTAAATTAGGTTTTTAACTCAATTTTTGGTTAAAGATTTATATGTACACCCTAAGAAATCATTCCGACTCAAAATGTGAAATTAATCGCATTATTTTCGGATATCCTAAATATCGTTTTTAGTCTCTAACTAGTGTTTTAGTCCATGCAATATACCCGGATCCTAGTTTAATCAACGAATTCACCCCCGTTATGAGAAAATCTTACATTTTTCATATAATTACCCTAATTTAAGTTTCCTATCAGATTTATTGTATATTTCTATTATTATCATAATATCAATTTTTATTCTAATATCTTCTATTTATTATATTTCTAATAATTGTGTATTGTGTATTATGTACTATTACTTTTATGTACATCATACACATCTAATATTTTTATCACTTTAATTACCATCTCCCAACATCAATTATCATTTGGAAATGTCTAAATTCATCCTAAATTAGATTTTACACCTAATTACCCTAATTTACAAAATTAACTTAAAATTTACTATTTTTCCTTATTATTTATTTACCACATAATTAACCTAATAATTACATCTAACACCTTAAATGATACAAGTATCATACTTCATTAGATTTCAACATCTTAAAACATATAATTATTCACTAAATCAGTAATTAACTATTTAATTACTTAATTAACCATAAATTACCCATTTTATGCCTCATTTTAAGGCCTAAAATTTATCTAAAAATTTCAAAAATTAATTTTTGAGAATGGGCCTCATAGCACTGTTCTATATCATCTAAGTAGTCTACACAAAAATTTTGAGCTCAAAACTATACTCCTAAGGTAATTTATTTCTAAAACAAAACATGTTTGGTTTTGCATGATTTCTTAAGGACCATATATCACGGGACATATTTTCATTAAAATAATATTTTTCCTAAAAACTAAATACAAAAATATTCCAGAATAACAAAATTCATGATTTTCTAAGAATATTTACTATTTTTACAAAATTACACAAAATCGAGCTGGAAATCGAACTCACCGATTTGGGTGGTTCTGGCTACCATCAGTTGCCATGGGTGTGTCGGTCCACCCGGGCACTACCACTACCATGTGGTGGTGGTGGCCATCCACTCCTAGTTGCTCATCGGGTCTGGGTTCTTTTTAGAAGCCTTAAGTGCACAAATTTTTTGTGATTTTTTCTAAAATGCTAATTTACTCTCAATTTCACCTCTCTTTATTTTTCTCACTTTCCAAACTAACCAAATGAGCTTCTAAAATTTTCTTGCTATTTATAGAGCATTAGGAAAATTGTTATGCATTAAATTAATTTGACAATTATCTTATCTTCTTTCAATTTGCTTTTTGTGTTGTTCTAATTTAATTAGCTAATTTTTTTCTTATTTTCCCCAGCTGCTGCATCCCAAATCCAGATCATTCCTTATTTTTTCTGATTTTTCCTTAATTAATTATGAATTTTCTTTAATTATTTAATATTATTTTAGCTCATTTCGCGTGTTTTAAGTAATTACACGTATTTTTATCTACATGTAAATTCATATATAGTGAAAATAAATATTCCTAAATATTATTTAGGCCATTCTATGATTTTTAGTATACATATAATTTATTTCTAGCGATTCGTTAATTATCGTAATGCATTTTACACATTTTCGATAAATAACGAGTTATATACTTAAAATTTGGAAAATTTATATTCTTTTATTTTATTACTTATTTTATTACTTATTTTCTTAAATTCGAACTTACAGGATCATTTTTACTAATATTTCTAACTTTACTTATAATTTAGGCTCGATCAAATCTTTCAGTTGATCAGAACCCTGAGTGATTGGATGTGGGGTTTACACCACCGCTTAAACACTACTTATCTTTAAGTATAGTAAAGTTTTTCCCTCTTCTTTTAGTGTAGTCTTAGAATATTCTTGTAATAGGTTTTATTTTCCTCATATTATTACTTGTAACTTTAGAATCCTTATGTAACAAGAGTAAGTCCATGACTTTTCTTTAAGAAAGTCTTGTAAATAGGAGTTTTTAGGTGGCTATAGCATGTAATATGGCTAAGACCATATGTTCACTTAAGGTTGTATGAAGAGAATCTTGTAATCTTAAGAAAAAGACAAAATAAAACTATGATTAACACTTATACAAAAGTTGCACGTGTAACTTAGAAGAGGCTTTATTATGTTTTTTTAACTTGTCTTTAGTTATTTAGGCCAAAAGATGCAACTAGGTAACCATATGACAAGTATATGTGATTGTATTAATGAAAAGGCAATCAAAACCTTAAAGAAGCTCCTTAATAACCACAGCTAAGTTAAGTTTTAAACCGACCCTAAAGTTTTTTCTTTTCTTTTTTTTTTTATAAGATAACAATTAAAAAGTAAAAACAAAGGATCAACACTTGTTTAGCTAAGATACAAGTTGATTTAAGGCCACAATGGAATATTTAGGCAAAAAATCACTAAAACAAGCTTAGAAGTTGATCTTAAGACCCTAAACTCCAACTGATTAGATCTATACAAGGAAGAAAAACACCATCAAAGACATGACTTGTTAAGTTTTGGGTTGAAATACACTAATAAGATGTAGACAGTAAGCCTTAAGAAAGCTTACATAGGTTAACTAATCCTAATTGGGCCTAAAACCACTCTATAAGCCCAAGGAAACCCTATGGCTAACATTAAAGGATAATTAACAGACTCAAGAAAAGCCCATTAAAACATTTAGTAAGCTAACGTTGAAAATTGATTCAAACATGACACCAAAACTCATCTAAAAGGCTCTTACAATAAAAAATTGGATTTGAGCCAAAGACAAGCAAGATTCTTAAGGAATTACTCCCAGGCATAAAAATAAGGCACATCAATGATTAAAGGCCCAAAATGAGTTAAATTTACAATAAGAAAACCCGATAACTCAAAATGAAACCAAGAGGAAGCAAATATTGAAAATTCACAACCATCTAATCCAGTATCAAAAAAATTTAGGCACTACCTCTCAAAATTGATCCTACCATGTGAAGGTACGTTTGAAACTGATAGAAAATAACTATAAGATTATAAAAATCAGATTTAAAACAAAAAAATTATACTCGATTGAAAAATTAAGCACGATTGGGAATTATAGCAAATTTAGGCAATTAAATAGATAGATTATTCAAGTACTTGTTCGTGTTCTCCTTTACTAATATCAAGTAGTATCAACCTTGGTATAGACTTGCCTTTAGGTTATTACGCCTATAAGATGACTTGATTAGGTGAATATTTTCAATGATTCTATACTTATTTTATACTTGTAGTTATTACACCTAAATTATATATATTAATAATGTTTTGTACTTGTAATTAGTGTACTTAAATTATATATATTAACAAATTGATACTTGGGGTTTGGGTATGCATGTGATTGATCATTAATTGTTTGTTGTGTAAAATATTGTTAAATACAATAAATGAATAACTGGTTGTATGATTAACTAAAACATGATTGGATGGTTTGTTGTTATTGAATGATTACTCAATAATTTGACTTAATTATACATGACTTACTTAAATTAAACAATTCATGTATAAGCACGACATTACATCCTTATATCGATTGCTACTTCATGTCGAAGGTAGGAAGGAGCTTATAGGAGTAGGAGCTCCTAAAAGGATTATTTTAAGCACACTACACATGCCTTATCTATTAAGTCCCTATCTTGGCTTATGGGTTTATTAGGTATCATCTTCGCCTATTAGTTTAGTAGGTATCAGGAGATGCTAATTGTATTGCTAAATGTCATGTCTCGAGATTTTCTTTTAGGGTATGTGGTGTAGATTGTAGGAGTTACTATGTTGCTAGACTTATAATTTTATTATTGTTGGTTTTGAAAAGGGAAAAAAAAAAGTTAAGTATGGTAATTTTTACATGTATGTACAAGTATACTGGTTTAGTTTAAAAAAAAAAAACCAAGGTGTTAGAATCCAATTGATGATTTGTGTCTGTTAATAATCACTAACCCTAGCTATACATGGCATAATTATGAGTTGCATGCAGTTCTTATACCATTGTACATGTTTGTTTGGCATACATTTTGATTCATGCATTCATACGAATGTTTAATTAATCGTTTGATAACTTATTTGCTAATATATTATGAGAGATATCTCACTAAGCTCGTGTAACTTATTTTCTAATAATTTTTCCCTTGCAAGTTAATAGATAGTTAGGATTGGAATGGTAGTAGAGTGTAGGGTGCAAAGTGTTACCATTGAGTGGTATAATAAGAAGTTAGAATTCAGAAAGGATTATATAGTTGATTTAGAATATTCTGTGAAACAAATAATTTCTTAATTAAATTTAGCATCTTTAATAAGTTTTAAAAATTTTAAGAATTATTTATCTTATTTTAATATTGGGTAAGGGATACCAATTCTCTACAATTCTGATATAAACTATTGAGTATCCATGGCTATTTATTAAATAAATTAGTTACATGTAATATAATTAAATGTGAATAGCAAATAATCAGTTAGAGTCTTACAATCTTTTATTTATAAGGTAATTTTCATACTATGAATGTATAAGAGATATGAAAAATTTAAGGTAAATTTACTATGTCTCTTTTAGGATCATTAAAGTATAAGTAATTTTAATTACCTTGTAAATAAACATAAATTATATTATAATATATTTTGTTGACTTGAGTTTGACCCCGATTGACTTTCTTAATCCTTAATCACTTTTTATTCCTAAGTTAACCTTACAATCTGAGTTTGATAATATCGGTAAATACTAATAAAGATTTGGTATATATGTAATGTATGAAATAGGAGAAGTAATTTAACCATTTTAGAAACTACGCATGCAAACCAAGCTTATCAAGATATTGTTAGTGTAACGCATTACGAATAATAACACATGAATTATAAAACATAATGAGTTTCTTGGAAAGGAATTACAATTCCATAATCCTTGGTAAACATATGATTTGATTTATGATTCTTATCTTGATTCTATTTTATTTAGCTTTAAATCGTTACATTTTGAATCATTTATATATTACCAAATCAAACATTATAAATCTAAAACAAATAATATTACCTTTAACATGCTGGAGCAGGAATATGTAATTAATTCAACTAGGTATGTAATGATATCATAAAGAAATATAATACTAACAAATGGTTTAGAATACAATTAAATGGGCCATAATATAGTGGAATAAAAAATGAAGTAAATATTTTAACATCGAAATCAAATTAACAATTGAAATCCATAATGATTATAGCTTTTAAAATTACTTCAAATTATAAAAAAGATGAAATAAAAATCAAATTCATAATTATATTTCAATTTCATTATTGCATACTAAACTTATCATCATTATGATAGAAAATTCAAATTTTTTCACTAATTGCATTAAGATTCTTTTAATATTTTATTTTTATTCCTTAGGAGCTTTTAGGATTCTATTTTCCTCCTTAGTTGGATGGATCGGGTTTTCTATTTCATTGTTAATTTAGTATATATTAAATTTAGATTGTTAAAAATATATTTAAATTTAATAAATATTAAATTAAGAATATAATAAAAAATCGTACCGATCCATCAAAATGTACGAAACTAAGAAATACGCCTAATATCTTATCCAAAGCCAAAAAGGTTATTAAAGAGAGAGAGAGAGAGAGAGGGGGGGAGAATTAAGAACGTTAACTTTTAACGTTATTTATGGGGTTTGTTACCCGTCAGTTGCTCATCTTAGGTTAAATTAAGAGAGAGAAACAGCGTTGACACTCTCCTCATTCTCTCTCACTCTTCTTCATCATCATCTTCTTCTTCTTCTTTCTCTCTCAAGGGTTTTCATCCCAACTTCATCATTTTCTATTCTCACATACTCTCTACCTAAAGGTACCATCTTCCTCTCTTTCCCAGTTCTTCAAGTCCCTTAACTTTATTTTCCTTATTTCCTTCTTTCATTTTTTGGCCATTTTTTGATGGGTATTTAACATTTTAGAAAAATGAGCGAGCATGTGCAGTTTTTTGACGTAATGACTGTACAATGCTGCTCGTGTTTTACTAAATACAGAACCTTTAAGGTAATTTCTTGTTTTTTTCCACTTAACACTGCTTAAAAATGGTTTCTCTCTCTTTTTTTTTCCTTTTTTTAAAATTTTTTCTTTTTTGCGCAAAAACTGTCGTTTTCTCTGATTTTTTTCCTTTTTAAGTTTTTTTTTTCTCCAACAATCCCATGCTGACACCAAAAATGTAAATTCTGGGTACCTTTAATTCATATTTTATACCCACTTGAGTGGTTTATTTTCTCTCTCTTTTTTTTTTTCGAGAAATATTTTGTGTTGCCCCATTTTTGTTTATGTTATGATGTCGTGCGTTGCATGTTTTGCTTGACTTTCCTTCATGCAGGTACAAGAGACTCGAGTTTTAGCTTTCAGGTAATTTTAGGTGTAACTGGGTTAGTGAATTTTTAATTTATTATTAAGTAAAAGTTTGGCTGCCTTTATTCTGATAAATTTAATAAATAGATACAGTAAATAGCTCATGTTAATTTCCGAGATTATTTCATAGAAGCAAAGTTTTATGTCTAAAATTTCATATGTCAGATACATAGGTACAATTTACTTGAAGTTTTTTTGTCTTTGTGTTGGAAAAGGAAGACAAAAAGAGAGAGAGAGAGAGATTTCCCTATTGTTATGAAGTTTTCTTTTTTTTCCTTAGCCAGCAGTATTCTAAGGTTCAGTCAGTTGTTTAGTTTTCGCAAATTTTATATTAGGGTTATTGTTTTGTAAGTGATTATTAAAAAAATAAAAAAAGACACCCTCAACATCTCGAACTCAAGCTTGAAGCTGTTTGGCTTAATGAACTTGCAGGACTAATCGAATTCCACTTGAATTTAGTTGAGACATTAACGTATAATATAAGTTTTCCAAATATTCGGCTTAAATGAGCTTAGTCAAAGTTGAAGCTTGGAGGTAGAAGAGTTTAGCTTGATTGAGCTGGGCTCAATACTATTTGACTCTTGATCCTGTACCTTTATAACCTGACTCAACTGTGAATGCCTAGTAGGAAAAAGGAAAAAAGGAATTCATACTCATGTGAAAAAAAAAGAAGAAGAAGAAGAATAAGAAGAAGAAAAGAAAAGAAAAGAAAGAAGGATTTTGGTCAAGGAAAAGTTTCGAAATGGAAACCACTGAAACTTCCATTTGCAATGAGAAAAAGTTTATCTCGATTGAGCTTGAACTAGGGCTCAATACCATTCAGACTCTCTATCCCGTTCCTCTGTACTCAGAGACTCAAGTACGAATACCTAGTAGGAAAAAAAGGAGAAAAGAATTCTTGCTTATGCAAAGAAAAAACTGAATTCTGGTCAAGGAAAAATTTTAAAAATGGAAATCATCAAAGCTTCCATTTGCAATGAGAATTCAAGATATCTGAGTAGTAGGCTAGTGGATCCTCTAGTGGCTCCTGAGATTTATTTGCTTGCAGTTACTGTTATTGACTTGATGTAATAAAAATAAAGCCATGTTGATGCTGCAATGGCTTCTAATTTTGTCTAATGTGCTTCATTTACCTCATTTAATTTAAGAAGCTTGTTATAATCTCTAGAAAAAATCTGATCCTGCTTGTAGAAAATTTGGAAGCTATCCATGTCATTGGTTTGCGAAAATTTCTTATCTTATGCAAACTTGGGTTTTCTTTCTTTCTTTCTTTCTTTCCCCCTTTTTTGGGGATGCATTATTCCTGGTTGCATGAATGCTTGACTTTAAATCAATATTGCTTAAGCTGGGTTAAGAAGTTACTTAATTCTTATATGGATTGTTATTCATTTTGCTTAACACGCTGTTGCACAGGATTTGAAATGGAATCTGATGGACCTAATGGAAATGCAGCACAGGACAATCTGCCAGAGCCTCCACCAGTTATCCCCCCAGATGTTACTCCTGTTAAGGTGGGGGAAGTTGCCAATCCTCCTGAACCAATCAAGAAGAAGGTGGTAAGGGTGCCGATGGCAAGGCCTGGTACTGGCTCGAGAGGGCAAAAGATAAACTTACTTACCAATCATTTCAAAGTAGATGTTTCCAGAGTTGATGGCCACTTCTTCCATTATAGCGTATGTGTTTATGACTTTGCTTGTTTGTCTTGCTTCAAAAGGACAGTGATGGATGAATTTCCTTTTTGACCTTTATATTTGAATGATTCCTTTTTTTTTTTTTATACTTTGTTTTGAGTTTTTTATTTTTGAGAGCTCTACAGGTTAACATCTGCTATGAAGATGGCCGCCCTGTAGATGCCAAAGGCATTGGAAGAAAAGTGATTGATAGGGTTCACGAGACTTATCGTACTGAGTTGGCAGACAAGGATTTTGCATATGATGGAGAGAAGAGCCTGTTTACCGTTGGAGCTCTGCCGCGTAACAAAATGGAATTTCCCATTGTGCTTGAAGAATTACAATCAAGCAGGTCAGAATTATCAGCTCTTGGGGTAATGTTGAAAAATGCTTCCTCATGGTAAAATTTTAATCACACCCCTTCTTGTGCAGAAACAATGGAAATGCTAGTCCTAATGGTTTCGATGATGAGAATCATGGTGATCGCAAAAGAATGCGACGTCCATATCGGTCAAAGACATTCAAGGTAGAGATCAGCTTTGCTGCAAAGATTCCTGTTCAAGCCATTGCAAATGCACTGCGCGGTCAAGAGTCAGAGAACTCCCAGGAAGCCCTTAGAGTGCTGGATATTATATTAAGGCAGCATGCTGCTAAGCAGTAAGCTAGACAGAACGTTTCTTTCTTTCTTTGACCATGGTTCATGAGAATTCATTTGGCCCTTCTTTTAGGGGATGTCTTCTGGTTCGTCAGTCTTTCTTCCGCAATGATCCCAAAAACTTCGTCAGTATTGGAGCTGGAGTCCTTGGCTGCAGAGGATACCATTCAAGTTTCCGAGCTACTCAGGGGGGGCTGTCCCTGAATATAGGTTGGTTCATATATGTGTCTATTCTTTTCTAAATAAAATGCCTTACTCAACTTGCTGCTTTATTTTCAGATGTATCAACAACGATGATAATAAAACCTGGGCCACTGGTGGATTTCTTAATTGAGAACCAGAATGTGAGAGATCCTTTTTCGCTTGACTGGGCAAAGGTAAGGCAGCATGAACCTTCATATGGTTCTCTCATTTTCTTGACAAGTAACTGAAATGGCTTTTGATATTTTGGCTGACAGGCTAAGAAGACGATGAAAAATTTGAGGATAAAGGCAAGTCCTACTAATATCGAGTACAAGATCACTGGTATTAGCGAGAAACCATGCAAGGAGCAATTGTACGGTGTTACTATTTCTTATTTTCTTGGTTTGTTTTTGACTGTCTTTCTCCGTGTGTGTGCATGTGTGTGCGTGTGGGCGTGCATGTACTTCTTATTTTAACTTGATGCTATGCATTGTAACTGCCAAAGATTTTGCTGAATGTTGTGTGTCTTTGATGATCTTGCAGATTCTCTTTAAAGCAGAGAGGAGATGGAGATGGTGAACCTCAGACAATTGAAGTGACTGTCTATGACTATTTTGTTAATCACCGTAATATTGATTTGCGTTATTCTAGAGATTTGCCATGCATTAATGTTGGAAAACCAAAGCGTCCCACTTACATTCCTGTGGAGGTAATTAGACCGACTGTGATTGTCTTTAGCTTCTTGTTGTGCATGACGATAATTGATAGGTCAATATTAACTAACTTGTTTTTTGTCTAGCTCTGTGAGCTGGTATCTTTACAACGTTACACAAAGTCTTTGACGGTTTCTCAAAGAGCATCCCTTGTGGAGCAATCAAGGCAGAAACCTCAAGAAAGGATGCGGGTTTTATCGGATGTACTGTCCTGTTCTAATTTTTCCATTGGAAATTTTCTGTTTCATTATATATTTGCTTAAATTTAATAGTGTTGATTGTTTAATGACAGTCTCTGAGAGGCAGCAATTACAACAGTGAACCTCTTCTGCGGACATGTGGCATATCCATTAATAATAGCTTCACCCAAATTGAAGCTCGTGTTCTGCCTGCACCAAGGGTGTGTTTATCCTTTTCTACATGCAGTGACCTTAGTTTTCCTTTGTTTATATGTTTTAGTTCATACATAACCTCCATTGAATTAAATAAACTCAACAACTATTTGTTCATCTCACAGCTTAAAGTGGGGAGTGGTGAGGATTTCTTCCCTCGCAATGGGCGGTGGAATTACAGCAATAAGGTTAGTGGACATTTTAATTTCCTGTATACCACTCCCAGTAAGCTGCATTGACTTATTTGCATCTTCATATGCTTGCTTAGAAATTTGTGGAACCAGCCAAGATACAAAGATGGGCCGTAGCTAACTTTTCTGCTCGATGTGATGTTCATGCCCTTGTCAAAGACTTAAGTAGGATTGCTGAAATGAAAGGACTTGTAAGCTTATATATATTCTCTCCTGGCATTTTGCAACTTTGTTTTCGACTCTGTTCATTGTTCACCTGTAACCATTGTTTCATTGTGTGCAGCTTGTTGAAGATCCATTTGATATATTTGAAGAGAATCCTCAGTATCGACGAGCTCCTCCTCCTGTTCGAGTTGAGAAGATGTTTGAAGAGATACAAGCAAAACTTCCTGGGGCACCACTCTTCCTTCTTTGTTTACTTCCAGACAGGAAGAATTGTGAAATCTATGGTTTAGTTCTATGGCTGTGTATTTTGTTGACAGTGGATATCTATCTGCAGCATTTGAGAGTTTTCTCTTTAATGTATCATAGGTCCATGGAAAAAAAAGAATCTTGCTGACTTTGGAATTGTGAGCCAGTGCATGTGGGGCCCTTCAAGATACAATGACCAATATCTTACAAATATAATGCTAAAGATCAATGCTAAGGCATGCGAACTAATCCCTTATCATTACTAGCTAAAAAAAAAAATTTCTCTTATCACTGCATCTGTATATTGGTGAAGCATGCGATGCAGATGCTATTGCAGAGTTGATTTACTTTTTCAATATGTTCTTTTAGTTTACTCATTTAATATGCTTGCAGCTTGGTGGCTTGAATTCAGTGCTATCAGTGGAGCGATCTCCTTCGATGCCTGTAGTCTCAAAGGTTCCCAGTCTTATCCTGGGAATGGATGTGTCTCATGGGTCTCCTGGGCAATCTGACATCCCTTCTATCGCGGCGGTAACCTGCAGCTTTACCTTGTACATATGCTACACATATTAGGTACTGTGGTTAGCATCTTTGTTTGCTAATTTTAAGAATCCACAGGTGGTCAGCTCCCGCCAGTGGCCATTGATCTCTAGGTATAGAGCGTGTGTGCGTACTCAGTCCCCAAAGGTTGAAATGATTGATTCCTTGTTCAAAAAAGTGTCTGACGGTGAAGATGAAGGCATAATCAGGTAGGACTACTCTATGATCATTGGCTGTTACCCAATGATAATTGATAGTTGATTCTCAATACTAATTTTAATATTTATGTGCATCTCCAGAGAATGTCTCCTGGATTTTTATGTTAGTTCAGGAAAACGAAAGCCTGACCAGATAATTATTTTCAGGTACTGTGCTTTGTCATAAAAATATCAGTTTTCTATCATAACCAATCTTCATTTGGCCATTTTTACCTTGTATACTGTTCTTTTCTAGAAGAATTGTTTTTGGGTTCTGGAAAGATTTTGTCCAGCATATCATGCATGGTTTTGTAATCTCTATTATTACGACACTTGTTCTATGGAGGAGCACAAGCTTGATTTCATAGGTCATTTGAGGCATTAGATTGCCTTCTTTGGAAACAGAATTGAAGGCTGTGAATTTCTGTAAGAAGCTCCAAAAGGTTTTGCGATGCTGCAATTCCTTTCTTTCCAAAGTCATTACATGCAAATTCTGTTCTTTCACCATCACAAGTGCATTGGAATTATTTTTGAATCAACAAGGGTGTTATCTTTGAGTTGACAAATGATTATAAACAAAAAGATACAACTAGCAGAATTTTGCCTTCTTGCTTCTGGGGTTCAACTCTTAACTTCAAGCATGCCATGATTTCAGGGATGGGGTCAGCGAATCCCAGTTTAACCAAGTTCTAAATGTAGAATTGGACCAGATAATTGAGGTCTTTCTCTAATCGTCTGCCTTGATTTTGAAGAAATATGGTGGCCTACATTTCTCGACTGTCACTAATCCAAAATTTCCAGGCTTGCAAGTTCCTCGATGAGAAATGGAGTCCCAGATTTGTGGTAATTGTTGCACAGAAAAACCACCACACAAAGTTCTTTCAGGCTGGATCTCCAGACAATGTTCCCCCTGGTGAGCCTTTTGTATGACGTGAAAGAGGCTTTAGCATTATCATGAAAACAACAGACTAGCTTTGATGATTTTGGTTTCAGGAACGGTTATTGACACCAAAGTTTGCCATCCACGGAACAATGACTTCTATCTCTGTGCTCATGCTGGAATGATTGTAAGTATAAAATGTCAAATCCAATTCAAGCAATAGCACGGCATCATCAATAATTTCTTTTACATTAGTTTGGTCCCACCACACAGGAACAAGGACCCCCTCAACGGGAGATCTCCTGTGGATGGTGGTGGGGTTCAAATCATTCATGTTATGCATTCCTAAACCTTGCCCATGATGCCGGCTCAACCAGTCATTTTGATATTTTTTTCGGCATTCTCTTTTGTTTGACTTTTTTGGATGAAAATTCATTTGAGCTACCTTACCTAAGAAAGTGGATTAGAGATTGTATATATTCTGACCAGGATTTGATTTGTTTACTCGCAGGGAACAACTAGGCCTACTCACTATCATATACTCTATGATGATGTAGGTTATTCTGCAGATGAGTTGCAGGAACTGGTTCATTCTCTGTCCTATGTGTAAGTGGATCATCCCGGCATAAAGTTGCCATAGAGATCAACAAATTACCCCATAATGTACTTCAACATGTAATCATCCATTCTAAATGCTGATTTACTTTCGTTTGCAGCTACCAGAGGAGCACAACTGCAATTTCAGTGGGTAAGTCAGTTTCCCCTTACTCTTTTTCCTTTTATTATCTATTTTTTAATATATATATATATTTTCCCACTCCGTGTAGTGCATTGATTTACTTATCTCTGTGATGTGCAGTTGCTCCCATATGCTATGCTCACTTAGCAGCAACCCAACTGGGACATTTTCTGAAAACTGAGGATGCCTCAGAGACATCTTCAAGTCACGGTGGGCTGACATCTGCTGGTGCAGTTCCGGTTCCTCAAATGCCAAAACTGCAGGAAAATGTTTCCAACTCCATGTTCTTTGTTTAGCCGCTGCAGGGAGACCCTTTTACATCAAGTATTAGCTAAATGAAAGTTTGTGGTAACTTAAGTAGCCTAGCGGTGTTGGTATGGGTGTGGCCATGCCAGTTTTGCCAGCTAAGCCTATTCCTTTTTAGCTGGGGCCTTTGAGGCGTCAGGCTTTTTTTCTCAATCTGGCTTAGTTGGTAAAACTGCTTTTGACTGAAGACTCCCTTCTTTGTGCATAAGCTTTGATATGGGTATTGCTAGGCCTGTTAATATCAATGCCTTTGTGTATGTGTTGTCTGTTAGTATTTTATGGTTGATTTGAAATGAATGGAAAACTAGATTTGATCTTTAGGGGTGTATGATTCTGTCAAGTATTCACTCTCATATTTAGACCAAATTGATCACAATCGGGTTGAAGATCAAGCATCTAGGGTTTTATTGACTTAGCTGCAGCCTTGCGTTGGCCAAGTTTGATCCCAGTTTTTCAACCGTACGCTTGAAATTCCAACTTTGATCCAAGTCTAACTTTAGGTACCAAGCTCTTACGTTGTACACGGTTGGGGGCAAGATTATCTGGGAGATTTAGAAGTTGGAACGTAAGCCGATCCCAATAGTCAATATTCTTACCCTAGTTTTTGTACTTGTGATCATGCCTATGCTACCCAATTTTATACGCCCCGTGCTCTCTCCTGTCACCCAAATAGCTATTTCGATAGTAAAAAAATTTCCCCAATTCGTTCGCCGAGTTTTTAAAATGAATTATTCCACAAGCCTGTTCAGACATGCAGAAATTTACTTGGACATCTTAAAATGATGCTCAATATTATTATTAACGAGTTTGCAAAGCATATCGAGTTACCACTTCATCAATATAATGATTAATCATTTCTTTCTCGATGCCTTCTCCAAACAAGAATGTTTTCCACTCATTTTCTTTACTTTCGAAAAAAGCACAAATAAAATCTGTATTGGATACAGGCGAGGCCCACTTCACCTGCAGGCACGGAAAGAATCTGTCTTTTACCCCGTTTTTCTTCTTGAGCCCAATATGAATTCCAAGTGAAATAGGGAACACTTGAGACGTAAAAGAATTAATCCTCTTGGAAAACCTACACAGGTTCAAGAACCATGTCAAGCTTCCAAGACGTCAACTCGACCCATTTGAAGCTTTTTTATTACTTCCCACTTCAACGATAAATTGGGCGATAAAAGCAAATCACTCGCAAGTCCCTCGGCAAGGAACTCCCCAAGTGCTGTTGGTAGTGGTGCCGTTTTTCCTGCTCTCTTTTTTAGGTGATCGAATGAATGTACTTATCGAAACGAACTTTCATAGAAGAACTTCAGAACATGGTCGTGAATTAAGGAAGAGAATTTTTTACATTGTTTATATAACATCTATGGATGTTAATAAGATGGGTGTCAGGTAATCAGGTATAAGTTAATTGCATCCAAGTACTGACATCTCACCTAATCCGTACTGAGAAATTCATAGTTTGGTGGAAAGATCAACTGAATAGTCATGCTTTAAGGGACATCACACAAACCATGTACGTTAACTCCAAACGACTCCATATATGGTAAGCTTTGGGTGCATCGTTAGAAAAGGCCACCACATAAACTAGCAACACCAGAAGAGAAAGGAAATGGTGCCCGCTGACCGGAAGAAATCCATGGACCATATTTTTGACTCCATAGTTCTATTAATATCTCTCAAGATGCAAACCAAGGTGTTCATAAATAAATTAATATTGGAGGACAAACTCTGGCATAATGCCAATAATCTCAGCAGATTGTGCCATGTCTTGTACACTTTTGGGTTTATACGGGAAACTAAATCCAATGCAAAGAGCAATGGCGATCAACAAGCAACTCAAGTGAGGCCAACATACATATAACAAAGAACGCCGAGCGAACACAACACATCAGAAGACATCCCATAGTTATCAATATCCCAAGCAAACCAGCTGGAAAGAATAAGATTAGTTCCTTACCGAGCATGCTCTTACCAGTGCAAGCACTTAAAGAAACTTTAGACGACAACACCAGCAATCATGAAATTAGACTTGTGTGAATCCCACACCCGTTCACTTGAAAAGAAGAGAAGGACAAGATTGTACAAGTTTGCTACCATGGTTTCCACCACCATGTGCATCCGCTATGGGGCAGGGAGAAGTTAGAACAGACACTGCAGTAATCACAACACAGAAAAAGATCACAATCCCGCATCTTCAGATGAGCAAACAACAGACACTTTCTTCTGTATGATCGGGGCATATCTTCATGGGCTGCAGAAGAAGTCCAACCTAGGCTGACTGTCTTGCAGGGTTTCCATATGCTTAGAATCACCAGATTCTCTCAAGAAGTAATATACAAATCATTCCTATATTGTCAGATAGATGGGACCTCTACAATTCTTGAAAGCACTAATATTGGATACATTAACACACACATCCACCTTATGAGCCTTATTAAGACCGGTTGACAGCTTAAGAAAGTTTCTCTGGAAGTTCATAGAATCGAGGGTACCCACCAGGACATTTTCCTTCCTCTAGAAAGTTGGGAAAAAGATACAGCAGAAGATGGTAAATTTGAATGATGAAAAGACCAAGGACAAAATATAAGGCCCCTTATAGGAACACTTGTATTGAAAAATTCCAGAGCAAAATCAAGGGGGTGAGCAGTTTGATTTATAGTGAGAAAATGATTGGTTGATATCTTAAGAAAGTTTCTTTCAAAGTTCATAAAATCAAGGGCACCCACAAGGATATTTTCATTCCTCTAAAAATTTGGGAGAAAGCTTGTGGAAGATGAAATTTGAATAACGCAAAGACCTAGGATAAAATACGAGGCCCTTTACAGGAACACTTGCATTTAAAAATTCCAGAGCAAAACCAAGGGAGCAAGCAAGGTTTTGATTTAGATTGAAAAAAATGACTAGCCCCCATGTGGCACATTGAAAAGTAAAATTCAAGATGAGATCCAGTTGACAACACTGAATATGCAAAAGCAGTATGAATTAGGAAATGGCTTATTGCACTTTTGAAGCTGTTCGCAATGCAGTAAAAACAGCAAAATATTTACTCTTACCTGGAGTAGACAGTACTTGGAGGAGCTCTCTTCACCAGAAAGTATTTACAATAGACATACCATCAAGCAGGTATAAGCAAATCCTACTAAAATAAGACGAAAATGAAGACAAAGTAAAAGCACGAAAATACAAAGCATCTATGCAAGCAGATTGAAGCAACCACAACACACTTCCACACATATTATAGCTACAACACCAAGCAGAAAGCATATAATAAGTTCAATGCTTTGTAGCACGGAAAAAGAGCTGGGTTCAATACCACACTGAAAACTTTAACTTAAAATAGACATAATATCCTCCCTGCTGAAAACTCTTCATGTTCCCCAACACCTTTTGAAGAAACAGAGCAAAAGCTAGTACTACATAAGTTTTTAAAAACATGTGATGGGGAAAGTACCGGATTAAAAGCGAAAAAAATACAAGTTTGAGATTCCGATCCAATTGTCTTAATAATAGACAAACTGTTTTCATTTGAAATTTAATATATGGCTTTGCAGAGAGCTTGGAACTTCAGAAGAATCACCAGAGTCCAAAATTAAATGATCGATGCATCTATTGAAGGAATCTGCACAATGAACACATAACACGTAAAAAACTAAATACCAAAGAATAGAGATAAAATATAAATACCGACAAAAACCATTATTCCATACCTTGTGCTTTTAAAATTATTTCAACAAGTGAGTCTCAAATGTGAGAAAAATCTTAAAAGTAAAGCACCAAAGAAACTTTGAAACTAAAAAACTCAAGTGACACAGAAAAAATGAATCTGGACAACAGAATACCCATGAAACAAAGATCACATGCAGAAATTTGGGTAGCAGTAGTTATCAAAGTATTAAAAATTAAGTCAACAAAAAACCGAGAGAAGAAAATTCATCCCTCCAAAGCATGAAATATATCTGTCAACACTGCAATTCATAATCTAAAGACATGCATATCTAAGATGTGGAAATTTAGAATTGAAAGTCAGAGCTATTTTTCAAATGCCATGAAATAACAAATTATAAGATGGTAAAAGTTTCAGAATTGTGAAACTTCCATGGCTACAGATACTTTCTAATTCAACAAAACATACAAGATAATACCTCAAATCTACAATAGGAAGCATGAAGAATAAGCTGCCCTTGGTATCAAATGGAAAACTTTTACATGGATTACGTAATGATACCTAATAAAACATAATACATATTTTCCATCAAGCTTCAAACTTGACAACATTACAACTTAATCAAGGACTAGTTGCATTCCATATAAAATTCCATAAGAAATATGATGCAGAAAGAATCAGTGATGACCATAAATAAGGTGGAAGCTTTTTTGCCATGATAAAAAGTCCATAACTATTTTCTTTCTTCAATACAATTTTGCAAAATGGTGAACTCTTATGTTGGCTAAATAACAAAGTGAACACTTTAAGAAAATGTGGTGAATTTCAGAAAATGAAACTCATGAATCATTTTTCACTTCAATTGCTTTCATGCCTTGCAGAAAATTTCAGAAAATGAGACTCAAATCATTTTGCTTCGGTTGTTTTTGTACTAAATTCCGCTACTACAAAAATTGACACAATCAGATTATGTGGCAAATACATGTTATAGTGGCCTCCTAAGACCCTCGTTTTAACTACTATCTAATAGTGTATATCAATGAAGATGGTGAATCGAACCATCAAATGCGGCAGAAAACCTCACCTAGTGTCCCATGTAAGGTGCTCCGCCACCCTGGGGAGGTCTCCCTGCGCTACCCTGGCCCATCTGGGGGTTCTGATACGCATTCTGCAGCCCGGGTTGCATTGCATACCCACCGGTACTTTGATTTCCATACCCACCAGGTACCCCACCCTGGTTCATTCCACCAGGACCCATTCCTCCAAGCAAATTACCAATCCCCAATCCAGCACCCTGTGTTGCAAGCAAGGCAGTCAAAGCTTGCCCAAGAGCTGGGTTCAATCCTGGAGCACCAGCCGCAGCTGCTCCAGGATTAAACCCCATTCCAGGGCCTGCAGGGGCCATCAAATGTCCAGAGGCAGCACCACCCCCACCGCCTCCACCTCCATACTTATTCTTATCCTTCCTGTGATGATAATGCGGCTGTTGATGATACTGATGACCTTGCTGGTGATGGTGGCCACCACTAGCATATGGCTTTCCAGGTTTCGGCCCATCAATTGCCTTCTGGCAATGCAATGTAACTCCCTCAAAACTCTTATGGGGCTCTTCCAGTGCCTTTTTTGCGCTATCAATTGACTTATAAACAAACAAGGCAAAACCTTTTGGCTTTCCAGTCTGCTTATCAAGACCTAATGGCCCTTCCTCTATCTCACCAAACTGTTTAAAGAACTCCAACAGCTTCTGTGGATCAATATCTGCAGACACATTGCTCACAAATATCTTCCTCTGAGTTAATTCAGAAACCACGGGGGCTGCAGCGCCCGTAGGAGGTGGTGCAGGAACCGGCCCCGTGGTAGCCAACTGGCAAGAAGTAGTTCTGTTCCCAATCTTCTTCTGTGGCTCCTTCAAAGCCTTCCGCGCACCAGCCCGGTGTTTAAACAGTATAAAGGCGTAACCTTTTGATTTCCCCGAAACCCTATCTGTCACGTGCTTGCAATCCTCGATCTCCCCAAACTTTCCAAAGACCGAAGTTAGGGTTTCCGCAGTTGTGTCCCACCCTAAACCGTGCACAAAGATCTTACGATGGGCTGGGTCAGCGTCTGCTAAGGAACGGACAGTTTCAATCAAATCAGGATACTTCTCTAACGATTTCTTAACTAACGTAACCATCTGGTCTTTGCTAAACGGCTCCAGAAGCGTATCTACCGGCTCATCTTCCAAGTCATCATCTCCAGGTACTTCCGAACCATTATTCTCATTCTGTCCCTCTCCTCCATTAGCTTCGGGTTGAACCGGATCCGACGAAGGAATCGGTTCGTTCGGTTCTTGATCTTCCCCTTGATCTTCTTCTTCTTCAGGGTCTTCTTCTCCTTCTACTTGGGCTTGGTCTTCAGCTTCCGGTTGGTCAATCTGCTCCTGGTCTTGTTCAGCTAGGGAATGTGGTTCTGAGTTTTCTTCGTCTACGGCCATGGTTTGGGGTTGTTCATCAGGTTGAGTGGATTCTTCTTCGGTAGTTTTAGCTGGTTCGGGTTCAGAACGGAGCTTTCGCTTCTTGGCCATGGCGTTTAGGGTTTTCTTTTGGAAGCTAGGGTTAGGGTTTGGTGGTGACAGGAAAGTTTTTTGTGGATTCTTTTTCTTTTTAATATCCTGCTGCTAAAAAGAGAGAAGAAGTGGTTTGGTGATTGGGCACTGTCATGGCACCTTATAGGAGTTGCAACTGGGCTTCATGTTGGGCCTTAAGAGATGGGCCGATTCGTTCCCCTCCATTATTTTTTATTTTATTTTTTTAACATTGAGGATAAGTAGCCATCCAGTAACGATTCCGTACACGTTCTGATGCCAGTTATGGACTAAACCACCTACACCTAAACCCAGCTAAACCAACTGACCACAAGTTTTGCGCTCATGTTAAAGCTGAACCGTTTAATCACATTGTGTCCCACAAAACCAACCGACCATAAATATTGGATCTATCCGTGCTGTATTTCTTGGAGTTGGGTCTTACTTGAAAAGGCCTAGCTCTATCAATGCATGCTTTGAACCGTTGACAAGAAGTAAACAAGTGATTAGAATCATAGGAATTAATAAACAAAGAGTAAGCATGCGAACAAGTGTGAGACAATAGAAAAGTTACGGTTTGTTCTTACCCTTATGGCCATGTACAGAATAGAAAGAAAGATAAAAGAGAAAAGAGTTTCTTTTTTCCTAATATTTTAGAGCATTCAAACGATGCAAAGGTATTATCGTGGTAGCGTACACTGTTCAGTGTTTTATTCATTATTAGGTTAGGCTTATTTGGTTTGTGTCCACCAATACATACTCCACTCACTCTATTACTTATATCATTTTAAGTGTAAATAAATAAGGTAATAGTTTTTACTTTATTTCATTTTTAAGAATTAAAATTGTATTTCTTACCTTAGTAAGTGAAGTGTTAAATTCAATTCCTTTGTACTTCTTTTTACTTTCTTATTTCATTGTTCATCTTAAATCTCTTCTTTCTCTTTCCTCTTTTTTTTTTTTCTTTTCCCCTTATTGCCTATTCAATAAGCAATGGATTTACTGCATTTGGACATTATTATTTTTGTTTGGAAAAAGTTTTTCTATCCTAGAATGATGTCCTCAACTATATTTTTGCCGACCAAATCCTATTATACGCAATTGGCTCTTACCACTTTTATAACATATGCCCCAGTGGCATTTGATTGAAGGGTTCATAAACTAGAACACTATCTAAAAACAAAAATAAAATAAAATAAAACTCTTCAATTTCTTTAAGATCTTTACTTCTATTGTTGGTAAATTTTCCACTACTATAAAATTTGACGAAGGAGATGATTTAAGTAGACTTTAAGAAATCTGCAACACATAAGCTATTGGTAGTGTCAAAGTTCAGTCTTGCTTATGTTATATGACTCTCAAGTTAGTGATGGAGCTTAGAATGGCAATGAGAATATATATACAAGGAGTATAGGGTTTTGGTTCCTTTACCTTAAATGTTTCAAGGAAATTTATGAGCATGGCAAGGATGGATACAATAAGTAGGATCCTTTCCCCAATTCCTTGAATCTCCAGCTATGGTGTAGAATTGTTTGTGGGCAAATGATCTATTGCCATATTTATCCAATGCTCTTTTACCTTTTTTTAAATGATTGGATTGCAAGTTGAGCTCTTGCTTAGGGGTCAAGGCAAAATGTACCTACTAACATTTGCTTCTCGTCTTCTTTTGTTGATCAATTGACAAGGGTAACCATCTTAGATTGAGTTCCCAAGCATCTAAGCTAAGGCTATTGCTTGACATGCTTGCACAAATATTCGGCAAAAGAATGAAGAACTAATATGAGGTATAGTATAGTCAACTCTTAGCGTTTGGGCTATCCATTATAACTCCCAAAGGTGTTTTGTGACACCTAATTGACTTTAAGTATATGTATGAGATGAGATATGTCATAATTTGGGTGCTTAGCCATCAAGTGGGATGTGGAATTGGTGTTAGGTCAAGTAAGCATTTGGTATTCGAGACATGTGCATGATATAAGTGTACCTAGGTAGTAGTTGAGCTGATTTAGTCTTAAGTGGGTGTAATAAGAAGTAATTAAGGAGGGTGTTATTGAGCAATTATATTGATCAAGGCTCAACTCTATGCCCCTTCCTCCCCCAAACCAATTTGAAGGAATAATTGTAATGCACATGTTTTAAGTGACGTTTGTGTTTCCTCTATCAACGGCTAAGTGTCAATTTTGACATTCCAATTGCTTGAACAATATCATGAGGCATGATTTGATTTGATTTTGCATGCATCATTCACGCATTAAATATCAAAGTACTTTATAGATAATGATATAAAATCTTTATTAATTTGTTTCTTTCTTTTACTTGACAATGGCATTTTATCATGATTTTTTGAAGTGCTTTTCTTTAGTAAAGTCAACTATAATTTTTTACATTAAGAGAAATGAAGAATTTAATTCCATCTCCTTAAGAAAATAATGTTTATATGAACTCATAAGACTTCAACTAGTTATTTGAATTTTAATATAGTAAGATGTGAATCTTATAAAGTTTTGGAGATATTTATCGTTTTAGATTCTTTTCTAAATAAATTCACTCATTTTTCTTTCTTCTTTTTTTGCTAACATGAGAATCACTTTTATTATAAGCAAATGTTGTTAAGTATAAAAACAAACTCATTGTAAATTAAACAAGAACCAATAGGAGAAGAATCAGAGCATAAAAAAAGAATCTAAAGAAGGTGGGAAGTTTACAATCCAATCAAAAGGACACTTCCCCTTTCTGGTAGAATTGGCAACCCAATTTGCAACTTTATTGGCTTAACGATGAACAAGCTTGAATTTAAAAGAAAGGAAACTCCTAAGAGATTTCTAATGCTTACAATATACGAGAGCAGGTGCTCGAATAATTCCTCTTGTGAAATTAAAGCATTAAGCACCATTATATAATCCATTCCAAAATTACCTTCATCTTATACTTTCTCTTGTAAGAAGATATCCATTAAGGATAGTTGTTGCTTATACTTCTTTTGAAAATCTTGATCAATGTTTCTGCTAAACCCACCAGGCACAACATTAGAAGCATTCCTTGTAATAAAACTTGTAACAGTAGTGTTATTATGAAAATCAAATCCCTTAATAGTGTTAATTTTCATATGATCTCTACGTGGAGCTATCAATTTCAATTCCACTCAATTAATTCATGAGAACCTAAATCCCTTGATCCAGTATAATTGGTCTCCACAATACCTTCCTTGCATTATTATTGACCTAAATTTCGTTACATAATCCTATCTACTTCCACAGTCATACTATCATTGCCATAGGTCAACCTTGCTTCAATTGTCCATAAATAATATGATCTTTATTGGAGCATTGTATTGGTTTGAATTGCAAAAGAAACACACAAACCCAATCTCAATTGAGACAAAGATGTGGCTCGATTCTCTTTTTGAGCACCATCCAGTGATGTAGTTTCATGAGTTGCAGCAGTTGTTATGACCTCTCTTAGGTACCTCTCATCGACCTATTGAACATAAATGATAGCATCTTCTTAGCCTAATTTATCATGATGTTGCTATCCTTTTGGGAATGATGGAATAGGATTTTGCTAGAAACTACAATTGCGAACTTGCTTTATGACTACATTTTGCCAAGTATCAATAAGTTCATGTATGAGAAGAGGTGCTTTTGGTTGCATTTATTTCAATCTCATCTACATCTTTCTCTGTTGAATGTATCATTATGTTTACGTTTGGATCTTTTGCATCAAAAACAGCCTTACATCTGCCTTTCCAAATATGCCTCAAGAAAGTACAAAGTTTGGTAAAAAGTATACTTGCATTGTGTTTATTACTAACCACCATGCATATATACTTTTATCAAATGATTTATAGAAGAAACATACCTAACCTTAACCCAAATTCCCAAAGTAGCAAGCTACATATGCTTAATCTAGTGATAGCACAATAATAAATGCTCAATCGATTTATTAGCATCATAATAATTCATAAATTAGAGAACTTGTCTTTGTACAATAGGTAAGCACTACATTGTTTAAGGCTCTCTACATAAAGTACTTAATTTTAGGTAAACACAGACTATGCCATACCTGATTCAACATAGTTTTCTCAATTTGATGGGAAGAAGAGGCATCTGTGTTGTCTTAGTATGAACTACATCTAATCGAATTATAGGTTGATCTCATACTACACTTCCTAGACTTCTCAAGAGGCTAGACAAGGTGATCTTATGATCTCACTAAAGGCAATGGTATCTTTTAGATAGCTCTCATCGTTCTTTGATCAAACCATCTATTCAATTTATTCAAATTCTAAGAACCTTAATCTACATCAACCAACTTAAAAACTTGCAAATCTAGGTTACTTTGATCATCCTTAAAAATGACCTTATGATCTTCTAAGCTAGTTATCCATTTGTTTATTGCTGCTCTAATGGAAGAACTATTACCTACTTGCTACAATGCTCCTTCAAGTAATTGATTCTTCCCATGTAAAATACTCATCCATTCCTAAGAATCTCTGGATCTCTAAAAGCTTTCAAAAATGATGAATTCAGAAAATAGATGCCTTTAAGAAAGTGTACCTAAAAATCACCTAGGTTTGCTATAGCTCTCTAAGCAAGTTTGCTTAAGATAGTTGAATAAAGTCATGAAAATCCTTAAAACCCATGCCTCCTATCGTCTTAAGTAAAGTTATCTTTTTGTAGCTCTAGTATGAATTTTCTTCTCGTCTTTAGATTATCCCTACCAAAATTATGCAACTACCTAACTCACTTCCCTACACCACTAAATTAGGAACTTGAAACAACTCATTGAAAAAGTTGGTACAGCACTAGCTATAGACTTAATAAGAATTTCCTTACCAGCATATGATAGTTGTCGAGTTTTATTTTAGTTTTCCTTAACTTAATGTATATTAAGCATAGTCTACTTAATTTAAATTACTTGATATTAAATTAAGGAAAAACATTTTTTCTTAAAACATACTTAGAAAAATTGGAGTTGCCAACCAATTAAACTAGTAACAAATAAAATTAGGGTTTTTGAGTGAAAAAACCCTAATTTGGCCATTAGTTAGCAAATATTCTAAAAAATAATTAAAAAATTAAAATAGAAAATCTAAGCTCAAAGACTAATCCTATTAAGACTAAGCTACTATGTAAAATAAAAAAAGAAAAATTAATAGGCTTTTATTTTTTATAATTTTTCTAAAAATATTAAAATATGTATAGATATGCAAAAATGTAGTTAAAATGAATTTTTTATATTTTTTATTACGAATTTTCGAAAAAAAAATTATATTTTTTATGGTTGCCCCAAAGATATTTACGTACCTATTAGTTGGAATTAAACTAATGTAGTTATTTTTTTTTTTAGAAAAGATTTAGTGGGTTGATTTTTTTAAAAAAGAAATTAAGTCAGATTTACGTTAGTTATCAACTTATCATTTCTTTTTTTAAAACCTAATTTCGCGAATCTATTTAAAAAAACCCCTAACTAACTAAATCTTTTGAAAACTTAAGTTAGGAATTTCTATTTTTTTTTTTAAACTACTAAGTATAAAAAATTAATCTTTGCTAAACCCTAAATGTAAGGTATATTAAGATATATGATTTACATACATATTTTCTCTAAAAATATGAATCTCAGAGAAAAGATATGCAACTATTTTAAAAAAATGCAATTTATCTAAAAAATTTGCAAATTTAGAACCTATGTTAAAATTATTAAACAATTTGCACTAAAAACAAGTTAGTAAAATAAAATAGTTAATTAATTAAAAATAAAATAACTAAATAACTAAAATAATTTACTTAATTATCTAAGCGGGTCAGATTCTATATGTGATGCGTGTATGGATGGACTATAGCATGCGTGGACTTGGACGTGTATGGACTTGGACATGTATGGATTGCTCTATGCAATGGACTCATGCAACGTGGAATTGAACTGTGCAATATGGATATGGACGTACGGAGATGTGAAGCTGTTATTTGTGTGTGGCGTTGGATTACGTGTTTCGTGAGTGTGTACATGAGTAGATTAATGGATGGTAGTAGAGATGTGAGTGGATAGCGCCGAATGTATGGTGTTGATTGTGTGTGACAAGTCGTGGACATGGAGAGTGATGTGCATGTGAGGAAAGTGAACAGTAGTGTACGTTGTGCAGTGAAGTGTTGTGATGGTGTATGAGCAGTGAGGGCTGTAAGCATTGCAGATAGTGTGTGGCGAGTGTTTGATCAGATAGTAATCGATGTTGTATGGATGAATGATGTGAGAGTGGAGTTTGGATGAATGTGGACAGTGGTCAGGATGGTGAAATGTGTGAATGTGGACTTTATGTGTTTGTAAGTTTGGTATAATTGTGAAAAACATCTAAAAATTTTACAGCTGAATTACTATTTATAAGCCATACGCTTGGATTTTTTGGATCTTTTCGGACATAGATTTAATCTTAACAAATCCAATATTGATAAGATATGATAATATTTGATTTGGATTCATTAAATTCAATGAAAATTTAATTTAGTTTTTAGAAACCCTACATTGATATAGGCTTTCTATCTTTGGCCCTATTTAGTGCCCAAAATACATGCTAACCCATTTAATAAATCCTAAATTTATTTGGCCCAATATAAATTAGGTAAAAATCTGCTTTATATTAGATTGGGCAAAAAAAATATTTTTATTGAAGGCGATTATTTAAGACTCAAAATTTATTAAATTGAATGTACATCTTTAACTATTGTCCAATTCAATCCTAAACGACTTAACTCAACTTGACACTTTATATATTTTATTTTTCTTTCAATTTTATATTTTTATTTTTTTACGTTATTTATTTTTTAATTTGGCCCAATATGAAAGAATCCTCATAGTGGTAAAAATGAGGCATCTAAAATAACAAGCAACACTTCCAACTTTTCAGCTTAGAACGAATTCTACTTTTAACGAAATGCAATGCCTACATCTTATTTCAACCTTAAATATAGAGTAAGCTTAGGTACTTACCATAATTATTTGAAATGAAAAGTCCAAAACTTGAAAAACCTATCCTCTTTGGTGGGGCCTTGTTGCTCCAAAAAATGCTTTATTTCTGGAATTAACCCTTTACCTTGAAGCTCTACAGTAATCCTAAATAATGTTCTTTAAAACCCGGGCATTTTCTTTGTTAGCCTTAACAAAAAATAGTGAGTCATTGGTAAACAACAAGTGTGAAATTATGGCACTTTGTCTAAATTTCATTCCTACCAAATTTTTATTAAGAATAACTCTCTCAATATTATGGTGTAACAAATCAACAAGTATTATAAAAAAGTAGGTAACAAAGGATCTCCCAGTCTTACACATTTAGAAGGATGCATGTAACTTTTAACTTTTCCATTAACTATAATCTTATAGGAAGCTGTTCTAATACAATCTATCACTTCCCCAATCCATCTATTATAGATGTATAATATACCAAAAAAGTGTTTTAAAAAATAAGAGTATTTTGGGGATTTCTAAAAGTTACTAAAACCCTACTTATTATAATCTACCTCTTTTTTACTAAACCCTAATAGCTACCAAATAAAGTATAATCCTTTTTCTTTGTGAAGAAAATTGAAACCTTCCTCTAAACCTAACCAAAAGTGGCAAGCAAGTAGTGATTAAGGTAAGATTCTTGAAAATTAAGCTTAAGGAAATTCATAATAAGTTTCCTAACATCCTAAATCCTCTTGTTTCTTGTTGATTTCAGCTTTTCACTAAGTGTTTCAAGTAGAGATTATTGGTTATCATCAAGTAGTAACTCATTTAAGTGTGCAAGGTGAGTTTAATGGAGGATTTAGTAAGTTAAGCTTGATTCTCATTTGGGAAATTGTTTTGTAGGACATAAACTTAAGATTTCATTAAGGGTTTAATTTGAAACTAAGTTTTTCCTAGGTTGTAGGAGGTATATAGATTCATTATCAAGCCTCACCAAGTGTTTGATACATTGCAAGTAGGTTTCATGAGCCTTTACTCTTAGTTTTGGATTCTTGCATTGGATTTTTGTCACATGGAGTTGGAATTGGACTTTGTAGCTAGGTTTTAATATTGGAAATCATTGAAGTAACATGCCCTAAAATTCTTTTAGGAGTTTATAAGGTTCTAGTTAAGGAGTTGGGTTTTTGGTTTTGAAGCCAGAGTGTTATGTTCTACGATTCTATAGAACAAGAGCAAGGCATCCGGATACCTTGCAAACTAACGTCTAGATGTTAGGCTACTGTAAGTGGTAGAAGCTTCATGTACGAACACCATTCTCTGTAGCATTTAGATGCCATGCCTTGATTGAAACCCTTTTGTTTTCTACGCCTCCTTTCCATCTCTTCTAGTCCAACTAACTCCTTGCTTAGCCTTCTTACTTCCAAAAGAATTGATCTTTATCCTTAAAATTGAGAGATGTAGAAGTACTTCTAAGTAAGCCAATAAAGAGACTAAAAGGAAGAAGCTAGAAGTAGTAAGCTAATATAGTAGAGCCTTGAGATGAATTAAATTGAGTAATTAGATTAAAGATCTAGGTAACTTTAATAGAGACTAAGTTGAGGATAAGCTAAGTGTTATCAATTAGTGGGTTTAATACCATGCAAGTGACTACTTGAATTGAAATATGAAGGAACTAAGTGGAATCTATCATCTCTTGATTTAGATACTTAGATTATTTCAACTTCAGGTTATCTTGTTGGTTTATTAAGTTGCTCAGTGAATTAGGTATATGGTACATGGTTGTTGCTTGTGTGTGTTAAGTTAGAATGAAAATAATTTGATTAAAGCAAACTCGATTCTAATATCATGGTTGTATTGTTTATGTTCATCATGGCCCATCCTTTAATACAAGAAGATAACTGCTGATCATACGTGAGGATTCACTAGTGGACTTGCATACGGGACGATGAAGCTAGATCTAGAGTTTCATGGTTCTCGATTCTCGAGTGTTGGTCATATGACCCTCACCATAATATATGGTAGTAAACTAAAAGATTTATATTATTTTATCTATCTATATATATAAGAGATCATGGTATAGTGGGGTTATAAGCACTGATTTGCTATGTGTTTGCTAATATTCAAGATAACAACTAATTGATTGTTTATTTTGCATTAAGTGCATGTGACACGTTTGGTTTAGCATCCATTTGTGCTTATATACTACATATTGGGATGCACCTCATTCTTTTATTTTTTAGGCACATCTAGTGAGGATTATATCATATATGAGAAGCCCTTTGTCGATGGGCTGGAAGAAGAGGACGGTGTAAATGATCTTTACTTTTATGATGGCTAATGACTTGATGAGGTTTTGGGAGTTGGGGACGTGTTCTGCTTAGGGGACTTAGTTACTTTGAGGAACTTTTATGCACCCTTGACTAGTTTTTGTCATTTTCTAATGTGTATTTGTAGCAAGAAGACTCCCTTCTTAGGACTTTATGTTACTTATGGTTTTAGGAGCATGTGTGACTCCTCTAAATACTTAAGTTCTAACTTATGTTGTTTTTGGATGATTTCTCTAATAGAGAGCTAGTTATGAGTTAAATCTTATGGCTTGTTTATGCATCTTGGGTGATGCGATATTCTAATATGAATTTGTAGACTTTAGAACCTTAACATACTCTAAGTTAGTTAGGGCATGTGATAGGTTGTAATGCCAATAGGATTCTCGAGGCATTACAAAATGTCTAAGTTTAATCATAACCACTTTAAGGAAATACCATTCAATAAGGTCATATTCCTTGTTCATTTGAAAATTATTCTAATTAAAATCAAGTTTCCTTAGTAGCCGCTCTCGATTTAGGAGGAAAAAAAAAACGAAGCAAAATATTTTCACTTAATAATTTTCCTTAAATAAAAAGGAACATACTAATAATTCTCCTTAGTATCATTTCTCTGCAATTAGCTAGAAGAAAGATATTTAGAAAACAAAAAAGGTGTTTAAGTAGAGTTTTGCTTTCGAGAAGTGTTGAAAATTGGAAAAAGTAAAACGAGTAAGTGAACCATAAGATTTGGCGTTTGAGTTCTCGCGTTTCCTTGTCTAACAAGAGAGTTGACTTCTCAATATATACAAACTCAAACTCCAATTAGATAACGCTCTCTCTCATCTTGGTAGTGAGAAAAAATCCTCTCGGTAGTGGCAATATCTACACTTATGTGTGCTTTCGTTATTGCTTTTTGCATACCACAGCCATTGAATTATTTTATCCATTCTTTGGAATGTCTTACTTCATTTAATGCATATTGCACTCTTTAGCTCGCACCTAGTGATGTTTTTCATTCATCAAAAACTCTAATTGGCTTAAAAACCTAATTCTTGCATCTTACAACATCAACATACTTAAAGATTAAAAAAAAAAATTGAGAAAAAGGAATGAAAAAGTGAGAAGGATGTATGCATCAAACCTTAGCAATACATGAATGTTCTTTGTTTTTTCTTCTTTTTAGTAGCATTTTCATTGCCTTTAATTGACTCTGCATTAGTTCATTGAGACTATCACTTGGTCCACAGGTAGGTTTACATTCTTTGAGCTTTACCCAAAATACTTACCAAAAAATCCAGTCCCACACTTGAGGCTTTAGCTTCACACTCTTTTTAGCCTTATCGTTTGTTTTTATTTCCCATCGCCATATGAGTTTGTTTAGACCTATTTTGTTTTTATATATTAGCACGACCTGAAGTTTTAGCCTTACAAAAACACCTTGGTAAGTATCTAAACAATATTTATGCTTATTGTAGATTAATTCATAGATCCCTTTGACAAAAGAAAGGTGCCTATGATGTCTTAAAAGCCGGAAATTTCATATGAGCTTAGCCTAGTCTTAGAAGTTAACCTTGATAGCTATGAGAACAAAGTTAACATGCTTATTACGTGTATTGTTGCTAATAAAGCATTAATTAAACCGATAGCGATGAACATCCTAAGGAAAGTGTAGGAAAATTATGGGGAGGTGACATTCTCAACAACTGGTTTGAACAAGTATCTCGTTTGTTTTAAATCCGTAAAAGCTTTACAAGAAGTTATTGTAAAAGCAAATGATTGACCAAAATGTAAGGCTTATTGACAACTTTCTAGGCGTCTTGTTAGAATGCAAGCTTGTTAAACTCCTAGATGGTAATTAAAGAAGCTCTCTGCGTGCGGGAGTGAAGATAAATGTTGACGAGCCCCTAAAGAAAGAAATGTGGGTTAGTAGGGGTATGGGAGAGCATTACAAAATCTCTTTCAATTATGAGTGATTATCTAAATTTTATTTCTTGTGTGATAAGCTAGGTCATCTTGCCAAACAACGCAAACTTCTAGAGGGTGCTAGCAGTACATTTAGTCCCTTTCTAAGAGCTTTTGGTGTCAAAAATGGGTTTTGGATTGGCAATACCAATGGGGTAGACCCAGATTTGCCTTAGAAGCCAAATTTAAGTCTGAATTCAGTTGTTGACTCTAGGCGATTTAGCAAAATGTTGTGTTATTTAGAAAGGTTGAAATTGGACAATAAACCTTTCAATCCCATTGATAACTTATCCTTTGAAATAAGTATAAAGGGAACTTAAGATTTGTATAAAGGAAAGAAAGGGAGGAAGATTAAGGTTGTTAAATTAGAAGACAAATTGCTACTTGAATCCTTAGTAGACATGGAAGCGAAAAAGGCAACTACTGAAAACTCTAAAGGTAGTGGTGGTTGGCCTTCAATAGCCATACGGAGGCTATAAAGTTTACGAGCCAGAACTATCAAGGACTTGGTCCATCCTTAACAGTTTAAAATGTAACGAGACTGGTCAATAAATATAATTCATGTTTGGCATTTTTTAAGGAAACAAAAACTTAACAAGGTTTGTAGATAAAATAAGATGTGGATTGTGTTATGGCTTATTTTATGTCCCACTTATGGGAATTTCAAGTGGTTTAGCACCGTGGTAGAGTAGTGATATCATTATTAGTTTGACTGATAATAGCAAAAACTAGCTGATCACTGAAGTTAGATGTTAAGACAAATCCTTCATAGGTTGTTTCTCTCTGATTTACTATCTAAATGATTATAAAGGCAAAAGAGTTGTGGAGGAATATCATAAGTCTCTCTTGTTGTGTTGAAGGCCCATGGGTTTGCCTAGGATATTTTAATGAAATCATGTATGAGTATGAGAATAGTGGAGGGAGACTAAAGAGTAGTAGATGGATGGAAGACTTCCGAAACATGGTAAGTGAAGTGAAATTACAAGATCTTGGTTTCTAAGGACAAAAGTTTACTTAGTTAAATAAGAGATTCATAGGTATCCTTGTGAAAGAGAGGATAGATGGATGTTTTGTTTCAATGGAATGGATTGAAACCTTCTTATGCACTTAAGTTGAACACCATCCGGTAGTAGGTTTGAATCATATTGCCTTACTAATTGATATATATAAGATGGATTCAAGGGGCGTAAAAAGATTCTGTTTCAAAAAATTTTGGCGTAGCCTAAAGGAATGTGAAGTAATCATTCAAAATAGTTGGAAACAAGATGAGGGAAGGAGCTGTGAGACCCTAATAGCATACTTGAGTCGTTGTAGGTCAAACCTAGTGGATTTGATCAGGAAATCAGTACCCAATAGCAAAGTAAAGTGGAAAAAATACTAGAAAAACTCAATTACATGCAGGTTCAGGAAGTTGAAGATGATGATGAGGATGAAGAAGAACTAATTACACAACTCCATGAATATTAGGATGGGGAAGAGGGTTATTAGCTTTAACGATCTCTTATTAATTGGATAAATTTGGGGGAGTACAACACCTCCTTTTTTATTCACTTTACTTTAAGTCGGAGACAAAGGAATAAAATATTAATGATCCAGGATTTGGATGGTGAGTAGGTTGAGGATAAAGTGACAATCAGAGACATCTATGTGGGGTTTTTTCAAAATTTGTTTTGCAAAGCAAAAGATAGGTTTCATCTAATGTTTTGGAATGGATTGATCCTATTTTTTCTTAGGAAGACAATATGACTTTATGCAAAAAACTTTTTGAGGATGAAATTAAATCAATAGTCTTTTAATTAAGGAGGTTAAAAGCACTGGGATTGGATGGCTATTTGGGAATTTTCTTTCGAAACTACTAGGATATCGTAGGAACCTCCATTGTGAAAGTAATCCAAGAGTTCTTCTCCTTAGGTGAGTCTCCTTTAGCCTTTAATAATACCTACCTAATCCTTATCTTTAAAGTCCCCAAACTAGAATCTCTCAACTAATTAGTTTATGTAACTTCTTATACAAAATTATTTTCAAAGTTATTGTCAATAGGTCGGAACCTTTTTCCTAGCAAGGTCATCACTGAAAACTAAGGTGCTTTTATGAATATATTGATAGGACATAAAATGATTCGTATCCTTTAAAACAAATTGAGTGGGATATCTCATGGGCGTGCACTCAAATTAGATATGAATAAAGTGTATGATAGAGTAGAGTGAGACTTTTTAAAGGAAGTTCTGCTAAAATTGGGGTTGGATAGAAAATAGATAAATTGGGTTATGGCCTACATATCTACAGTTGAATACAATGTCTTGTTGAAAGGAAAAGTAGTGGGTCACCTTAAACTCTCTAAGGGACATAGACAAGAGGATGCACTCTCTTCATACCTATTCATCTTGGTAGCTGATGTCCTCTTTAAAGGAATCATAAGATTGGTAAATTAGGATATTTTAAAGGGTTTCAAACTTAAAAGAAGCTGCTCGATGGTAACCTATTTATTGTTTGTCGATAATTCACTCTTTTTTCTTGATGTAGAGGAAGAAAACCTAACCATCTTAAAGAACTTGCTAATTGAGTATTGTCACATCTTAAGACAAGAGGTTAATTTTAACAAATCATGCCTTCACTTTAGCAAGAACGCATTAATAGACTTGCAATGGAATTTAGCACTAGTCTTAGGCATTCCATCAATCTCAAACTTAGACAAATACTTAGGGCTACCTACCTCATGGGGCAAATCTAAGAACGAATCTCTAAAATTTATCAAAGATAAGATCACAAGCAAGCTGCAAGGAGTAAAGCAGGGTGGGAAGTTCTTCTCAAGTTAGTTGCAAATGCTATCTTAACTTCATGAGTTGCTTTAAGTTTCCTGATAGGTGGTGCAAGGAAGTTAATATCCTAATAGCTAATTTTTTATGGAGGCAATAGTAAGATGAGAGGAAAATACACTAAGTTAGCTGGCAAAAACTTACTATGCTGAAGGTAAAGGGTGGATTAAGCTTCAAGGATTTACAATAATTCATTTTGGCTCTATTAGCAAAACCAGAATAAAGGATTTATTCTAACCTTGAATCTCTATAGGTAAGGCTACTAAAATGCATCTACTTCCTTGAAGAAGACTTTCTAATGGCCATAAAGGGGAGTAAAGTATCATGGACCTAGTTTAACGTCCTTTAAGGAAGAAGAATCATGATATAAGGGGTAGAATGGTAAGTGGGTAACAATGCATATATAAATTTATGGCATGAAAGGTGGATCCTAAGGTTATTAGAGAGTAGGCTAAAAAGATCAGATCAAGCACCCTTAGCTGATTTGAAAGTGGCTAACATTATTAACTACAAGGGATAATTTTAGATTTAAAAGAAGTAAGTAATCTCCTATTAGAAACAGGAAAAAAAGGCATTCAAGACCATACGTTTACCGATATGTAATCGCATTGATACTTTAATGTGTCTTATCAAATGATAGGGATGTTATACGGTCAAATCAACCTATTTCTTCCTCACTTCAAATAGGGGGAAAAATAATACACAAGATGTATCCTCTTCAACATTGATATCAGCATGTTCATGGAAAGAAATTTGAAAGTTTGAAGTTTAACCCAAAGTGAAAAATTTCATATGGTAGGTCCTTTTAGATTCCTTTCTAGTGAAGAGCAATCTTTTCAAGAGAAAAGTAATGTTGATACGAATTTGTGGATAAACATACGAACCCAATATCATATAAAAACCAAGGGGTAGGTTTGGACTACAAGATGGCCTGAAAAATAATTGAAAGTTGATGGTTTAGCAATCCCGTACACTAACTATACGAATATGATGTACCGTAGAACTACACATAGACCTAAAATTCGCTAAATGTGACGTATCAGTCTGAGTGATAAGGTTGCTTGCCATAATCCTTACTAAAAGGATTGATATGAGCGGGTAAGGGAGAGCTTTTTAAAAGAAAAGACTCAAGGGTTTTTCATTAATGTTGTAAAATCTCCCTAAAACCCTATACAAGTGTTCTATTTATATAGTAGTAAAGCTGTAAATAAATGACTAAAGGATACCTTAGTAGCATTCCGGTAATTACAAATAAGATATGAAGACAACTTATGAAAAATACAAGAAAGAGGAAATCTAAATAATATAAGTAAAATAGATAATTGAACAAGATTTTCGGGTAATGGGCTAACGTTTGATTCTAAAGAGCTATTGGAGACTTGGAGCTATGATCTAGGCAAACCTGATTCTAGATGACCTATCTTGTCTGGGGTCAATCTGATATGTCCATGGCCTACCTGACAGGACCAGGGTTGACCTACATGGTTAGGCTGATCTGGTATGGACATGGCTGACTTGTTTAATATGTCTTGGTGCAGTTGAGTTGATATTGAATAGCTGGGTAGCCTTGTCATGATCAAGTAGATCTTAGCCGAACAGGCTCGTTCGAGCAAATCGATCTCAGTAACGTAGAGTAAATGGGCAGCACAGGATAGGACAGTCCTGTATAGTTGATCAGAGTAAACCCGGTAGAATAGAATAAAGCCGACTATAGTAGGGCATAATGAACCAAGTATAGTAAGGAAGACTTGGCAAAGCAAAGCATAAATAGCAAGCTAGGATAGAACTTGAATAACACATCAAGTCTTCCAATATTGCCATAGTTCATGGATAGGTCTATGGGAGGGCTCGATTAAGGTAGAGCGGAATGTACTCAGCATAACAAAGCAAACTCAACAGAGTAGGGTAGGTCGTCTAACATTGACATAGCTTATAAATAGGTCGCCCACTCACACGGAGCTCGTGAGTAAGCTTCCCATGTGGTTTAAAACCTAGCATGGCGTCGGATCGATACTTGGAATCCTATCATCCCCTCCTTCTTAGAAGAGTTTTGACCTAAAACTTGGCAATTGGTGACTCTAAATCCCTCTAAGGTCAAACACTAATCGAGAACATCGAAATTTAGATATAGGAAAATACTCTAGCTCCTGTAATAAGGTTATTACCAACTAACACTCCCTCCACTCATTATAGGCTCTATCAATCATACCTTTTATCATGGATCTTTCCTTCCACTTGTCATAGATTCGATCAACTACACCTAGGCAGTCTTGGCAACTATCTATTATAAGAAGTAATACAATCTCAGGGTCATACAAAGGATCATAGGCTCGTAGGTCTTGTACCGATGGGACGTAAGATGGCTCATCAGTCATAAGTTCTCCTACCTCTTCACGCGCAGTTAGCTTGGATCTCATAACCTCCTCATTTGTTGTAATTAGCATTCCCTTTACTTCTTGGTAAATAGATTCTTCTTCCTCCTTCCATCTACATACCTCAAACCCTTCCAACACAAGAGTAGCAAGAGTCAACATAATATATCCCTAATACACATATCCATCACCTCAGCCTTGATAAACTCTAATCGACAGTTGATAATAGCTCACAGGTGCGACATTATAATTACTTATATAAATTAAATGCCATGTAAACTTGTTGGGTGACTAAGATGTAAGATTCCGATATGAGGAAGGCAAATGAAGTAATTCCTTGAGCTACCATCTATGGCATTCATAGTAGGTAATGGAACTACTTCCGAAACATAAGGGTTTAATTGCAATTTAGCTCGGTCTTTCTTACCTCTATTGCTCGTCTCTCTAGCAATCTTCACCTCTTCTTCTCCTACTTCCTCTGCGTAGGCTTCTTTCTCATCAACTTTCTCTGTTTAAGTATCCCTTTGCTGCCTCATTTCTTCTCTGAGCTCCTCAAGCTGAACAAGTATAACCTATAACTGTTCCTGCACATCATAATGGTTGGTAACAATGGTGGATTTTTCTTTCAAGGCTAGTTGAATAGCCTCATTTAAGTTTCTTATTCTTAAGGGGTTAATACGTAAGGTAATCTTTGACCTCAACCCTCTCATGAATCGCAAGATAGTATACGAAAGAGACTCATACAATTCACATCGTCGTAGGATTGCCTTGTGCTCTTAAGCAAATTCTTGGATACTTATTTGTCCTTGCCTCAAGGTAGATAACTCCTCAAATAACTCGTCTTGATATAATGAAGGTACAAATTTTTCTCTCATTGAGCTCTAAGTAGTACTTACCCCTCTTAGGATCCTTTGCCTTAATACATTCTTCCGCCAAGTCTTAGTAAGGCCTTGAAGTTGATCTTCTATGATATATTCCTTATCATGTTCAGGGCATGGATACTTTTCAATGACTTTATTAACTCGAAATTCCCAATCCAAGTGTTCGTTGGGAGGTCTATAACCATTAAACATGGGTATTCTCGACCTTATATCTTCATAGTCATAGTTACAACCATATCTTCCTTGATTGTCATAAGCCATGTTAAATGGAGGTATCACTTTAGTAAACTAGCCTAACTCACAAGAAGTCTCGTTGGCAATGATTAGAACTATCCAACACTTGGTGATTCAAGAACACAGTAGCTTGGATGCTTGTACAGTTCGGATCTTTGGCTTCACTTTAGCACTTTAACTTAACTGGGATACTAGAATCAGCTTGGCTATTAGGTTTTAGTAGTTCGTTACCTAAGCTTAAACACTATAGACTAGCTCGATAAGTTGAATAGCCAAATAACTTAGCTCGATGACCTTAGGAGTATAACAATTCGGCTCGACAAGTTAATGGGAATAACAAGTTGCATGTACATGCCTTTTGCTTGTCTCAATTTGAGCAGCACTTCACAAGAAATGACGTGTCAACACTTCTTCTGTTCGGTACTCTCAATTAATATAACAATTCAAATAGCTTCTTTAAAGTACAACAACAAAGCTTTCGTAGCTAACGCCCACCAACACTGTAAATTAATGTAAAAAACTTTTATTTCAACATGAGTAGTGATATGCTTAGGAACTTAGTTATCACTAGGACTTACCGTAATAGATCTAAACTAAATGGGTCCTTCGAAATATCGGAGAAAATAGAGGGAATTGGTCTACGGACAAACTAAAGTAGTTGATGTGAAGTGACTCAGAGGATATGACACACCAACGAACATAACACGGCTTGACACCTTACTTGATATGAAGCATAAGTTGATATTAAGGTTCACCTATTACTAATCCTAAGCTACACGGTAAGATTAGATAAGAGTGTATGAAAAATAGACTTGTAGAGGGTTGTCTCACAAAAACATGATATTTAATGTCTATGTGTAAAGTTCGATTGTTCGGCTTACAAGGGAAAGGGACTATTTATAGTAAGTCTCTAGGGCAACATTATAAATAAAGAAATTACAAGAAAGTATATATAAAAAAGTGATTCCTAGTATATATGAAAAGGGTAAAAAGGATAAAAGATAAAAAGAGAAAAGTAGTACAATGCCAAATGAGGTGGACAAGTGGCAGTGCAACATTGGTCCTGTATGAAGATTTTCTGAACGCAACAGACAAGAGGGATCAAGATGTTGTGGCGATAAAGAGACCGAAACGAGAAGAAGGTGACGAGAGAAAGGGTAATAGGCCAAGAGAAAACTACTCAGCTGGTAAGTGAGTCTTTTGTCACTCATCACTCGTCACTTAGCAAGAACCTCTCGTCACTTAGCAAGAACCTCTCGTCAGTAGCTGGTCGGATTACTCGGTATAGAGTCCTTGGTAAGGGAATAATCGGTATCATCACAATTGAGAGTATAGATCAACATTTAACAATGTAGGGAGCTTAAGGAGTTCAGCCATTTTTCTTCGGTGTAAAGTTTCTCATCATCAGTAGGTTGCCGAGAAAGAATTCTTTAAGTGAGGAATCGGAGGCCTCAGAGCTGTGCATAAGTAATGGGACCAGTGGTTGGCAGTTCATCATTTCCCCGGGGTTGTTGAAGATTTGCCCTCAAATCTTAGTCCTCGTCATCATCAAGTACATAGGGAGTCAGATTAGCGATGTTAAATGTATTAGACATGTTGAAATCCTCGGGTAGTTCAACCTCATAGGCGTGATCAATAATACTCTTAAGGATCCTGTAAGATCGTTTTGAGAGATAGTTTGTTTATCCTCTTTTTAGGGAAGTGTTCCTTGCTAAGATAGATCCAAATAAGGTCCTCAGGGGTATAAACAACTTATCTCCTTTTGTGGCTTCCTACTTCCTTCTGTCGGGCTACAGTTTTGGCCAATTGCTCGACAATCTTCCAATGTAATCTCTGGAATTCCTCAGCACGCTGTAGGCCGGATTGACTTTCCCCTTGTGTAGTTGGATTGTTAATTAAAGCTAAGGATAGGTTCGGGTTAAGTCCATAAACAACCTCAAATGGTGATATTCTAGTTGAGTTGTGAGTCAAATAGTTGTAGGCAAATTCAATGACGGGTAGGCATAAATCCTAGTTACGAGAGTTCTTCCTAATAGTGGTGTGTAGGAGACTACTGAAAGTTTTGTTTACAACTTTAGTCTGGCCATCTGTTTGGAGATGACAAGAAGTACTGAATAGGATCTTAGTGTTGAGCTTCCTCTATAGGGTCTTCCAAAAGAAGCTCGTGAATTTTGAGTCATGGTCAGATACAATACTCTTCGGTACTCTATGTAGTCGCACAATTTCCTATAAAAAGAGGTTAGCGACGAATAAAGCATCATTAGTCTTATAGCAGGGAATGAAGTAGCCCATCTTATTGAATTGATCAACCACTACCATGATTGAGTTGTGTCTTCTTGGCGTATGGGGAAGGCCGTACATGAAATCCATACTTAGATTGGTCCACGACTGCTCGGGAATTGGTAGGGGTGTGTATTCTCCATAGGGCTCTCTCCTCCACTTTGCATATTTATACACCTTGCACCTCTCAAGTATTCGATGTACATCCTTCACATCCTAGGCCAGTAAAAATGCTCCTTCAATATTTCAGTTGTTCTCTTTTTTCCAAAATGCCTGGCTAAACCCCTAACGTGAGTTTCTCGAACGAGTAACTCCTTTGCAAAACCACTTAGCATGTAAACTTACTTACCCTTCATTAAGAACCCTTCACTCAAGTAGAAACCTTTCATAGCTCCTCTAGCACTGCACCTGGCTACTGAAGGTCTAAAATGTAGGTCATGCTCATACTGATCAGGTTAAGTGTCGAATCCAAGCATCTTAGCTTGCAAAGTTGTGATGAGGGTATGATGGCGAAAAAGTGCATCAACCACTGTGTTAGTGCTCCCCTTCTTATATCTAATGACATAGCAAAAGGTCTCTAAGAACTCGACCCATTTGACATGATGCCGAGAAAGCTTCTATTGGCCGTGAATATGCTTAAGAGATTCATGATTTGAATAGATTATGAACTCTCTCGGCAATGGATAATGCTACCAGTTTTAGAGTGTATGGACAAAGGCATAGAACTCCTTGTTGTAGGCTAAGTAATTTAAGGTAGCACCTCAAAGTTTTTCGCTGAAGTAGGCAATGGGTCGGTGCTCCTACATAAGGCCAACACCCATACCAACACTAGACGCATCACATTCAATCTAGAAAACTTTCTCAAAATTTGGTAAGAAGAGTACTAAGGCAGGAGTCAATTTAGATTTTATAGCTTCAAAGCTTTTCCGAGCTTTCTCTAACCACTTAAACTTAGAATTCTTTTGGGTCAATTCAGTTAAGGGTGTTGTTATGGAACTGAAGTTTCGAATGAATCTCTAATGGAATGAAACTAGATTGTGTAAGCTCTTAACTTCAGTAGCACTAGTTGGCGTAGGCTACTCAATAATAGCTTTAACTTTTTCCTCATCAACTTGAACTCCCTTCCCCAAAATGACATATTCGAGGAATATAACCTCACTTTGACAGAACATGTATTTCTTCAGGTTGTCGAATAATCTCTTAGCGCGGAGTATGTTAAACACCAATCTTAAACGTTCAACATGAGCGATAAGGTCGGTACTATAGATCGGAATATCATCAAAATAAACCACAATGCATTTGCCGATCAACATTTTGAGCGCATGATTCGTTAGCCGTATAAATGCACTCAGCACGTTAGTTAGACAAATGGCATCACTAACCATTAGAACAGAGTATCCCTTGTCTTAAAGGCCGTCTTTCATTCATCCTCAAGTCTCATTCGTATCCAGTAATAGTCACTTGTTAAGCTCTATTTTGGTTTTCCTTAATTTAACCTATATTAAGCCCAGCCCGCTTAATATAAGTTACTCGACATTAAACTAATGAAATATTTTTCTTTTAAATTTTTAAAAATTGGAATTGCCAACCAATTCAACTAGTAAAAAAATGAAATTAAGGTTTTTGAGTGGGAAAACTCTAATTTGCGGATTTTCTAAGAAAATAATTTTTAAAAAATTAAACTAGAAAATAATCAGGTTCGAGGCCTAACCTATTAAGACTAAGCCACCATGTAAAAATTAAAGGAAAATTGATGGGCTTTATTTTTATAATTTTCTAAATACTAATATATATATAAATATATGAAAGATAACTAAAGTGAAATTATTATTATTATTTTTATTACGAATTTTCAAGAAAAAGGGGAAAAAAAATTTATTTCTTATACGGTTTCCTCGAAGGTACCTACGTATTTATTAGTCGGGATTAAACCGGTCGTAGTTTTTTTTTATAAAATATTTAGTGGATGTATTCTTTTTATTTCAAAAACTGAGCTAAGTTTACGTTTATTTAACAATTTATTATTTAAAAAAAAACAAAGAAATCTAATTTTCCCGAATTAAAGAAATCTTAACTAACTAAATCTTTTTTAAAAACTCTGGTTATGATTTTTTATTTTTTAAAAACACTACATGTCAAGAGATACTTTTTCTAAATTCTAACTATAAGATATGTTGAAAATACAATTTAGATACGTATCTCCATACATGTCTTTTTTAAATCTTAATCGTAAGATACGTTGAAGATACGATATAGATACGTATCTTTTTTAAATCTCAACTGTAAGATATATTAAAGATACGTATCTTTATACTTATTCTTTTTAAACCTCAATCGTAAGATACGTATCTCAATAAGTTCTAGATATGTTTATTTTTTCAACAAACACAATTTTACTAAGAACGTAATTTAACTAAATTTTATTAAAAATTGGAATTATCTAAACAAATCATGCAATATGAAAATAAAATAAATAAATAAAACATGTACTTGAACAAAATAGATTAGTAAAAAACAATAAAACTAACTAATAAATAAATAATAATAATTTTTTACCTAAACCGTTTGAGTCGTGTATGATTGTTGTATTCGTGACCGTTGGTGTGTCGTGTTTGTACTCATGCACGGCATGTCCTCTTAGAGTGATTATGTATGCAATGTTGATTTTGGATCTTGCGATGCTATGTTGAATCAAGTGAATGTGTGTACAGGCGATAGTGGTGGAATTGTTGCGCGGTTGATTAGGCATAGAGTTGGACTTCGGCGTGGATCTGTGCAATGGTGTGTATGATTGTTTTGATTAGGGGCGTACGATCAACTGCTGCGGCATATCCTCGTTGATCAATAGCAGGGACATTCGCGTGAAGTGAGATGGCGGGTGATGTTGATTTCGGCTTACGTTAGGGGTTATTTGAGTTTGTGTTGCTGTCGGTGAGATGAATCAATCGTGGTTGTGGGCTTATGCACGTATCCAAGCAACGAGTGTAGTACATTGGTGAGCATGGTAGGGACTTGGATTTTGGTTAAGAACTTGTGTGTTAGGGTTGTGGAAGGCAAAGGATTGTGCAAGTGGACGTTGTAAGGGCTATCAGCTTGTAATTGGTGACGTTGGCGTGTGTTAGTGAATTTGGGGCATTAGTCGAGGATTGGATTTGTTAAGGGAGTATCGGTGTGCGTGAGAGATCATCATTTGTGGAGAATGGACCATGGCATGGAATGTTTCTGGCGGGCGTTCGGTCAGCAAGGGGGGTAGCGTGGAATTGCAGCTTCGGCTGAAGTTAAGGAGCTAGATTTCGACATGCGTAAATCTGGCCTGACATATTTATGGATTGCGTGGCGGCGAAGGACGTTGGTTAGGCTATTGATTCAGTTGTGTCAAAGGATTAAGGGGCTTATTGGCTTTCAATTTGTGTGAAGAGTTATGGGTTCGTCAGTGCTTGAAGGTTGAGGTAGTACGGAATTTGGTGAAGGGGGTTAGCTTTCGTGTACGGAGATTAGACTCATTGTGTTTTGTGAATTGTGGCGTTGCGAATGAAACGTATTTCGGGAATTATGTACTAAAAAAAAAAGTCCTCAACATCTCGTACCTACTTACTATTTGTAAATCTAAAATTGAATATTTCGTATCGTTTTAATTATTGATTTGATCGAAAGATACAAAAGATACAATAATGATTTCTTAAGATTCGACTTAGCTTCTAGAAATCATTCTTTATTGTGGGCTTTTTATTTTCTGGGCTCGATTCGATCCGATCTAATCTGATCCGATACAATTTGATTTAGCTTAGTAGTCAACTTAATAAATTATAAATATAATTTAGCCCAATATAATTTAGATAAAAAATCTATTTTATATCGGATAGGACCAAAATTATTTTAATAAAGCCCAATTCTTCAACGACTTAAAATTTATTAAATTAATCATATACCGTTATTCGATTTGATCTTAAACGATCCAACGCGACTCGGTTTGACTCGATACGATTTGACTCGACTTGATTTGATTGGACTTAATAAGATTCAACTTGATTAGACTCAACTCGATACGATTTGACTTTACTCGATACGATTGGACTCGTCTTGATTGGACTTGACTTGATACGATATGATTTGACTTGTCTTAATTGGACTCGACTCGATTTGATTAGATTCGGTTTGACTCGATACGATTGGATTCGGTTTAACTCGACTCGATTTGACTCGACTCAACTCCACTTTCTTTCTTTTTTTATTTTTGCTTTTTTAATTTTAATTTTAATTTTTGTTTTTTTTTTATTTTCTTATTTTTTTTGTTTATTTTTAACCTAGCTTAATTAATAAAAAAAAGGGCAAAAATGAGGTGTCTATAGTTGCCACTCTTTGTAATGAAGTTCGATTAAAGCGAAGGACCACTAGGGATCAAATTGACTTGTTTTGGTGGACAATTCGAAGAAGATAGATCTCTTCGAGATTTGAAGAAAACTTCATTTTGGTGGACAATGCGAAGAGGATATATCTCTTCGTGATTTAAAAAAAAAAAACTTGCTCTAGTTTGATAATCCAAAGAGAATAGATCTCTTCGAGATTTCAAAAAACTTCCTTTGGTTTGATAATTTGAAAAGGATAGGTCTCTTTGAGATTTCAAAGAACTTACTCTGGTTTGATAATCTAAAGAGGATAGATCTCTTCAAGATTTCAAAAAAGCTTCCTTTGGTTTGATAATTGGAAGATGATAGATCTCTTTGAGATTTCAAAAAACTTACTCTGGTTTGATAATTTAAAGAGAATAAATCTCTTTAAGATTTGAAAAAAACTTCCTTTGATTTGATAATTCGAAGATGATAAATTTCTTCGAGATTTAAAAAAAACTTTCTTTGGTGGATAATCCGAAGAGGATGGATCCTTTCAAGATTTCTCTTGATTTGATGAATAATTCGAAGAGGATAAATCTCTTCGAGATTTCAAAAAAATCTTTCTTTTGGTTAACAATCCGAAGATGATAGATCTCTTCGAGATTTGTTTTGACTTATCTAAAGAAGATAGATCTCTTCAAGATTTCTTGTTTTGTTTTGGTGATTTGAAGAGGATAAATCTCTTCAAGATTTTGGTTTTGTTTTAGTGATACGAAGAGGTAGTGATCCAAAGAGGATAGATATTTTCGAGATTTATTTTGATTTGGTGGATAATCTGAAGAAAATAGATCTCTTTGAGATTTGTTTTGATTAATCTGAAGAGGATAGATCTTTTTGAGATTCGTTTGGATAATCCGAAAAGGATAGATCTCTTTAAGTTTTAAAAAAAAAATGGTTTTGGTTTAGGTGGATAATCTGAAAAAGATAGATCTCTTCAAGGTTCTTGCTTTGCTCGAAATGATAAATCTTTTAAAGATAAAATAAGGTGACATTCTATTAAAGACAAAATAAGATGACATTCTATTAAAGATAAAATGAGGCAGCGCTCTCATGAGCAAACAATCTTTTAAATGACTAGATGACGCTCCTTTGAACAAATGATCCAACTAAGGAATATGATAGCGTTCCTTTGAGCAAGCAATCCTAGAAAGGATTAGATGGCGCTTGGTTGAGCAAGTGATCTGAGAAGGAAGAAAACTTTCATGAGTTTTAACAAATTGATCTGTGACTTGAGTTTGAGGGATTTTGATGATTCATTGAAAATTTTAACTTTTTCCTTTTTTTTTTTAAAGAAATCTCTCTTAATTTAAAAAAAAAGTTTCATTTCTCTTTTGAAAATTTTTTTTTTCAAGAAATTCAAAAAACACTCTTTGATAGAAAATTGTGTTACTTATAAGTAAGAAAGTCTTAAAAACTCTAAAGATCACCAATAAGGAGTTGGCTTGACCCTTGCTCATTGATTACTCATTCTTTCAATCTTGTTTCTTAAAGAAAAATCCATGATCCTTGTAATCCCTTGAAGTATTGATTTCAAGTTTAGGATAAATGACCATTCATGTTCTTGACAAAGTACTCAACTCTTTAATTTTTCACTTAAGGGATAGATATTATCACTTGAAATGTTTAGTCAAACTGGACTTCCGTACACTTTCATAAGTCTGTTTTTACTCTTAGTGATAGGGATTAAGGATCGATTACACGCTTCCGAGCTTAAGGGCTCTCTCAAGTGATCCGACGAGTTGTCCCAGGTGAGTTAAGTGCCAAGGAGCAGTGCTTTCCCTAGTCCGATTTGCCGAGTTACTTTGCTCTCTATGCCATCCAAGGCATAACTAAGGTGACCAGTTGATGTGATAAACCGAACCCTCCGCTATGCACTAGTCCAAGTGTCAAATCTGAATACAGCAATCTCTACGATGTTAAGACCGAGCTAATAACTATCAAGAGCCAACCATCCGATGCCGACCCCATTGTGAGCCGTCCCTAAGCTAACCCCAGTCTAGCTCCGGTAGTTAGGGTGCCAAACTTCTGACGCTGAACAGATTTGAAGAGAGGCCGACCCTTGCTTGGATCATACTATTGTTAGAATCGCAGAGTAAAAACATGTGCACACTGCCCTTTCTGACAACCATACTGTTCTTTCTGACAAATGATGTTCGTTGCACACGATTTCATGTTTTCCTTGTAAATTATTTTCCTTTTATTTAGCAAATAGGGATTTATTTTTGTTATTATCTATAACATAGAACTTGCCCTAACAAGATACTATAAATAATCACATAATATAACAGTCGCAAGAATATACAGAAGAATACATTGAACTTTTACCCTCTCTTGAGCTAAATATCATCGTGCTTACTCTTGAGCTACTCTTATTTAGCCCATTCGAGCGTGGACTAATGGCAAGTGACCTCCGACCATATTTGTGTGTCATATTAAGTATGACTTAAGCTCATGTGAGGTGTTGATGCATCATATCCATCATCAGTGTACAGGAACCTCCTGCTCACCTTTGACTATCATTTACTTTTCGAGCCATCTTACGGCTTTGAGCTACCCCTTTGGTTACACGTAATATTGGGTTTGTATGTTTATCCACAAGTTTGTATCACTCAACATCAATTCCAAAAATTGTAACTTATCTTGTAACTGGTACATTTTGGTTAATCAATAGGTCTTTTCTGGGTTTGCAATGTAAGGCTTTTGGTCAATGGTATAAGTAAATAGATATTAATGTGCTTTGGCTAATTTTGAAAGAAATTATATACCATCCATCCTGGGTTTACAAACTAAGAACCTATGAGAAGCTAACCATAGGCTTGCCCCAATTTCATAAGCAAATTTCACTAAAAATAAGTCCATTTATTTAGCCTAAAGAGTTTCATCAAGACTGGTATAGTGAGTGGGATCATAAAATAAGAGCTTTGCCTTTTAAGCTTGGGAATTAATAATGTTCAGATTTTGGATACCATCATAAGTTTGGACTTTTGGCTTATTGGTAATTTGGCTATTTTTTTAAGGCGATCACCTTGCTAATATCTTTAATCTTTTTTTACTTTTTACTTTTTTCTTTTTCTTCTTTTTTTCTCTTTGTTTTCTCATTTTTCCCTTCTCTCCCTTCCTTTCTCTCTCTCTTTTTTTTTTGGTTAAAGTGGTTACCTTCTATTGTTGAGTTTTCACTTAATAGGATTTGAAGCACCAAAAGCTTAGGAGAAGTGTATATGGCTTTGAAGTATTTGGGAAAATCTATGGGCTTAAAATGTTTAAATGAATGTATGGACTTGAGTGAGGTATATATGGTCTAAAGCTCTTCTTCATTCTAAAGAAATTGAATTATCTATGACAATATTTGCTTATAAATTATCAAAACTAAGACAAGCACAATTTACTCTCCTCCTTTTCTCCAAATTAAGACTCTAACCTCCTGACTGCCCCAATTTAGGGTGGTTCTTGGCATGACTAATTTTAAGAAAAATCCCTTAAAAAGCTCACATGGATTTACAAGGGATAATCATATTTAGGGATGATGAAACAAATGCCTAATATCATTTTGATACGTGTATCAAGTTCAAGACAAGTATCCTTTAAGGAATAAGCCCAATTACTTACCTTGATGGTACTCTTCTCTTATGTTTGTCTAAGGTTAGTGTTTAAAACATGGGTTACCTCTTTTCATCCTAAACCTTTCAAGTAATGTGTTATCATTCCATTAAGTAGAAAGTTTTAAGCTTCGAGTTCACATTTTCTTTATCCATTTTCACTCATTTGAAATGCCCCTTTTGAATCGAGCTAGCTTCATAGCATACAAAGACAAGAATACATATGAAAACTGTTTTATTCAATAACTCATATCTATTATAAGCTCCAAAATGAAAGATTATTACAAAAAAATGCAAGAACTAAAATTCTTTTCTACTTCTTGCCCTTATTTCTGTCACTTCTTCAAACTTGGCCCATTCAGTTGAATTGATCTTCCGGAGATATACCCAACTGCTTCAAATGGTGAGCTACCTTGCCAGATGATAGTAGTAGATCCTCAATGCCTAATACTAGAAGTTGTCTGTTTGATGCTTCTTCAAAACCTGGGGAAGGAATATTATTGCTAATTGACCCATCGGTCTCTAGAAAATTTGGTTGGACAATCTTAGCATCAATCAAACCTTGCACCTTATGCTTCAGTTTCCAACAATCTTTAATGGTATGCCTCACTTAGCCCACATGATATCCACACCATTTGTTGGGGTCATGATTTCTTGGCTTGTATTTCTTTGTTAGGTTTTTGCATGTTAGTAGTCTTTCATCTTTTGATTGTTTGAACACTTAAGCCGTTAGAATCTTGAACTGCGTAAATCGCCTCCTCTTGTTGTAAACGGCCTTGTCTTGATTCTAGGCTTTCCCAATTGGTACATTCACTCATAATCCCTCCTTCATTAAATAATCTTCATACTTAGGCTGTAACTTCCTATTTGTATTAGGAGCTAATTGTTTGAGCTATTTGAGCACATAACCCATCGCCATTTCCATGATAGTGAGTCTTTCTTCTAATATCACTAGCCTTTTTTCTAGACCTTGGTAATAATATGCCCCTTAGGCTTGACCATTCAAATATGTTTCAAGCATTTTTTCTGATCCTTATATCATATTGATAATAGGCTCATGAACCTGAAACTCTTTAGATTCATCTACCTCAGATGATATGTCAATTAGCACTTGGGCTTGGATATGAGTTATGGCCTCGACTTGTTTCCAGTGCTTACTCAGAACCCCTTTTGTTGTGGTTATTCTCAGTTCAGGAGCTTCAAACATCTTGATGATTTTTTTAAACAAATGATTACGAGCTTTAAGTTGGGCTATATCACTTTAAAAGCAATTTTTCAAAGCTTTCAAGAATCTCTTCCTGTTAGTAATACTACATTCTTTTTCTTTTAAAAAATCAAGTTTTTAATTTTGAAAATGTTTCTTTTTTTTTTTTTTTGTTTTAAACTTTCATTGAAAAAAAAAATGTCAATGTTAATTTTATGTTACAAAAGCCAAATATTGACATTGACGAATCTATAAAAAATTGAAAATATTGAGACTGATAATTGAGGACATAGGACGACGATTATATTACAAGGGTGATATAAAAAAAATGGAAATTATTTTACGATGAGAACTTTATTGAACAAGTGACACAAAGGTGACAACTAATGGAGAAAACTTTATTTTAACAGTAACAACTTAAGGGCTAAACACGAGAATGAGAAATTAAACATTTACAAGATTGATAACTTTGAGATGTGAAATAATTTACAATGAGAATCTGATAGTTAAATCTTTTTTTGTTTTTGATTTTTTTTTTATTTTGTTAGTTCCTAACAGTATGGTACATATGGGGTATTATAATAAAAATTGATACAAAAGTTTTTTCTTACTTGTTTTTTCTTATTGTTTTTCTTTATTTTATTTTATTTTTAATGAAACTATCAAGAAATTAAAAAAATGAGTAAAAAACTGTACAATCAATAAAGGTTTTTATTTAATAAAGCCGCAAATTTATTAACAATCATAAAATCCAACCTATACAATAGACTAAAATAAAAGAAAAATCCCAACTAATATTTATAAAAAAAAACTCAAATCCTATATCTATAAGAGTTGATGAATCTAGCTCAAGGTTAATACTGACTTGTCTTTCCATATCTATATTATATAAAACATGAAACGACGCAATTATTTACAACGAGACCGTTAAATTTTCAACAAAGCTAGATATGATATTAATAATTTTGCAATTTTTTCAAAAAAAAAAATAGAAATTATGTAGCCTTTTACTCACTAAGAGATGATGAAAATAAAACACATATAGTACAAGAAATGAAAATGATTGGATAGAAACAAGCATTGGCAAAATAAAAATCAAATATATGAAAAAGATGCAAGATGCAGTATGCTACACACGTATATAATGCAACAGGGGTTGGTAATTAATCAATTGTAGGAATTATGAAGAACCCTTAGTCAAAAAATACCCTTATATATAAGTAGGTCCACAATAGGATTTTTTTTTTTTTTAAAATGAAGCTTGTAAATACTTATATATAAGGGTCACTGATTTTTTTTTAAATATCCTCTTTTTTTGAAAAAGAAAATCGAATCAATTGCTGATTAATCAGGTTTTTCCTATAATTTAAAAATAATTACTCCTTTTTCGAAAAGAATGATGCAAGAGGGTGGGGTATACGAGTCTCAAGCTCTACAGTTCCAAGGCTTTCTGGAGAAAAACCTAACGAGCTACATCGAAGTTTGAGTGGGCTTGCTTATCATCGTTGAGTGAGGGTAAAGACCCTAGCGACCTGAGGGTTACATAATGACAGCTTGTCCTAAGTTCCTAAGGTGGATCAGGTCTGACCACATCTAAACATGCAAATGATTACTAAAAATAAAAGAACCTCCCTTGATTCCTCAAAAAGGCCCATTAGGCCTGGCTTTTTTCTTAGGGCCTGCATCACTAAAGAAAAAAAATTAATACAACTATAATACAATTAAAGAAAAATAACATAAAAGCTCATTAATAATTCTTAATTTTCACATGACTAGCTCATTGAATGTCCCTAGTGGAGTCGCCAACCAGTTCAACTAGTTAAAAAAATGAAATTAGGGTCTTTTACTGATCTGCGGATTTTCTAAGAAAATGATTTTTAGAAAATTAAACCAGAAAACAACCAGGTTCGGGGGTTAATCTATTAAAACTAAGTCATCATTTAAAAACTAAAGAAAAATTGATGGGTTTTATTTTTATAATTTTGTAAAATACTAAAATATATATAAATATATGGAAGATAACTAAAGCGAATTTATTATTATTATTTTTATTACGAATTTTCAAGAAAAAGTGGAAAAAAATTTTATTTCTTATATGGTTTCCTTAAAGGTGCTTACGTACCTGTTTGTCAGGATCAAATCAATCATAGTTCTTTTTTTATAAAATATTAGTAGATGGATTCTTTTTATTTCGAAAACTAAGCCAAGTTTATATTTATTTGACAATTTATTATTAAAAAAAACTTAAAAAATCTAATTTTCCCGAATTAAAAAAATCCTAACTAACCAAATCTTTTTGAAAAACTTCGATTATGATTTTTTATTTTTTAAAAACACTACGTGTCAAAAGATATTTTTTCCAAATTCTAACTATAAGATATGTTGAAAATATGATCTAGATACATATCTCCATGCATGTCTTTTTCAAATCTTAACTGTAAAATAAGTTGAACATACGATCTAGATATGTATCTTTTTACGTATTCTTTTTAAATCTCAACTGTAAAATACGTATCTCGATATATTCTAGATATGTTTATTTTTTCAAAAAACACGATTTTACTAAAAACGCAATTTAACTAAATTGTATTAAAAATTGGAATTATCTAAACAAATTATGCAATATGAAAATAAAATAAATAAAAAAAATGCACTTGAACAAAAATAGATTAGTAAAAAAACAATAAAACTAACTAATAAAATAAATAACTAATAAATAAAAAAAAATAATTTTTTACCTAAATCATTTGAGTTGTGTACGATTGTTGTGTCGTGCTTGTACTCATGTGCGCCATGTCTTCGTAGAGTGATTATGTGTGCAACGTTGATTTTGGATCGTGCAGTGTTGTGTTGAATCAAGTGAATGTGTATATAGGCAATAGTGGGGGAATTGTTACGCGGTTGATTGGGTGTGGAGCTGGACTTCAACGTAGATCTGTAGAGTAGTGCATGCAATTGTTTTAATCAGGGGCATGCGATTAGTTGCTACGGTGTGTCCTCATTGGTCAAGAATAGGGACATTCGGGTGAAGTGAGATGGCGGGTGTTGTTGATTTCGAATTATGTCAGGGGTTATTTGAGTTTGTGTTGTAGTCGGTGAGATGAATTAATCGTGATCGTGGGCTTGTTCACGTCTCTAAGCCACGAGTGCAGTACATTGGTGAGTGTGGTAGGGACTTGGATTCTAGTCAAGAACTTACGTGTTGCGATTGTGGAAGGCAAAGGATTGTACAAGTGGACGTTGAAAGGGCTATCGGCTTGCAATTGGTGACATTAGCGTGTGTAAGTGAATTTGGGGCATTGGTCAAGGATTGGATTTCGATAAGGGAGTGTCAGTGTACGTGGGAGATCATCATGTGTGGAGATTGGAAAGTGGCATGGAGTGTTTTTGGCGGGCTTTCGGTCAGCAGGGGGGCAGCGTAGAATTGCGGCTTCGGCTAAAGTCAGGGAGCTAGATTTTGGCATACGTGAATCTGGCTTGACATATTTGTGGATTGTGTGGCGACGAGGGATGTTGGTCAAACTATTGATTTGGTTATGTCAAAGGATTGAGGGGCTTATTGGATTTTAATTTGTGTGAAGAGTTATGGGTTCGTTAGTGCTTAAAGATTGCAGTAGTTCGGAATTTGGTGAAGGGGGTTAGCTTTCGTGTATGGAGATTGGACTTGTTGTGTTTTGTGAATTGTGGCGTTGCGGATGAAACGTATTTAGGGAATTGTGTACTAAAAAAAAAAATGTCCTCAACGTCTTGTACTGACTAGCTATTTATAAACCCAAAATTAAATTTTTCGTATTGTTTTAATTATTGATTTAATAAAAAGATACAAAAGATACGATACTGATTCCTTGAGATTTGACTTAGCATTTAGAAATCCTTCCTTTTTATGGGCTTTCTATTTTTTGAGCCCGATTCGATCCGATCCGATTTAGGCTAATAATCCACTTAATAAATTATAAATATAATCTAACCCAATATAATTTAGATAAAAAATCTATTTTATATCGGATAGGACTAAAATTATTTTAATGAAGCCCAATTCTCTAATGACTTAAAAATTTATTAAATTAATCATATACTGTTATCCGATTTGATTTTAAATGGTCTAATGCGACTCAGCTCGACTCGATACAATTTGACTTGACTTGATTCGATTAGATTAGACTTGATAAGATTCGATATGATTGAACTCGATTCGATACGACTTTACTCAATACGATTTGACTCGTCTTGACTGGACTCAACTTGATACGATATGATTTGACTCATCTTAACTACTCGAGTTGATTTGACTTGATACAACTTGACTCGACTTAATTCGACTCGATACGATTGGACTGGACTCGATTTGAGTCGATTCGACTTGACTCGACTCAACTCTCTTTTTTTTTCTTTTAATTTTCGTTTATTTTTTTATTTTTTTTAATTTTCTTATTTTTTAACCTGGCTTAACTAATAAAAAAATTTAAAAAGAAATGGTAAAAATGAGGTGTCTACACTACTCTTCAGGTAAACCATAGAAAAGATATAAGCGTCATGTAACTCGTCAAGCATATAATCAAGTCGCGGGATTAGGTATTGCTATTTAATAGTAATCTTATTGATAGCTCAGTTGTTAATGCACATCTGCTACATTCGATCCTTTTTTGGCACAAGTGTAACGGGTACAACGTAATGACTCATGCTCTTACAGACATATTCGCGATCCATCAACTCATTTACCTGTTTCTTCAATTTAGTTGCCTGCTTGGGATTGAGCTTGTAAGTAAGTCGGTTCGGTAAGGCAGCTTTTGGTTATAGGTCGATGTAATGTTCAATACTTCTTAAGGGAAGTAATCCTTTTAGCATCTTGGTAAGGAATAGTTTGGTAAAGTCCTGAAGTAGCTGCTACACTTTCACAAGTAAGTCCTCCACTTTTTTAACCTCCAAGAGTCTTTGAACTAAAAGGAGCATGTAGTCTTCAGCACTGACTTCTTGGGTAAACTAAGCTTGGGAAATCACTAAGGCTTTTCGCTGTAGTGATTTAGTAACTTGCGCTTAGGGCACTTGGGCTTCTTGCCCTTCTTTAGGACTTATGGGTGTTAATATAATTTTCTTCTCGTCCTTCTCGAATTTATAGGTGTTCTTATATCCATTGTGTAACATCCTTAGGTCAAACAGCCATGGTTGATCGAGTAATATGTAAGAAGCGCACATCAGAAGGACATCACACAAGACCTCGTCCTTATACCTATCGCCAATGATAATTGGTACTTTAACCTGCTTGGCAACATATAAACCTCCTTTTTCATTTAGCTAATGAATCTTGTACGGCTTAAGGTGTGGGAGAGTCGACAATTTCATGGCTTTGATGACTCCTTATACGATGATGTTAGTACAACTCCTTCCGTCAATGATTACGGTGCATAGCTTGCCATTCATTTGGCAATTTGTGTGGAAGAGGTTCTCTTTTTGCTCATTTTTGTTAGCTACAAAAGCACTAAAAGATCATCAAACAACAAAGCAATATTCGGTACCGCCTTTAGGAGGTGTCTTGGCATTGGGGTCTTCCTGAAATTCTTCTAGTATCTGATTGGTTTCCACTTCTTCCTCTCCTTCACTTGCACTCTCTACTTCAAATTGTGGCTTATCTCCCTTTATGGTCATGACTCAGTAGTTTAAATATTGACTAGCCACGTATCCATAGCCAAGTTATTTAAAACATTTGATTTCTCAAGTTTTCCTTCTTGAGCTCTAACCTTGGTCTCTTCGGATCTTAGGCTCTTCGGTTTTGCTCTTACTTTGGCCTTCTTCTAGTCAGCTCAGCATCTGCCCTCAACATTCCACCTCGGAACTGTTTGATGCTCTATCATTCCTTGGTTGACTTGGCAGGCCGCTCCTATTCAGTAACATTGGTCGGCTACTCAACATTCGACTAATCTGGTTCCGCTATTGCCTTTCAACTCTCTGTGCTACACGGATGGTTTCATCTAGAGTTGTGAGGCTCTGCAGTTCCACAACGTTACTAATCTCAGCCCGTAGTCCAGAGATGAACCGTGCTATAGTTCATGTCTCAAGTTCATTGACATCGCATCGCATTGTATCATAAGCAATTGAAATTCTCGAACATAGTCATCTATTGATCTGTTACCTTGTCTTAAGTCTTAGAGTCGTCGGAAAGTGTCTTATTTGTAGTGTTTGAGAACGAACCTACTTCTCAAAACTCTCTTCATCTCATTCTATGTTCGGACTTCGCATCGGGCCCTTAGACGAACATTCTATAGTTTCTTCCATTATATTGATGCATATCTAGAAAATTCTAACGTGGCTACTCGAATGCGAATAACATCTTTATAATCGTAGAAATTGAATATCTTTTTGATCTTCTCCTCCTAATCCAGGTAGTCATCAGTACTACCAAACCCCTTGAAGCTCGGAATTTGCACCTTAAGGTGTTCGGCACCTCTTGGTACTTTAAACTCATGCTCATTAATCCCAACATACTGGTCTTCTTCTTCTTCATACTCTTTCACTTCGTTTAACTCCAACCTTCTTCTTACGACTCTTTCGGCATGTCGCGGTAGCACTTAGTTCATTGGAAGGGCTTTTGGAGCTTGCTTTTTCATTTGGCTTCTTGGCCTATCTCTCATCTCTTAGCCCTGCTTAATAACTCTCTCATGCGGTCTAGTCTCTAAGACTCTATTTATTGAGACAGCTAAGTTAGCCACAATAGCAGTAAGATCTTGTATCCGCTCATTAATAGTACACGGTATTTGTTGGGTAACTCAACTATAACCATGAAGATTACTCTCGGCATCATTAATCTCTCCTTGTACATAAGGATTCGGAATTAACACAAAGCTTCAAAAAATACACTTTACACAGGGATGCCTTCAACATACACACAAGTATCCTAAACAGCAAACTAACTATCACTACACAGATTTTGGTCTTAACCTCGAGCTCTAATATCAGGATTATATGATGTGCATAGGAGCTTCGTTATTACTAAGACTTACCATAGCATATTTGAACAAAATGGGTCCTTCGAAATATCGAAGAAAATATAGAGAATTGGTCCATGGACGAACTATAATAGCTGACGTGAAGCTACTCGGAAGATATGACACACCAACAAACATAACACAACTTGACACTTTATTTGATATGATGCACAAGTTGATGTCAAGGTCCACCCGCCACTAATCTTGAGCTACACGGCAAGATTATATAAGAATGTATGAAAAATGGACTTAGAGAGGGTTATCTCACAAGAATAGGATATTCAATGTCTATGTGTACAGTTCAATTGTCTGGCTTACAAGGGAAAGGAATTATTTATAGTAAATCCCTATGGTAACATTACAAATAATGAAATTATAAGAAAGTATATACAAAAAAGGGATTCATAGTATATATGAAAAGGAGTAAAAAGGACAAAAGACAAAAGACAAAAGAAAAAAATGGAAAAGTAATACAATGTGAAATGAGGTGAATAGGTGGCAATGCAACATTGGTCTCGTATGAAGATTCTCTAAACACAATAGATGAGAGGGATTAAGATGTTATGGCGATAAAGAGGCTGAGATGAGAAGAAGGTGATGAGAGAAAGGGTAATAGGCTGAAAGAAAACTACTCGACTGGTAAGTGAGTCTCTCGTCACTCGTCACTCGTCACTCATTACTCGATAAGAACCTTTTGACAGCAGCTGGTCGAATTACTTGGCACAGGGTCCTTAGTAAGAGAATAGTTGGTATTATCACAACCGAGAGCATAGATCAAGATATAACAATGTGGGTAGTTTAAAGAGTTTAGCCATCCTTCTTTGATGTAAAGTTTCTCGTCATCAACAGGTTAACGAGAAAGAATTTTTCGGGTAAGGGATTGGAGGCCTTGGAGCCGTATGCAAGTAATGGGATCGGTGGTTAGCAGTTCATCAAGTATATAGTTGACGTGAAATGGTAGTTGACGTAGGATTTAGTGGGGATTAGAGGTTAATGTTTTCAAAAAGATAAGAGTATTTTTATATTTTTAGGTGTATATTATGAAGCTTAAATTTCACTAAGTAAAATAGTAGTCATTATCTATCTATTTTATTTTTTAGCAATTGTAGTTTTATTTGTATATTACTTTGTTTCACCAACCAAACATGACACTAAGAATTGTAGTAATAATTGCAATAAATAATTTAGGACAAATATGGAACAATATAACTTGAGGTTAGATTTATCCCATTTTGACCAATATTTAAATCATAGGTTGAAAAATATATACTTATTATTGCAATATATTGCATTTACATATATAGACAAATTTTGCTAAGAAGTGACCCCTTGATACTTTTTAATATATAATAGTGAATGAAATTGTGAGTTTTTCTACAAAATGAATTTGGGTGCTTAGGGCACTTGGAAAAAGATTAAGAGAATAAATTTTTTAACTTTTCATTTGAGTATATATGTTGATGAAATTTACCTATGGATTGATTAAAAAATGGAATTAATACTTGTATATAGATTTTGTTATTGATATAATATATCACAAAAAAAAAGAACAAAAAGAGCCAGATGATATAGAGATAAGTATTTATATAACTTTTTTTTATGATGAATTTCAAGATTTTTTAGTGATTACATAAAGGAAAAATATTATTATCACTACTAGACTAGAACTTTGCCTATTTTCTCCATTCACGCAAGTATCTTGAAGTTGCTAGATGTCACACCCAAATGAATTTTTACTTGTTAAATTTCACACTTAAAGCTTAAATTTGTTCAATAACATATTTAATTGAACTTTTACTTGTTAATTTTAGTATATTTATAAAACTATGTTAGCAAACACCAATAGGTCAAAGAGTACAAACTTACAGTATAAAATAGTGTAGTGAATTTGAAAACAAAATTTGATTAGACATGAAACTTAGTAACTTTAAACTTTATGAATGGAATTGAACAAATATTAAAAAATTCTAAGTAACTTTATGAATGGAATTGAACACATATTAAAAAATTCTAGTAATGATTTTGATCTTGTCCCTTCCATGAGAAATGAATCTCTTTAATATAATTATTGAACAATTTCTTGTTTAATAATAACAATTAATTTTCATAATATTAATAGTGCAAAAAAGCTAATTATACATTAAGTAATATGAATGTTACTATTTATTAATGTTCATTGGGACCTAAATACTTCTAGCATTAGCTGAGTAATTATTATTTGTGTATAACTATTAAAATGTAAATAGCATCTAATGGGAGTCTATTTAGTTAACTAGTATTTTTTTTAATAAATGAAATTTAAATTTGTTAGTTATTATAGGAAAAATGAAAAACATAAAGTAGGACAAAATCTATTTATAAAAAGACAAACAATAAATAAAATTTGAAAGGGTGAGGGTTCTAATGGTAATTGAACTCATATACTCATATTTCACCACTTAACTATATCTAGTACTTATTTCTCATCCTTTTTAATTAATTTTATATGAGTTTGGGGGTTAAATGGGTCCATACTAGATATTACTAAATACTAGTGTTAAGCAATGGTTATTAATGACATAAAATGATAGATAGCTTATATTATAAAATCATATCAAATTATAAAGAATAGATTGTTAGTGAAAAAGATGAAATTATTGAAATATAATAATGAAAAAACAAGCAACATTATTATACAATAATAATAAAATAAAAAAACTTAGCATGTATCACTATTATTAATAGTACATCATGATCTTAAGCATATTGCTCTCATAGAAGATGTTATCATCATTATTATCTAGGATACAATAGTCACTTCATTCCATAATTGCACTTGAACCAGAAAAGATACATAAGTATCTAGATTGATCACTCATACAGAAAGGATTTAAGTATAAAGGTGCAAGAAAATTATCTTCAAAGGTAAAACGAATTTGGAATACTTAGAGATATTAAAATTCATTTAACTTAAAAAGAGTTTTACTCCTCTTATGCACAAATTTACTAAATATAGTTAGCAAATTTCTTTCAAATGTATCTAAATACTTGTGCATAATACTTTTTGGATTAAGCAATGGTACTTTTAGGTTTCTTTTATGTTTGTGTGTATGTATATGAGATAAAGAGAGAGAGAGAGAGAGAGAGAGAGAGAGAGAGAGAGAGAGTAAAAATTCATAATAATCCATTTCAATACATAAAAGACCCATAATTATGCAAATTTAAATTATGTAAGCTAATGTATCCTATGGAAGAGATACAATTCTTAGATTTTGTCATTAAATTTTAATGTCAATTTATGTTAAAAATGATCAGATATGCTAAGATAGTTGTTACCTAGTGGCATGATTACTAGTTTTCCAACAGGATGGACCAAGTCTGAATCTTCCCTTCCTCAAGTTATAATGTAGTTAGATACATATGTAATATTTTAAATAGTTTGTAAAACTATATTGGTTATTATTATTGAAATTAACCAAGAAGACTTACAACATAATTTTATCTACAAGAAGATATGGAGTCATCCCTAATCCATAACAAAACAAAGCTATCAAAGGCAATATAAAACTAGACATAGTCTTATCGAAGTCATTATAAGCCATGAATTTAGCACAAAGAAGGAAATATCTTAACTAGCCAATCTCTTCAAGTCTTCAAGTACATTCGTTGCAACTTTTGCAAGATAATTAACCTCCTTGTTCACCTTATTAGGAACCCATTAGATCTTCATCACCTTGCTTTATCTTTCACCTACACAAAATAATATGTTTAGATAATAGATAAAATTTAAGAATATCCTTTATCATCTACTAAACAACTTCTTTCGATTCCATCTCTATGCCTTAATGTTTGGCTCAATGTTCTTCTCCATTGCGGGCGATATATACTAGTATAGACTCTAAATTTCAGCTTCTAACAGGGACATAACCCCCACTCTTTAGCATTATTTGCAATCAACTCAACTTTTGATTTCCTCAAAATGCCTCCAACTCTAGCTCTTAAAAGCTTATTCATAAGCACATCATCATAGTTTAGCTTAACATAGTCTTCTTTTAAAGGGCTCCAAACAATATCAAGTAAGTTTAAGGTCCTTTGAGTCTTCTTCCTTCATACGAAATGCCAAAACTGAACAACTATGACAAGACAGCTCTCAGTTCGAACTACATTATGATGTTTTTCTTGGAAAATATTTCGATTTCTTTACTTCTAAGTTCCCTACACAACATATACAAACTTACAAGCCTAACGGGTTAAGTTAGCCTTCTCTTTCTTATTGAAAAAAAAATGATTCACTTTTAATAGGAATCAAAGTCTAGGCTAAATGAATTAGAGAACTCCATCAAGTTATTCATCTCTTTCCACACTTAGGTGTTCAATTGTTTCTTCCTCCCTCTTAGGAAGGATACATAACCCATTCAAATTGATACCTCTTCTTTTCAAGTTCATTTTTGTATGTATCCCATTTAGCATACAATGCCATTAAAAAAGCTGTAGTTTTGAGTTTTTTTTTTTTTTTTTTGCCTTCCAAATCCAACCAAAATCCCTTCTTAGATTTATCCCTTCCTCCTCTTCGAGTGCAACCTTATACACCGACCTTGTAGTGACTTCTCTACTCATTTTTTATTTCTAAGCTAGTATATTGTCTTCCTTTTAACTTGTTAAGTACATGCTACCTAGTGCATAGTTGATTGTTTTATCAATTGAGAAAACAATAATTTCTTTTCTCTAAACCCTACATTACATCCATACTTCTTGCAAGGAAACCTAATTAACCCTTTTTTGAAGAAGGCTACATATCCATTAGTAAGGTGCATCAATTAGTCTAATCCATGAGCCAAAAAGAGGTATTATTACAATTCTTGGTCTTACAATGCAATTACCTTTCACCTAATTCCATGCCGTTCCCATAGTTTGTCTAAATCTTATTTTTCCATATTTATTTCCCTTACTTCTTTTATTTAAATTAATTAACCCCTTCCATTTTAACAATTTAATATTAAGTCTCCAAACTAATGTACCTATGGTAGCTAGGATTCTCTTTCGTAAGTTCTACATTCCTAAACTATGCTCTTCTCTTGGTAAAGTCACTTTATCCCATGCTAACCTAATGGATCATACGTTTATCATCCTCAGATTTGCAAAAGAAATCTCTCATCATCCTTTCAATAGAAAAAATGAAGGATCATGAGAGATCTAAGACTTGCATATGGTATCTTAAGGTGCCTTTTAGGATAAATTTAATAAGAATTTCTTTTCTTGCTAAACTAAGGAAATTAACATTTTATCTAGTTAGTTTTTTTCCTAACTTCTTTGTCATAAAATCAAGATCATTTCTTTTCACATTTTCAATTCTTATGATTGAAAAGCCTAAATAAACCTTGGTGCTCTTAGCTTTTTTAATTCCTATAGCTTTAGAAATTCATTATTGAACTTCTAATATGACATTATTTGAGAAAACAATCAATGATTTCAAGAGGTTAACTCTTTGTATTTAAACCACTCCAAAGTGGCCTAGATGCTCCATTATGCTTCTTGAATTATCATAAGAAGCCTTTGAAAAAAGGAAGATATCATTTGCAAACATGAAAAGCAAAATAGGTATTTTTACACCTTTCAATTTAATTAGCTTCTACCAACTTAGGTCGATATATCCCTTAACTCATCTAATTAAAATTTCCATAGCAAGAATAAATAAACAAGGGAAAATAAGGTTCCTTATTAAGGCCCTTCAAAGGGTAAACCATAGCAAGAATAAATAAACAAGGGAAAATAAGGTTCCTTGTTAAGCCCCCTCGAGGGCTAAAAAGGCCTCATAAGCTAGCATTAACCAATATTGATATGCTTGTGGATGCTAAATATGAGCTAATTAAATTTATCCACCAATTTAGTAAATTAAGGCATTGTAATGGGGCCTTAACAAAGTCCTATTGAAGTACGTCATATATTTTTTTGAGATCAATCTTAATCATCATCTAACCCCTTTTTCCTTTTTCTTCTTAAAGGCATTCATTTTTTTTTCCTCAAGATTAGAACATTATCTATTCTGACTCTTTCTAGGATGAAACTGGCTTATATTGAGTTTATAAGATCATCTAACAAAGGTCTCAACCTATTGACTAAGATTTTTATAATGTCCTTATATAAGGTAATGTAGAGGCTTAGGATGGAAATATTTTAAATTATTAGCCTTTGTTTTTTTGGGATTAACACAGAAGCATCTTATTCGATTAGAACGGAAATCTCTTCTATAAAAAAAAACCATCAAAACTAATTCTTCAACATATTTCCTCATTATATTTTAGTATCAATGATAGAAACATGCATGATAGCCATCTATCCTATCGATAGACTATTTTTTGGGCCCTCTAAGCCTATTAAGACACAAAGATTACGGGCTGACTTATCTAAGTCAGTGATTGAGCTATCCATGTCCAAGTCTAACCTTTCACCTCATGATTTGGTGTTTGGGATTTGATCCGAAAAATTTAGAGCGATCAGATAAGTTGTCCGATTAAGCTTAAATTTTACAACGAAGGTAGGAATATTAGTAAGAGTGATCCCGTAAGTTTAGATTTAGGAAAATAAATAATAAAATAATTAAATATTATAATATTAAATTATATGTATATTACTTGTTATTTATCGGAAACACGTAAAACGAGTTCCGATAACTAACGAATCAATAGAGATAAATTATATGCACTTTAAAAATTATAAAATAACATAAATAATATTTAGGAGTATTTATTTGTATCATATATTATATTTACGTGTAGGTATAAATACACGAAATTATTTAAAATACCCTAAATATGTTAAAATAATACTAATTAATTAAATAAAATTCATAAAAAAATTAAGAAAAATATAGAAAAGTGTAAAAATATCTAGAAATGAGGCGTGCCATGCTGAGAATTAATTCACCAAATAATCAAACCAGTCCTATAAATTTAGAAAGCCTTTATCAAAACTCATTTTGGTCAGTTTAGAATCAGGAAAAATTTAGGAAATGGAGAGAAGAAAGGAAAAACCAAATTTACCAAAAATTAGAAAATTAGTGTACAATTAAGGGTTATAAGGGGAAACTATAACTAACGACCACCTGAGAGTGGATGGCCACCATCACTAGATGGTGGTGGCAGCGCCTAGACCAGCCGACAAGGTTATGGTGGTCGGAGTAAGTAATGCTGTGAGTTCGATTCTCCTTTTGATTTTGTTTTATTTATTAAAAATATTAAATAATTATAGAAAATTACGAAATTTAGTATTATGAGATATTTTTTAATGTAGTTTTTAGAAAAAAATATTATTTTGATAACATTAGGTCCCGTAATATATAGTGCTTAAAAAACCCATAAACTTGAGCTTATTTTCAATTTGGAAATGAATGACTTTAATAGTCTATTTTTTAGCCTAAAATTTTTTGTACAGACTATTTAGAGTGTTTATAATAATACTATGAAGAGATTTTTCAAAAATTAATTTTTAGAAATTTTAGATAATTTTTAGGCCTTAAAATGATATATAAAAGAGTGATTTTGGGCTTATTTTGGTAAATTAATAATAAGTTAATGCAAATACTGATTTAGCATGTAATTAGGAGTCTTGAAATGTAATTTACTGATGTATGATAGTATTTGTAGAGTATGGAATGTTAATTGTGTATATTATGCATGTTTGGCAATAATAATAAATGAATAATGGGTAAAAGCATATAATTAAGCTAATTTTGTGATTTGGAGATTAAATAGGTATAAATTTTGATTTAGGAAATAATTAGAAATTTTGATATATTATTTGGTGATTAAAGATGATATTTATAGTAATAGAAATAATAGATAAGTGATTTAGGTGTGAATTATGTAATAACATATAATATGTACATATAGGAAATCAATGAGTAGGAAATATTATGTCAAAATTGATAATATTATAGTAATAAAAATATAAAAGAAATCTAATATGAAATATAAATTTAGATGATTATGTGAAAAATATAATTTTTTCTCACATCGGGAGCTAATTTGATAATTAAATTAGGAATTTAGGTGTATCGCACGAACTAGAATACTAGTTAGAAGCTAAATACGACATTTATGATACCCAGGTGCAATGTGATTAATTTCACATAATGGGTCGGAATGAGTTTCTATGATTTGCGTATAAAACCCATAATCAGAAACTGAATTAAGACCTAATTTAGAAACCGATTTAGAAACTAAACCAGAACTTAGCCTAAATTAAAAATAATTATAAGAGACTTAAAAACCATAATAATTAGGTATAATAAAACCCTAAATTGAAGATAATAATAAGAATTTCAAAATAAAACCTATTTATGGTAGTTATCTAGAAATTAAAACAACATTTATATTATAGGAATTATCGGCTATGGCTTGTACAAGTCGCACCTTAAATGAGCAAGCAGGAAGTTCAGATAAGTTGAGATTAATACGTCACTGTATTTTAGAGTACTATTTTATAATACTCGGAGGCTTGAGATTATTTTTTATTGTGTTTGTTAGATAGTTGACTATGTGCATGTTTGTATGTACGTATTTTTGGGTTTGATAATATGAATCTAGTATACTGTTTTGGCTTGTGTTTATGTGATTTGTTTGAAATGATTGAACACCTTAAATTGAATCTAACTAAATATATGACTTGTAAGTTTGAAATGGACTTGCGTAGCAACCTAATAGGGGATACGTTTAGGGTTCTCCAACTAAATACCGACCCCTTCATAAGGAATAACGCTAGATAGCATAATGGGTCCCTTTTTCATCTTTGGTTGAACTAAGTGACATGAGAGAAGGTTGCGACAAGAGTGAAGTTAATAGTTTAAAGGTAGTCATGAGACGAGCGGTGTCTCCATTGTATAAGCTTGGGTTTGGTCGTAAGCTATTAAAATGTGTGCTAAACTCCTTTACCTAGATTAAAGCGAGTGTAATTTTTCTAACCTTATAATGGACTAGATAATGTCGTACAATAACATTTGCTTATAAATGGATTGCATCTAACTAATTTGGTTAATAACTCTATTTGTGTTTGATGTATAGTTTTAAGTTTCCATCCCAACTTACTGAATGGTTGATTACTTACATCCTTATAAATGTCGTTACAGGAGTTAGCTGATAAGTGGCCATATAACTACCCTAAAGTTGGCAATTGTTAGATTTTAGGGAGTGAAGATATAAAACTGAGGATCAATTACACTATTAAGTTTGGATTTTATCTTAAAAGCCTTTAGAATCAATTTATGTGTTACTTAAGTAGATTATGATTAGGCTATTAGATCTTGTAAACATATTTGGATTATTTTAGTGTAAATATGTATTTCTCATGATTTTATTAGTAAATAACATGTATAATTTATAAATTGTTCACTTCAAAGCAGATTAGTCGTAGATACCTTGTATAAATCAAGTCTAGGATAACGGTTGCAATGTCAGCTTCTATCTTAAGATAATTTACATGGCGAAACTGTTACGATTCTACTGCTTCAGGGCATAACATGATCTCCATCCAATACTAAACTCCTACCTCAGTTCCCAACCTACCCTTAGGTCAGTAATGGGTTTTTAGAGTTTGGTCCCACCTGTGGCATTTATGCCTAAGATGTGGACACCTAAGGATTGGAGGCTTGCTTGAGAAGCTTGGACAACGAACAATTGTAGGCATAAAGTGGATATTCTAACCTATGTTCAATGACTAACCTACTACTTGTTGTGTTACCGTCAAGGATCTTGGATCTTACCTATAATAGGAAGATATACTCTCCTATTTAGGTAAGATTCAAATATATCCACTTTTCGGATATATATCTTGACTAACTACTATAAATAAGGGGGTTCACCTTGAAGGGTAAGGCACTTTACATACGCATATGCACTCTTGCCTTCTTACTCTTTTGCTTCCACACAAATCCTAAATTCATTGTCTTAAGCATCTAAGTGACCACGCCGAACAACCCCCTAACTATCCTTATGGTATTCTTTGTTATAGGCTTCAGATCCATTAATCGATACCCAAATCTTAATCTCTACTGGTGACACTCTTGAGATAGCATATCTTAGGGGATTTGCTTAATCAAATACTTTCAGTTGTTCTTTAGATTTCTTCCTTACTCACTTATTAGCTAATTCAATCAAAATTTCATAAAATATAAGCAAGTATGAAATTCTGCATATGCCATTTCATTGGAACGTCATATAGATTATTCAAATGAAATTCTACTACATTTAGATAAAATCTCCATTCATAGACATGATAAAAAATGTTTCAGATATTCACAATAGATAAGAAAAGCACAACTTACTTCTTTCGAGTAAAGTAGCTAATTTCTTTTCTTCTTCGACGTTTTGTTCTAGTGTCATTGAGAATATTCAAACAAAGTTCTCCTAAAGTAGCAAGCTACAATAATTCATTTAAACACTTGTTTAAATATTTATAAGCTCATGATTGGTAATCTATAAAATGTTCATTCACTAAATTGCCAATTTTGTCTCATTAGTACAAAAATATGGAAATTTAATGAAAGAGGCATCATTAGATTTAAACCACTTTTAAGTTAAATTTATTAGAGTTACAACAGGGTGTTTAGTAACCTTTTGCTTGAATAAATAATGAGTTCCTAATTACATATATTTTAACTAGTGATTTTTGATGATTTTTCTTGATATTTGAGTTTATTTTTAGATAATAATACTTAATTAAGTAAATTTTTTTTCTAGGTTTTGAAACAATCTACGTAAGGAAACAAATTTCACTCAAATTGAAGCTAAAATGAGTAAGTTATGAAGGTTTGAAGATCAATATAGTCGAATGACACGATTTTGTTGTTTCCAAGCGAAATTAGAGTTGATTTTCATCTGTCATAACCTAGGACATGACCAAAAGACATGATCATGTCGTCAATTGTGTCGTTTCCAATCTAAAAAGTGCAAACGTGAAACACAGGAAGGGATGCGACCAAAAGATACGATTGTGTCCCCGGTTGTGTTTCTGGTTGTGTTTTTTCCAGTTGACCTATTTTTTTAATTCTTCATATATAAAGCCTTGTTAGGGTTTATTTTCGAAAACTTTTTGGCACGACTTAGAGAGAGTTTTTGAGGTCAAGAACAACCAAGAAAGTGAGAAGAAGAGAAGATCTTAAGATCAAATTTTTTTTGGATTTCATGATGATTTTTTCTATCGTTTTCTGTACTTTGTTTTTAAATTTCTATTTTGCAATGTATAGAGAGTAGAACCCTAGTATCTAGATTTTATGGAGCTTATATTTATTCATGTGATACTATAATTGCTTAATTAATTTAATTCTTTATTAATTTCTTGATTCAACTGTGTATGCTTTATGATTTAGATTATTATTTCCGCGAATAATAATTTAAAGTTTGATATCTTATAAGAGAATTGAGAGATTTCTCATAAGATTAGATCTAGGCATAGTTGATAAGAATTATTGCAGGATTAGAGATAATTTGCAAGATTCTTCTGGATTTTAATTTTAAGCGTAGAGAATTTATTGTTTAATAATATAATCTTAGGTCATACTATTGAGAAGAGATTCTAATATGTGATTTTAAGGTTATGGTTAATTGGCTTGAGAAAGTGATTAACTTTAGTAAAGAATTTTCCTATTTAAGAAAGATTAAAGAATAAATTAGATTATTTTTAGGAAAATCACATGTTAAATCTAAGGAAAATAAGATCTAGGTACAATATTGAATTAATTGAATTGCTTTCTTATTAATTCTTGAATTGCATCTTAGTTAATCTTTAATTTAGTTTTAGTAGTAATTTAGATTTACTTCTTTAAGTTTCTTAAAATTTAATTTGCTGGTTAGATAATAGAAACCTAGTAAGTACTAATAGTCAGAGTCTTTAAGGGATCAATATTTGGACTTAATTCGCTATATTATAAACTGATAGATAGACATGCCTACATTAAGTTTTTGGCATCGTTGCCGGAGACTTTTGATATTAAGAAAGCTAGTAGATTTATTAATCTAACCATTTTTTTTTCTTATCTTTCTTGATTTCTTTTGTTTTTCTTGAATTCTTTTATTTCTCTTAGTACAATGTTGACTAAATTCTTTATTTTCTTTAGTATAGTGCATGATAAGAAGCTAGTCAAAAGATTTGATTAAATTGATCTTGAGATTGAGAGGATGACTTTATGCAATTTGAGGCAATTATTTGTCAAAGAAATAGTGGAGGCAATAAACTAAGGATCTCTAATTAGATTTTGAAGACAAAGTGGAGTTGTTAGAGGGCGAAGTTAAGGATCAAACAATAGAACAAGAATTTGATCACGAGAGCTTACCCAACGACATTGTGGCCAACAATGGGGAACATAATTGGACCATGTTGGACTATTCCTGACCTTATTAATTAATGCCTAGTCCTGCATCAACCAAGCTGAACATTATTCAGATGGTGTAGCAATTCATTCAATTTGACGACCTCCAAGACGAAGATCCTAATGCACATATTTCCAGTTTTTTGGAAATGTGTGATACTTTTAAGATTAACAAGGCAACTAACGATGCTATACGGTTACGCCTCTTTCCATTTTCTTTGTGCGGCCGAGCTAAGCAATAATTGAATTCCTTGGCAAGGAATTCAATCACAACTTAGAATGAATTGGCGGAAAAATTTTTGGAGAAGTATTTTCTACTTGCAAAAACTGCAAAGCTTAGAGTTGATGTCTCATCTTTTGCTTAGATAAAGGGTGTGACCTTATATAACACATGGGAGTGCTTTAAGGACTTGTTAAGGGGGTGTCCACATCACGACCTCCCTCTTTGAATGGAAATGAAAACATTCTACAATGGTTTCAACCCCTCTACTGAATAAATGATAGACACAACAGTTGAAGGTACACTCAATATTAGGACACTCGAGGAAGTCTAGGCTTTGATAAAAGGCATAGCCATTAATAATTATTAATGGGAGAACCCAAGGGGGGAGCAAAAAGTCGTGGTGTATTTGAGCTCAATGATGTATAGTCTCTTGCCACTCAGGCAGAGATGTTGAGTAAGAAAATTGAATCCCTCTTGACTGGTTCACAACAACCACAGTATAGCTCCAATAACTTCATTCAAGATGGGATTGTAGGTTGTGAGTAGATAGAACATATTGATTTTCTAGGGAAACTTACATAACCCTAGTATAACCCCTAAAGAAACACCTACAATGCAGGGTAGAGAGTCTACCCTAACTTTTCATGGAGAGGTCAAAATCAGAGTTAAGGCCAATAATGGCAAATAAGGTATTAACCCTAGCAAAGACAAAATTTGTCTCCACCACGGTTTCAACAACCGGCAATACCTTCACTTGCTTTAGAGAAGAAGTTGGAAAGCCTCTTGGAAAAATATATTCAATCTAATGAGGCTCGAATGCAACAAACAAAGGCCTCCATCTACAACCTGGAGAATCAGATTGGCTAGATCGCCAGGATGTTAAACGAGAGATAACAAGGATCACTGCTAGGGCACACAGAAACAAATCTTACAGAACAAGTGAAGGCAATGACTCTCTAAAGTGAAAGAGACTTGCAAGATGAAAATAAGAAGGATGAGAAGAAAGTATCTGATGAATCTACTAAGGCACAAGAGGAGAAGACCCTAGATTAGCCCAGAGTTAAGGAATATCGACCTCCGATTCCTTATCCTGAGCACTTGAAACAAGAGTACAACGGTCAACAGTTTGGTAAATTTCTTGACCTTTTTAAACATCTACATATAAACTTACCACTTGTTGATGCTCTTTCACAAATGTCAAAATATGCTAAGTTCTTAAAGGACTTGCTATCCAATAAAAAAAAGCTAGAAGAGATCTCAACAGTAACTCTTAGTAAGGAATGCTCAACCTTGTTACAGAAAAAGCTGTTAGAGAAGCTTAAGGATCTAAGGAGTTTTACTATCCCCTATATTTTTTGCAATTTTCTTGTTGATAAAGCTTTAGCAAATTTAGGGGCCAGCATTAATCTTATGCTGTATAAGCTGTTTAAAAGGTTAGGGTTAAGTGAGCCTAAGTCCATACAAATGAGTCTTCAGTTAACAGATAGGTTTGTTACCCACCTTAGAGGAATTATCGAGGATGTTTTAGTTTAGGTTGATAAATTCATTTTCCTAGTAGATTTTGTTATCTTAGACATGGACGAGACTGTGAGATACCACCAATATTAGGACGGCCCTTTTTAGCGACCGCTCGAGCCATTATTGATGTTAGTGAAAGGAAACTAATATTAAGGGTAAGAGACAAAAAGATAATTTTTAAGGTGTCTAAAGCCATGAATAAAAATGCTAAATTAGATGACACTTGTTATCAGTTAGATGCCGCTGACTCTGTTGTTTCTAATTGCTTGAAGGAGATATTGACAACGGATTCATTAAAGCTGTCTTTGTCAAAAGGAGAAGATGAAGTAATTAACCCCGAATTTAAGACAGTAATTGTACAACTAGAGGCGACTAAATCGGTTGAAGCAGGCTCAGGTTTTGAACAAATTAAGAGGAAAAAGGAGACAAGGTTAAAGCCCTCAATCGAAGACCCATCGGTACTCGAGTTGAAGTTGCTGCCAGATTACTTGGAGTACGCCTTCTTAGAGAAGCTATGGCTAGATTACTTGCACCTAAAAAAATTTGATGGAGGAGAATCATAAACCAGTGGTGTAACCTTAATGACGGCTTAACCCAAACATGAGAGAAGTGGTCAAGGAGGAGGTAATTAATTTGCTGGACGTAGGGATGATATATCCCATATTTGACAGTGCATGGGTAAGTTCGATTCAAGTAGTCCTAAAGAAGGATGGCATGAGTCATCCCTAACGAAAGAATGAGCTAATTCTGATGAGGATGGTGACTGGGTGGCGTGTATGCATTGATTACTGAAAATTGGATGATGCTACATGAAAAGATCATTTTGCCATTCCATTTGTAGATCGAATGCTAAAAAGACTGGTCGAGCACATGTATTATTGCTTCTTAGATGGTCTATTGGGGTATTTTCAAATACCAATTACACTAGAAGATTAAGAAAAGACTACATTTACATGTCCATATGGCACACTTTTCAGAGGTGCATGATGGCCATTTTTGAAGACTTGGTCGAAGATATCATAGGAGTCTTCATGGATGATTTTTTGATGTTTGGGGACTCATTTGAGCACTGCTTATAGAATTTAGAGAAGGTCCCAATATGGTACGAAGAAACCAATTTGGTTCTTAACTGGGAAAAATGCTATTTTGTGGTTTAGGAAGGTATTGTTCTTGGGCACAAGATTTCATAAAGGGGTATTGAGGTGGATAATTCAAAGATTGACACTATTGCCAAGTTACCACCCCCAACTTCAGTGAAAGCAATCAGAAGTTTTCTTAGACATGCAAGGTTTTATAAGCGATTTATCAAGGATTTCTCCAAGATCGTCAGACCATTAACTCGATTGCTAGAGAAGGATATGCCCTTTAAATTTTCCCAAGAATGCATGAATGCATTTGGCACCCTTAATGATAAGCTCACAAATGCTCCAATAATGATGCCCCCCAATTGGAGCCTTCCTTTTAAGTTAATGTATGATGCCAATGACTATGCAGTGGGAGCCGTCTTGGGTTAAAGAAAGGATAAACATTTCCAACCTATCTATTACGTTGGGAAAACTTTAACTGAGGCTCAGGAAAATTGTACAACAACTAAAAAAGAATTGCTAGCTATTGTTTTTGCTTTCGATAAATCCCATTCTTATTTGATCTTATTTAAAGTAATCATTTATTCTAATCACTTTGCTCTTAGGTATTTGTTGACCAAGACAGATGCCAAGCCATGCTTGATCAGGTGGATCTTGCTCCTTCAGGAGTTTGATATAGAGATTCGGGACAAGAAGGGCGCAGAGATCCTGGCGGCAGATTACTTGTCAAGGTTAGAGAATCCGAATATGGAAAAGCTAGTGGAACATGAGATTAATGATGAGTTTCCTGAAGAAAGGCTATACATTATCAATAAGGTAGTTGATCTCAACACTCCACGGTTTGCTGCCTTTGCAAATTATTTAGTTGCTAAAATTCTTCCCAAAGGGTTTTCACTTTTGAGAAGACCCTTATCTTTTTTGAGTATGTGTAGATCACATGATTAGAAGGTGTGTTTCATACCTTGAGGGATGACAAATACTTGAGCATTGCCATGCGGGGCCGGTTGGAGGACATTGTACTGCTAATCGTATGGCTCATAGAGTTTTAAAGGTAGGATTTTATTAGCCTACTATCTTTAAGGATGCTCAAAAGTTTGTTGAGCTTTGTGAAAGCTGTAAATAATTGGGCAACATCTCTCAAAGGGATGGATGCCCCAAAACCCTATCTTAGTATGTGAAATTTTTAACATATGGGGCATAGACTTTATGGGCCCATTCCTAAATTTGAATGGGAATAAATGCATTTTAGTGGCTATTGATTATGTTTCTAAGTAGGTTGAGGCTTAGGCCCTACCTACTAATGATGTTAGGGTAGTCACTAAATTCTTGAAGAAACTCTTCTCCCAATTTGGCGCTCGTAGAACGATAATTAGTGACCAGGGTACATACTTTTGTAAAGCTTAACTTAATAAGGTGTTGAAGCACTATGGTGTAATTCATAGGATAGCAATTCTGTATCATCCACAGATAAGTAGCCAAGTGGAAGTAGCCAATAGGGACTTAAAGAGAATTTTAGAAAAGACAGTAGAGTATCATAGGAGGGATTGGTCAAACATGTTAGACGATGCTCTCTAAGCCTATAGGACAGCTTACAAAACACCAATTGGTACTACTCCTTATAGACTTGTGTATGGAAAATCATGTTATCTTCTAATAGAGATCGAACACAAAGTGTTTTAGGCTGTTCCAATCGTTAACCTAGATTTTGAGTTTATAGGAAATCATAGGAAACTTCAGCTGCACGAGCTTAGCAAATGGCATAATTTAGCCTATGAAAATTCCTGAATTTATAAAGAGAGGACTAAAAGATATCATGATCAGCAGATAAAGTGAAGATGAACTTTTCGAGAAGGGGACTAAGTCCTCCTATACAATTCTCAACTCCGTCTATTCCTTGGTAAGCTTAAGTCCAAGTGGTCTGGGCCTTTCATGATCAGTGGATAAAGGGAAGACAAACTTTTTAAGAAGGGGACCAAGTCCTCTTATATAATTCTCGACTTTGTTTATTCCTTGGTAGGCCTAAGTCTAGGTGGTTCGGGCCTTTCATGATCATACGGGTTTTTCCTCATGGAGTAATTGAAGTCACACATCTCGAAAAATGTACGTTTAAAGTTAATGATTAACGTTTGAAGCTTTATGTAGGAGGAGAGCTCAAAAGCCATGAACTTGAGATGTTGCGACTCCTTGATGCTTTTACAAGTAAGTTCATTTTTCTCATCTCATCGAGCTATTAATGTTAAACATAGCGCTCTTGGGAGGCAACCCAAGTTATTTTTACTTTTTAGCTAGTGGTTTATTTAGTAGTTTTTATTGTTTATCTTGGCATTTTAACACTTTTATTTTTCATTTTAGGATCAAATTCGCTTTTATGTTGCACTAAGCGTACGGCGGTCCCACTAGTCGGTTAGTAGGTAGGGGTCAAGGGGACGACATCCCTTGTAGGGCTTCCAAGGTAGCGCCTCGAAAGCTAAGCAAAATTTCAAAATTGAGAAGTGCAACATAATAAGTTTTCCTTTTAGTTTAATCTTTTGCATTAGATTTATTTGGTTCATTTTTTTTAGTTTAGTACTTTTGTTTCTTTAAGTTTATTTTATTTTTGAATTCATGCATTTAGGTTAGGTATGCATAAATTAAAATAAAATAAAATAATAATAATAATAATAATAATAATAATAATAATAATAATAATAATAAGAATAAAAATAAAAAATGTAAAAGTTAAAAAAAAAAAAAAAACAGATTGTTATATGGTCATAGAATATGGTTGTGTCCTAGACTATGTGAATTCTAGGCTGTTTTTGCGTGCACTCATAAAGTGTTACACTGTCATGAGACACGATTGTTACAATAATTTCATGTTGTTACCAAACACACAAATAGCCCATGCTACAGATTGTTACACAACTGTGAGATACGATCATGTCTTGGGTTATGTCATAACGAGTATATAAAAGCTTTGCTCTTGATTGACCATCATTCATCCTTGCATTTTCTTTCTCCTATTTAGCACATTCCTTCATCTCCTCTCTTCATGCCTTCTTCCTTCCCTCCATCTTCTTTCACACACAACATACAAACCCATAATAACTCAAGGATCTCTATTACTGTCACTACGTCAAGAATCCAAGTAAGTTCTTGATTCATCTTTTTCTCTGATTTTTTTTGAAAATTTTAGTTGGATTGGGCTCTTGTACGTGTTGGAGTAAGTTAGAATTTGAAGCTTTTTGCATGTGCTTTTTTTTTTTTTGTAATTCTTGGAGTGTGTTCATGACGTGTGTTTTGAGAAGATAGGTTGTAAATGTGAAGAATACAATTGTGCTCTTAATTAGGCGTTCAACTAGGATTTAAAAGACACGATTGTTAACACAATCGTACAGATTATCATGCATTTCAAGTGTAGAAAACTTTCTTTGCCATGATAAGGCTTTACTTTCTTGTGCACATGGTGTTAGTTCTTGCAAATTACTTGGTTAGGGTTTTGAATTAATGTTGAGATCTTGTACTTTGGATAATTGGAAAACGTAGGAATCATCAAGTTAGCATGTTTACATCTCTTTATGTAATAAGGGATTATGTGAGTATGAAAGAATCCCTTCAAATTCTCAAAGAAAATGGCATGCCCACCATATGTTTGATAAAATGCCCAAATGAGTTTTCTTGTGTTTTCTTCCATAATTGTGCTTAGCTTTTACATTATTTGTTAGTCTAAGTGTGGGAAAAGCATTGGTGTCCATTTCTTGAGTATTAATTTCCTTCTTTCTCTTGTAGAAAATGGCACCAAAGCAAAAGTTGGATGTGAGGTGCATAAGTAAAGAACTTGCTTCATCTTCATCTCACTTACCTCCATCTCCAAGCCCACTAGTAGCCCTCTCGTTCATCCAATGTTGCATTTTACCTCAAAAGCCACCCGGGATCGATTTCAACGTCTCCAATCATGTACATTTGGTGAAACATTATATCTTGATTGGGGTATTATTGAGGAACTCCACTTATTCGAGCAAATCCAAGAGATGGTTTTCATTGAGCCATGGGAACAACTATTCGCATGCCAAGCTCCTGTTTACTATGAGCTCACACTTGAGTTCCTTTACACATACCAAATGGACAAGCCTTCGAATAGCTTTAGACTGCAAAGGAAAATACATTTTTGAATGAACAACTACTCATATTCAATAACAGTTGCTGCATTTGGAGCTTATTTAGGCTTATATTTGAAAGAATATGCACATACTGAAGAGTTTCTTTGGCTTCCAATTAAGTTACCTCATGGAGTTTCCCCATTTGCATTTTGGCAAAGTATTGCTAGTGGAAGACCCTACTAAGCTAAGTCTAGTAAAGCGTCTTACTTGTGATGTCCCGAGTACCACATAATTCACTGGTTGAATCCCATACGATTGCAAGACGAGTGAAGAGCACTAGAGTAGTTGGTAAACTTGGGTTGTTGGCTCTTTATAGCGTGATTGAGAAGTGCCCTGCTAATGTTGTTAGCTAATTACCTATTGAAGCAAGCAACCAACATTCTTGCGCATGGACAAATATGTTTTGAACCTTATGTCACTTTATTAGCTCGTGGAATGGGGGTTTTGGCAAGAAGATTACTTGACATGACTGTGGTTGGGGAAACGAGGCCTATAAGGAAAGAGACGGTTAAAAACATGCATATGAACTTAGGTGCACCCAAAGGGCATGAAAGAGCAAGTTCTAGTGCAAGTCAAAGGTCGGGCACCCAACTTGATTGAATTGAAAAAATGTTGGAAGATATGAGTATCGGGCAAACTAAGATGGAGTATAAGATGGTTAAGGTCATGGTTAAGTAAAATTGCCTTCTATGATTCTTCTATAATATGGCTAGCGTGAACAACTTAAAGATTCCTGATGTTTTCAATGCTAATGTCTCCTCAGCTTCAGAAGATGATGTTACCTAAGAGTTAGACAGCGAAGAAGAGGCTGAAGAAAAAAGCTCCAAGGAGGAGGGTGCCTAGGTGGAGAGTTCAATTGAGGAAGTTGATGATGAAGATCCGAATTTTCAAGAAAATGACGATGATTTCAAGGATGATGATTGGGGGGATGCAGTTATTTGTCTTTTCCTTTTTGATTGCTTGGGATATACTTAAGTCTACAAGGCTGGATTTCTTTTCTAGACTTTCTCATTGCGTTTCACTTTTGGATTTGGTTTTGTTTTTCTTTGTTTTGCTTTTCTCTTTCATATTTTCTTTTTGTTGTTTTGATGGAATGATAGTGTTAGCCGTTTCTTTATGCTGGAATTGAAGGTCAAAGCTTTTCCATAGACATGTTCAGTTTTGCATTTGCAAATTTGGCGTAGTTACTTCATAACTTATGGTCTTGATGTATTTGTGTTTGCTCAAATTTTCAAGGGAGTATCAGTTTTTCTTTCTCATTTTTATATTGTTTTACCCATGACTGTTTTGATTGATAAATTTCCATTATATGACTTGATTTGTACATTGGGGACAATGTACGATTTTAAGTGTAGGGAAGGTGATATAGAAATATTTAGAAACTTTTGCTGCTTAGGAGATCGATTTTTTCTCGCATTTAACCCAATTTTATTGTTTTATTGACTTGTAATTATTTAGAAATTGATAACATCCATTGAGTTGAATGTAATTTGAATACTTGATCTTTGATGTTTAAGTTACACGATGTCAAAGTTGATAAATAAGATCTTTGTGGAGTAAAGTTAAGGATTATTTAGTCTAGAATTTTAGGACTTAGGATTAGAGGAACATCACTAGTTAAGAGTGAGTCATGATTATTTTCGAAGCTTGCTTTTATGTATACTTTCCTCTTAGATGACTTTAGTGTCCTATAATTCTTAGTAAACAAATAAATGAAATTTGTCTTTTGAGAAACCTTAGAAAAGTTGAAATAGTTAGAGGTAGAAAGTGATCAAAATGAAAAAAAAAAAGAAGGGTAAAATTGGTAAGAATTTGCTTCGGTTCCGCAAAAGAGCGAGGTTGAATTCCATAGCCAATGCCAAAGTAAATTTAAAGAATAAGTTGGTATGAATTGGCCTTGGTCCCTTAGAAGAGCAATGTTCTTTCCCACTACTAATATGAGGGCTAGGTTAGTGCGGATTGGTCTTGGTCCCTCCGAAGAGTGAGATCCTTTCCCGTTGCCAATACAATTTTCTTAGAATAATGTGCTTAATTAATAACATAAATTTAGTAAATTTGAAGCCTTTCAGCTAAAGTATGAACTAAGGTAAGGATCAGTGCATGTAATATGTGTTTACTCTGAATTATGGCGCTTAACAAGATTAAAGAGAGAGTTATATATGTTTTAGTTAAGTATGTTAAAATTTTTATGACTCTTTCCTAATTGATGAGATGTTAAATTTGATCTTAAATATGGAATCCTTGATTAAATGTCCTGATTAAACTTTAATTTACATAGATTAACTTGTGAACTTTGGTATTTTGTGTTTCTTGGACATTGACAAAAAGATTGAGTATAAGAGTTAATGAAGTTATTTAAAGAAAATTGACTGGATTTGCAAGTTAAATTTTTCTAGGTTAAGTGTAAATTTTGGCTAGTTTCTTGAGAAGTGATTGTTTTAATTTAAGAATTCTTGTCTTGATTTTTCTTTACTTTATTTACTCGAGGATAAGTAAATTCTTGAGTGTGGGGAAGTTTGATGAGTTTTATAGATATCTCATTTTGCCATTTTCATTTTAGTATTTTTATTGGGTCAATTTTTTAATAATAATAAAAAAGTAATAAAAAAAGAAAGAAAAAATTAAATAAATAATAAAAATAAAGTGTCAAGTCGTATCAAGTTAAGTTGAGTCAACTCGACTTGTTTAAAGGTCGAATCGGATAATAGTGTACGTTCAATTTATCTAATAAGCTAAATAGATTTAAGATTTATTAAATGAGTTAATGCGTATTTTGGGCTAAATTAAGATGGACTGAGTTGAGCCTAAAGATAGAAAGCCCAAATTAATATAAGGTTTCTAGAAACTGGATGGAATCTTTAATGGATCCAAATCGGGTATGATCGTATCATCGTATTTTGGATTTGTTAAGATTAAATCTATATCTAAAAAGATTCAAAAGACCTAAATTGGTGGCTTATAAATAGTAATGTGACTGTAAAGTTTTAATACTTTTTCATGATCCCTAATGCATAACATAGCTTTATGCTATACCCATCCCCATATGACTACATATCCTATCGAACAAAAGTTCCACAACCTAACATACACTCCAACAAATAGTAGCACGTGCAGTAGCAATCCATGTACATAGTAGCCCCCCAATACGTGCACAGCAGCACATCGATGCACGACCCAACACACACTCTAACGAACGATAGAACCCACTATCATCGATACACATAATCACGTGACCAATCGCACGACCGACCGCTATAACCATAGTAGCTCTTTCTCCCAACACCATACCTCATCGAAGACCCATTGCCTCACATATTACTTACTGATCACTTGATTACACGTCTTCACACTTTTCCTAACACTATACAACACATATACGATTTCTTCTCACATACACGTCGATTACTCAATCACTACTGCATACGATTTCACACACAACTCGATCAAGACACTCTCATTTGCTGCACATTGTCCACTTCATGATTAGCACGACGCCATAAGATCATGATCAATTCACGTCCATACACGTTAGCCAATTTACGCATCTAAGCAATTCACGTAGTCTAGAAAATCATTATATGATTAATACAAACACGCCGATCACACACGATTCAACCTATTTAGGTAATAAAAAATTATTTTATTTAATTATTTATTTTTTTGTTAATTAATTAATTTATTTTACTAATTTGTTTTCTTTAGTGTAGGTTTATATATATATATATATATTTAATAATAATTATCATATCGTTTTGCTGTTTTTTTTTTTATATTTGAAAATTTTTGATAAATTTTAGTTAAATTGCATTTTTTTAACCAAAATTGCATTTTTTGAAAAGTGGCATATTTTTTCCGAGATCGTATCTTTGGAGAAGATACTTATTAAAGATATATATCTTAGTATATCTTGCATGTAGGATTAAGAAAAAATATTTTTTGATACGTAGTGATTTTAAAACAAAAATAAAAAAATCTTAACCAGAGCTTTTAAAAAGATTTAGTTAATTAGATTTTCTTATAAAATAGATTTGTAAAATTAGATCTTTTTAGGTTTTTTGTTAAAAATAATAAATGGTTAAATAAACATAAATTTAGCTCGATTTTCAAATTTAAAAAAGATTTATCAACTAAATCTTTTCTAAAAAAAACTATATTGGTTTGATTCCGATTAACAAATACGTAGGTATCTCTCGAGCAACCGTATAAAAATAAATTTTTTTCTTTTTTTTTTAGAAAATTCGTAATAAAAATTACTAAAAATTTATTTTAATTGCATTTTTGAATATCTATACATATCTTAATATTTTTAGAAAAATTATGAAAAATAAAGCCCATTAATTTTTTTTTACATGGTGACTTAATCTTAGTAGGTTAACCCCCGAGCTTAGATTTTCTGGTTTAATTTTCTAAAAATAATTGTTTTTAGAAAATCAATAAACTAATGGCTTTGAAAACCCTAATTTAATTTTTTTTTTTTTACCAATTTTACTAGTTGGTGACTTCAAATTATTTTTCAAAATTTTTTTCCTAAACATTTTTTAAATAAAAATGTTTTTCTTTAATTTTATGTCGAGTAATTTATATTAAATGGGTTAGGCTTAGTATAGGTTAAATTAATGAAAACGAAATAAGACTTGACAGAATTGGTGACTTCACTAAGGACACTAGCAAGGTAGTCATGTAAAAATAAAAAATTAGCTAATGGGCTTTTATTTTTTTATTTCATTTATTTATATATTGTAATATAGTTGTATTAACTAATTTTTAGTGATGTAGGCCTTAAGAAAAAGCCTAGCCCAATGGGCCCATATTGGAGATTTAGGGGAGGCTTTATTTATTAATAATCATTTGTCTACTTATATGTGGTTGGATTTGGGCCATCTTAGGAACTTAGGATAGGCCACCATTGTGTAACTTTCAGGTTGCTGTGGTCTTTACCCCCGCCTGACAGTGATAAGCGAGTTTACTTAGGCTTCAATGTAGCTCACTAGGTTTTTCTTTAGAAATCCTTAAAGTTATAAAGCCTGAGACTTATAGACATCACCTTTCTGCATAATTCTTTTTAAAAAAGGGGTAGTTATTTTTTAAATTATAAGAAAAGTATGATTAATCTGTGGTCGGTTTGACGTTCTTTGTTTTTTTTTTTTTTTATAAAAAGGGAAATTAAAAAAATCATTAACCTTTATATATAAGTATTTATGAGCTTTATGTCTTTTTAAATCTTATTTTGGATCCACTTATATATAAGGGTACTCTTTGACTACGGGTTCATAATAATTCCTATAATTTATTAATTATCGGCCCTTATTGCATTATATATGTGTGTAGCATACTGCATTTCTTTTTATATATTTAATTTTTTTTACTAGTGCGTGTTTTTATGTGATTATTTTTATTTCTTGTATTATATTTTTTTTACATTGTCTCTTAGTGAGTGAAAGGCTATGTAAGTCGAAAAATTTGAAGTTGCAAAATTTCTAATATCATATACAGCTTTTTTGTAAATTTAATAGCTTCATTGTAAATAATTGCATTATTTTATGCTTTATGTAATATAGATATGGAAAGTCAGGATAGTGTCAATCCTAAGCTTGTTCATGAGGTCCAGCTAGATAAGTACTCTTTCCCTAAGGCTATACTGAAAGATTGGTTGAATTAGCTTCTGTTTACCAAGTAAGATTACATTCGCAAGAAAATTGGGCCGATCATATCTCTCATATGGATCTAACTTCACTGGCCTCTAATTTAAGCCCTTATCTATTATTGGGATCCAGAATCTATAGCTTTTAAGTTCAATCCACATGTGTTGACACTCGCTTTAGAAGAATATTCTTAATTATTTAGTGCTCTACCTCTTGAAGCAGGCATAATTGTTCCAGATCTTAGAGTCCAGCTCGAAAAAGCCTTTATGACTTTGATGGGAGTAAAAAAGGTAGCCTTAGTGTCTTTCTTATTTTCAAAAGGCAAGAAACGTCTCAACATCTTAAGACTAGTGGAATAGTTTTCAAGCCTAGATGCTTACTAGAAACATCGTCAAATTTTTTATAGGGGATATGAATCATGGGTTGAGAAGAGGGTAAATACCTTTATTGTAGCAGTATTCGAGATAATGTCATTCCCCTTCAAGTATAGTCAAATCCATTATAGGGTAGCCGAGCTAATAACCTAATTTTTAGCTGGCAAATCCTTCATATCGGCATTATTAGCAAAGCAATTTGAAACACTCACCCACTTAAGGAAGTAGGGGCATGGGTACTTCATGGCTAACCTTGCAATCCTTATTATATGGTTTCTCAATCACATATAGGGATATGTACGGAATCTTCTCAAAGCATCTTTAACTGAATATATGAATCTGATTGACAACTTTGCCCATTACCTTAAGGTATTAGAAGAAGCTTAGTTTAAAGGATGGGTATCGGTTATAAGCAAGATGCAGTTGGTGGATTTCATGTGGATAGCTAGGTGAAGCAACCATACTCAAGCCATCTTAGGTTGTGTCGATTATGCAGGGGTCCCTTTTATCAACATTATGGGTTGTAAAGGGTATTTCCTAGCTTGTGTCACCAGACAGCTGAGTCCACTTCAAGGGATAGCATACAGAAATTCCTTAGAAGATGTTACATTAAATAATTAAGATTCTTATTTACCTATTGTTACTTTGATTCAACGACTAGCAGAACTTGTAAAGCTGTGGGAACGAAGAGAAGTTAAGAAGGTAGTGAACATGGGAACATTGAAGGGAAAAGTTAAAGAATACTGGGCTACTAAGCAGTTTATCTATGATCAATTGGAGAAGACTGGAAAGATCCGATATGAAGCTCCAGACGTATTTAGACATGTGCTGGAGCTAGAATACCTTTCACCTACTAAGTAAGGCTATCGAGACACCATATAAGCTAGAGTTGAAGCTTGGTTCCAAGAATGTGAAAGAATTATTGAAGAATAAAAAATGGAGAATGAGAAGTTGCTAGAAGAAAACCAGTTCTTGAGGAGTAAGATTTGAGAAAGAGATGTTACAGTTTGAAGGTTGATGAAAGAAGTTGATGAAGCCCATCTTAGGCAGATCCATCTGCTTTTATAGATATATGATTTGATTTTTTTTTTTCAAAAAGATTAGTTAGGGGTTTTTTTTATAGTCCGTTGTATAGGTTTGATTTTATGATTATTAATAAATTTGTAGCTTCATTAAATGAAAATCTTTATTGATTGCACAGTCTTTTGCTCATTTTTTTTAGTTGCCTTTTAAACAAAAGGAAAATAAAATAAAAAATGAAAAAAAAAGAAAAAAAAAACAAAACAACAAAAATTTTAGTTCACAAAAATGTCTAAACTTAGGTCTTTGTATGATTTTAAAGATAGCCTTCAAGCAAGCAGACTTAGTTAGAAGTTTGATATTCACTCATTCCAAAGCAAAAATATCAACTTACAGTAGTGGAAACGTCAGTCAAATCGAGCTCAACCCGAGAGTCGCAACCGCAAAAGAAAACATGAATAAGATGGCCAAACAAATTCAGGTTCTTACTCGGGTTATTGGAGTTCTTAATGATAAGAAAGCATCTCAAGTCAACCTGAATTGAAATGCAGAAGAGACCTCTCTCCTTGAATTGCGAAATACAGAATTAGTCCCCAATGCTAAGACATGGAGGAAGGAGATCGAGGAAAAACGACGAGAGGTGGAAAGGAAGTTGATGCAAAAGTTGACTGAGAAAATAAAAACCTTAGAAATGGTTAATGGGCTTGAGCAGATGGAAATAATCAATTTGCTGACGTATGAAGATGATGATTTCCCAGAAAAGTTTAAAATTTCAAAGTTCGAGAAATATGATAGGACTGGCTGCCCAAAGCTCTATACTATGCTATACATTAGAAAGATGGGAAAATACATGAAATATGATAAGGTAATGGTCCAAACCTTTTAAGATAGCTTGACTGGGCCTGCCATAACTTGGTATGCCCAACTGGACTTGAATGAGATCGATATATGGGATAAGTTTGCTCGGGCTTTCTACAACCGGTATAAGTTCAATATTGAGGTAGCTCCATCCATGTAGGGTTTAAATAATCTGCGAAAGAAGGCCAACGGAAGCTTTAAATTATATGCCTAGAGATGGAGGGGCATGACAACTAGGATAACTTCACCCTTAACAGAAAAGGATCTAACCTTTGCTTTTATCAACACTTTCGGAAGCCCATGTTACCAACATTCGGTAGGACATCCAGCCTCTAACTTTATAGAGATTGTGGCCTCGGGATGCTGAATCGAAGAAGTTATCGCTATTGGAAGGCTTCTTAATCTTAAACCAATTGAGAAGAAGACGCCTTTCATGAGATTTTCCAACAAAGCCAAAGAAGCTACTGTAAGTGTTGTCAATACCAGTAACCTTATCAATCTTGTAACCCCAATAGTCATGACAGGAGGATCTAATTCCCCACCAAATCCAAATTCGAATAACCACCCATAAAGGAGACAATTTAGTCAGATCTCCATTCTTCTAAGTTAGGTTCTTGCATAACTAAGGAAGGAAAATCTCTTCACGTTTGAAATATCGAAGGAAGGACAAAAATCGAGAGACTATAACCAAGAGCTCCATTTCGATTATCATTTGGGACAAGTGGAGCATTCTACAAACCAGTGCTAAAAACTCAAACATAAGATCCAGGATTTTATTGATACTAAGTTGGTGCAATTAGACTTCATTTAGACTCTTGCTTCCAATGTAGGTAATAATCCTCTACCGGATCATGGACACTCAATCAATACAATCATTGTTGAAGTGTCTAAATCAGAAGTTGATCTAGATAGTCTCCCTATCACTATTGCAATAGGTAGCTTGGAACCTAAGGCAGGGTGGATTCTTGCAAAATATGAATCTCAGAGATAGAACTCAAACTAGACTGGCAATATATCAATTGGTAAAGGATGGGAAGATAAAGAAAGCTAACATTGTGACTATGACAGTTCCAAAACTACGAAAGAGATGTACTTAGAGGGAGCTTAGAGAAAGGTATGAAGTTAGAGATTTGACAGTCAATACCTTAGGAGAGCCGTTAAGAAAGTTTGAGTACTCAATCAATTACGCTGGTTCACCTGCCATATATGCTAATGAACCACCCACTAGATGGGGTTCCGAATTTGAGGAAGAAGACAAGCTTATTACAGAAGCTAAGAAGACAGTTGAGATGGTTGGAATGATTGGAGGTAGGCTTAAACCTTTAGTTTTTGAGTATCACAAGAAGATTAAAAAGGTTGAAAAATTGGGTAAGCCCAAGAAAATATCTTTTTATGTCCCAATAACTCTAGAGAATTACAAAATAACCCCTCTGGATTACCAAACGGTGAATTGAACAACTAAGTCCTTATCACCTATGGTTGGTGGGCTTACGTACTCAGGACGAGTCTATGACTAGAACGAAGAGGCCAAGAAGAAGACTATTGTGAAAGAGGTTTCTCGAAAGATCTTTAAAGACACAAATGAGAAAGTTTAGAATGTTTCCAAGAAGATAGTGAAAGTTAGTGAGTACAAGATTACCGATCTCCCTAATGGGCTTACTATTATCATCAGATACTCATCGAGAAGCTTTAATCAAAATTTTGAAAGATGTCAAAGTACTTCAAGAGATTTCCATTGAAAAGCTAGGATTGGTGGTTAATTCAATATTTGCAATGGATTAAATTTCATTCTCACCAGATGTGCTAGGTGAAGAAGGAGACCGACACATAAAGCCCCTTTTCATAGTGGTCAAGTGTGCAAGAAAAGTGGTTGTTTGGGTATTGATTGATAATGGTTTTTCACTAAATGTGTATCCATTGGCGACATTGAATTTGCTTAGAGTAGATTTGATTGAGATAAAGCCCAACTCAATTTTAGTAAGGGTTTTTTATAGATCAAAGAGGGAGATACTTAGAGAAATTAGACTGCAAGTCGAGATTGTTCTACAGATGTTTACTATTCCATTTTAAGTCTTGGATATACCTTGAACTTTCAATCTTCTATCGGGAAGGCTATAGATTCACTTAGTAGGGGCAATTCCATCTAGTCTACATCAGAAGGTGAAATTCATAGTTGATGGGCAGTTGGTCACTATTCTTAGGGAGTAAGACTATGAGATTTACAAAGAGACAGCTATTCCATACATCGGGAGTAAGGAATTAGAGGAACTAGGATTATAGATTTTTTATGAGGTCAGCATGATTAAAGTGTCAAGATAGGGAGCATGGGGTTGTTCGAAATGACCAAAGCAGTAGATTGGAACATTCGAGCTCGGAAATGAGCCTATTGAAGAAGAAATCCAAGAAATGAAGGCTAAAACCAGAGGGAAGAGAAGAGATCACTTGTACCATGGTTATATGGATTTTCCAGACGTCCAACAGACATTCCCAATACCAGCTTATGTTCAAGAACCTGAAGTAGCCAATTTATCCAAGGCTTTGGCTCAGCAATGCAACATCAGTCTAGACGGGGAGAAAGATATTGGCGTCCCACTTTCTTTTTGCAATTGGTTTTCCATTCTTGTTAATAGGTTTCTTTAGAAAAGCAATATTAGATCAATTAAGAGCATTCGATTTCATAATTAGTTCGATTAGTTAGGCCTTTTCTTTTAAACAATTTGAATTCATTCAATAAAGTTAGTTCCTTTCTTTCTTTCAATTCTTCCTTCTTATTTACTAGTTATCCTTTTGCCTTTTCCTTACTCTTTAGATTCGATAAAAACGATGAACATAATGAATATCTTGCGCTTGTAAATGATGAAAGTACCAATATCACCTTTGGCCTTGCTGTGTCAGATGTCGGAGTTGATATTGAGACTCTAAGCGAAATACAAAAGAGTTAGCGTTGATTTGAACTAGAGAGAGTGATCGTTAATGAACTGATAGTTATGATTAATTTAAGGATAGAAGAGAATTTGCAAAACTTGAAAATTGGGAGTAATTTGGTGAATGATCAGAAATAGGAGTTGTCATGTTTATTATTAGAATACCTGGATATATTTGCTTGGTCCTATGAAGACATGCTCGGTTTAGATTTGTTAATCGTAGTTCATAAGTTGCCTATAAGAGATGATATTAAATTGAAAAGGCAAAAGCTTAGGTGGTTTAGGCTAGATATACCCCTTAAAATAAAAGAAGTTAAGAAATTACTAGAAGTTGAGTTCGTAAAAGTGTTGGATTACCCTGAATAAGTAGCTAATGTGGTGTTAGTGCTAAAGAAAAATGGGAAAGTTAGGAAATGTATGGACTTCTGTGATTTAAACCAGGCGACACTTAAGGATAACTTCTCTTTACCACACATTGATGTATTGGTGGGCAATACAGTCGGAAACCATCTTTTCTTATTTATGGATGAATTCTTAGGATATAATCAGATCAAGATGGTAGAAGAAGATAAAATCAAAACTATCTTCGTTAACACTTAGGGAACGTTTTGTTATCGTGTAATGCCTTTTGAGTTAAAGAATGCTGGGGCAACTTATCAACGTGCAATGGTAGCTCTGTTTCATGACATGATGCATTGGGAAATTGAAGTTTATGTAAATGATATGATCATAAAATCTAAGAAGGATGAGAATCATGTTGATGTTTTGTGTAAACTGTTTGATCAGTTGAGGAAGTTTCAATTGAAACTAAACTTAGAAAAGTGCACATTTGGAGTAATCTTGGGCAAATCATTGGGTTTTGTAGTTAGTAGAAAGGGAATCAAAGTGGACCCAGAAAAAATCAAGGCAATCGTAAACATGCCTACGTCGAAGACTGTAAAAGAAGTACGGGGACTATTGGGGAGGTTGAATTACATTGCTCAGTTTGTATTGTAACTAACCGATAAATGCAAGTTGTTATTCAAACTCTTGAGGAAGAATGCAGCGATAGAATGGGATAAAGAATGTGAGCAAGCATTTACTAAAATCAAGGAGTATCTTATGAATCCGCTAATATTGGTCACTCTTACACTGGGAAGGTCGTTAATTCTCTACTTGATGATCTTTCCTGAATTGATGGAATGTATGCTGTGGTAGAAAGATGAAATGGGTAAAAAAGAGCATCCTATATATTACTTAAGCAAGAAGTTCAAAAAAGGCAAACAGAAATACTTAAAGATGGAAAGAATGTGTTGTGTCTTAGTATGGGTAATGCGCAAGCTCAAATAGTACACTCTCTATTACTTAGTGGAGTTGTTGACAAAACATGACACATTGAGGTATTTAGCAAAAAAGTCGGCATTGATCTGGAGAATATTGAAGTGGCAGATGTTGCTCTTTGAGTTTGATATCAAGTATGTAAGTCAGAGTTTAGTCAAAAGGTAGGCAGTGGATGATTAGTTAACAAAATACCTACTAGAAGTTGACAATGATGGTTTGGAAGCTTGGTTTCCTAATGAAAATGTGATGGTGGCAAATGAATTGAGTGGTGAAAAACTGGAATGGAGAATGTATTTTGATAGAGTAGCCAATGTGTTCGAATGTGGGGTAGGAGCAGTACTAGTATCACCTAAGGGTAATCGTTTCCCTGTGGCAGCTAGGTTAGCATTTCCATATATGAATAATATAGTAGAATATGAGACCTGCATTTTAAGGCTCAAAATGGCGCTGGTCATGGGAATACAAAGGCTTGAAGTGTATGGAGATTCCTCTCTTATAATTCTCTAGATCTTGAGAGAATATAAGACGAAAGAAGAGAAGTTGATACCTTATCATGAACATTTAAGAAAGCTGATTGAAAGATTTCAAGAAATTTCATTTACTTACATTCCAAGAACCTAAAATCAATTTGCTGATGCACTAGCTATGTTAGTATCAATGGTGAAAGTTACGGATGGGATCGAAATTCAACCCTTAAAGATTAAGGTAGAGGAAAGATTGGCTTTTTGCTTGACCATTAAAGAGAAACAATAAAAGAAACCTTGGTATTATGATATCAAAAAGTTACTTCAAATGGGTGAGTTCCCTAATGAAGTTGATAGAAAAGAGAGAAAAGCCTTAAGGAGATTGTTTACTCATTTTCTATTAAGTGGAGCTACGTTGTATAAAAGATTGCCTGATACAACATTACTAAAGTGTGTAGATGAAGAAGAAGAAGTTGAGAAGTTAATAAAAGAAGTGCATGAAGGAGTCTACGGTCCTCATATGAATGGGTACATGTTAGCTAGGAAAATCATGAGGATGGGTTATTTTTGGATGACGATGGAATCAGACTGTATCAAGCATGTAAGGCACTATCACATGTGTCAGGCATACACTAATAAAATCAATGCTCCTCTCTAAGAATTACATGTATCGTTGGCTCCTTAGCCTTTCTCAATGTAGGGGATGGATACGATCGGTCCCATTTTGCCAACGGCTTCAAATGGGTATAGATTCATTCTAGTCGTGATTGACTATTTTACCAAGTGAGTAGAAGCAACATTTTATGTTATAATGACCAAAGGAGTGGTAGTCAAATTTCTGAAAAAAGATATTATTGCTAGATATGGTACACTTTAGTCTATTATTATGGACAACGAGTCAAATTTGAATAACAAGTTGATTGTTGAAGTATGCGGTCAATTTAGGATTAATCACAAAAACTCGACTCCGTATCGACCTCAAATGAACGGGGCAGTTGAAACCGCTAATAAGAATATCAAGAGAATCATTGAGAAGATGATAATCACTTATAGAGACTGGCATGAGATGTTCCCTTTTACTCTCATAGCTTATAGAACTTTAGTTAGAACCCCTACAGGTACAACACCTTATTCATTGGTATATGGAATTGAAGCAGTACTACCAGTGGAAGTAGAAATATCTTTGTTTCGAGTGTTGGTAGAAATTCAACTCGATGAAGTAGAGTGGGTGAAGAAACAAATGGAGCATTTGAACCTCCTAAATGAGAGAATACTTGTAGCAAAAGGTCATGGTCAGTGTTACTAATAAAGGATGATCTGAGCCTTTAATAAGAAAGTGCGCTTGAGGTACTTCAAGGAAAGGAGATTTGGTGTTGAAGAAAGTATTACTAAATGTAAAAGACCTTGGGGGAAAATTTGCTCCAAATTATGAAGACCCTTATGTAGTAAAAATGGTATTATCAGGAGGTGCATTAGTGTTGATAGAAATAAATGGTTTGGCATTAAGGGGACTTGTGAATTCAAATGCTGTTAAATTGCATTATCCATGAAAATTAAGTTTAATAAAGATTCCAATTTTTCTTGAGAATTATTTATGGTTAATCTTTCTTCGTTTACAAGTAAAGTTGATATCCATGAGTGTTCTTGAATTTGGATGGTCATTGACCAAACACTTCACCAATAAATCCTTATAGACCATGTTTCTTAGCCTCATACACTTAAACACCAAACACTTACCAATGAAATTGAGTCAATAAATACATTGAAATCGAATGTTTTTAATGATTTAATCTAGTTTTTTTTTAAAAGAGATTTATTTTTTCAAGAATCATAGAGAGGTGGAAATTGACACCTTATGATGACAAAAGCAGAATCAAGACATCAGCATGGTATAGCTAAAAAACTCATTAGCAAAAGGTTTCAATCATGAAGAAGACCTTATTCCAAAAAAAAAAAAAAAAAAAAGAAGCAAGTAGAATCTTAAGGAAATACTTTGGTGATATATTGCTATTTGAATGAGTGAATATTTAGAGTTAACGTGAGGTATGCCAATTGGTTGTTATCTGCGAAATTCTCCATTCCCAAGTAAAATTATCCTAAAGTCCTTAAAAGAGATATTTAGGAGAATTAAGAAGTTTTTTGAAATCTTGAAGAGATCTATCATCTTCGGATCATCCATTAAACCAAAACAAGTTAATTGACCTACAGTGGTTTTGCCCTATCCTTTCAAAATAGGCATCTTATCTTTTACTCTATCCTTTCAAGATAAACACCCTATCTTTTGTCATGTCCTTTTAAGATAGGCTATCTTTTGCTAAGACGAGCCTCCTATTTCTTTGCCCTATCATTTAAAGGCAAGCCCCCTAATCCTTAGCCAAATCTTTTCAAGATAGGCACCCTAAATCTTTAGCCTTATTCTTTCAAGATAGAGGCCCCCTTCCCTTTTTGCCCTGTCCTTTCAAGACGGGACTCCTATTCCTATTCCTGAGTCTTATCCTTTTAAGATAGGTACCCTAGTTTCTTTACCCCGTCGGACTTCCTATTCTTTTTGCTCTGTCCTTTCAAGATGGGTTTCTTATTCCTTTACTTCGACCTTTTAAGACGGATTATTTATTTTTTATTTCGACCTTTCAAGTCGGTATCCTTATTCAAGATAAAACACAGCTTAGCTAACCATTCAAGTCAGTAATCCTCCTTCTATCGATTGAAAGTAAGGTTTAGTAAAAATAGGTATCTCTTTTGTCTTTGTAGAGTAGTTGTAAACACTTTATTTTTACTGTTTTTATTTAATTATTTTTATTGGGCCAGGTTTTTTTAATAATAACAAAATAAAGAAAGAAAAAAAATATAATAAAAAAGAAAATTGAAAAAATAATAAAAAATAAAGTATTAAGTTGTATCAAGTCAAGTTGAGTCATTTAGTATTGAATCGGATAATGGTGTACGTTTAATTTAATAAATTTTAAGTCGTTAAATAATCAGGTTTCATTAGAATATTTTTTAGTCTAATTCAATATAAAGTGGATTTTATTTAATTTATAATGGGCTAAATAGATTTAAGATTTATTAAATGGGTTAGTATGTATTTTAGGCTAATTTAAAATGGACTAAGTTATGCCTAAAGATAGAAAGTCCAAATTAATATAGAGTTTCTAGAAATTGGATTGAATCTTCGATAGATCTTTAATAAATTTAAATCGAGTATGATTGTATCATCGTATCTTGGATTTGTTAAGATTAAATCTATATCCAAAAAAATTCAAAAGATCCAAATTGGTGGCTTATAAATAGTAATGTGGCTATAAAGTTTTGACATGTTTTCACAATCCCTAATGTACAACACAACTCCATGCCATACTCATCCCCATACGACTACACATCCCATCGCACGAAAGCTTCACAACCGAACATATACTCCGACGAACAGCAACATGTATAGTAGCAATTTACGTATATAGTAGCCCCTCAACACGTGCACAATAGCATACCGATGCATGACCCAACACGCACTTTGACAAACAATAGAACCTACTATTGCTGATACACATAATCATGCGACTAATCACATGACCCACCGCTACAACTACAATAGCTCTTTTACTGAACACCAGACCCCATCGAAGACTTACTACTGATCACTAACACTCATTAACACATTGTTATACTCGCTTACACACGCTATAATAGCACTCGCTTACACACTGTTGCGCTCGCCGACCAAATACCCACAATAGCTCACTATTGCACACGATTTCACATTCACACATTATACATTGATCACCCAATTATACATCCTCACACTCTCTTCGACACTATATAGCACATACACAATTTCCACTTACATACATGTTTGATCACTCAGTCACTACTACATACGATTTCATACACAACCTAATCAAGACACTCTCATACGCTGCACGTCGTCCACTTTACGATCAGCACAATGCCATACAATCATGATCAGTTTACGTCTATATACGTCGGCTAATACACACATCTAGGCAATCTATGTAGTCCAGATGATCACAACTCGATAAACACGAACATGCAAATTATACACGATTAAATCTATTTAGGTAATAAAAAATTAGTTTCTTTAATTATTTATTTATTTTGCTAATTTTTTTTCTTTAGTGTAGGTTTTTTATATATATTTTTAATAATAATTGTCACACCATTTTGCTATTTTTTAAAATAATTTGAAAAATTTTGATAAATTTTAGTTAAATTGCATTTTTTGAAAAGTGGCATATTTTCTCCAAGATTTGATCTTGTATATCTTGCATGTGGGATTTAAGAAAAATATTTTTTGATACGTAGTGATTTAAAAAATAAAAAAATCTTAACCGGAGTTTTTAAAAAGATTTAGTTAGTTAGGTTTTCTTATAAAGTCGATTTGTGAAATTATATCTTTTTAGGTTTTTTTTTTAAATAATAAATGGTTAAATAAATATAAATCTAACTCGATTTTCAAATTTAAAAAGGATCCATCTAATAAATCTTTTTTAAAAAGAACTATATTGGTTTAATCTCGATTAATGAGTACATAAGTACTTTTAGGGCAACCATATAAAAAAACTTATTTTTTCCTTTTTTAGAATATCTGTAATAAACATTACTAAAAATTCATTTTAATTGCATTTTTACATATCTATAGATATCTTAGTATTTTTAGAAAAATTATAAAAAATAAAGCCCATTAATTTTCTTTATTTTTACATGATGACCAAGTCTTAATAGGTTAGTCTTTAAGCATAGATTTTCTAAAAATAATTTTTTTAGAAAATCTGTAGACTAGTGGCTATTTTTTACTAGTTTTACTAGTTGGCAACTCCAAATTATTTTTCAAAATTTTTTTCCTAAACATTTTTTAAATAAAAATATTTTTCCTTAATTTTATATCGAGTAATTTATATTAAGCGGGCTGAGCTTATTATAGTTTAAATTAAGGAAAACGAAATAGGGCTCGATAAGTTCCTAATTACATATATTTTAACTAGTGATTTTTGATTTTTTTTTTATATTTGAGTTTATTTTTAGATAATAATACTTAATTGAGTAAAATTTTATTTTCTAGGTTTTAAAACGATATACACAAGAAAACGAGAAGATAAAAACAAATTTTACTTAAATCAAAGCTAATATAAGCCAGTTATGAAAGTTTGAAGATCAACATAGTCGAATAACACGACTATGTCATTTCCAGGTGAAATTAGAGCTAATTTTTATCTATTACAGCTTAGGATACAACCAAAAAGCATGATCATGTTGTCGATCGTGTCATTTCTAGTTTAAAAAGGGTAAACGTGAAGCATTGTAAGGGATACAACCAAAAGACCGATTGTGTCCCCAGTTGTGTCTTTTCCAATCAATCTATTTTTTTAATTCTTCATATATAAAACTTTGTTAGGGTTTATTCGAAAAAACTTTTTGGTACGACTTGAAGAGAGTTTTTGAAGTTAAGAATAACTAAGAAAGTAGGGAGAAGAGAAGATTTTAAGGTCAAATTTTGTTTAGATTTTACGATGATTCTTTCTATTATTTTCTATACTTTGTTTTTAAATTTCTATTTTGTGATGTATAGAGAGTAGAACCCTAGTATCTGGATTTTGTGGAATCTAGATCTATTCATGTGATACTATAATTGCTTGATTAATTTAGTTCTTTATTAATTTCTTGATTCAACTATGTATGCTTCATAATTTAGATTATTATTTCTATAGGTAGTAATCTAAAGTTTAATATCTTATAAGAGAATCGAGAGATTTTTTTATAAGATTAGATCTATGCATGGTCAATGAAGATTATTACAAGATTAGAGATAATTTGTAAGATTCTTTTAGATTTTAAGTTCAAGTGTAGAGAATTCACTATTCAATAATGTAATCTTAAGTCATGCTATTAAGAAGAGATACTAATAGGTGATTTTAGAGTTAAGGTTAATTGGCTTGAAAAAGTGATTAATTTTAGTAGAGAATTCTCTTGGTCAAGAAAAATTAAAGAATAAATTAGATTATTTTAAAAAAAAATCAAATGTCATTCGGACTGAATTTGCTATATTATAAACTGATAGGTATACTTACCTATATTAATAAACAAAATTTACTCCATAACCAAATAAATCACACACATTATCACAATAAAACCAATTTGGTGTGTTTCACATTGGTGGTGCTTATTAGTCCATACGCTTATGATAGCTTCATAAATATTTACAACAGAAACTCCTATTGGTTCATGCTAGAACAACGGAACTTTCGTATTTGTCAAGGTAAAATCCATTTGGTGCATATTTGAATATTCAATACCTAATTAATATATTAAAGATATCATAACAACATATCTTCTTAATTACTGAAGTACATGAGCTTACTATTAATAATAACCTAGTTATGCCACATAAACCTCTAAATTAATAATACGTCAAAATGAAGTAAGGTTATCATTACTGCCAACTAATGGTTTCTAAGCTTATTTTAGTATATATGCTCTTAACTAAATCCCTTAGCGATGCCTTTGTCAAAAGATTCGCTAGGTTACTTTGGTCTTTGCATAAGTTAGTTATAACCCAATTCTCCATTTACAATCTTACATACTCATATCATGATATAATGCGTTTAGACTTTCTGTTGCATTATTCACTACAAGCTTAAGACTAGTAGGTTTGGTTATCGCAGATTATGGTCATAAGTTTATCAACTGTTTTGCTTCTTTCCAAGAACTACTAAGGCTATTGATTCAAATCCATAGTCATACGTAATGTACAAGTTTATTTTTTTGAGCTCTAATATTACTCTACTACCTTATGTGTAAATCAATTGTCATTCCAAAAACATATTTTCATTGTACATTGCTTTATGATAGAAATTGATTAATAAGCTATTATAATAAACATACCATAAATAAAACTCCATAATGAAATTGTTTTAGAGCTTATTAATTAGTAAAAGCATAAATAGATTTATTTGTAGGAAGTTGGACTTACTTTTATATTATATGATAAATATTTATAAAGAGTTGCTTGTATTATATAGCCATAGCAACCATGTAGGTTTCCCAAGAGCAACCAAGACCGATAGAGGCAAAATATAGACAAAAAAAAAAAAAAAGGTACTTGCTCTAGCCTTGCATTTCCCTATTGCAATTCCTACGGTTCGTTGTTTTCACTTCCCTACAATCTTAAGGGGATAAGTGGACCATAACTCGTAAGAGTATGAGATTTGATATACTGTGCACAATCATAAATAAGTTATGAAACACAGTTATGGTACAGTGTTTTCAAAACAAATGCCATATACATGATATTATTAGATTCATTGTAAGGTTAAAGAAAACAACCAACTTTAGTCTAGATATTGAGGAATTGGTTACTAACATGCAAGCGATCTTTGATCAAAAGTAGAACCATGTAAGCAAGACTTTTTGCTCTTCAACCTGCCTTCATCCAGAATTTCACGAATCTCGATAGACCGTGGGAGCTTTTTCCGCACACACACACATATATATATATATATATATATTATAAAGTTTGCAAATTTAATCTAATTTGAGTCGACATGACTTTATTTTGATATAGTGATCTAACTAAGTGGTTCGTAAGAGTCAATTCATCCTAAAACTGTAATTCTGAAGAACTTAAATTGAAATGTTCGTATAACCTCTCATTTAATATACGTTCACATGATTTAGTTCTTTCGATGATGGCTTTGCTATGAATTTAGCACTTGCTAAGAGATTAGAAAAGGAAAATTTACATATTTTATTGCACTAATCATGAATTAAATTATTATTGGTTTGAAAATCTTATAATTCCTTATTGGGTACTCTTTACATATGCTAAGAGAACATTCAAAAAAAATAAAAATAAAAAAATCTAGTTAAGTTTCATCAATAATATTTGTAAGACAATTCAATTATTAGGAGAATTAGTGACCTGGGTAGAGAGGAAGTAGAATTTGCCCTAAAATGGCATCAATATCAACATGAGATAAATGGTCATCTTAAATTATTTGTCAAATTTAATTAAACATGTCATTTGTGCCAATGTGATGGCTGGATCACCATGCTTACAGGATCTTAAGAAATTGCAACCGTATTGGAGAGATTCCCGATTTTTAGGGACAATGATAAACTAGCAAATTTTATTAATAAGCAATAATCTTCTCCCTTTTCTCTCTTAAGCTAATATATCGAGCGAGGCTTGATCTTCTTGACATTTAGTTGAGACCTTTTGCTTCTTGGTTTATATTAAAGGATTGAAAGTGTTAAGCCAAATGCTATCGGCCAGATGCTAAGTGGTTATATAGCCTTGTTAGTGCACTGAATATCTTCTATGGTTCGTAGTGTAGGCTGTCGTACGGTCACCCTACTTTCAAGCATTTGGCTAGTATGCCTTGAGGTGGACTATGACCGCGATCGTTCAGTCGTCGAAGTGCGTTAGCGTCTGGTTAGGAGCTAGGATAACTCTTGTACCATCCCACTAGTACTGAACACCATTCTACTAGTATTTGTATATTTGTGCAAATTAGTTTCATTATCTATTGATTTTGAAGTTCAACCTTAAATTTGACTTAGGTTCTATACTACCTCTTTCGAATCATATTGATATATCATGTGGCCTTGAAATAAATAAGATTATCTTACAACTCATCATATGAGTTGAGGTTATATCCATCTAATAGTTTATAAATTAAACTTGAAATCGCTCGTATTCTAGAACTTATAGGATAAGGATTCCTATCATGGGTGTTTTAGAATTTAATTTGATGGTTGTCTAATATATCACTTGTTTTCAATGAAATTTTTGAGAGGCTAAAAGTTTTCTAAGTCTATTCTTTACGTCTACCCCCATTTTTAGCAAATGTTAGAGTAATTTACTAAATATCTAGCAAATCTAGCATTCAAATTGCGTAAAAGATAGTGGTTAGGTCTCCATTATGAGTGATACTGATAAGGGTGAATTCTTATGTGATGTGTCAAGTTCATATTTTATAATACATGGATTCTGGATTCATAACTTTGCCTATTCTTCTTGTTGTTAACTGTAGGTTCTAGTTACCAATAAGTGACTTAGTTTAATTCATTAGCTAATTGTAATGCTATGGGAGTATAATCTCACCTATATTTGTCAATTTGAATAAGACAAGTAGTTTACGATTACTGTACCCTACAAATTGTTACGACTAGGGTGCCTTACGGAAGGAGATAATCTGACCTTATCTAAGCTCCACTATTTAATTCTAAGTCGTACTAACCCTCTTGTCTTATCTGGGGTGTTGTCCTGTATCCTCATATTTCAGTGAATTTTTTGCTGTTATTTTCATGTTAAGGCCATCATATCATGAACCAAATGGAACAGTTGCTTGGTCTTATTACGAGGAGCAGATGGCTTATAGCGGTGCTTAGGCTAATGACCTAATCTTTGGAATCTTTTTGTTTTCCACAGTACGTTTGTTAACTCGATTGTTTTTTCTCCTGGTCATCCTCCAAGTTTTAGGCCACATAAAGGAAAGAGGGATTGAATATACTATTTCCTCCCTAGCATATTTGTGATGGTATAGCCATAAGGACCATAATAATATGACAAGTAATAATAATAAAACCCTACATGCATAAATTCCCAAACTCACAAATGTAATGAAATTATTTAAAGATGGGTACCATATGCAACCCTTGTTCCTTAGCTTATTGTCCTAGGGATCGATTTCAAGTGCTTCTATTAATTGATTAAACCCAAGTTCTACTATCACCTAAAGCTGCCATGCCTTTATACTAGGGTGTCACTACTTCACCACATATTTATGCAGTGGAAATATGTTAATACTTAGAAGGTATGGCATCCAACAATCAAATGAAACATCTAAAATTTATCATAAAGCATTTTAACTCAATAAAGTCTAACTCCCAATGCCTAGCATAAATTAATTATCAATTTCTCAAAATGAGTAATCTATTCATGGTATGGATGAACCAACCGACACATATCCTTGGTATAAGTCATACCCCAATTCATATGGGTTGATATAGATATAACACCTAAAATACTTAAATTCGTAAAAGGGTGAGTCATAAAACTCAATAAATAACCATTACATCATAAACAAACATATTCTAATACGCACTTAATGCTATAATTACTAAATGCAATAAAAAAAAAAAGTTCATTAGTTCATTTAAAAAGAGTGTAACACATAATACAATCTTAGTGTCCCAATATAAGAGCAACTCAAGCATTAGTTAATGCATAGGTCAATCTTAATATTCATAGATTTTATGAAATGTCATAGAATCTATGTTGGCAACATATCTAAATGTAGGGAACAAATTGAATTTGTATCACCGGCACCAAAAGAAATTGTCTCACATTGATTTCACTGCTTTATGCACCATGCCACTAGGAGCACACTCCATCTACAACATTTGAATCGATGTCCTATACCACCGATTTCTTACGTTACAACGTCATCCATACTCACTATAATCATATCAATTGCACTTCCCTTGTACCGATGATTCGTTGAGCCATGTAAAGTAGCATGAGTGCCTAACTATCACACCATCTAAGGAGATGGTTCCTTTTAAGGCTATGGAAACCTAACTTATGTTTGCTTATCGGTAAGCTTTTGCCTAAGCTATGTACAAGCAATTAAATGCATTTAAGTCTAATTATTATATATCATATAATAGAAGCGACATATTTGGAATCAACTCCATACATAATAGATCAATAACCATACAAGTACATCAAGGGTTAAAGTCATAAAACCAAGGCTTAATTCCTTCTTTGTACGCTTGATTTTAGGCCTACTAAATTCGTATTAGGTTACTAAAGTGTCACTTGAGTGATTAAATAGGTTGGGTGGTCGACTAGGTAGAAGGGGTGAAGTGCTTGACCTAAGGGAAGGGTTGCTCAACCATTATAATGGCCTAATGGATTACTTTATATAGGATTAGTCGACCTTCTCTCAAATTAAGGGCTAAATGACCTAGAGTCTTTTAAGGGTTGACCTTATCTTCTCTTATTGCGTCTTTTAGGTCTTAAAGGTGCTTCCTTTTTCTTTTTTTCTTAGGTTTTTTGACAATACATCTCTTGAAAACAATGTAAGCTTTCTTAATATTCAATTATGTGACATATTGCATAAGCTCCTTAATTCGCTAAGAATTTCTAACATTATGCGATTATTAGTCTTTTAAGATCTCTAATACTAAGGTGATTAAATGCTTATAGATATTTTCTTAAAGTAATCTCGTGTCTTATTATCCACAAAATTGATGGTACATTTGGTTGACTTTCTAAGAATAAAATACAATGGCTATTTCTTACCTTGCAAACCTATTTTTGCTGTTTGGTTGGTGGAATGACTATTTTACAGAATTACTATTGCTGAAAAATGAACATTTACAATTCTTTTATAGGACTAAGTGAATAGTTTTATTTGTTACAACACATTTTTGTATCTATCAATAGGACCTCAAAATAACTATTACCTATTATTTCTTTATTCCATTCCTGAAGACATGCAATTCCTTTCCTACCTTATTATATCCTATAAATCAAATGTGCCATGACTTATTCATATACAAAATTTAACAAGATTATACAACCTATAGTTTTATTTATACTACAATATGATCATATTTCTATGGGTTTAAGATTAAGATAGAAATAATAATTCCCTCAATTTTAATGAGAGAAAGAATCTTAAGATGGAATGGAATGTGCAAAGTTGTCAAGATTGATTTCTTCCCAAAGTATTTCCTTTAATATAAACACACTTAGTAAGGGTTTCCATCATTTTTAACAAGAGGATAAAGAATGTGTTGCTTCATTTACTGATCCTTAAGTGCTCTTTGGAAAAGAATCTTTAAAATTTTGCTTCTATTACACCAAAAATATCTATTTAAGGAATTGTTAGGAGTTACATACCATCAAATTGAGAGAGAATGATCCACCTAATCATAATTGGAGGAGTGGTGCTTAAGGAAGAGTAGAGGGGTATAAAGAGTAAGGAGAGAGAAAGAGTTAGGATTTATTCAATAATGATAAGAGGTTATGTCAAGAGAAAAAGGAAGGTCAATTCCCTATATAAAAGAAAGCCTTAAGGGAGAAATTGATCGTTGTGCCGTTAGGTTTGATTGATTCATTAGGGTATTTCAATCATAGTCCATGCTCAAGCAATTTAGACATGTGTGATTTCTACTTTTTTTTTTTTTTAGGAAATTGAAAATGATTCATTAAACACTTAACCACAGTTAGAGTAAGTACAATAACATAGATATCTTGAAGACATAAATTCAAGCAGCCTTTGAAGGGTGAATAGAGGATTTAACCACTAGTCATAAGACTACATTCTCTTTCTTACATTATTGGCTATCAAATTTGTTGGCTGATTAAGAGAGCTATTAACATGCATAAATTGAATAGAGATATCTTATAGAGATCACAATAATCATTGCACTTCTTCCAAAAGAGGTAAAGAGATCTAGTAAAGTCCGTTTTTTTGATTCGTAACAACATGAAATAAATTCAAGCAATCCGTAATGAAGCACGCATGTTTCCATCTGGCTTGATGTACTAATTTAATAGACAAAAGGGGAGTGTAGCATTCAACCATCTCAGGATTGTAGGTATATACAGTTGATGAAGCACCCAAATTGATAATTGTCATCTAACACAATGGTGAATATGCCAACACATTGGGCCTCTATAGCCTATGATCCATCAAAATAGATATTACGCAAAGGCTCCTCATTGTCTTCATCCATCGTAGCTAAGATACATTGTCTTGGAACCTAACCTAAATAACATAAATCCCTAACATGCATAGCCCCCGCATCTGCTCGCCACTGATCAGAAAAACCCCTCCACCTTCATACCATCCTAGAGCAAAAATTGACTAAGAACCTTCGTTGGAACCTTACCCAAACAACATTAATCCTTATACATAACCCTAGCATCTGCTCGCTACTGATCATAAAAACCCCTCTACCTTCACATTGTCCCAAAGCAAAAATTGACTAAGAACCTTCACTTTCAACGATAGATAAGCTCGATCGACAACCCCTGTCCCTCCTTGTATAATCATCATAGTGTATCATGCCATCTTGATTGAAGTTTGTTTGTATAACTTCATCAACATCCTACATAGATTTGTGGCTTTTGAGACCCCCATCCTTACAGTAATATGCCTGGTCAATAGTCATTGTGCTTGGAATCACAACACATTATGCCCGATCTTTCTCCATCTACCACCTATACAACCGATGAACCACTTGACTAGGATTAGGGTTTCAATTATTCTAAACACAATCACACTGTTCCTTCCACAAAAACTAAGTGATTGCCATAACTTTCTTAACAAAGCTTTCCCCTCAAACCTTATTTTTTATTGCTTGAGTCATGATGTCTCTCCATCATACCTTAAGAGAAGCGATATTGTTCTCGGCAAATCTTTAACCCAAAGACCCAAACCAAACACAAGTCGTCCATTTACAGTCGAAAACCATATGCTCAGTTGACTCAACATCCCCACAGAAGTAATAGTTAGGGCTTGCTAGGACTTTATGTTTGAAAAGATTATCCAGTGATGGTAATGAACTCGTTAACGCTTGCTAGAAGAAGTCTCGTACCTTAGGTAAGGTGTTTGCATGCCAAAGCTTCTTCTATTCAAGCTTTTGTATACTAAAGGATGTAGACGCCTTGTTTTGATTGGGTTGATTTTTTTGTTGATTGTAGGTAATAATACACATATGGGTGATTTGATGGCACATTTCAAAGGGGAAAAAAAAGTTAGCAAAGGTTTAGAATAAACAAGCTTTTCACTTGGAGAAAGATAATTAACCTAAGATTTTACGGCGTGCTTACTTAATTTCATTAATGTGGAATAGGTATAAAAGTTCAATATTAGTTGATGTTAAATTAAATTTTGACTCTATTTATAGGAAGAGGAGTGATAAGTTTAAGTAAAAAGAAGACACAAGAGAGAGAAACTAGGTTTGTAAATTTTCTTTAAAAATTTTTAATGATTATTATTATATATTTAATGATGTTATTTTACTAAATTAATTACTATTAACCTATCAAAAGTTGACATGCATTAAAGGTAGACGATTTTTGTAATAGACTTGATGGAAGTTCAACTTTACGATACTTGGACAATGTTTAGGAAGAAAATAGAAACCATAAGACAATAAAAACTTAAATAGAATTATAGTTAAACCATAAAGACTAAATTTATATTTTTCCATCTAAATAAAACTCATACAAAATATGCAACTACTTTATCGAAGAGTGCATGTTTTGTTTAGAAAGAAAATTCACAAAAATGGAATCAACGTGTTTTGTGCATTTTGTCCATATTTTCTAATTTCTTTTCCCTTATACTCATTTTATGGCAATTTATTTTAAAAGGTATGTGAATGTATCTTAAAAAAGAGCTGTATATAAAACCTTAAAATTGAAAGCAACAATTACCCATATCATAGAAAGATTACTTTTGAAATTTGCTTGAAACCGCAGGTTCGGATGCCAGTTCCTAGCTCTCCTAGTTCTCTAGGGGACCCATGGACACTCCCCAGGACAGAAAAACCGAAATCAAGGTTACTGTGATCCGATCGATCTGGGCCGATCGTGTTTGAACCGGATGGTCCCGACAAGCCCAGTGAGGAGCAGCCACGAATAAGATGTTTCCGGAATATGATGGTTCATGTTCGCACTTGCGAATGATGCGTGGCAGTTCATAAACAAAGTAGTAGTAACCAACAAAACAAAACTAAGAACAAGGCAACATAGATAGAACTAAGAATCAGTGTCCGATCCATTAAAAAGACCCCCCAAAAACATCGTGCACGTTTCAGCTTCTCAATAGCACAAAACATTCGAATTTCGTGACTACGTGGATTCCTCTGGTAGTTACACCACTCTTCTCCAAAGACACTCTCTCTCTCTCTCTCGGTATCAGATCCTATATATCTCCAGGTAAGAAGTTCCATTCCTTTCTCTATCTATCTCTCTCACTCTTAACCCCCTTTTTCTTTAGTTTTGTTGAAGTTGCTGTAAAATGGTGAAAAAGTTAAAACCTTGTTTGGTTTCGCAGAAAGTAAAAAGACAGAAGACGATCAGAGTCCTTTTTACTTTGATTAAATGGGAAAGTTAAAAGTTGGGTATTGAAAACAATTGAATAAGAATGTGATTTTACCATAAAAGTTGAAAACTTTTGTGTGGAGAAATATGCAATTTCGGCTTTTTACATTATTGGGTATATGATGTTTTTAGCTGGAGAAGTCTAATCAGTTTATTGAGAGAAAGACATGATCGAGTTTAGGAAATTGAGACATTTGGTTACTGAATTCTGTGAAGGATTTGATTTTGAGTTTGGATATAAGAATTTTGTCCATTTTATGATCTTTTCATTTCAAAAGTCTCCTATCTTGCAATCTTTATTTTTTTTTTTTCGTTTTGAATTCGTGTTTTGTCAAGTTAGTTTCGTCTATTTGAATTCGAGCTATGTGGGGTTGGATTACCATCCTAAGATTTAATTTAAATTAGCTGAAAACCAGTACTTTGGTACTAGATAGATATTTTTTTTTCTTTTATGGGTTTTGATGTTATTTAAATTTGCATTTTGTTTTCTTTTTCTTAATAAAGGTAGAGTATTGAGTGAAAAATAGAATTGTGCTATAATGGGGATCCAAACAATGGGGTCTCATTCTCAAACTAATGGTCAAGAAGCTCTTTTGCAACCATCACCATTGACAAGACAAAGCTCATGGTACAGTCTCACACTCGAAGAAGTCGGTAGCCAATTAGGGAATTTGGGAAAACCTTTAGGTAGTATGAACCTTGATGAACTTCTTAAAAATGTATGGACTGCTGAAGCAAATCAGTGTACAGGGATGGATAAAATTGGTGGGGGTGCATCGCCGTCCTCTTCATTACAACGTCAGTCCAGCTTGACTTTAGCTCGGGCGTTGAGCGGGAAGACGGTTGATGAGGTTTGGAAGGAGATCAAGCTGGGGCAGAAGAAGAGATACACCACCGAAATGCAAGCTGAAAGTGGAGATCGGGAACTGGGGGATGTCACATTGGAGGATTTCTTAGTTCAAGCGGGGCTTTTTGCTGATGCTTCTTTAAACCCTTCAATGGAGATGGATGTTGTGGATGCGGCGACTCCACAAAGTTTAACACCTCAAATAGGTTTGTCTCCTGCACCTTCAATTGTTTCATTGTCTGATACAACTACATCTCGGCGAAAAAGGGATGATCCGGATACATATGAAAAGGCACTTGAAAGGAGGCTGAGGAGGAAAATAAAGAATAGGGAGTCTGCTGCACGCTCGCGAGCGAGAAAGCAGGTTGGCCTTAAACTCGTGCTAGTCTGGCTTTCAGGCCTTTGAATTTTTCGCGTGGTTGGATCATACTTTGTTTATTTGCATCGCAGGCTTACCATAATGAACTAGTGAGTAAAGTTTCGCATTTAGAAGAGGAGAACACGAGGCTCAAGAAGGAGAAGGTAATTAGAGTAGCATTGTGTTTATGTCTCATGAGGTAACTTTGGGTTTTTATTCTTTTTCTTGGGGTAATTTTCTGTAGACTCTACTGAAAGATTAGTTCTTGGGATGTGTTAGTAGAGTTTTTGACTGCAGATGTCATAATGTCCATATGATATATTAGGTTAGCAGCTGATTGAGGATTTATGGTAACCATATCTACATCCAGTTTCGTTGCTGACTATTCTAAATATAAGTAAGAGACATGGAGGTTTTATTAGCTTTCTCCAGTTTGTAAATCATCAGATAAAAATATACGCTTCAAACTCATAGATGCATTAACCTGATATCTTTAATGTGCTCTTTCATGCAAAGAATACTGGCCTTTTAAATTATACTATCTAAAACATACTTCACCACTTTGTCCATGGTAGCGAGTTGGAGTATAATCTTGAAGTTATGTTCAATGGGTAATTAACCATAGTATTAGCATCAGAAGTCAAGTAAGCTGAGTATGTGAGTTAGTCTTGGTCTAATAGATTTTTTTTTTTTTTTTCATTAGAATTAGTAGTATAAATAGGAGTCAGTTGCTTGTATCTACCTAGTGTTTTGTTTCTCTGAGTGAAATCAAAAGGAGCTGTAACTGTGGGAACCGGGAGCCTTAGCTCTTTTGACTGTGTCCCCAGCCCCCAATTGTATCCAATTGGGTTTTTTGTCTACTTTTATGTCAATAAGATCCATCATCAAGTCTTCTGGATCCTGTTGAAGTTCTTAGCACATCTACACGCTTCTCCTAGTTTATGAATACTGTGGTTAGAAAGGAAGTTGTTCCTATCAAACAGAATCATCTCTTCCACTTGTGTGAAATGACATATAATTTCTAACTGTGGTTTGGCATAGTGCTGAAGCCTGATGGTTAAGTTCCTTTCGTTTGAAATTTGAATAATTAATATTCATTACTTGAATTGAAGTGATTATTTCAGAGATTCAATTCCCTAAATCCAATTTCATGTGTTCATGTTCTAGCACCTTTCATTCTTACCTTGTTTAATTATTTGCACATGACGAGCCTTAACAATGTTTCAGCCTTCATGTGAAAGGAAATGTTGAAACATAAAATGGAAGAAGCTACACCAGCATTTAAACCTAAACTTTTGATTCAGTTGGTTGTGATTGTAAATTCAACAACTTACACAGCAGCTTCCTTCCCTCTGACAAACTTTAACTTTGTTGGGGCATGTTGACAGATTTAAAAAGATAGAATGCTGGTAGACCCAAAAAGGATAAAATTTTAGTTGGATTTGGCAAGAAAGGTGCTCTAAATTTTACCCCAAAAGAGGTGCACTAATCTATGATCCTACATCTGCCAAGGACATCAACAGACATACAATTTGTATCAGCAAGATTTCTGACATTCTGACATGGCTATTGAGAGTTGGTGGTATGACGATGAAGTGGTTGGTTTTGGTTTATGATATGTAAGCATCTAGCAACTCCAATAAGAAATGCTTTAAGAATAGCATAGGAGAATTTTTTTATACTGCCATGTTGGAATGTTACAGTCAAAGATGATGTCTAGTTCATTCATGATGGCCAGTACCGATCCAATTTTAGAATCCATGCTCTGAGCAGCTTTTATATTTCGGTGTTTATTGAAAATAATCAGTCAGAAACTCAGAAGTGCCAAACTGATCTAAACCCAAATTTTGCTGTCTTCCTTTTGTGATGGGAAAAATATGTTTTTGTTTACTTTTGTAGTTTGCTGAAGCAATGACCCAAATTGAGATGTTCTACACCCATGTGTATGTGCAATCTGACAAGGTTGGAGGACCTAGCAGTGATTCTTGTTCTGGCTCCATAGATACACTCAGAAGAGGGGAAAACAAAAATTGCTGGAAACATTCTTTTGGTTTCTTATTTCTATATATAGGTCGGGAAGTGTAAAATTGCAACTACTACAGTGTCTTTCTCTGGGTTTGTCTTAAACAAAAAACTAAATCGAGGCTTGTAGTATGGGAGGAATTGAACCTACTAGAACACCATACGGTATATTAACTTGAAAGTGCCTGATTGCTACCTCACCTTGCCTCAACCAGGGATGAAAGCAGGTTTGCTTGTCTCCTGCTGTTACACAGGGTTAATGTAGGAATTATTATGTGTTGCCTTCTTCCATGCATCATTTCATAGGGATTCCAAGAAAAAAATGAATAAAGATTTGCCAAGAAGACAATGCAGTGAATCACGTTAGCACATATTGTATTCCAACAAGATCAAGACATGAACTGATTGTTGTTAAAAAGGATTTTTACGTCCCACACTATACGCAGGTCTTAGGTGGTCTCGGGGAGAATGAGAAGAATATCTACAAGGATCTGTCCAGTTAGGTTGTCTTATTCATTATGTAGATGACGTGTGTGGAACATGAGATTATATGGTGGTTGCTGTCGTATTATTTGTCAAGTATATGGTTGCATCAGAGAAATGATATGGTTGCTGCAAATCTCACAGTGTCTGCTCCCTTTTATATATTAATGGACAACATTGATTGGTTTTCTTACATAGAATAATGGTACAAAACCTCCTTTCAGAAAGTTTTCACACTTATTCTTCTTGAATCCTTTTAATGTAAAGACAAGGGACCTGTTAGAATCATAGAAGTACCTATTCAATTGGAATCTTTTCTTTCACTCCTGAGATACATAGTCCCAAGAGTATTAAAGGTGGATATATAGTCGCAAGAGTATTAATTTACCAGCTATATGAATGGGCAATAATTATACTTAAAGCCATTAGTGACAGTAGCTTGGTTAACCTTTATAAATATTGAGATTGCTGTTATGCACAAGCTTATTGTCACTCAAAAAGATGCAGTACCCATTTTCCTATGGGTTGTTATGCCATTATGGTGTTGCAAGAGGTTGGACTCACCAATTCCCTCTGAATTATATGTTACATAGCTCGATGGCAATTTTTGTTGAATATTATTTGTATATCAAGTCAGAATTTAAGTGCAATGTCGCGTTTGCAATAATCTTATTCATTTTATGTACGGCCATATTCTGAAACTTGTAGAAAGGAGTTATACAGGATGTATATTCTCATTCACCGCTACATTCCATTGATTGTAGTTTTTCGGTCAGTTTCTTCATGTTGTCTTNCAAATACATTTGTTGGTGTCTTAAGTCAAATCACAACCATGAAAAAAGATGTATGATGGAACGATATGATCGGAAGATGCACAAGTAAAACATCATTAAAATCCTCGATCAATGACACTGCATTAAAAGAAGAGTTTTGACCCTCTCTGTGTGCCACATGGTCCAAATTGGTCGAAATTAGAAGAGGAAAGAAAGAAAGAACGATGGGGATATTGGAAGGAAGAATTCATTAATATTAATATTTACATTGGTCGAAATTAGAAGAGGAAAGAAAGAAAGAACGATGGGGATATTGGAAGGAAGAATTTATTAATATTAATGTGTTATGTAAATTAATAAGTGATGTATAAATATTAATAAAATTTTAATATGTGAATATATAATTAATATTTTTTTTAAACGTATGTATTTTTATTTTTAAGTGTTTAAATATTATCAATATTTATATATTATTTATCGATTCATATAGCGTATTAGTACAATTAATTTTTTTTTTTTTTTTTTACTTTGAGAGGATAAGAAAAAAAAAAAGAATTTTTTTATACCCTTTCCTCTATATCTTTAAAAATGTATTTTATATTTATTTATTTATTTTTTAAAATGATTTTGTTGGTTAAAATATTTGAAACTACCAACTTCTTATATTATAAGTTGGTGTAGTTCCATGGTTTTTCTTTATAAGAAGCTTTATAACTAAATGTGTCACTTTAATAAAATGAGAATAGTTCTATAGATTCAATTGATATAATCATTTGTGGGTATACTGTGCATTCTATGTTTTATGTAGCTTTTGACGAGTGATGTAAAGATAACAAGTGGCAAGAAGATTTAGAGAGATCCTAATAAAATTATGAATTTTTTCTTTATCGAAAAGTAGAATTATGAGTTTAAGTATACGATTTTAAAAAATTATAAATTTATCCATTCTATATTATTTTGTATTTTATATGCTATAAGTCTAGATGAAAAGGTGAAGAGCCTTCTAGTTGAGTTCCCTTCGTGGACCATCACGAAAATCCTTCGACTTGAAAACTTAGCAGTAGATTGGCTATCTAAGCTCACCTCTATTGTGATATAGAAGCTTAAGGTGAAGGATAGGAAGATCTTTATAGAGTACTTATCAGAAAAGAGCATAACTCTAGGCTCGGAGAAATTACAGTATCAACATTAGAGCCAGCCCAAAATTACATTCCTAAGGTCATTTATTTCTAAATCGAAACATGCTCTATTTTGTATGATTTCTTAAGGACCATATATCACGGGACATATTTTTATCAAAATAATATTTTCCCTAAAAACTAGATACAAAAATATTTCAGAATAACAAGTTTTATAATTTTCCAACTAATTTTGACATTTTTAACAATTTAAGAAAAATCGAGTAGAAATCAAGACTTACTAGAACTGGTGGCTCCGGTCACTGAGAGATGCATAGAGAAGGGAAACAAATTATTATAGGGCCTCATTTGTTCAAATGATGAAATTTATAGTGCTAGCATTACAGCTCTTGAGTAGAAGTGGCCAATTCTTATTTGAGTCCGATGTAAATTTTGAGAGCAGAAGTTTGGCACCATAATAATGTTTACCTCATCTTTGAATTACCTAAAACGAAGAGGTATTAATAAGTATTTGTAAAGCATTGAACTTAATGATGTCTACCATGATTATCTTGTTGGCTGATGGAAGAGATAAGTTATCTTCTTTGGTAGATCCTTATGTGAGCTCTTCATGAGTTTGAGCTCATGAAAAGTCTCATTGAGTGTGTGAACCTATTTAAAAAAAGGATGAAAACAATATATTAGTCCAATAATAACTGTTATAAACTTACCCAGTCAAATCTCTGTAAGTTATTAACATGAACCCAACTCTCCAAGTAAAGTTTGAATTGTTGTTGGTCTATCCCAAATTTTTGTGAAGCCAATTCAATTTTCTAAAGTATATTTCTATTATTTTTCATATTTGAAAATTTTTAATAAGTTAATATGGTGGGATTATGTTTTGATTGCATTCATGATATTTGAGTAAAATTCTGAAATCATTTATATATTCTAGATAATTGATTTATTATGAATCATAAAATTCATATCATTTTTAAATCATAAGATTAACCATATAATATGATGTCCATTTCGAACTTTTGTTATTGATTTTTTACATATATCAATATTAATTTTTTAGCTAAATTACAAACACATCCTCTCATGTATGCTTCATGTACAATTAAGCCCTCTATGTTCATAATGGAGCATTTAGACTCTAATTCATTGAAAAAAACATGTTTGCATACCTTATTTTACCATTTTGGATAAAGTCCTATTTTATGAATTTGTTAATTTTTATTATTTTTTAAATTGTAAAATAATTATCTAGAAGTCCAAAATACCTTCTTCTTTTTATTTTTTATTTTTAAAATGATTTAGGGTCTAAAGTAATTTCAATCATAAAAGAGTTAAATGTACGTATAGTGAACATAAGAGGGTATACTTGCGATTTATCTGTTTATCTTAATTTGACTACAATTGAATGTAGCACCATATAAATAAACAAAAGTAATTAGTCTCTATAACGTTTTTTTCCCTTTACTTTCTCATCTTTTTGATATTATCTCTTTAGATATTATGTTGATTAGGTTATCTATTATGACCCTAGACAAAGTGTTTAAGATAAATTTGGAGCTTTTGAGAATTGGATTCTTAATCAAAGTAGTATTAAAGCTAAGTGTTAAGCTGATAATATTGATCAAATGTTATCTTAGGTTCAATTCTCGCGTCCTTGAAAAATGAGACTCGATTTCAATCTTATTATGTAAAATCTAAATGAAGTCTTAATAAATAGAAGAGAGAAAATGTAATTACAAAGTTTCTAGATGTTGTTTGCAAAGTTTATCTTAAATCTTTGGTGTATCCATATATAATAGATTCAGTTATATTCGGACTACATACTTATATGAGCCTATATGGTCAAGAAAAGTCCAACCTCTTCACATACCAAGTAAATGAATCCATGTATACACCAATTGTTTTGCTTCAACCACCCTAACCTTTGCCTTGCCCACCAACCACCACCTAGTCTTTGGATCATGGACCACTGTGACCTACTTGACGCACAAACCATCACCCACCTAGCCCACAAACCCATGAGCTTGAACCACAAATCAACTACAAACTCAGACGAACGTGAACGCACTGGCTCAAATCGCTTCATCCATACCAATGTATCATCCGACTAGATGGACAAGAACGTATGGCTAGGTACCGGTGGTTACTGTTAGGATATGGATGGAGGGCGGCGTGGTTTCTAGGACTTGAGGTGACGAGGCTTCAAGATAAAGATTTTGAAAAGGTACTTTTTACTTTTTCTTATCTATATTATTTCTTACCTATCATCTATCATACTATTAGTCCAACCAAATCATGAACTAGTATTGCTTTATTTCATTTTCTGTAAATAGAAATTCTATTCATTTGTTATTCTATACAATGAACCAAACATAGATAATTATCGTAGTAATTCATTTTATTCCTCAACATTTCATCGGTTTTTTATTTGAGTCATAACTTATTATTCCTCACCATTGGAGTCTTCAATGTTTGACAAATCTTATAGAAATTTGAACTTTTCGAATGTCATTAAATTTTCCATTAATATTTGCTATGTAACGGTTTTTTATTGGTTCAAATAACTAATTTAATGAAATAATATGATTATATATTAATTAAGTAAATTAGTAAAAACAAGAAAAATATTCAAAAAATGAAAAAGAAAGACAAAAAGTGAAAAAAATAAAAGAGATCTGGCCACCTCAAAGTCGGGGAAGGCTATAATGGCCACAACTTGAAAGTTAAATCGTGTCCTCCATAAAACAAAAAAAAAAAAAAAAAAAAGGGTCATCGGACCACCCACCATTGCTAATTGAAGAAACAAAGAAGGAAAGATACCTCAAAGCCCAACTAGTTTGCGTTACTTCATTATGACTTGATTGGGTTTTAAGCCATTCTTATTTTCTTTAAAGAAAAAACTAGTAATAGGTAGCTACTTAATATTATAGGTAGGTTGAGTGACCTACTTTGATTAGTATATGTAGAGGGTCGTGTAGCATCTTCCTAAGTGGTTGGATTTTTCCTTTCTTAAATTTGTGTAGTTTTTTTCAATTTATTTTAATTTTTCCTTTTTTTTTTGTTAATTTACTTAAGTAATATATACATATTATTTGATGAAATTAATTATTTTGGTAGTTAGAGGCTGCCACATGAAAAATTGTAATAAAAAACTTAAAGATTTGTTTTTTGGCCAATTATATCACAACTCAAGAGAGGGAGGATCAAACTTAATTCATCTTATTAAGAGATCGGTATTCATAATATAAGATTATAATGGTCAGTTAAAAAATTTAAGGATTGAAAAATGAAAACTCTTCATGTTTTCAAATTGGATGACATATTTTAAGTAAAAAGGAAAAATCTTCCTTAATCTTTAACGGGTATTCTCAAACAAAATCAGCCCAAATTATTTATAAAAAAAAACAATCAGCATATTTCACATACCATTTATTATATAGGTTATAGCAATATAATTGTCGATAGGATTCTCGATCGTGTTTGTACGGATGCGATTTGTGAAGATAATTTACGAATGTGGAAATATAAAATTAATTATACAAAAAATACCAAAAGAAATATATTTATAAAAGCAAATAATTGTCTGAATTTTTGTAGAACTAAGAAATATTGTTAAAGATACAGACTTGTCAATCTAATAACAAATGAAATAATTAATTCAGAGATCCAGTCGAATACATATGTGTTAATTACATCTTCATTGTATGCTGAACCATATAAAACGTAGACAACAAGATTTTTTTGTTATATTTATACATTTGCTTTTCAGAAGTATATTTATATACTTATCATGATAGGGTTAAGCTTATGTAAGCCATACATCCTAGTAAATCATGGTTTATTGCTTCAATCAGTTCGTGTAGTTAAGCTATCTCCATGTTAGAGGAAATTTCGATCTAAAAAAGCTCAAGATAAGCAAGAGCTACATCAGCAAAAACCTAAGTGAAATTTACGATAGCCTTATTTTGCAATAGCACTTGAATTAATCTAAACCTTTGTAGAAGAGGGATGACTTGTTAGTATAAATGATTTCGAAAATATATTTGGACGGCAAGCGTAAGAGAAAGGGTTATTTTGCTTTTCACGTCTAAATACCATCAGTTTCATTTTACTTAAACTCGAACCAAATTTAATAAGGAAAATCGTTCAAAAAACAAAGCTAGTATCGATCGATGATGTCAAGCAAAACCCTCATTTTTTGTTGCTAAGATATATATATATATATATATATATATATATATATATGTATGCCTTTGCAACTGAAACGAACCCAGGAGCCTAGTGATTGCTAATGCAACATATTGAGTGTCCAGGTGGACAAAAGGTTAGTCCTTCTATATAGTATGAAAGAGACTTCTGCTTTGAATACCTTGGACAACGTATATATTGTTTTCTTAGAAGAGTCTCACTGATTATCTATGGATATGTGGTAGCTTAGCCTTTCTTTCAAAACTTTAAACGTTTTCATGCTATTAGCTAAGGGAAAAGTCTTAAATAATCTCCTTTTCTTAAGGCATGCTCTTTCTTTGTTTCCCTCTATTTCTTCATGATAATAAAATAGGTATATCTATTTTGCTTGCGAAGTCCTTAACTTTAGCCTGCTTTGCCCTCAGGACATAATCAACTGTTAGTCGATTCGATTGAACAGGTTGAGTTAAAAGCTCCATAACGGTAAAGAAGTCATGCCCAAGGAAGCACCACAATACACAAATACTGAGGAGGCCTGACCGGCCTTTTACGTGTTGAAAAGAACTTGTGTAGTTAACAATGGATATCTAAGGAAGCATACGATATAAACTTATGCTCGATATGAGGTTAACTTAACAAGTGTTCTTTTTGAATTTGTTCTATAAACTTGTTAGACTTTAAGTTAGAGATCTTCCCTAAATATTTTCTGGTCGTTAGCTTTTTAATTATTCAAAGTCACGAGGATTGAAGAAGAGGCACATGTTACGTATGTGACGGAGTATTGCTAGCAAGAAGTAAACCTTTATGAATTTGAAAAGTTATGCAAGATATTCCACTAGTTGTACTTTTCAAAAAGAGTGTTTCGTGTGAGATTCGCAATGAGGTTATTTTAAGTAACCGATACTCAGAGCTTACAGTAAGAGAAATGAAAGCTTGTTGCAAGAGGTTAAACAAGGTTAATGACGTTGGAGAGTGGAAGCGAAAGTTATAAAAGAATAAAAAATTAAAGAAGTATGGAAACCACTAAGAAAAATTAATCTAAACAATTTTAATTTGACATAAAATAGTAGAAACAAAAATTATAAAGGAATAGAAAATTAAGGAAAGTACAAAAATTAACGAGAAAAATTAATTTGAACAAATTTTTTTTTTTTTATATGAAAGAATAAAGAAACTTGAGAAGATATATTTAGCAGCCTTACACCATTAGATTAAGATGGTGATATTATACTACCGATAAATTGTACAGCCTCACATGATACAATGAGATTTTGATAGTTTCACATCATTGATGAGAAAAATGAACGGCTTTCCACTAATTCAAAAAAATAATTTTATTCAATATCTAATCACTATTTTCATCTAATTGATTACAAGTACGAGCTATTTATAGGCATCACAAGATCTAACATTTTAGAAAACTAAATACTAACAGATTTAAAAAATAAAAGACTTGATATTTTAGAAATAAGACACTTACCTAACTAAATTTAAAAAAATAAAAAACTAAATCTATTTATATAAAAGATGATAAAAATCATATCTAGAATTTTTGTTCTTCTTTTAAAAATTTTCTAATCTTCATCATTCCCCTTTTCTTAAAAAAATTCGTCCTCGAATCTCTAAGATATCACCTAAATCCTTCTAGATCAAACAATAATTTGCGAAAACCAATCTTGAATTTATGATCACATAATTCTCCATGCTTCACATCAACTTTTCTTGGCATGAAGATTTTTAGCCTCAGTAAATAGTTACAAATATAGCGTCTGTTTACTCTCATGTTGTTGTTCCTATCTTTAATGCCAATAATCTCTTATACATGTTTTTTCAAAACTATTGTGTCTTCCTTTGAATATTTCAAATCTCTATAATGAATTTCTCTAGCAAACTCGCATAATTCATTATTTATATTAATTTCCTTATTTATTTTAATTTCCCTATCAATTTTCATACAAATATGAGTTTGAACAAGAATTGATTCAACATAACCTAAAGATTGTAATAAAAGAGAATTTAGTATAGTCTCATTAGTTTTCTTTGAAATAGGATAAAAAAACTCGTACATTTTTGCATCTAACTCATCACCAATGATTTTCTTTTCAGTCTTCATAAGATTATTACCAGTTTCAAAAGGAATTGACTTAGTTATAGGTGGAATTGGAACAACCTTACTAGCATACTCACAAACTTCATCTATTTCTTTTGGTGCATTATCCTAGATATTTTCATGATATGGTTCAATTTCAGAAGAATTGTACACTATATTATTTTCTTAGACAATATATGAGACTTAGGTTGTAACATATTTCTTTTGATAAACAGGCAATTTAGGAATTCTTAAGGCATCAAAACGATAGTTAATATGTTCAAGTTGGTGACTTATTGTACTTAACATGGTCATAACCTTATCAATCTTTAACATGAATTGTTCAAAAAAATTATTGAAAGTGGATCCCATGTTATCTAACATTTTGGTGTGTAACAGAACAAAAATTTTTTTCTAGGTCATAGGAAAGGAAATTGTAGTCAAGTTCTAAAAAGAATAAGATAATAGGTTTTGATACCAAATTTGATGTAGGATAGTAGAGATGAAAAATTATAAAAAAATGAAAAATTAGAGAAGGCACGGAAATCATCGAGAAAAATTAATCTAAAGATTTTTTTTTTATGAAATAATAATGAAACCTAAAAAGATATGGCTGGTAGCCTCATATCAATAAATTAAGATTATGACCTTACACCACCAATAAATTGTATGACTTTACATCATACGATGAGATTTTGATGGTATTTCTTTCAAAAATCTTCTAATTCCCATTAGTTAGGCTGGGTGAGAACCAAGAGAACCTAAGAGGATAAAGGAACAACAAGTGCTTATACTTTGGGATTTAAACAGTTTAGTATCCAAACTTTTGTTCTTTAATAATTTAGTGTCTAATACAGGTACTTAGTGATTCATTTTTCACCAAGTATAGATACTAAATTATAGAACAAAGAAAGTTCAAACATTAGACTGTCCAAATCCTAAAGTGCAGACAGTTGTTGTGCCTTTATCTTGAACCTAAGAGAACCACATGAGTCACATGAATTAAAACGTGTAATAAGTGTTGCTAAAATTATCACAGTAGTAGAACCCACCTGTTCTCTTGTTTGAAAAGTTATAATAGATTACCTATTGTTAAGTTGGTAGTATTGTTCGGCAGGCTTAAGTAAGAGGTGAAACCTCTATATATTTGGGCTTAGTTTCTCTACCCTTCATCTTTTTATTTACATTATTTTATCTTATTGGTTGCTTATTATTTGAGCTGTAATATGCATATCTGAGCATTTTAATTTAGGTAGACACATATATACACACTTAACTTTGATGATATCTTAAGAGCTTCCACTATACAATCTAAAACGGATTAATTAGAATTCATGCTTAATTTTTTAATACAATAGATTCACCCCCTCACAAGTACAAAGTTGCAAGAAACACGAATGCTATCTTTGATTTGTTTATTCCAAGTCATTTTTTCTTCACTTAGTTATCCTTTTCTTCGAAGGAATTATAATGAAGGAGATTAATATTTGAGAGTTAATTCAAATAAAGGATTAACGTTTCAAAAAGTTCAAATAAAGAATTAACATTTCACAAAGCGATTCAAATAAGGAATTTGGTTATTATAACACTATAATTTAATAACTATTCTATAAAATTATTTGAACTATTTTATGAAATGTTAATATCTTGTTTGACTTTTTTAAAACATTAATCCATTTTTTAAATCATTTTCTGACAACGCTGATCTCCTTTGTTGTAATTTTTGCCCTTTTCTTCTTATCTTTCTTTGAATGCTTAATGCTAAATATTCAATACTAGATGTTAGAAGGTGTCCTATAATAAAACTTTATTCATTTATTATTTTGATGGGAAAGAATCTTATGCTTCAAAATTAATTGTTATATATCTTTACTTAATAAAATTTTCTTATTTTCTGCTTGTAGACTCATCTCGTGTAATATTCTAAATTTCACAATCTTTTAATAATTTTATGTATAACATTTTTCAGTTTAAATATATTTGGAGTTAAAAAGTAAAAGTTACTTTAGAAGGCGAGGTAAGCATGCTCTTTCAGGACAATGATGCTAATCAAATCTTAACCTATAAAATTTATAGGATGATGATGGCATTAATTTCCTTAAGTGCAAGACAATAAAGAAAATTGTTATATCGCGCGTTTCAATCCATGATGTTATCTCTAGAATTTTGATGGTAGAGGATCTTAGACTTGGGCTTGAAATATGCAAAAGTGAAAACCATAAGGAGGTGTTAAGGTGTTGCAAATGCATTTACTCCGATATTTAAGTTAGTAAAGATTTGAAAATGATGAAGGTAATAACTTTTAGTAAGTTTAGATGCCTTACTTATGGGAAGGGAGAGGTTCGCAAGTGGGGGGTATATGAGGGTAGTTGACCTCCTATTTATAGTTGTAGCGGTGTTGTTAGAGTTAAATTAAGAAAGTAGATATACTCAAATCCCGTCTAAATAGGAAAGTGTATCTTCTCCATTTTAGGCAAGTTTGAGATCTATGGAGATGATGTGCTGACTAAGATAATGGTGTCTCATATAGGTTGAATGCTTTGCCTTATGCCCATAATGGACCATCATTCGAGTTTCAAGAATCGACCCTCGTCCTTTGGGGGCCTTCATTCGCAAAGATCAGTAGATGACTCTAGCCTAGTGAGGCTAAGTCCGACCTTAAGGAAGTTTGGTAACCCTAGAGCAATGTGTAGTTGAATCACTTGAAGAACCAACTCAATCCAAATCTATAAGGCCTGTCCTTAAGCTGCTGGCATGTCAACCCATGATAAGGAAGAAGGTCGGAATGGGCCATAGGGGCTTACGCCCAATTTTGCCCATGGTGACTAACAAAACTAAGTTTTAAGGAAAAATTAATGATCAAATGACCTGATTAGTGTTGTATTTTTTGTCTTTGACTTGAAGATGAAAAAAAAAGTTAAATTCAATAATATTTCATATTAAATGTATCAATCTACCTATTACTGGTCTTAACTACCTAATGATGGGTATGGTGATTTATCTATCGTAAATGTATTCTTAACTATCTTGTGGAATTACTTGCCATTATTTTGTTTGATCTAGTGGCTTTGCATTATTTATTTATTTTTTTCCTTATCAAAAGGGGGAATATAAAATGTTACTGGTTAATATAACTAAGCTTACAACGATTGCTCTTTGGTTAGTATAACTTCATATATATCAAAATCAAGATTATTGGTAACATGTTCGATACATTTTTTGTGCTAAAAGTTCTATCAAATGAATCATTGACTTTAGGGATGGCTATTTTTAGTACTGGAGTCTCCAAGTCCATACCGATCGATTCAAGTGTTAATAAGCCCACTTCAAGTGTGAATGAGCCTTCGGTAAAGTTTTTTCTTTTTTGCTCCTCCTCTCTCTATCTCACCTAGGGTTTATGTACTCTCAAACATCAATTAACTTAAGCATTGGAGTGGCCACATTGAAGTGGCCACATTGGTGTAAACTCTGATGCCCTAATGTTTTGTTTTGTAGACAGTCCAAATCGAGATATCTCTATAGGTAAATCAACAGAGCATAAACAACATGTTAACATTTACGCTGTTTGTGAGAATCGAGATAATTTGAGTATGACAATTTCTTTGCGTTTAGAATCAAGTTTCTCATTCCACTCATAAATTTGTTTTGATCTTTTTGGATCAAATCCCAATATAGTCCCTGCATTGTTTATTTCCACATATTTGCTCAAATTTGGGATTTTATTACCCTTCTTCTTGTAGATCTGCTTTCGATAATTTTGAAGATTGAATCATCTATAAAAACTAAGATCATGCTTTAAATTGTCCTACATGATGGTGAAAAAAGGGAAAAAAGTCAACCTTATGATAGCAATAGTAATTATTACAATTGAAGATGAAGAACCACTAAGCCTTTACCTTTTGACGTAGAGAAAGAACTTTATGCATATCATTTATGGCGAGGATAAATTTTCTTCCTTTCCTTTACCTTTTGTCTTGTCAACCATAGACTTGTGAAGCAAATCATGCTACGTTGTGGTTAGCGTCATAAGCCTAGAACTTGTCTTACTTTGGTAAACTCCATCACTAAGCCTATGTAGATATTGAGATCTCACAGTCACTAAGCCCTTAGGGACATTAAGATCTCGCGATCACTTAGATCTCATGGACATTGAACTCACGTAGCTATCGAGATCCCATGGACATTGAGATCCAATAGACATTGAGCTTCGGGACATTAAGATCTCGTGTTCACTGAGCCCTATCAGACATTGAGATCTCGTGGTCATTGAGCTCCCGTAGATATCGAAATCCCGTAGATACAGAAATCCCATAGACATTGAGTTATTGTAGATATAGAGCTCCTATGGATAGCTAGATCCAATGGACACCAAGTTACCATAGATACAAAGCTCCCATAGATACCGAGATCCTATGGACATCAAAATCCTATGGATACCGAATTCTCGTGGACACCAAGCCATTACTAGAAGCTCATGTACAGATAAAAATTTGAAGTGCATTAATAAAGTCCAAGGTATGCAGATAAAAATTTGAATTTCCCAAATAAAATCCGACTTGCATGAATAAAGGTCTGAATTACCTAGATAATATATGAAGTGCACAAATAAAAATCCAAATTGCCAAAATAAAATCGGAGGTGCATGGATGAAAGTCTAAATTGCCTAATAAAATCTAACTTACATGGATAAAAATTCTAATTGCTTGGATAATTTTGAAATACCTTAGGCACTAAGGAAATTCTAAGGCAATGAAGCTCAAGACGATCCTAAAGGACTGGGTCACCAAGCCTGGCTCAAGAAAGCTTATCAACTTATAATTCATGAGATAAATGTTAAGCGTAGAGGAAATTCTAGGGTAATAAAACTTAAGACAATCTTCTCCCCAAGCCTGGCTTAGAAATGCCTATACACATTACAAATGCATGGACTTATGCCATCGGATAACTTTCATATATGTGAGTTAATGAATGCCTAGATCTTAGGCACAGAAAATTCTAATGTGCTAAAAGCTCAGATTAATCTTGGTGAAGGCATTGGAAGCCTACACTAGCTAATGCCTAGCCAACCTACTTTCTTGGATAATCCCGTGGCGCTCATGTTTGGGAAAAATTTGATCCATATGGATAACCCCTTGACACTCATGCTTAGAAAAAATTTGATTCGCATGAATTACCCCATGGCACTCGTACTCATGTAAAAATCCAAATTGCATGGATAACCCTACAACACTCATGCTTAGGAAAAGTTTGAACCTTACAGATAAGCCCGTAACACTCTTACCTTAATAAAAATCCATTAATCTTACTTGGATCATCATTATTGACATATAAGCTCAAGGACCACTAGCTCTCTTCTTGTAATTGTCTGATCAACCTCGTTGGCATTAAAGCTTGAAGAAAATCCTAATTGTGTACGCCATTGCACTCTACTTAAATCAGGACTTTAGCTCACCATATCATGAATAAAGCCAGAAACACTCACGGTAAGTTCCGATAATGCAACCGTTCTGCTTGAGATGTTAAGAGCCCATACAAGTACTCAACTATCTTGTCAAACACATCGATAAAGAGATTGAGGGAGCAAGTGATGATGATTATTTTTTGTACCTAAGCCTCCAAGCCTAAACCGATTGACCCAAGTGTTAATAAGCCTTGTATAGATGAATCCTAACTTTATCTCTTGTAAATAAGAGATGAAGCCCCCAAATAAAGGACCGTTTTTTCACTCCTCATCTCTTTCTTTCTTACTTAAGGTATTATATTTCCTTAAACATTGATTGATTTAAGTATCGGAGTGATCGTGCCGAAATAAATTTGAACAATCCATAACAATGTTTGTTTTGCAAGTAGTCCAAATCGAGAAATCTCTATTTGCAAACCAATAGAGCGAAAACATCACATCAATAGACTTACATGGGGTTTCATTAGTAAACTATCTAGTTTGTGAACTATAAAAATTAATACCATAAAAATTTTAGTGATCAAATTATGGATTAGATGATTTATATAAAAAATAACCACTTTCGTTTAAGGATGATATATAAGTTTAGGAGAAATAACACCGACCATTCCTAAAGCACATCAATACTCTTTAAGTTTTCTAGTCGTACACTGATAAACCTTTGATATATATTGGGCTTTCCGTTACAAAAGTTTCTAGGCATTTATGTGTAATCACGGATTTATTTAGAAATATACAAATTTAAAACTTATTAGAGGGTTTAATATTGGTGCAAATATACAACTAAACTGACCGGAGGCGTTGATGGAATTTTTGTAGTTTTCTAGGGAGTTTTCGATGCAATTTCCCCATGGATTTAGGATCCAAAATGGCCCAGGCGATTGGAAATAATAGAAAATGAAAGAAACTTATCCCCATCAACAAAAAGCAGAAAGCACCGTTTTCAAGAATTCTTTTGTTTTCGTTTTCATCTATCGTTTCGCCCGTCACATAGAAGTGAAGTGCAGATAACGTGATATTCTTATTTTATTTCATTTCACCTACAGAAAGAGCAATAAATAAGTGTTATCAAATTCCGATCATATCCGTATAATTTAACTTAGTTCAACTTTACCGAATATAAAATCAATTTAGTCCCATTCCGATTCAATTTCGTATCGAATAATCACCCTTTTTTTCCTTTTTTTTTTTTTAAATATTCGAATCAATTACTCCAATGGCGTCTAAAATTACAGCACAAACAACACACTAACTATTGTCAGGACATGGAAAGAAAGCAGAAAGGTAGGAGAGGATAAGTAGGACCCGTTGGCCGTAGGGATAAGCCCAACACGTTTTCATGCACGTCTTTGTCTTTTACTTTATTGGTACCATGATATTATAAATAATATCATAAAACCATTATCTGGATTGTCCACCGTCTCCATGCATTCTTCGAGTCTGTCTTCATCTTCGGTCGTTGTCCAAATGTACCATGAAGTTGAAACTTTAAAATTATTTAATCCACCTAAATGTACCATGAAGTTCAAACTTTCAAATTATTTAATCCACCTTCCTAGACGCTAGAGCCTGAGTGGTATACGACTCTAGTGCGGATAATATATTACTGCAACTTGTATTCAATTGTGAATGGTTTTATAATTTAATAGTATAATTATTAATCTTTTAAATAAATAAAATGGAATACATTCAAATTCTCTCTTTCTCATTATAATTCATTATAATTATAAAAAAAAAAAAGTGAAATCAATAAGATTTAAAACTTTGAGGACTCAAGACTTATTTGAAATGTCTTTTAAATAATATGGTATTGATTTCAAAAATCCATTTAAAACTTAAGTAGTTGATAATTAGGTTTAACTAATCTATATCCCTAAATAGAGTTAAAACTGGGACAACCCTTTTTTGTTTTTTTCATTTTTATATCATTTAGCACCATTTTCAAATGGTATACTAACTAAAATAAGATACTAAAAGGATTAAAATGAAAGTCCGTATAGAGATAATATTAAAATCATTAACTAAATTTAAGATACTTTAAAATATTTTATTTAAAGTTTAAAATTGTTAAATACCATATGTAATCAAACTTTTTGATAAATTTTATGCCTGAAATTTAAAGTTTAAGTTGCTGCATATTCAATTAAACTTTTATCGATCTTGTTGTAAGAGCTTACAACATATGCCATCTATGTTTTATTTAGATAGGTGAGGTAAGATTATTGGTTTTTAGAGTATTAGTATAGTGAGAATTAAGATAATAAATTTAATAAATAAAAACTTGATTGAGTATGATATTTAGGAATTTCAAACTTCAATTATAAAATTAAGAAAATACTTAATGTTTGTATAGTTTCATACACGTATAAATCTTTTATAAAATTAAATACCCAACATATTCAAGTGAAGTTGGACGTATTTTATTGGTTTGCTATTTTACAAAAAAATAATGTTTATATTTTGAATTCAATTTTTAAAATTTTTTATATGAATTATTATCTATCAAACTTTTATGCAAAGTGGCATTTCTTTTCCAATGATAAATCGTGTTATATTTCTTAAACATTTTTTGCAAAAGTACATAAACTTTTACTTCTGAATCATCATTTCTTATATTATATTCACTATAATTATGACAAATATATAAAAGGAAATTGATATCCAAACATTAAGTTTAAATCATAGAAGATGAATATTTTTGGACATTTTAGATTTGAAAGACAAAACATATATATAGAGAAGATACTAACTTAAAAATAAAAATAATATCGCATTTGGAATCCCAACTTTAGCTGATTTTTTTAATTAACTGTCTAACTTTTAATATTGCAAATTTTAATACTCAATCAGACCTTTTGAGGTCAGGAGTCATAATACATAAACTAACTCCTTGGCTTGAGTCACTCAAGTGGAAATTCGGACTAATTAGTGCACACACGCGTCTTTTCTCATTAAAAAAAAGGAAATTATAGGAAAATACCACATCAATTCAAAATTTTCATATCATTAATGTATCTAATATAAATTAATAATTAACTTAATTCAAAATATCCATGTTCATAAAAAGGATTAACACAACCCTAAATAGTATCTTATTACCCAAAAAAAAAAAAAAACCCTAAATAAAAATTCTACATCTAGACGCTGGACAGGGGTGAACAAAGGCAGGATGTAGCCTGAAAATCATAGTAATGAAGCACCCACGAGCAAGGGAGAAAAAAAAAAAAAGATTGGAATCCTCAAGCACATTTCCACTTTTGATTTTGAGGGAAAAAAAAAAAAGAGAGAGAGAGAGAGAGAGAGAAGGCAACAGCTAGAAAAAATTATAAAAAGGCTTGCTAGAACACAAGAAGATGATGAAACCATCTAATAAAGCCTGGAGACAGTTAACAGAGATCATTGGACTAAGAAGAAAAAAAAAACAACTATTTCACACCGAAAAAAGATTAGCGAACACATAAAAATCAATCACTAACCCCACTATTACATAGATCAAAAGGAGAAACTAAGATCACCAAACACACAAAGACCAATCACTAATCCCATTGTTACATAGAATAAAAGGAGAAATGATTCGAACTCGTTATAACAAGAAACATAACGTGTAGGTCTACACGAAAACATATGCTGAATAGGAAATAAACTATAAGAAAAGGTAATGATTAATAAAAACCACTTAAACAAGCTAGGAGAAGCCTTAAAAAGCACTAAGAATTGATCAAATCGAAACAAGATTCTATAAATAAAATCTCTAGATTTGACAAATCCAAGCAAAATGAATGAATTGGTATTTAAAAAGATTGAATAATGTAGGATCGAATGCTTTACCACTACACCAAAAGTTATAATCAATGGTAACGTATAACTCAAATCATTTCAATCATCCAACAGCCCTAATGCTATTGTGACTTGGCCATCTTGACCTCTGTCACGGGTGAGATATTGATACACCATTGCCAACAAATAGATTGAGAGAACGATGAAACAAGTTTAAAGCACAAAAAATTATGAAAAAAAAAGAGGCCGAAATCAATTTAGGGTTTCCACAGTTGTGTTTTGTGATTAGTTAATCAAATTGTAGATATAGGTACTGAGGAGATTCATTCGAGAAAAGAGGTCTCAATCATTTGCTTTACTTCGTTTCTTCAATGGTTTTGATCTTTGGAATAGTTACTTGGTTATCCGTGGAGTTATGGAGTTAATGGATTTCTATTTCTTTTTTTTTTTTTTGGGAAGTTAATGGTAATGATTGTGTTTAGTTTAATGCAGGAAACTGAAGAACATTTTTCTTTGCTCTTGTGTTTATCTTAGTTTTTTTTAGTTTAATGGTTATGTTTAATAAGATATTGTATGTTTATTCTTTTATTTATTTTGAAGCCATGTGGCACATGTAATGTTAAAATAATCAATTGGGACACAGCATTTTATAATTGATAAAAAATGCTAACTGAATAGATGGCTCTAAAGGAAGTTAACACAAATAGTATTGGTGACCTTGAAATGTCCATTTAGTACTGAAACAAACAATCTCAAGGTTCAAATAGTCAATTGAAAAATCAACCAGTATGGTATTCGGCATTCTTCTAACATGTACATTCCAAAAGGATACATAATTCTATATAGGATTATCAATTAATTGTTACATGTTAGCATTTGTGAGCTATAAGTATTAAAAAGAAATGATATTGCCAAATCACTATCTTAACTCTTAAGTATTTTGTCAATTGATATATGAATATTGAAGTTACTAAATGTCATATCAAAATAAACTTTTACCTGTCACATTTTACATGTGAATTTTGAGGTTGTTGAATCCCATGCCCAATTAGATTCTTACTCTTCAAATTTTATGCCTAAAATTTGAATTGAATTCCATACTTAATTAAAATTTTATTTTAAAATTTAGTACATTAATAAAATGATGTAACAAACACTTATTCGTTAAAGAGTACAAGTTAGAATTAAATAATAAATTTTATATGTGAAAGTCGATCAAATTTGGAATTTAATAATGTTAAACTTTAGGTGTAAAATTATAAAGCATCTAAACTCAAGTTCGTTGACATAGTATAACTTAGGAAAACTAGACATGATAGATTTAAGGCCGAGACCTTTGGATTGATATGTTCCCTCTCAACTTTTCTTAACAAGGTCTATGCACTAAAAGAGACTCTCCATAAGCATCGATCCAAGAGAAATCCATGAAGAGATTTATCAAGTTGAAGACTAATCTCGGCAATTGATGAATGCAATCTAACAGAGACCTCGTTGATAGCCAAATATATGACAATTCGAAGATTAGAAATGGCCTTTTGGTTTTGGATTGCTATATGAAAAAATTAAATAAAACTAAGAATTGAGAGCACACTATCTTTTTATAAGGATAATAGAGTCGATGTATTGTAACTCCTCCATTTGTTACTTACATTTCTGATCTTCCTCATATTACCTCCTCTTTCTCTCCGTCTTATATCTCGACAAGACAACCATGTTACTTTGATGTAAAGCGATGATCACATAACAATTGGCCTAGATCTTGACTTTGATTGCTTTTGATTTAGTGTTAGATTTTGTTAAGTTCTCGAACAACCGATTTCCAATAATTTCATCAAATTTTTACACGTTTATTGACTCCTTGAATTTAATAATAATCCCTATATAATCTGATTCATAACTATAATATCATTATGACGAAACTTAGTATTAAAAAAAAAATGTGGATTGAAATGATATGTCGACAATACTCAATAGATGTCTTTGTCACGCGATGCTTTTAACGATTTCATCCTTTTCCTTTTTCCCTCTCATGCGTGTTTGGTTTTCTCTTCGAAATATTATATTGGTTTGGTGCGTTGCGGCAAATCCAATTTACAATAGAAAAATAAGATAAACGATGATGATACATTTGAACTTGGAAATTAAATGAAGAACGTGCATGCCAATGAATATAGGAAAAGCAAAAAAAAAAAAAGTTGTACGGATTGGGTTAAATTTAAGGATTCTGGTTGTTGGACAGAGTGAGACGGATATATGCATTATCGCTAATATCTAACATAATTACTTCATCAAGGTTATCGGACAAGAATTGGCTATTCTCATTTCTTTTCTATCTCACTTCGATTAAAGATGATATGGATATCATATGGGTCAATACTCAAGTGGGAGCAAACAAGCCAAGATATGGCAAGAAGGATTTGGAAAGCATATTGAAAAACTAGGGATTGAGCATGGTGAATTGACCTTACTAGGGCAAGATATGGTGAATTTCTTGTTTAAATTGTTTTCCTTTTTATTAATTAGTTGTTTTCCTATTTCTATTTCTTTACTTATTTTAGGTGATTTGGTATTTTTCTTATATTTCATTTTAAAGGTTTATTTCCCTTTTGTTATGGATTTGTGAGTTTTACTCATATTCTATTGTTCTTATTGATTTAGGACAAAATTATGATCCACATATGTTTTTGCGATTCTACACCATAGAATCCTATTTACATTTGCTTTTAATTGTGTGAGTTATGATCGTGAGTCATATATGTTATAGGATTAAATTAACCCCAATTTATTTTTCTATTTGGTGCCTCATATCCAAAGAATGATTTGTTCATATCCTATTTAGCTTATTCATTCATTAACTAGTGAAAAAACCCATAAAAATACCGTCTTTATTTATATTTGTCTATTTCAAACTTTAAACTATTATTCATATAGGATTGATCTGACTCATTAAAATCGATCCCTATCAAGAGATGTATTGTCCTATGAGTATTGCACTTTTCCCATTATGAAATAATAATAATGACTATATATTTTTTGAAACTTTATAAAATCAATTGTAATAAACTCCTAAAGGATACCTAGGTTTAATGAACATTATAAAAAAACTGAAAAGCTATGTCTAAATAATGTAGACTCTTTTTTTTTTTTTTTTTTATCAAGGATGTGAAAGAGTCAAGTTGGGATGATTTGGTACTAAATTCAAACTTGAGCTTAGCATAGAATTACAAAACTCAAGCTCAATGTAAATTAGTACTCAATGAGATTGAACTTGGATTGATTATATAAAAATGATTCTTTTGATTTAAATAATATCGTTATCATTTGGGGAAAAAAAATAATTCCATTATCTAAATTGGACGAACTTGATTGACTCAAGTTTAATTAGATTCGTGAACTAATCGAGTTGATCATCATAAAACTTAATCTTGACTTAATAAGGTACTTGAGTAGATTAACCTTGTGCGCAACCTATCATTGAATGAAACTAAAGGGTTAAGATAAACTTGAGTAGCTTGTTATTCAAGGCATATAATTATTTCTAAGAGTAGTTTGTTTGGTTTAAGAATATTATTCCACTTTCTTACTTGTAAAATAGCTATTTTCTTGTTTGATTTTTGAAAAAGTTATACCATAGACATTGTGTTATTGTTCTCTTCACCATAAGAATTGTGATTCTCCATTTTATATAACATTTATTTAAAAAATTTTTGATTAAAAAATAAAATAAAATAGAAGAATTGCTATTTCTTTCCAATTTTATTTTGTTTTAGTAAACTAAATGGGACATAAGAATCTAATTTGATGCTCTAGTAATAGAATACTAAGAATTTGATTTTTCAAAGAATTATACAAGACAAAATGCACAAATCCTATTTATTTTGTTATCATATTCTGAGGATTCTAATTCCTATAATGCAACTTATCATCTTAACATTTTGTTAGCACAGTGTCTAGATCAATGAGGCCTTTAAGAGATAGAGACAAAGCATGTATACAAACACATGGAAGTGAAATAGTTGAAAGGTATTCCATATAACCACTTTGATAGTAGCAAGATGGTAATATATGAGTGTGGAGACGTGGTTGTAGAGAGAGTTATTGATGGTGTTAGGGACTTATTTATAGTGGAAGAGATGGAGATAAATCTAGCAAGTGGATCTTTGTTAAGAGAAAATGGATCACAATATTTAAGCAAAGTGTATCTCCCATTAAAGTAGATCTCGAGACACCTAGAGGTGAGGCGGAGACAGTTGGCCTTTCATTTTAGAGGTCGTTCCTTCAATTGGCTTTGCCTTTAACCAAGTACTCCTAATAGGTCAACCAACTTGTTAGAGGTCGAACATATTCATCAATGGTCTTCTTGATGCTTTAGATATCAAGTCGCTAAGTTGCCAGTAGCTCGAATGATTAGGAGAGCTCGAACAATGGCTCCATTGGCTTATGCTAGGCTTAGAAGTTAGAACATGTCGTGCAAGGGCCCAAATAGCTTAACCTATAGCTTAAATAGGTCGGCCCAAATCTATGGAGGCCGTATCCAAAATAACCACTCACTTCTTCTCACACTTTAAATGTACAAGTCATGTAAATTGGGAAAAAAAAAAATTACATTCCATATTATTATTATTTATAAAAATACCAAATAGTAGATGAGAGATTCAAATTCTAATTAACTTTAATTTAGGCTTTGAACTTTTTGGTGCAATGTTTCGAATGGAAAAGGAATCAAACTCGATAATTAGGTTTAGCATATTTAATCATTAATTGTTTTCAAGGGGAAGAAAATGCAAATAGGCAAGCACCAGTAAGATGCAATTACATCATTAATTGATGGGAAAAACTCATATTATTTCCCATCATGAGCTTTAGCTTGATATGTCATAAAAATTATAAAGTGATGTACATAAATAAATAAAACTTTAACTTATAAGAGTATTTATCATAGCTCGTGTTAATTATCTTAATACATGTAAATTTTTATTTGATCTTACCTATAGTTAACCATTACACATGGTGTCACACTCCTAATTAATGTTTTTCTTCCACAATTAGATCATTTATTTCTCCTCCTCACAGCAGCTAAACGATGGTATCTTGGGCTCCCTAGTCTCTATACAATGTAATTCTTTAAACTTCCGACCATAATTGCTCAGATTCCAAATCATTTTTAACTGAAATGAAATGCCATTAAATAGTAAAATCATTTAGTAATATTATCTAGTTAATGTTTTTACAATCTGACCATTACGAACGTTGTTCTTAAGAACTGTGTTTCACAGCCTAAATTTTTTAAGGAAGTTCTATATCAAATAAGTTATAATGACGGCTAGATGAGGTTGTTTAAAACGGTCGCTGTTTTCTGTCATTTGCCCATATATTACATTTTACTGTCTTTTGGATTGTTGGGGTTTTTTCTTACAACAACCATGAGTATGGGACCGAAATTGGCTCATCCATTGAGACACTATTGTTGTAAAAACTAATCCATTTATAAAAATGAAATGTAGAAATATGATCTATTTCTAAGATAAAAGGTTTGAAAAATAGTTTATCAATTAAAAAAACAGAATTTTCTTTGATTTTTTCAAAACCAAATAAATTCAATGGGAAATTGTATCTATTTTTGTCATAATCTATTAAATATTAGCATACATACTATTTAAAATCATGTAAAAAGAATATGGAAGACATAGAGAAAAAAAGAGGATAGAAAAACATTTTGATTTCCTTAAATTCCATCAAATCCTAAACCAATGATTAAGAATGGTTCAATGCTTGAGCTAACTTTTAAACATTGTGATGCCATTTAACTTTTAATAATGTCAATTATTAATCCCATTTGATAACTTCTTAGGACGGAAAACTGATAAAAAATGAAAGGAGGGAAATTGAGGGGATCTATTTCACAATAAGACTCTTAAAATTTTAAAGACTTTAACAAGAAACAATAAAAAATTATGGAACTCAATAGAATTAGCACAAAAATAAAAAAATAATCCTTAAACTATTGATTACATTAGCGTGATTTCACAAAACTTTTATAGTATAATTTTCAAAAATATATAAACAATCAAGTAACTCAAACAAGAACAACTTAGTTGAATGCACTCTTGTCTCCTATCTCTCTTCTAATTTAAGAACTCGAAAATAAAAGGAAGGTATCTCATGATCATCTTATAAAAATACCAATTGTCGTTCCAAAGACTGTATACACTTTAATTATTTCAAATAGCTCAAGAATAAATATGTAGGGAATTGAGATGTTCCAATCGCTTAAATAAAGAACCGTTATAAATAATGAATAAACTAATAGATTTAAATAGGAAGCAACATAAAATAAACCAAATTTGATATCTAAATTGAAAAGTAATCTTCCACATTCTATTAGGGAATAAATTAAAAAAATGATAAACCCTATAGGTAGATATCATAAATCCTTATCTATATTTAATGTTCTCTATTTACATATTTTTTTAATGTAAATATATGTTGAAAATTTTAAAAAGACAACCCTCCCTTAATTAATTCAAAATGACCTTTTTTTTTTCTATTAATTGGTCAAGCTCAAAAGAGTGAATATCCCTAATTTTAAAAATTAGAATGAAACTTGTAACTAATCAAAACCAAAGGATACATAATTTTAGAAAAGTCATTATAGTAATTTTCTTTTTTTCTTTAAATTAATTTTTTCTATTATAGAAAGAAAATGTTGAATATCTCATATCCTATTCTTTCATGATATCTCAAAGTTTTTTTTTACAAACTAATTATTATTATTATTTTGTTAGAATAGAATATAATCAATCAGTTTTCCAATGAATTAGTTAATTATTATCACTAAACAAAATAAAATTACTTTGTTTTGGAGAAGCAATTTAGGGGCCATCTTATTATCAAAATTCAAGTTCTTATCAAAATAAACAAAATAAAGTAACATTATCAATAACCAAGCTAGATCTAATGTATTATAAGGGATTTATCTTTTCTATTGATTTTTACGTATTGAATTAAAAATAATTCTTGAATAAGGTATTCAATTCTTAGGATGAATCAAAAAGACGATATGTTGATAATGAAAGGTAATGAAGAGCAAGAAAGAAAGGTTAGTTTAAAGTGTAAGTGCTTGGCTCTTTACCTTATCTTAAGAAAAAAGAGTGGGGCATGAAGCGGGAAAGACTCTAAAAAGTGTACGATAAAACGGTAAACGTTAAGTTAAAGGAAAAACAACTTTTTAATCATGTTAAAATCAGAAAGTGACGGGGGATTTTAACAACGGTGAAAGATTATTAAAAACGTTATTCTGAAAAGTTTTCCTCTGGACCTCATTGCATAAGCATCGAAAATTTATAAGCCTACTACGGGCGTACTCGGTGTATTAACTAATGTGAGCCGATAATGCAGATAAGATGAATTAATGGATTTGGTGGTTTTATGGAATATAAGAACCATGCATGTATATCTGGTAATAAGCAATAATTGTTGTACGAAATCTGCGCTGGCACGCATTTATTGGTCATGTCAATAGCTAAAAAGCATAATCTTATCCATAATCCCTCTCCACGTCACGTGATCATCATCGGGCCCTTGAAGGCAGCCTATAAACGTGCCAAAAATCGAATGCCATTAGCAATCTTGTCAAGGAATGCACACGCTTATTTAAGGATTTATTAAAAAAATAAAAAATAAAACCGATTTCATCTAGATTAATTTCTCAACTACTCCGGTAGATCCCAGACCATCTATAACTCAGATTAATCGCTAGAAAGTAAACCTCTTGTTTTCCCCACGGTTTGCAACCCTATTTTCATGCTTATAGAAAGGGTAAGCAAATAAAAATGTAAAAATCTTATGATTAGAACTATAAATAAGTTAAATCAAGTTGAGTTTGTGAAAGTTCAAACTTCATTCATTTAAAAATTATTTAGCGAGTTTTATCAAGTCTAGAAATTGAGGCTTAAGCTTGATTGGTTTACTAATTGATTTTAAGTTAAGTCAAGCTTAAAACAAGTCTAGCTCGAACCCTTTAATGAGCCTAAGTATATCAAAATTAAGAATTACAAATAAATAGATTAATGAGTAAGTAAATAAGAATTAGATTATATATTATATATCATCATATAACATATTATATATTTATATATATTAGTTTTGAATTTTAATAATATATAATATATATAAAGCTTATGAGCCTACTTAGGAGCTTAAATAAATTAATTTGTAAGCTTAAATTAGAGTTTGAGTTCAACTTGTTTATATAAATAAGTTTTATTTTAAACTTAAAGTCGATTCTTTTACCAATCGAGTTTAAGTTGAGTTGAGCTTGAATAACTTACGAGTATTTCGCTTGGCTTATTTCACTTGGCTTGTTTGTTGCTTTACTTACAATAAGCAAATTTTTTTAAAAAAGAATTCAATATATTAATAAGTGCTCTAGGAGAAAGTGAGATAAATTTGTGCAACTATTTA